>BTHU01000002.1:103275428-103890428 GCA_036184795.1 Tokudaia tokunoshimensis | reverse complement strand
GATGGTGGCTGGATTTTGGTAGTCAGCCTTGGGAGGAGGAAGTAGTCAAATAAGGGAAATGGACCTTGGGGGCTAGGCTAGCTTTAGGTATGTAACCTAATGATTTTAGCAAGGCCACACTCCGGCTGGCTAGAGTTCATCCAATGGCCGGATGGCCAGTAGGAAGAGCCAGAGTGAGGTGTTGCATGCTGCTCGACATGGGAGTTAAAATCCTCAGGTACAAATCTTGGCATTTCTGGTATTCACTCCTCTTCAGTACAAGTGACTGTGATCCTACGGCAAGATCCAGAACAACGCACCTCCTCAGGCTGGCGTGGGCTGAAAGGAATTGATAGGGAGTGGGAATGTGGGAACGATGGCTCACTGTACGTCACAGGGCATGGTCGTGCTTCCCTTCCCTCTCTCTGTTTTGAGAGACACAGACATCAAGCAGTCAGCAAGCATGTCCTCCCTCTCTTCCTTCTTTTGTAAAAATGCATGTGTGTGTGTTAATTTCTTTTCTCATTATCATGATAAAAATGCCAAAGAATCAACTTTTTGTATCTTGCTGACTCTCTGGTTTTTGTTTTATTTTGCTTTTTGTTTTTTACAGAGGCCTCTTTGATATAGGATGGCCTCAAACTTGCTATGTAGCTGAGGATGACCCTAAACTTCCAATTTTTTTGCCTCTCTCTCCCAGGCAAAGAAAGGATTGAAGGTATGCACCAAATCTCTCTCTCTCTCTCTCTCTCTCTCTCTCTCTCTCTCTCTCTCTCTCTCATTGTTCCTCCTCCTCCTCCTCTTCCCATTATCTTGCTGTGTAGTCCTGGCTGGTCTTGAACTTGCTACATAAGGATGACCTTAAACTACCTATCCTTTTGTCTCAGCCTCCCAAACAATGGGATTACACATGAGGCACTGGATCTTGTTATCATTCTTTCCTTTGACAAGAATGTTGGGTTGATGTCTCAGTTACTTTTCTATTGCTATGGTAAGACACTACAACCAAGTCAATTTATAGAAGAAAGGGTTTATTGAGGGCTTATAGTTGCAGAGGGTTAGATATCATGAAGGGGTACATAGCAACAGGCAGGCAGGTGTGGCACTGGAATAGTAGCTGAGGCAGAGAGAGCTAACTGGGAATGGCCTGGGCTTTTGAAATCTCAAAGGCCACCCCTAGGGATACAGTTCTACCACAAGGTCACACCTCCTAATCCTTCCTAAACAGTTCCACCTGCTGGGGGCCAAGCATTCAAATATATGATCCTATGGGGCAATTCTCATTCAAACCCCCACAGACTTAGACCCTTTAGAACTAGGAGCTCCTAATAAACTCTTCTATAAAATTGCCTTTGTCGTGTCACCTTATCACAGCAATAGAAAAGTAACTAAGATAGCCACATACCTAATTCTAAAATGAGAAGTCATTTTCTGTGTTTGTTACCATATGACAAGCCCACTGTGTGCCACCCTGGCACACTCAGTCATTCATTGTCTTTCATGCAAATGGTTTTCATTCTGCTCTTTGAAAGATAAATTTAGCCATTGTGAACTATCATCACACATTAAAAGGGTTGATTTACGTGTATTGTTAGATTTTATTTAAAATTGTATTGTGTGTGTATGTGTGTATGAGTGTGTATGTATGTGTGCATGTGAGTGAGTGTGTGTGTGTATGTGTGTGGTCTGTGGAAGTTAGGACAGCTCCCAGGAGTGTATTCTCCTTCTATCATGGGTCTCAGAGATTGAACTCAGGTCATTGAGACTTTTGAGGCAAGCACCTTACTCACTTTGCCATCTTGCCTGACTTAGATTTTATGTAAAAAGAATATATTTTTGGTGGTGTTTGGAAGTTTTTGTTGTTGTTGTGTTGGACAGTCTTACTATGTAGCCCTACTACCTAGAACTCACAGAAATTCCACCTGCCTCTGCTGTGGCTAAGGGTGTGCACCACCCTGCCCTGTGGAAGTTTATACTTTGAAAGAGTTTAGTGTTGACAGAAATTGTTTCTAGGAAGGTTTTCTAGGTCCAGAGTCCCCTTGACCTTTTCCTATAATTATCTTTTTGAGTTCTAGCCTAGGGCAGCAAAGAGATAATAATGCACTTACTGGAAGGTTCCTGGTTGACACAGATTTTCACTTTGGGACCTCAGAGAGCCCTGGGAAGAAGAAATTGAAATCAAGAGTGGGTATCCAAAGTGAGAAGTACACAACTTGTTCAAAATTCCACCACTGGGTTTGGTTTCAAGTCCCAGACTAGCGTCTAGTTTATTGTTTTAAATAACGGTAAAACTGAATGTTCAAGGCTTTTGTCTTAGGGGCAACCACCAGCATCTGTTCAGCCTGAGATTTAAAGTATGTCAGCCTGACCTTGGTCTGTCCTTGATATTGTTTCCAGACTCATTCATTAGGAAAACGTGGCAAGTCCTGGGACACAATAATCAGTAGTTGTTGACTGAACGAATGGAGGCATTTGCAAGATTTTCCACAGGACTTTCATAACCTGGCTGATCAAGCCATACTAGAATGCAGGCTGAATGCAAGGGTGGTAACCTGGCTCAGAAACGCCCAGAGAATACTTCACAGTGTCTGCAAGGCAAAGCCCTTATACTAGGCCATCTACCCACCACTGCCCCAGAAAGCTGCCTATGACCTAGGTGATACAGACAATGGGTTTTTCACACAACCTATAGAGCCATGCTGGGCAGGATGGAGTCCAGAGCAAAGGCCTTGCTTAGCTTTTTCAAAGCCCCACTTCCTTCATCCTGAGCATAAAAGATGCAGCTCGTCATAGGCAACCTGAGAAATAGAGAGAAGATTTGGAAAGTGACAGTAGTGCTGGAGAGACAGTGGTTAAGAGTGCTTGCCGCTCTTGCCCAGGAACCAGACTCAGTCACCAGCACCCACATCAGATGGCTTGCTCCTTTCCCAGTCTCCATGGGCACCAGACACACACATGATGTAGATACACACGTGCAGGCACTCTTATATACACATTTAAAAAAAGAAACTGTAAAAAAATGATTCATTTACTTTTATGTCATGTGTTTGGCTGAATGTATATATGTGCACCATGTACTGAGCTCGTGTCCTCAGAGACCAAGAGAGGGCATCAGATCCCTGCAGATATGCACTCACATATACATAATTAGAAACAGAAGGTATTGGACTGGAGAGATGGTTCTGCGGTTAAGAGCAGTAACTACTCTTCCAGAGGTCCTGAATTCAAATCCCAGCAACCAAAAGGTGGCTCACAACCATCTCTAATGAGATCTGATGCCCTAGAACCAAAGTCTTTTAAAGCATAATATTTAATGGTTATAAAAATAGTCCATAATATCTGTGTTGGTTTGTATATGCTAGTGAAACAAATTGGGGAGGGGGTGCCGGTATATAAAGAAGACTTTTTTTGTGTTTTCTTAGAGAATTCTTCTCTCTTTTAATAAAGCTACATTAGGGAAGTGGCATCTCTTTGGGGGGAGGGGGCAGAGGGTCATGGGTTTGTCATTACTGTCCTGCTGGCTTGTTTGTGGACAGGGCTGGGTATGTCCCGTTTTGTGACTAGAGATTAAACAAGGACAGCAGCAGAACAGCTGAAAGAAAAAGTTGCTGTAACCGGTTCTCTGGGGAGAAGGACAGAGTGAAGCAGGACCCGGAAGTGAGGCATTGGCAGACAGACGGCCTCCTTCCTTTCAGCTGTCGGGACTTCTAAGAGGATGTGTCTGGAGAGAGCGGAAGTCTGGGCAGGTCGGTGGAGCGTTTGCCTCAAGGCTTCTGCTTCTGCAGAAATTATTAGATGAAGTATCTGCAGGAGTAAAGGAGGAGGTGATGGTTCAGGGCCCGAGGACAGTGATTAAGAGTCAAGCGTCTGATGAGTGAAGCTATGAAATGAGAGCCCACCGGGACTTCCCTCCCCACCACACCACAGCTGTCCCTCCAAGAGGTTTTTAGGAAAGGGGAGGGACACCGAGCAGAGAGCCAAGAGAAAATGACAAGGGGCAGAGACCAATGACCTGGGAAGATTAGAGGGCAGACCATGTCCCCAGCTAAGCAATGATGTGTTGGGATGCCAGACTGTATCTCTAATGGTCCAAGATTCCTTCCTGACACCCCAGCCCACAATGCCCATGGGCAGGAAACCACACTCTACCATGGGCTCTCTGTTCTGCATTTTCCAGGGAGAAGCTCCAGAAGTAGTTCTTTGATTTTGTTACTTTTTGAGATTTTAATTTTTATTGTTTTTAAGTGTGTGTGTGTGCGTGTGTGTGTGTGTGTGTGCGCGCGTGTGTGTGTGAATGCTGGGCACACACACACATGCACACAACACACACACATACACACACACACTCACATGCATGAGCACAGGAACACATGAACACGGGTACCCAGGAAAGCCTGAGGTACTGGATTCCACTGCAACTGCAGTCACCAGCAGTGGTGAGCTACCAGACATGGATGCTAGACACGCAACACATGTTCCTTCCAATACTTTTTAACCTCAGAGACATCTCTTCATCCCCAAGGAAGAATTCGCAAGCCTCTGCAACGTAAAAACAAGCAAAACCTGGGTTTCCCTCCTTTACTGATGCATGTTCTCAGGCATTATCAGTTTATTTATCTGCTCATTCCCAAGAAACATTTATCAGGTCCAGACAGAGGAAGGAGAGGAAGCTATTGGGCTATTGGGATTTACATTTTTCCTTTCTCTGCTGGGTTCAGGCTAAGGGCCTTGCGCATGGTCACTGGGCAGGTGCTCTGGGTCTGAGCTATGTATCCACAGGCGTAAGGATGGGGGTTTAAAACTACGCTTCAGGATGTGAAGGCCAGATTGCACATCATCCTTCCTTTTCCCATTGCTTTCTGTGAGGTTGGCAATTCCACTCTTGATCAGCTGGTGCCACAGGAATCTCTCTCAGAATATGAATGCATGTGTGTGTGCATGGCTGAGTGTGTGTGTGCATGCTTGTATATATGTATGTGCATGCATTCATGCATGTGTGAGTGCAGGGGATGGGTATGAGGTGTTGGGAAGAGGATGATACAAGAGATCACAGTTTTTAAAAAGCATGTATTTTAACTGTGTGTGCATGTGTAGCCATGGAGGCCAAAGGCATTGGTCCCTCTGGAACTGGAGTAACAGGCTGTTGTGGACCTCCTGACAGGGCTCTTGGGAATCAAACCAAGGTCCTCTGCAAGAGCAGTACATGTGTTTACCTTCTGAGTCAACTCTCCAGCCAAATCACCTCTCTCTCTCTCTCTCTCAAAACTTTGTTTTTAGGCTGAGTGTGGTGACATATACCTTTAATCCAAGCATTTAGGAGAGCAGGAGAATCTCTTTGAGTTAGATGCCAGCCTGATGTACATAGGGAGTTCCAGGACAGCCAGGACTACATAGAGAGATCCTGTCTCAAAATAAAACACAACCAGACTATTATCATTTTGAATTATGTATGTGTATGTTTGTATGTGGGTATGTGCACATGAGTGCAAGTGCCAGTGGAGATCAGAGGTGTCAGATGCCCTGGAAGACGGACTTACAGGTACCTGTGAGCCACCTATTGTGGGTGCTGGGAACTGAACTCTAGTCCTTTGGTACATCAGTGAGTGCTTGTAATGATTTTACCACTTTTTAAACAACATGATGGCTTACAGTTTGGGGCCCAGCAGACCAGAGGACAACAGGTGTCTGAGAAATGAAGAAGGTAGCTTTCAGAAACACATGAAGAACCAGAGCCCACGCCCCTCTGTCTCTCCCCCACCCCCACCCCCACCTCCCATCTCCCAGCCCTCAGCCCCCCTCCTCATCCCCCACACCCTTCCCCAACAACCCCAGGCACCAAGTCCTGCTCCTTTCACTTCCTCCCACATACAAGCTTCTAGGAGCCTGGGAGACAACTTCCTGTATTGAGTCACTCTGGCAATGGTATCCAGGCCCTTACTATAAGCCTGGCCCTGAAGTCGGAGGAGAATGCAGAGGCCTCTCCTTGAGGTTCCACAGCCGGGAGCCTCCAGCCCCAGATGATGTAAGGTCCCACAATTGCTTTTGGATATCATTGTCTAAATCCCTGGATTAACTTCTCACTTCTGAACCCTGGGCAAGTGAGAGGCAGCAGTGCCTTCCAGGGAACTGTACACATGTCAGGCTGCACGTAGCAGTGAGGGCAGGGAATGGAGATGTTGTCATGGCAACTATCAGGGCAGGGCGGCCTTTCCACTCACAACCTCTAGGTTCCTCTGTTTGTGTTATGGGTCAGAAAGGCATACACTCAGCTTTTTTCCTCTCTTCTTCTCATCCCCAGAAACAGCTGAGGAGGAGAAAGAGAGACAGATGCTTTGGGAAGAAAACAGCCTCTCATGCTGGGGCTTCTTGCAGTTGGGTGGAGCTGTTAGCAGTTAGGTGTGTCTCGCCTACCACCAGGGCTGTTCTGGTGGGAAATTCCTTCCTTCTCAGATCAAGTGGCAGCTCCCCTACCGTCCTTTCTTCTCTTTGCTCCCTCAGATTGCATGGTGGGTGGAGACAAGGTCAGATGAAGCAGAATTCATGCTTATTAAGCCTTATTTAGTTTTGTATAAGTCAGACCCTGAGTCAACAAAGTACCCCTGAGAAAGCATCAAGATGAGAAACAAAGGTTGTAGATTTGAGGCCTCATCCTGGTACAGGATGACCACAGACGAGAAATTTCTGTTCTTTCGGCTTCCTTTGCCCCTCCAGAAAGTGGGAGGATGGAATGACTTCCAAGTGTTGGAGAATTGTGCGAGGGGCCTGGGGATGTTTCTTAGTTGGTAGAGGGCTTGTCTGGCACGCACAAAGCTCCAACACAGCATGAACTAGGCACAGTGATATAAGCCTGCAGTTCCAGCACTCAGGAGGCAGAGGCAGGAGGATCAGAAGTTCAAGTCCATCCTTGGCCACATAGCCAGTTTGAAGCCAGCCTGGGCTACACAAGACCCCCCAAAAAGAATTATTGGAGGTATTATGCAAATGTCTAGTTCCCCACCCAGAGAGTTTTATTAAGGTCTGAATGGGATATGGAGATCTGTAGTAAGGTAAATGTAAATTCATTTCAGCATGAGAATCTGTTGAAACACAGGCGCTTGGAGAGCAGCCACACCAGAATTATGAATCAGAAGTGGAGATAAAGGCAAGAGCAGTTAAGAATGGAGTGGAATCTACTGAGCCTGTCATCTAATGGCTCCCAGGCCTTTACAGAGCAAGGTCATTTATCTCAGTGTACAGAACCTTTTATCATACAAAAAAGAAAGACCATTAGAGAAACACTCGTAGGCAGGCCTGACCTCAAAGTGTCCTTTAGCCTCAGGAGTGGAAGACTACGCAACCACGCTCTCAGAATCACTGTGTCAATGCCAGCTGCCATTCAGTGCTGCAAGAGGCGGGGCTGACAGCAGAGTCCGTAATGCTTTCTTTGGTTTTAACTTTTTAGAATTATATTTATTAGAGTAGAAAGATGGCTCAGAGAATGAAGGTGCTTGCAGCCCAGTTTAGTACCCCAGTTCGATCCTTGGGGTCCACCTGACTGAAGGAGAGAACGGGCTCCCACAAGCTGTCCTCTGACCTCCATATGCTCACGGGGGCACACACACATTTCCCTCCAATAAATCAACATAAACAAACAAATCAATAAAATCACCTGGAGCTTGGAGGGGTGGTTCAGTGTTAAGAACACTTGTTGCTCTTCCAGAGGACCTGGTTTAGGTTCCCAGCATCCACATGGTGATTCAGAACCATCTGTAGTTTTAATGCCAGAGAATCTGACACCTTCTTCTGGATCCTGTGGGCACTGAACACAATTGGTCCGCAGACATGTGCAGGCAAGTCATCCATACACATAAAATAATAAATTAATCGAGGGAGCACATGTGAAGGCTGTGGTGTATATGTGAAGGTCAGAGAACAGATATCTGGAGTCAGTTCTTCTCTTTCACCATATGGGTTTTGGGGATCAAACTCAGGTCACTCTTCTTACAGACCCGCCTGATGCTTTTTGGAAACCTTGCTCCAACAAAACCATTCTCCCTGTCTTCTCTGACTCTGCAGGTTTTTGTTCAATTATTCAACAAATACTGATCAGATGCATATGCCTGTCTGGGTACTGGGGTGTGGTAGAAGGTAGGAGAAAGGGCATTGAAGTGCCAGGAATGCTCTAAAGGTGACTTGGGGAGCCAGGCATGTTTGGAAGATGAAGGCAGAAGGGCCAGTTGATCAAGGCCAGCCTCAGTTACATGCTAACTTCACACCAGCCTAGGCTACATGAGACCCCATACTCCCATTCCCTAAACACAGACAAATAAAGCTATAAGATCTTTTCAAAATACAAATAGGGCTGGAGAGACAGCTCAGTGGTTAAGAGCACTGACTGCTCTTCCAGAGGACCTGAGTTCAATTCCCAGCAACCATATGGTGGCTCACAACCATCTGTAATGGAATCTGATGCCCTCTTCTGGTGTGTCTGAAGACAGCTACAGTGTACTCACATACGTAAAATAAATAAATCTTTAAAAAATAAATAAAAATAAAGGTGCCAGGAGGATGCCCAGGGTGGCAACATAGAAGGGACTGCTAACCCAGGCCGGCCAAAATATCTTCTTGCCCCCATTTTTCCTCTGTATATAGGAGATTTTCCCACATTATATTCTGTGCAGACATAAGATGGCATCTTCTGAGAGCATGGTAGGGCAGAGAAAGTCTAGTCATATTGAGCAGACTGATTGGACTGATGGTGGTCCTGGCAGAGAGAATTCCACAGATGGTGACGAAAAGGTCAAACTGGAGACCAGTCTGCATCAAGCAGCTAGAAAGAGATGAATATCTGGCACACAGGTGGGAGGGAATTATATATATATATATATATATATATATATATATATATATATAGTTGTATTCTGGCATAGCTCAGTACTGGTGAACCCTCTGGATCCAATGAACAGTTCCGATTTCAGTCACACAGAAAGTCTTGGTGCAACTTCATGAGTCACAAAACAAAAAAGGGCAGAATGTGGAGAAAGGATTCCTAGAAGAGTTATGAGGATGCAATGTTAAGAACAAATTTAATCCAAAAAACAAAAGGATAGCCACTTTGAGGTCAACCTGGATGAGTGTCAACCTACATCAAAGTTGGGGATGGAGCGTGTTAATCTGTGTTTAGAAGAAAGAGACCTGTCACATGGGCCTCAGCTGTGCAGGAGGACTATCATCTGCAGATAACTACAAAAGGCAGATGGGAGCTGGGGTCCAGGAATGAGTTCTGGATACATGGTATAGAGGACAGGAAATTTTCCAATAAGCCCAGGACCCCAGAGGCAAGTCATACAAACCTAAGGAAGTGTGGGGACCAGCGTCCATGACTGGGTATGGTGGCACTAACTGATCTCTTTGGAACAGGGAGGTTCTTCCTTCTTCCATGGTGTGTGTGTTTGTGTGAGTGTGTGCATGTGTATAGAGGTATACGCACATGTGTCAGATAGCACTGGAGCTGGAGTTACAGGCATTTGTGTGATGCTCAACATTGTCACGAGGAACTGAACTGGATCCTCTGGAAGAAGAGAGCAAGTTCTCTTGTGGGTGGAGCCATCTCTCCGGGTCTGTGTCTAGTGTTTGTAATCAGGAAAGCTATCACCCTCACTGGTTGACCTCAGTCTTTCCAAAGCAACTTGTTCCTATTGAAGCAATCCTAGAAATAAAGGGTGACACCAAAAACGCTTTTCAGTCCAGCTTATCACCCCGTGGAGTGTAAACGATACAGACCCAGGGCACTGGCCATGCTTATGTTGCCCTAGAAGCCTATTGGCACTCTGGCCTGGCATACATTATTGTATTTTTTTTTCCTTTGTTTCCTAACCAGCAGGGAGGAAGCTTGCTGGTTGGTTCAACCTTGATTTTTCTGTTTTCCAACCAACATATGTGGTGTCTTCTGCAATAGGGTATTACTATCTAATTCTAGTGGGCAATCAAGAGCAATGGCTCTAGCCTGTATTGATTTGAGGGCCTTTGAGTTCCTTGACCAATGATGCATAACGAGGTATTCATATCTGAGAATGAGAATTTTGTTCAGTAACTCACAGCCAGATTCTGGAAACAGCATTATCCACCCATGTAGAATATCACCATTCAAATTCTTGGTTTTTTTAAGATTTATTTTATTATGTATGAATGCTTGACTACCTGTATGTGTATTTATCAGATGTGTACCTGGTGCCCACAGAGACCAGAAGAGGATATTAAATTGCATGTACCTGAAATTATAGACAGTTATAAGCTGCCATATGGGTGCTGGGAACCAAATCTAGAGCAGCCAATGCTATTAATTGTTGAGCCATCACCCCAGCCTCCAAACTTTCAAAGATATGTGTATATATATATATATATGCATGTGTGTATGCATAAATTTATATGTGTGTGGAAGCATATATGTGTGTGCACAAATTTATATGTGTGTGGGAGCATATATGTGTGTGTGCAAATATTTGTGTGTGTATTATTAGCTTACAAAATAATAGGCTTCCATGTGGCTTTTTCATCATTTTTTTTAAAGATTTATTTATTATTATATGTAAGTACACTATAGCTGTCTTCAGATGCACCAGAAGAGGGTTTCAGGTCTCATTACAGATGGTTGTAAACCACCATGTGGTTGCTGGGATTTGAACTCAGGACCTCTGGAAGAGCAGCCAGTGTTCTTAACTGCTGAGCCATCTCTCTAGCCCCATCATTTTTTTAATCAAGTCATTAATCTCAGTGGATCTGAGTGGATCGAGCTATCATAGAACTATTTCTAAACAGGTCCCCATCCTCCTTTGCTCTATTAACCTTTCCTTACCACTACCTCTGGTGGGTGGTGGGCAAGAAAGAAAGTTAAAGCATTTAAGTACACTTATTAAAGTAGGTTTTGAAAAATATAAGCCTACAACCCCAGTCCATCATGTGCTCTTAACCCCTGAGCCAACTCACCAGCCCCCACCATGACTGTTTTCTACCCGTCAGGTTGACAGTGAAAATTGACCATCACATCGTGTAGCTTCAGGACCACATTTAGATGCAAGGGGGGAATCTAGAAAACATGTTGATAAGGATCACCTGGTTGCCAAGCCTCTTGTGAAAAGGAGCTCAAATCTGTGTTGGGCTCAGGTGGCACTGTTTAGAGAGAACTTTTGTATAGCTAGTGATGCTTATTAAGGATGTGTCTACAAACCAAGGATAATGGAAGAAGGACATGTCTTGCAATACATAGAAGGCCATGATTTCATTCCAAATATCACCTTGTATTGGATGTGTCCTGATTCAAGCTCCAACATGTTGATGGTGCTTCAGCCCAAAGCATCATGTGACTACGTCATATTTTGCCTGGAAAAGCTTCAAAGAGTTGTGACCATTTGCCCAATATGGCTATGAATAATCACTGACAAAAAAAAATCCAGGGAACTTTTATAACACTAAGAATGAGACCTTCTGTTGAACTTTCCAAAGCACAGTCATCTTGTAACATATTTCCCAATAACTTAATTGAGTTGGCTCTCTTCACAATGTAGGTTGGATAATTTTGTATTGTAGAGGGCGATCTTGTACATTACAGGATGGCAATAGCTTTCTTGGATTCAAACAGCAGATGATAGCAGTATCTTCTGCCCTTCGATTTGAGACAAGCATTGTTGCTCAGTGTCCCTGAGGGATGAAACTGCCCTGGGTTGAGAACTATTGAAAAACTGAATGATAGACGTGATTGATACAGACTCTGACGATCCAACTAACTGCAGCAGGACTATCTCAGTTACTTTCCATTGCTATGATAAAATACCTGGACAAAAGCAACTTTAGAGAGAAAGAATTTATTTTGGTTCAAAACTTGAGATCATAGCCCATCATGGTGGGTAAAGTCATAGCTCTGGAGTCAGGAAGCAACCGGTCACATGGTCAAGCACTAGAGCAATGTGTGTGCTTAGCCCCCCTCAGTTATTGTCTCCACTTTGTCTAGTCCAGGGATCCCACCACAGGGGAGGGGCCACCCACAGTTAGAGTGGGTCATCTGCTAGGTGTGGTGATGCACACCTCTAATCTCAGCACTCTGGAGGCAGGGACAGGCAGGTCACTCCATAGTGACCTGGGGCAACTTGGTCTACGTAGTGAGTTTCAGCCAACCAGTGGGACCTTGTCTCAAACCCAAACCAAACCAACACCAACAACAAAAGAAACCTTAAATTTATTTATTTTTTTTATGGATGTATGGGTGTTTTGCCTGCTTGCATATCTGTGTACCATGTGAGTGTCTCATGTCTGAAGAGGCCAGAAGAGGGCATCAGAATCCCTTGGAACTAGATTGCATATGGTTGTGAGCTGAGAACTGGACCCAGAGCCTCTGGAAGAACATCAAATGCTCTTAACTGCTGAGCCTTCTCTCCAGCCATTCCTTGGCTTTTTGAAATATCGGGAGATGTTTCTTTAGGAAATTTAAGGTGGATCCAGGTAGCAGTGATTTTTTTTTTGAGACCCATACAGTTTTTTGGTTTTTGTTTATGTTTTTGGAGACAGGGTTTCTCGGCATACCCCTAGCAGTCCTGGAACTCACACTGTAGACCAGTCTGGCCTTGAACTCAACAGATCCACCTGCCTCTGCCCCCCAAGTGCTAGGATTAAATGTGTGCACTACGACCATCCAGCTAACCCCCAGTTTTGATGGATGGCAAAGTTGCAAGTTGTGGGCCTGATACATGTTTTACTAGGGCTACACCTGGTTCCAGAGCCAGACACATGCTAGAGTAAAATAAAGTAAAATCAGACACCCTGTCAGACGCCCTGTCTAGCTTGCACTCCCTCTACATGGGCTGTGGCTGCTTTAGAGTGAGTACCAGTGTGGCAGACGCCTGGGCTCACTGCGCACAGGGAGTAAAGGCGTAGACTCCAGGGGAAAGGGGATAAAGGAGCTTCTACCTCGGGGCTCTCTCCTAGGATGAGGGGCAGAGGGTTAAGGCCCAGACTTAACCCAGAGCTGGATGTGTGCTAGTTAGGCACATGGCATCTTAGGGCAGAGAGGTGATCTGTGTTAGCACCTAAAGTGAAACTCATTTTGTCAAAACTCCCTTGAGAGCAGGCTTGGGGTGTGGCTCGGCTGGTGGAGTGCTCATTTTACTCACTTTGTATGCACAAAGTCAGGGGTTAATCCTTAAGAACTGCATAAACCCAGTGTGGGTTTATGATACGCACCTGTGATCTCAGCACCAGGAAGTAGAGTTAGGAGACAAAAACAAAACAAAACAAAACCCAAAAGTTATCCTCAGCTACATATGGAGTTTAAGGCCAGCCTGGACTACATGAGCATGAAACCCTGTATTGAAAGAAAGAAAGGGAAGAAGGAAGGATGGAAGGAAGGAAGGAAAGAAGAAAGACAGACAGAAAGAGAAAGGAAGGAAGAAGGGAGGGAGGGAGGAAAGGAGAGGAGAGAAGAGAGATAAGAACAGAAGAGAGAAAATGGGTTGGAGAAATTCCATTCTTTTCTGTCTAACAGGTTTATTTTATTCCAGCTATTCTTTTTTAAAAGTAAAAATATGAAACAAAACAACAACAACAAAAGCCACTCAAATAATGACATGAACCAAACCTGAATTCAGGACTCAGATTCAACGACTGTTTTAGCTTCCTCTATTTTCCTCCAACTCATTTGTTTGTTTTGTGACAAGTCTGGATTTGTAGCCCAGGCTGACCTTGAACACGCATGTTCTTTCTGCCTTGATCTCCCAGGTGCTAGGATTACAGGGGTGTGCACTTCTGTGCCCAGAACAATTTCGAGAAGTATCTTCTCAGGCCACTCAGGAAAGCACAATCCAAAGCTGGTGGCAGGTCAGTCGGATTCACAGGCAATCAGGTGAAAGGTGACTGCAGGAGTGCATGGGACTCAGGTTGGTGAGATTTAGGGTTCTGCTCTCAAAATTTCTTCTTCTTCTTCTTCTTCTTCTTCTTCTTCTTCTTCTTCTTCTTCTTCTTCTTCTTCTTCTTCTCCTTCTCCTACTCCTCCTCCTTCTCATCCTCCTCCTCCTTCTTTATTTGGGTTTTCAAGACAGGGTTTCTCTGTATAGCCCTGGCTGTCCTGGAACTCACTTTGTAGACCAGGCTGGCCTTGAACTGAGAAGTCTGCCTGCCTCTGCCTCCCAAGTGCTGGGATTAAAGGCGTGCGCCACCACTGCCCAACCTTCTTCAACTTTTTGAGACAAGGTTTCTGTGTAGCCTTGGCTGACCTGGAACTCATGGAGATCCACCTGCCTCTGACTCTGCTTCCCAAGTACTGGGATTAAAGATGTCTGCCACCCCCACCCCAGCAGATTGCCTACTTTCTCAAGTGAGGTCTCTGTGTTGACAAGCCCCCCTCACCTGAGAGATGTCCCAGCCTCTAGCTCCAGAGTCCCCTGTACCAGGTGGAACCCTAATCCTCTACTTCCCCCACCACCCAACATTTGATTTCTTAATATTGCTTTTGTGATCTCCTCTCACTGAAAAGAGTTAGGGGTGGTGGCCGATGACAGGGTACATGAGTGACCAGGGGAGTGGCTTGTAGATGAGTGTTTGGGGACCTCTGGTTTCTGTTTTGTTTCAGGTAGAACTGGAACTCACTGTGTAGACCTGGCTAGCCTTGAACTCACAGAGTCTTCCTACCTTAGTCTCCCCATTGCTGGGTTGATAGACATATGCCACCATATCTGACTATGACTGTTATTGCTCACAACCATCTGTAGCTCCCTTCCAGAGGCTTCCATACCTTCTTCTGTCCCCTGTGGGCACTGCACACACAGTGTACATATATACACAAGCAAGTAAAACATCAGTGAACATAAAATTATAATTAAAATATCCCATCCTTTTTAAAAGAAAGATAGAGAAAGAGCTACAGGGAGACATGAAGGAAGAGGCGTCCCTTACTCTGTCACCTGGTTGAAGCTCTTACCAGCCAAGAACTAAGGACTCCAATACATCTGACAACGTTGCTGTAAAAGTCACCAACGGAGGAACAGTATTTCTTTTTGCAGAAAGATGTTCCAAATAAAAAGGTTAGTAACTGATTGACCTGAAGGTCTTGGTCTATAGACCTTTCTCCTTCCCTGGCCCTACACCTGAGCTTTTCTAGGAATCTCACAAGACACCAGATCTAGAGCAGAAGATCTGTCTTAACCTTCTTGTGTAATCTTAAAGAACCAAAGTTTTATTTTATCAGATCACAACTCTATCCCAGCTACCCCTGGAGCTATTCCACAAGCTCACTTAATGGAAAGTGAGCTGGGGGTGTAACTCAATCAGAAGATTCATTGCCTAACAGGCACGGAAGCCCTGGGTTTGATCTTCTGCACTACGTAAAGCTGGGCATGGCTGCACATACCTGTAATTCCCGTAATTCCAGAAAGAAAGAGCAGAAAGTCAAGGCTATCCTTGGCTAATTAGTGAATTTGAGTTCAGCCTGGGCTACATGAGACCCAGCCTCAAAAAGAAAGAAAGAAAGAAAGAAAGAAAGAAAGAAAGAAAGAAAGAAAGAAAGAAAGAAAGAAAGAGAAGAAAGAAAGGTGCTGGGTGGTGGTGGTGCACACCTTTAATCCCAGCACCTGGGAGGCGGAGGCAGGTGGATTTCTGAGTTCGAGGCCAGCCTGGTGGTCTACAGAGTGAGTTCCAGGACAGCCAGGGCTATGCAGAGAAACCCTGTCTCGGAAAAAAAAAATAACAAAACCAAACAAAAACAAAACAAAACCAACCAAACAAAAAAAACCCAATCAAACCAAAGGGGGTGGGGGGAGAAAGGAAGTTAGGAATTAAGACCAAAACCAACCAACCAACCAACCAATCAAACAAGACAAAGAAGAAAGAGATGGGGTTGGGTGCTCAATAGAACACCTGTTAAGTAGTAAAGTTCCAAAAGGTTTTTAAAACAAAACAAAACTACATACAGTCACTATGAGAACCCTTAGTGTAACTCTAAGAAGTTAACCAGGAGGAGGTGGCACACGTGCCTTTAATCCCAGCACTCAGGAGTCAGAGGCAGGCAGATCTCTGAGTTCTAGGTCAGCCTGGTCTACAGAGTAAGTTTCAGGACAGCCATGGATACATAGAGAAACCTTGTCTCGAAAATCAAATTCCCCAAACCCCAGGAAGTTCCTACTCATAAGGTTGTGCTTTATTCTTTGAAGCCAGACTACCTGGTCTACATAGTGAGTTCAAGGATAGCCAGAGTTACACGGTGAGACCCTGTTTCAAATAAAATAAAATAAAATGAAATAAAATAAAAACCTGGAAGTGATGGTGCATGCCTTTGTGCCTTTAACTCCAGCACTCAGGATCTCAAGGCAGGCAGCTCTGAAGTCAGCCTTCTCTACAGATTGAGTTCCAGGACAGTCAGGGCTATACAGAATAGCCCTGCCTTGAAAACAAAACAAAACAAAAAATCAAACAAATGAATGCAAATTCCTAGTCTCTGCTCAGACACTGTATCAAAACCCCACGAAGTGAGAAAGATCAGAGAGACCCAGTTCTTCTCAGGGGGATGAGGGTGAGGCAGGATAGAAAGACTCACTAGGGAGAGTTCTTCCTCAGACCTAACTCAAGACGGTCAATGGGGCTGACCAGCCAGAGTTGGGGGTGTCACAGAATTGGAGATGAGGTGCTCTGGAGTTGACCAGATCTCATCTTGCCTGGAGTGAAGGCTTTAGGCACTGGTGCAGGCTGAGTCAAACGGAGAGGGAGGCAGGTCTTTGAAAGCAAAGCCTCAAAGCTTCATTATTCACAGAAAGATATTAAAGATATCAAAGACACAGAAAAAGACGTGACAAGGCTTCCCTCATGTCCTCAAGGCTATAATGCTTGCCAGTGCTTATTCCCAATCTTGTCAGCAAGAGTCTAAACCCAGAACTGCGGTCGACAGCCTAAGGAGAGTCCTTAACCTTTGACTTCCACTCAAGAAAGGCTGGATCCTTGATGCCACTCCAGAAAAGCGTTTCAGGATGAGTCGGTATGAGCAGAGTTGGAGTTTATTCAAAATAGAAAGAAACATGTCCAGAGGAAGAGTAAGGCACTGTGGGCAGTGAGGTGGCCCAGCAGGTAAAGGTGCTTGCCACCAAGCCTGACCATCTGAGTTCAAATCCCTGGGACCCATATGATAGAAGAAATTGACTTCCACAGGCTGTAGTATGTAATGTAATTTAAACATCAATGCAATTTTTCAAATGAAAGAACAAGGGAGTTTTGTTTTTTTTTTTTTGTTTTTTTTTAAGGTGATTGAAAGGCCATGGTGGTCACTTCTCAAAGGAAAGCTGACACAAATTCCTTTCAGGAATGAGGTTTATTAAACAGTGAAAAAAAGATTTCAAGGTGTGATGGGGTCTCACGGTGGAGGGAAAGTGTTAGACAAAACAATACAGTATGGAGATCTAAACACCGTGGGACTTAAAGGGAAGGAGAAGTTTCCCTTTAAAGTCTGTAGAGGAGCCCTGGGCTTAGTCATACATGCCTTTAATCCCAGAACTTGGGAAGCAAAAGCGTGTGGAGCTCTGAGTTCAGGACTAGCCTGGCCCACAGAGGGAGGGAGCGCAAGATCAGCTAAGGCTATGTAGTGAGACTCAGTCTCAACCCCCACCCCAAATAAGTACAACCCGGAGAGGAGTTTCATTAGGAGTGAGAGCAAGGAGCTGGAGAGGTGGCTCGGTGTTAGAAAGAACTTGCTCTTCTTGTGAAGGACCAGGGCTCCATTCCATGCTCGCCCCATGGGGGGCTCAGACCCTGCTAACCCTCAGTTCTAGGGGATCTGTTGCCCTCTTCTGGCCTCTGCTGGCACCAGGAAAGAGCGTGATATACATACAAGCGTTTAGGCAAAAACTCATCCATATCACATATAGATTTTAAAAAAGGTTTGAGAGTGAGAAAGAGAGGGGGTGGGAGGGAGAGGGAGAGGGAGGGAGAGGGATGGCCTGTGTGGGTGCAGAGGAGCCTCTTCAGAGAGCAGCCTTCATTGCCAGGCCATATCCCTGAGAGGTCTTAGACCAATCCTCAGAACAAGGGCAAGACCTGATTTTATGACTCTGGGCATTGGTAGGAAGTCTTGAGATTTAGTTTGCCATAGCGTATGTGAAAAGGAGCACAGGGAAGCCAGGAATCATAAACTGGAGCTGTTATGACCCAGAGAGAAAAATACAGGGAGGGAAGGGGCAAGATCCAGGCCAAGAAATTAGATTTAAAGATACAAGCCTGAGCTCTAGCCAGGGGCTTTAAATTTTTATTTATTTTTGAGACAGTGGTCTCATATAGGTCAAAGCAGCTGCAAATTCCTTATGTAGCTGAGAACGACCCCAAACTTCTGATTCTCCTGCCTCCTACCGCCTGAGTGCTAAGACCGAGAGTGTGTATCACCATGTGGTATTGGGGTCTGACTTGAGTTTCTTTCCTGCTAGGCAAGTACTCTACCGACTGAGCCATATCACCAGCCTCGCTTTGTTTTCTTTTATTTAAAAAAACTAATCTGGGCTGGAAAGATGGCTCAGAGGATAAGAGCACTGGCTGTTCAAATCCCAGCACTCACAACTGTAATTTCAGCTCAAGGGGATTCAACACCTCACACAGACAGATATAGGAAAAACACCAATGCATATAAAATAAAAATAAATAAATAATTTAAAAACTTAATCAGGGACTAGAAAGATGTCTCAGTGCGTAAGAGCATTCGCTGCTCTTCCAGAGGACCTGGGTTTGGTTCCCAGCACCCACATGGTGGCTCACAATCTCTTGCTACGGTTCCTGAGATCTGGGGCTCTCTTCTGGTCTCTGAGAGCACTGCACACATATGGTGCATCGACATACATGCAGGCAATAATACATCTGCACTCATAAAATAAAAACAAATAAATCTAAGAAAGTTAATTAGCATACCTTACATTAGGTTTTGTCTTAGTTACTTTTCTATTGCTGTGAAGAGATACTATGACCAAGGCTACTAATAAAGGAAAGATTTTAATTTGAATTCCAGATGGTAGCACAGCTTATGACCACCATGACAGGAAATAAGACAGCAGGCAGGCAGGCATGGTACTAGAAGAGTACTTAGATCTGATCTTCTACCAGGAGGCAGAGGGAGGAAGAGAGGGAGGAAGGAAAGGGGTGGAGGGAGAGAGAGAGGGAGAGGGAGAAACAGACAGACAGACAGACAGACAGACAGACAGACAGATATAGAGAGAGGAATGATTTAGGCTTTAAAATCTCAAAGCCCACTCCTCCAACAAGACCATATTTCCTCACCTTTTCCAAACAGTTCCACCAACCAGAGACCAAGCATTCAAACACATGGACCTAGGGGGCCATTCTCTTTCAAGCCATTCTGGCTTTTGTTGTTTGTTTTGTTTTTGAGCTACAGTCTTAATTTATAGCCTAGGCTGTTCTGAAACTCATGTATCTCAGATTGGCCGTGAACATGTCATTTCCTCCTGCCTCTATCTTTTGAGTGCTGGGATTATAGGTATGTGCCACCACACAGGCTTATTCTGTGCTTGGGATGGAACGCTCAGTCTCCCCTCATTTTGTGGAGGAGTCTCTATATGTATCCAGATGGCCTGTAAATAGTGGCAGTCTACTGCCTCAGCATCCCAAGTACTGGGGTTACATCTGGCTTCACCAGATGTACATCGAAAACAGTGGTTCAAAGTACTTGGGACAACACTTTCTCCACCTGACAATCTGGCATTAAAAAGTTATCCACCTTGAGGATATAACAACAGCGCATGCTCTGCGTAAGCGCGTGCTTTGTGAGGCTATAACAGCGCATGCTCTGTGTGAGTGCATGCTGTGTGAGGCTGGCCTTGGAGTGCCTTTCTGTCTTTCTCAACAGAGATGGCAGTGCCGGAAGGATTTGATTTTGGGAGTATATGTCCTCAGAGAAGCTCAGAAAGCGATAAGATTTCATACTTAAATCTTAAAGCCCATCTCTTTTTGGGTTAAAAAGACGTAGAATTGGGAATGAGGTGTTCAGAAAGTGCCGGGTCAAGTACAGGTTGTTACAGTGTGTTCTCGGAGGCTTCCCCCTCACTGCAGGGCTCTTGGAGCTTATTCCCATTATTGAAGGACAGAGCCTCCCACCCTGCCTCCTCCTCAGAAAGAACAAAGAAGCCTGGGTGCTTAAGATGCTGGGCCCCTGGGCCTGCTCTCCTTCCTTTGACATCACAGCCCTTGGCCCAGGTCTCTGCTTCAGCAGAATTTTTTTGTGAGTCCCAAGTTCTTTCTGGGTAGTAACTAGGCCTGTGTGTCTTACCCTCCTGGCAATCGGAAGAACTTAGCCTACGATCAGGAGCCCAGTGCACGATAACCCCTGACATTGCTGTTACTATTCCGCATTAAATGGGGAAGAGGAGTGGAACTGCATTCTGGGTGGGGGGAGGGGATATTAGGGTTGTCTACACAACCTACTGCAATCTAAAAGACTCACACTGCACATGAACAGCATTATTGTTATGAAATATGTGACAGCGAATGGGGGTATCTGGCTGTCCCAGGCCGAGGCACCCCTTGAAAAATCACACCATGTGTCAGACCTGGTAAAAGGGAGGTTTATTGGGGGAAAGGGAGGGGTTCGAGGACTGGGAGAGGGGATAGAGGCAGACAGACGGGAGCAGAGCCATGAGGGCAGGGAAGTGGGGACAGAGGAGGACAGAAAGAGAGCCAGTCGGGGAACACATGGAAATGTGGAAACAGAGAGAGAGAGAGAGAGAGAGAGAGCCACCAGGTGTACCACCTGCTCCTGGTGTCAGGTAATGGTGACAGATGATGATGTAAGCTACTGCTAGGTCCCTGGAAGGAGCTGAACAGAATGGTCTGTAAGCCAACAACTGTTCCGCAGCCTGGCATCCCAGGCTGAGGTAAACGGGAGGAGGAAGCAAGTGGCTGACACCAGCTTCCCCCACGGCACTAACCGAAGGCACCGAGTGACCACCTGCTCTCATGCCTTCCCTGCCACAAGGGACTGTGAACCTCAAACTGGGAGCCAAAGTATGCCCCTCCGACCTTAAGCAGTTTGTCACAGCAATGAGACAGGTGACTATAACAGGGTGTCCTGGAAAAAGCGTTCTCCCCTTCCACAGGCTCGTTTACCTTCCCCATGTCTGACAAGTGACACCCAAGCGATGTATCCTGCTGAGCAGGGTCTTAGCTGAGAGCCTGGAGAGAGGTCCCAGCTGAGCTATCATCACAGGGCACTTGCTGCCCCAGGCAGGGGTGGTTGTCATTTTATCCTACAGGCAACATGCCAACTCTGACTCTCTACTCAAGTGTTTTGGCCCTGACTGGAACTAGAAGTCAGTTGGAGAGAGTTCGCTGTCTCCTTGGCAGAGGCTGTCAGCTGTCATAGGCTGTAGAGGAGGGTATTAAATTCCTGGCTCGGGGATCGGGGCTAAAAACTCATCTGAAGAAAGTAGTGGCAAAAGGGACAGCACTTGAGCCACCTGACATCATCTTGTCTCAGGGATATTGATGGCTTTCCAGAGAGGACCAGCTTCATAGGCGTGTGACCCGGGACTGCTGCACTCCGGAGGACCTTGTGTTTGATTTAATATCTTGCTGATGTCATCTTACAATTCTCTCTCTCAACCCCACCTCCCCTCGTGTGTGTGTGTGTGTGTGTGTGTGTGAAGGGCAGAGGTCAAGCTTGTTGTCAGGGTGCCATTCCTCAGGAACTGTCTTCGTAGGCTAGGTTGGCTGAGAACCAGCCCTGGTGCCTGCCTGTCTCCTCTCCAGTTCAGGGATTACAAGTGCCTGTTGCCACACCCAGCACTTTCACTTGGGTGCTGAGCAACCAGACCGGTCCCTATGCTTACAAGATAAGGGCTGTACTAATGGAGCCATCTTCCCAGCCCCCGTCTTCCTCCTCCTTTATCTCCTAGTAGAGAGAATGTAGATTTACTAAGGAAAGGTGAGAGAGACCCTGAAAGTGGGAGGGGGTTTCCAAGAAAGGACAGAGCTATTTTATAATTCTTAAAATTTATATTTTCTCTCAATTTTCTTATGATTTTTTTTTTTTTAGTTAAGGTCTCATATAACTCAGGCTTGATTCCTGATCCTCCTCCTGTTTCTATATGCCAAATTCTGGGATTTCAGGCCTGTGGTGCCACCATACCCAGGTAATACTTTCTATTTAGCTTGGGTTTGGTTATTCCCACGTGATGATGAAATGTTAGTGCCAACAAAGGTCTGTGCCACTCATGTGACTGCCATTTCTGGGTGTGTCATTTGCTTAGAGCATTTGTGGTATTCCATGAGCCCAGACTTCGGCAAACTCCTGACAACCAGGAGTCCAGTAAAGCAAGAAAGAAGTCTGAAGCCAGATACAGTGCTGTAAGTCTTTGATCCCAGAGCCCAGGAGCTGGAGGCCAGGGAATCAGGGGCCCGTGGCCATCCATTACATAATGAGTCAGAGGTCAATGGTAGGAGACAAAAAGAAGCGGAGGGGGTGGGAAGAAGTGAAAAGAGCACTTGAGTGCAAAGTAAGCATATGAGATCTCGAGCCTGTCAGGGATGAGTTTGGCAAGCCTAGAGGCCATTTTATATTCCAACTAGAAAAACTTCGAGAGTTGAAGAGAAGGTTCAGCAGATAAAGCAGGTAAGAACAGTGACTGCTCTTTCAGAGGTTCTGAGTTCAATTCCCAGCAGCCGCATGGTGGCTCACAACCATCTGTAATGGGATCTGATGTCCTCTTCTGGTGTGTCTGAAGACCGTTACAGTGTACTCATCATACATATAAAATAAATGAATAAAATCTTTAAAAACATAAAGAAAGAAAAATTTTGAAATGTAAAAATTATTTGTGCAAATGTGTATGTGTGCCTGGGTGGGCGCATATGTATGTGTTCATATGTGTGTATGTGTGTGCGTGTGTGTGTGTGTGTGTGTGTGTGTATAGGTATATATTTATGTATGTGTGTATGTGTGTATATGTGTGTATATGCATGTGGAGGACAGAGGTCAACCTCTGGTGTTATGTCATTGATGCCTATATTTGTGTGTATGTGTGTATACATGTATATATGTGTATGTGTATATATATATATATATATATATATATATATATATATGCACGTGGAAGCCAGAGGTCAACTTCTCTGTGTCTTAGGTGGTATCCACTTTTTTCCTTTATTAAGACAGCATCTTTCAGTGGCCTAGAACTCACTAACAGGGCTGGCTGGCCGGCAAGATCCAGAGGTCTGTCTGACACCTCTTCCCCAGAGGCAGTTGGGGAATTGAAAGTGTGGGTCACCATGTGTAGATTTTTTTTTTAAATGCCTGAGTTCTGAACATTTAACACAGAGCCTCAGGCCTGCAAGGCAAGCACCGTATTGACGAAGCCACCTCCCCAGCCCCAAAGAAAGTATTTTGAGGATCAAGAAACAACCATGAAGTATTCTCAGATCCTTTCTACTGGGTCATCCTGTCCCTTGTGCTGAAGCAGATGAACAGGAAGGAAGAGAAAGTTTGTGCAATGTCCAGTTCCCTGACTTCCAGACTCTCCTTACTCAGCTTAGAGACAAAAGTCAGAGTATGGACATAGTATGCTCACGTCCTGAACTGGAAAATGAAGATCAACAACAGAAAGCTGTTCTCCATGACCTGGCATGACTAGAGGTGTTTTTATCTACTGTAATTATGCATGGCTTGTGTTTGGGATGGAAGGCTGGGGGAGGTGTGTGTGTGTAAAAATTTATGTGTATATATATATACATACACACACACACATATATATATACATACACATATATACATACATACACACACACATATATGCATGTATGTGAGAAAGCCTACACTACAGCACTTATAAACAAAGGTTCAGAGAAGGTTTAGAGAACCCTATTCGTTCATCTCTTCCATTCACTGGGAAGAGACTAGAATCGATGGGATAAGAGTTGTACTGGGAAGGAAGCTAACCCAGGAATTGCCATGTGGGAAGCTTGCACTTGACCTGTGGGTGGTGGAGCTTGATCAAAGCAGGAGTATAGTAAAGGTTTTACATGTGTAGAATGGGGCTAAGGATGCTGTGATTGAGGGTGGAAAGACCACGAGGAGAGTGGCAGAAGTGTGAAGGGCCTTGGATAATAACCCAGAGGGTGTGATAATATCTTTTAGGCTACTCTTTTTCCTTTTTTCTTTCTTTCTTATTTTTAATTTCAAGTTTTAAAATATGAGACAAGGCCTCCTGTAGCCAGGGATGACCTTGAACTCACTACGCTGGATAACTATACATTTGTGATCCTTCTTGCTCTACCTCATGAGTGTTAAAATGACAGGTGTGGACCACCACCCTAGATTTTGTGGAGTGTTTTTTTGTTTTTTTGTATTTATTTATTTTGTGGGGGAAGCATTCTGCCATAGGACCAGTGTGGAAGTCAGAAGACAATTTGCAAAAGTTGTTTTTCTTCTTCTGCCACGTGAATCCTAAGGAATGACTTCCGGGCATCTGGCTTGGTGGTGAGTGCCTTTACCCACTGAGCCATCTCACGTGTCCTCAGAGGACCACATTTGTTTTGTTTTGTTTTTGAGACAGGGTTTCTTTGTGTATCCCTGGCTGTCCTGGAACTCACTCTGTAGACCAGGCTGGCATTGAACTCAGAAACTGACCTGCCTCTGCCTCCCAAGTGCTGGGTTTAAAGGTATGAGCCACCACTGCCCAGCTTTAGAGGACAACTTTTGAGGGTCATTTCTTTCCTACCATCAAGGATTCTAGGAATCAAATTCAGGTCATCAGGTGTGGTGATTTGAAAATGCTTGGCCCAGGAAGTGGCACTATTAGGAGGTGTGGCCTTGTTGGAGTAGGTGTGGCCTTGTTAGAGGAAGTGTGTTACTGTGGGTGTAGGCTTTAAGACCCTCAGCTTAACTGCCTGGAAGTCAGCCCTCTCCTGTTTGCTTTCAGAACAAGATATTGAACTCTCAACTCCTCTTGCACCATGCCTACCTGGATGCTGCCATGCTCCTGACTTGATGATAATGGACTGAATCTCTGAACCTGTAAGCCAGCACCAATTAAATATTGTCTCTATAAGAGTTGCCTTGGTCCTGGTGTCTGTTCGCAGCAGTAAAACCCTAACTAAGACATCAGGCTTGCATGTCAAGTGCTTTTAACTACTGAGTCATCTTATCTGCCCTTAAGCTGTAATTCATCATAGCCACAAGATGTAGCTAATATTCTGTTTTAGCAGTGCCCAAAGCATTAATATTTTTGTATTCATTCATCAAATCCCGGTAGCTATGAGAGGTCATGTAAGAGCCAAATAACTGTACATGTATTGGGTCACATGACAAGAGCTGAACCCCAAGTTTAAGGTCCCCAAGCGTTTATAAAGTTCAGTAAGCCTACCTCAGTGTGATGGTTTGGATGAGGATGGTCCCATAGGCTCACACATTTAAATGTTTGGTCCCCAGGTGGTAGAACTGTTTTGGAAGGAATAGGAGGTGTGGTCTTGTTAGAGGAGGTGTGTCATTGGGGGAGGGGCTTGAGGTTTCAAAATCCCATGCCATTCCCACATTCCTAATTCATTCAGTTTCTCTCTCTCACACACACACAGACACACACACACACACACACACACACACACACACACACACACATCAGATGTAAGCTCTCAGCTACTGCTCCAGTGCCATTTCTGTCTGTTACCATGATGGTAATGGATTCTACTATCCTTTAGAATTAGAAGTCCAAATTAAACACTTTCTTTTATGAGTTGTCTTGGTCATGCTGTCTTTTCACAGCAACAGAACAGTAACTAAGATACTTGGGCTTTCCACAAAGAGACATTGCTACTATGTAGGCAGCAAACAAGCCTGTGTTCTGCTCTAGAGGGGGATGCCATCTCTAGTTTCCATGACAGTTTCCTACACAGTGGACCTTGGTGGTGCTCTGAACCCAAGATACGGAGAGAGGAGAAAGAGAGGGGTAGGACAGCACTATCCAAAGATTCATTTCCTAACACAACAAGCCTGGAAGGCTGGTAAATTTACTTTGTGCAACTCATTATTCATTGGTGACTTTCCCAATTGTTCGGAAAGGTCAAGTCCTCCATCACATGGGCATTTTGTGCAGTATCTTCCAGACATGACTGCTGGGGCCCGACATTCTAACTTAAGGGGAAGATGTATTTGTCAGTACAAATCTGGTTCAGGGATCCTTCACAGAGTGGGCTCTTCATGCTGATTCCACTCTTTCTGCTTCAGAGCCTCAGATGCCTTACTAGGTCGAAGCATTGTAAAGCTGATTCTGAGGCAAATGTGGCGGCACAAGTTTATAATCCAAGCCCCAAAGGAAGAGTCACCCTTAGCTCCACCCAATGCTAGAGGTCTCAAGTTGCATCTTACAGCAGTGGTCTAGCTATCTATGTTAAATGAAACCAACAATAGCTTCATTACAATGACTGAGTCAGAAATCACCACCACCAGGTCTACAGAATGAGTTCCAGGACAGTCAGGGCTATACAGAGAAATCCTGCCTTGAAAAAACAAAACAAAACAAAAAAAAAAAAATAGAACTCATCACCACACCAAAGACAACTGGGGACAAACTGCACATCGCGAGCCTAGCCCACTTGTGAAGGAACATGTGAAGAATCAGCTCAGTACAGACATTCTACATTGGACAGGACACCTAAGACCCACCTACCAATCTGAGAAGGATAAACAGCAGGTCCACAGGGACGTTCACATGTCCCAAGTGGAATTCTGGATCTAGCCCCCAGCTCCCTCTTCCCTGCCATTTCCCCTGTTAACATCCACTCACACCCGTCTGCTGGACCAGGACTCTGCAGTGTTCTTACCCTTTCTCCTCCAGCCAATCAGTGCGTGAGGTCCCTCATTTATAGACACTTGCTTTGACTCTGCCTACTTTTCTGTCTGCAGGCGCCATCCTTTGCCAAGCTTTTGCCATCTTTAGTCTCATTGACTTGTGGGCTTCTGAACTGTTCACTGTCATCCCTATTGCTCACTTCAAGTTTGTGGCCACACACACACACACACACACACACACACACACACTCACACACACACACACTCACACACACACACACACACACACACACACACTCACACACACACACACACACACACACACACACACACACACTCACACACACACACACACACACACACACTCACACACACACACACACACTCACACACACACACACACACACACACTCACACACACACACACACACACACACACACACACTCACACACACACACACACACACACTCACACACACACACACACACACACACACACACACACACACACACACACACACACACACACACACACACACACACGCTCATGTGCTTGAATGTGTATACGCACATGGAGTTATACTCCTTTAATCCTAGTACTCAGGAGGCAGAAATCTCTATGAATTCCAGTCTGACCTAAATAGGGAAGTTAAGTCCACATACTTCACAGGGCTACATAGTGAGACCCTGTCTCAAAATGAGACCTTTCCCCCAAAAACAACAACAACAATAGCAACAACACATGCACACTCTCTTTCTGAACCATGCTATCACCTGCTTAGTGCTTGGGGGTCCACCTTCTGATGGGATAAAGAGCTCCCCTTACTGCCTTATCTCTTAGGTTTCCTGTGAGTCCTAACCTCTTCTTACACTCCCTTCCCCTTAACACCACCACACCATGTGTGTTCAGATGTGTTGGGTCTGCATGGTCATATGTGCCTGTGCATGGTAAGACAAGAGGTCAGCCTCTAGTGAAATCTACCCGTTTTGTTTTAACAGGTCATCATCATGTAGCTCTGGCTGGCCTGGAACTCACTATGTAGATCAGGCTGGCCTCTGGAACTCTTTATGTGGACCAGGCTGGCCTCTAACTCACAGAGATCTGTCTGCCTCTGTCTCCTGATTGCTGAGATAAGGGGCCACCATACCTGCCCCCCCCCCTTTTTTGAGACAGGGTCTTTTACTGACCTGGAACTTATAAAGTAGGTCAGGTTAGCTGGCCAGCAAGCCCCAGGGACCAGTCTCTCCAGTGCTGGGGTTAGTTTTGGGTACTAAGGATTCAAAAATCAGGTCCTCTTGCAAAGCAAACACTTTCTCTCCTGAGCTACCCTCCGGGCTTTCATCTCCTGTCTTGCCAGCATCTGGGACTCTTGCATGCTGAGTTATTCATGAGCACTGCTCCTGGAGGTGTGCACCAAGACAGCCTTCTTTCCTGACCATTCAGCCTAAAACAACCTGAAGCACACGGCCAACTTCCCGTTCTGAACATACCACCCCTTCCCCCCTTAGAGCATGTGTTCTCATTGGCAATGTATATTTATTTGTTGTTTTTCGTTTGTTGATTGGGTTTTGTTGTTGGTGGTGGTGTTTGGTGTTGTGTGTGTGTGTGTGTGTGTGCCTTTCTGTCTGTGTGTCTGTCTGTCTTCTCCTTTTATTATGAACTCCACAGAGGCAAGGATTGAATTTGCCTGTTAAGTGTTAAGTATGTCAAGTGGATGCAGTGCTGTATAGTCACTGTATCCTTGATGCAGGAGTGGATAAATGAATGAATGTCTACAGGACCAGGGGAAGGAGGCCTTACAGGGTCAGGGAAAGATGTTTCTAGGGTCAGCAAGTGTGTCTCTGAGAGGCCCAGCCATCAGAGCCCTCAGAACTGTGTACTCACTGTTCTTCAAGTGGGATAAATATTAACACGGTACAGTTGCCCTGGAGGTGAACCCTACACAGAAGGCCTTATCTGTTGATATAATCATTAGAAATGTGAAAGAGAGATCAGGATTCTTGGCCAGCCCCTTCTTGAGCACTGACTCTGTCCTCTGATTCTCTGTTCTCTCAAATTCCTGAGTTCTATCTTTAGTCCCACCCCTACCTCCCTTGGTTCTGTCTTTTCTCTGCCTCTGCCTCTCTCTCTCTCTCTCTCTCTCTCTCTCTCTCTCTCTGTGTGTGTGTGTGTGTGTGTGTGCGCGTGTGCGTGTCTGTCTGTCTCTCTGTCTCCCTTGGTTCTGTCTTTTCTCTATGTCTGCCTCTGCCATCTCTGTCCCTGCCTTTCTCTGCCTCTCTTTCTGTTTCTGTTTCTGTGTATCTCTGTGTGTCAGTCTATCTCTGTCTCTCTGTCTGTCTCACTCTCTCAGTCATTCTCTCTTCTTCATGTCCAGAGGACACTTTTTCTTTATGGCCCCTGTACTCCAGAAGGATCTCAGCACTCTGGCCCTTGACTAGGTCATCTCCACTCCAGGTCCCTGTGTTTCTGGTCCTATAGACTGGAGATCCCCCAATGCCCCCACCTAGCACAAGCGCCTATGTCTTGTCTTGTCTCCTCTCAGCCAGATGCCTATTCTCATATTCTCTCTCTCTCTCTCTCTCAGGCCTTTTCATTTCTCATGTCTTTGTGGTCTGAGGAGGCAGGCATTACTTTATCACCAAGTGCTTAGAAAAACATTTTTCACAAAAGAAAACATCCTTCCTCTGTGAGCCCTTTTCTGCTTCCTCATTAACTCCCCTTTTGAAAATGCCTGTTTGATTTGTATATATAATCAGCACCAATTAAAACTGTGACTCAGTAGGCAACAGAATGACTGCTGATACATGGATGTGTGCACATATTGACAACTATTCTCCAAAAATTCTATTAGCTCATGTCTGTGGGCACAAGATTCAGTAGACACAAAAGGGTAAGCAGGGAGTTTCCACCGCCTTTCCACACTTCCTTCTGCTTCTTGCACAACCTTTCAAAGACGATCTGCACATTTCTAAACACAAGAGCACAGCTGTCCTCCCCGCCTCCAGTTTAGAGTGTCCATAACTTCACTCAATTCTCTGAACAACTCCTTCTCTATCGTTAAGCCGAAACCTTTCTAACTTAACAGCTGTCTAATATGCTATTATTTGGACAAATCATAAGTGACACCAAGCTTTTGTTGTTGCTGAGACAGGGTCTCACTGTGTAGTACAGGCTGGCTTGGAACTCACTCCACAGCTCTGGCTAGCCTGGAACTCATTATGTAGACCAAACTAGCCTGGAACTCGTGGACACCTGTCTACCTCTGTCTCTGCCTCACACTAGAGTAAAATATATCTACTAGAATACCATTTATTTATACATAGAAACAATGTATTTTGATCATTTCTACCTCTAACTTCTGACTCTTACTTTCCCTAGACATCCTTTCAAGTCTCTGTCTCTCTGTCTCTGTCTCTGTCTCTGTCTCTGTCTCTCTCTCTCTCTCTCTCTCTCTCTCTCTCTCTCTTTTTGACAAGGTCTTACCAAGTATTCCTGGCCAGCCTAGAATTCACTATGTAGCTCAGGCTGTCCACTCATGAGCCACCTTCCTGTTTCTGCCTCCTGATTGCTGGGATGACAGGTGCATGTACCTTGTCTGGAATATACAACTTTATGCAGATTCAAGTAGTTTTGTAAATAAAATCTTAGAGATTAAAATGTATTTTAGTTTCTAATTAAAACAGCTTTTATTTTTATTTGTGTGGGGGATGGGTAGCTAGGAGGACACAAATTTGTCACTGTACGTTTGTCGAAGTCAGGAGACAGTTTGTGGGTCTCCATAAGGGTCTCGGGATTGAACTCAAGGCAGGGTCCCACCACTGAGCCATCTTGCTGGTCCCATTTTCAATTTAACAAATTGTTAAATTTCCCTCTGCAAGAATATACACAACTACTACCTTTTTCAATATAGGTTGCAATTTTTCATTTGAATTGAAAGTGCCTTGTAATTCAAATTTGCATTAAGAATTATTAAGCATATTTATTTATTTCTATTTTATTTTATTTTTTTGAGACAATCTCTCATTATCTAGCCCTGGCTGACCAGAACTCCCTATGTAGATCAGGTTGATCTGGAACTCAAAGAGATCAGTCTGTCTGTCTCTGCCTCCCAAGTGCTTGGATTATAGGAGTGCACCATCATGCCTGGCTCATGCATGTATTTGTATGGCCAGAGAATTTGTCTCCTTTTCTATGATCTTTTCATGTTTTGACCATTTCTTCCCCACATGAGATAACAGTTGTTTTTTCATTGGTGTGTAGCAGCTGTTCACATGTTGAGGAAGTGTTTGTGGAAGGTTTATCCTGAGGAATTAAGAGATTTTTAACATAACCAAGCTCACCTTTCTTGGAGACATCTGGCTTTTGTTGTGTGAAAACCTCTATTGACAAAAGTTCTTCTATGACCTTTCCCTAACCATTTCATTCTGAACTCCGTCTGTGATTATTTTGCTATAAATGACAAGAACCCACAGATAAGCCAGGTGTGGTGGCACATGCTTTTAATCCCAACACTCTGGTGGCAGATCTCTGAGTTCGAGGCCAGCTTGGTCTACAGAGTTAGTTCCAGGACAGTCAGGGATACATGGAGAGACTCTGTCTTGAAAAACCAAAAAACCAAAAACTCAAACATAAACACCATTACTACCACCACCCAAACCCCAAAGCTTAGTATGTGGTTCATGCCTGCAATCTCAGAACCTTGGAAGCTGGAAGTCAAGGTTTCAAAAAGGGGGTTGGGAGTGGGGTGAGCTGGAGAGATGGCTCAGTGATTAAGAGCACTGCCTGCCTTTTTTTAGAGGACTTGAGTTCAAATTCCTAGCACTACGTGGTGGCTCACAACTGTCTATAACTCCAGTCCCAGGGACTTGATGCCCTTTTCTGGCCTCTGTGGGCATCAGGCAAACATGCAGTGCATAGATAAACATGCAGGGAAATACTCATAAATGTAAAATAAAAATAAATAAAATATTTTTAAAAAGAAAATACAATTTATTTTTCCATGTGTATGTGTATAGAGATTATGTGTATATGTGTGTCTATGTATGTATATATAGCGATTGTGTGTCTGTGTGTGTGTATGTATGTGTGTGTGTGTGTATGTGTAGCCCAAAGGACAACCTTCATTCAGTGTTATTCCTCAGTTTCTAGAACTCCCCAAGTAATCTGTACTGACTGGATAGCAAGCCCCATGTCTGCTTCCCCAGTGCTGAGATTTCAAGCACACTATCACATTAGGCTTTTTGAATGTGGATTCTGGGCACTGAACTCCAGTCCTCTGTGAGCAGGCCAAGCACTTTACTGACCACATTACTTCACTCCTGATGATCTCCTTTCTTGGCTAACTTCTTCCTTGTCCTCCCACACTTCAATCAATGAACTCTGTGTGTGTGTGTGTGTGTGCTGTGTATGTGTTGTGTCTGTTGTGTGTGGTGTGTGTGTGTGTGTCTAGCTGTTTGCTCTGTCCACTGGTCTCCCTGAGGGTCCACTCTGGCTTCATGCTAGAAGCTCTCTCACAAGTATTGGTTTTCGAAGAGCTTATAACCTTACTTTAGGCTAGTGACTGCATCGGGCAAAGCTAACTAGATCCTACAGAGACAGGCTTCTTAACTCTGGCCTAAATAAATCTTTGTTCATCCCAGGGCCAACTACTTCAAAACAGGTTCTGACACTTTTCAGGAGTACTGAACTATGGGTGTCTAGAAACCTATGGGTGTCGACGAAACCTCACAAACTCCCTGTGCGGTCATGGCTTCCTTGGGTCATGCTGGTTCCAAGAAGCAGAGATTCACTGAGGCTGGTTTAAATAATAAGGGGCATTGTGAGCATGTTTATATTTGGAGACGTGAATCCCAGTCACTGTTTCAGGAGGGCCAGTGCAGCCAGACCTCACAGGAAGGTCTCCAAGGTTTGTTTTTGTATGTTGTACATCATTTGTGTAATTAAAAAACATAAGCTTATAAAACACCTTTTACAAGCTTGAATGCAGGTATATTTAAGGACCTCTAGAGAATATTAGAATGCTAGCCTGTGACCAGCACTGGGCAGGAAAGAAGGTATAGATACTAGGGGCAAATTGTGAAAAGAAAAGAGTGACATCAATGACAAACTGGGCACGATGGCATGCCTACTGTAATAACAGTGTTTGGGATACAGTGGCATCAGGGCCATCCTCAGCTACATAATGAGTCTGAGGTCAGCCTGGGCTACCTAAGACCCTGATTCAAAAAATAGAACAAACAAGCCAACAAACCACAAACATGGGGGGGCCTTATGTTGATGGATAAAAGGGTGCTATATAACAATGGAGATCAACTTACACTGGGGTGTTTTAAAAGTTAAACACTGGAATCTGGCACAAGATGGTTCAGTCAGCCAAAGTGCTTGCCAGGCAAACCTGATGAGTTGAGTTTGATCTCTGGAACCCATAGTGGAAGGAGAGAAATGATGCATAAAAGTTGCCCTCTGACTTCTACATATCTGCCATGGTATTTACACATACACATCACACACACTCATAAATCAAGGGCTGGCGATATAGCTCACTTGGTAGGGTATTTGTCCAGTATGCATAAAACCCTAGGTTCCATCAGAATCACATAAAACTGGGTGTGGTGGTGCACACTTGTAGTCAGTCCTAAGGAGACTGAGCAGGAGCAATCAGAAGTTCAAGGTCATCCTCAGCTATACATCAAGTTCTAAGTAAGCCTGAGCTACATGGCACCCTGTCACAGAGAGAGAGAGAGAGAGAGAGAGAGAGAGAGAGAGAGAGAGAGAGAGAGAGAGAGAGAGAGAGAGAAGGGTTTGGTGCCTGCACATGGAATGGATCCCGAGTTGGGGCAGTCTCTGGATGGCCTTTCCTTCAGCCTCTGCTTAATTTTTTGTCCCTGCCTTCCCTTTAGACAAGAACGATTCTGAGTCAATATTTTTAAGATGGGTGGATGGACCCAACACTCAACTGGGGGTCTATCTATCTTCTGGAGGTGGTCTCTTCATGTTCTATCTCCCCACTGTTGGGCATTTCAGCTAATGTCATCCTCATTGGGTCCTGGGAACCTCTCACATCGCTGGTGTCTAGGACTTTGCCCCTGGCCCCCACCTGACACTGCTACATACTTCTATTCATTCTCCTAGTCTTCTGAGTGTCTCTCCTGCCTCCTCCCTTACCTGATCCTGCTCACCTTTTCCCCCCTCTCTCTTCCCCTCCTACCCAGGTCCCTCCCTCCCTCTGCCTCTGGGGATTATCGCCCCCCTGAAACTCCCCCCCCATCTAAGTGGGATTGAATTATCCACACCTGGACCTTCCTTCTTGTTAAGCTTCACATTGTCTGTTAGTTGTATCATGGCTATTCTGAACTTTTTATATCCACGTATCAATGAGTACATACCATGTGTTTCCTTTTGGATCTGGATTACCTCACTCCAGATGATATTTTCTTGTTCCATCCATTTGCCTGCAAAATTTGTGATGTCTTTTTTTTTTTAATTATTCCATTGTATAAACGAGCCACATTTTCTGTATCCATTCTTCAGAGGAGGGACATCTGTGTTGTTTCCAGCTTCTGGCTATTATAAATAATGCTGCTATGAACATAGTGGAGCATGTGTCCTTGTGATATGGTGGAGCATCTTTTGGGTATATGCCCAGGAGTGGTATAACTGGGTCTTCAGATAGAACTATTTCCAATTTTCTGAGGAACAGCAGTTTGACTTTCAGTGTGGTTGAACCAGCTTGTAATCCCACCAGCGATGGAGGAGTGTTCTTCTTTCTCCACATCCTCATCAACATCTGCTGTCACTTGAGTTTTCGTCTTAGCTATTGGGACCCATCCCATGCGCAGGATCCAAACCTTGACTATTGCTGATGCCATGTTATGCTTGCAGACAGGAATCTGGCATGGCTCTCCTCTGAGAGGCTCTACCAGCACCTGACTGAAACAGATGCAGATACTTACAGTCAACCATCGGACTGAGCCCTGGGACCCGTATGGAGGAGTTAGGGGAAGGGCTGAAGGAGCTGAAGGGGATGGCAACCCCACAGGAAGAAAAATAGTATCAACTAACCGGACCCCTCAGAGCTCCCAAAGACTGAACCACCAACCAAGGACCATACATGGGCTAGTCTGTGGTCCTTGCTACACATGTAGTAGAGGATTTCCCTGTCTGGCCTCAGTAGGAGAGGATGTGCTTGGTCCTGTGGAGGCTCGATGCCCCAAAGAAGGGAGGTGCTAGAGGGGTGAGGTGGGAGTAGGGTGGGTGGGGGAGAACCCTCTTAGAGGCAAAGGAGGTAGGGGATGGGGTGGAAGGCTTGTGTAGGGGGGTCCAGGAAGAAGGACAACGTTTGAAATGTAAATAAATAAAATAATAAAAGAAAAAAGTTAATAAAAATATTAATATTACCCTGAACAAAAGAAAAAGCAAAAGTAAAAACACTTAACATCAGAATGTAAGACTTGAGAAGTGAATGGTTAGGCATTGGATGGAGGAGAGCAAGCCTGGACCACTGCAGGGAGAGATACAGGAGAAAGCAGATGACTAGAGGAGAGCTAATGGTTCCAGGAGTGTATCAGTCAGGATGAAGTAGGTTCCACTGGAGTAACAAATGATCCCCTCATTTCGCTGCATAACACTACAAGGTCATCACTTACAGGACTTCCCGTTTCAGATTGATGGGGACCTTGCTTCTTGTACTTCCTTAAGGATCTAAGCTAATAGAGTGTCTTAGGGTTTTACTGCTATGAACACCATGACCAAGGCAATCCTTATTAGGACAACATTTAGTTGGGGCTGGCTTACAGATTCAGAGGTTCAGTCCAGTATCATCAAGGCGGGAACAAGGCAGGATCCAGGCAGGCATGGTGCTGGCTGAGCTGAGAGTTCTACATCTTCATCTGAAGGATGCCTGCAGAATACTGACTTCCAGTCAGCTAGGATGAGGGTCTTAGTGACATGCCCACAGTGACACACCTACTCCAACAAGGCCACACTTCCAAATAGTGCCACTCCCTGGTCCAAGCATATTCAAACCATGACATTCCACTCCCCGGTTTGTTCAAACACATGACATAATAAAAATGTACATTTAGTCCAACTTCCAACGTCCCATAGTCTAGAGCAGTATCAATGATGTTAAAAGTTCAAACTATAATCCCCTGAATCAAGACAGGAAACTAGCTAGGCAAACTCCAAACTCTGCATCTCCATGTCTGATGTCATAGCAGTTTTCAGATCTCCAACTCCTTTTTCATCTTTGTTGACTGCAACAAACTTCTTTTCCTGGGCTGGTTCTACTCCCTGTTAGCGGCTTTTCTTAGGAGATATCCTATGGCTCTGGCATATCTAAAATCTTGGGATCTCCAAGGCAACTTCAATGTACAGTGTCTTGTTTCAGTGTCTGGGATCCACACGTAATCTTTTGCGCTCCTCCAAAGGGCTGGGTCACTTCTCCAGCTCTGCCCTCTGTAGCACTCTAAGCTCAGGTTGATCCACTCCACTGCTGCTGCTGTTCTTGGTGATCATCCCATGGCACTGGTATCTCCAATACACTGGGATCTTCTGCAACTACGCTTCACCAATAGCCTCTCATAGGCTCTCTTCATGGTGCCAAGTCTCACATCCTTTGCATGACCCCTTCAGACCTAGGCTGTCAACTACAACTGAGGCTGTACCTTCACCAGTGACCTTCCCTGACCTCTCACAGTGCCAAGCATCAGCTGCTCTTCATGACCCCTTCATGCCTTCAAAACCAGTACCACCTGGGTGACTCTTACACATTATCAAGTACAGCTGCAGCACAAGGTATAACCTTGGCTATTTATGGAACACAGCTTCTTTGTGCTCTCAGAAAACACTTCCCAGAAGATATCACCTCAGTGATGCTGGTCTCTTCTTAATCACCACTAATTTCTTAGCTCCAGCTAACCAGCATCAATTGTCCCAGTAGTCCCTTTTATCTTTCACTCTAAAGCCAGAGCCACATGGCTGAAGCTGCCATGTTCTACTCTTTGCTGGGGCTGGAACATGGCCTCCCTTATCCTATTACCAGCTTTCTGTTTTCTGACTCCCTCTCGGCCTAAGCTTGTCTTTCTTGGAACTTGCTCTATACATTGACCTTGAACTCAGAGATCTGCATGTCTCTGTCTCCTGTAACGCTGGGATGAAAGACATGTATCACCATGCCTGGATCTAAATTTAGCTGGGTAGGATCTTGCCCCCTTAATCTCCTAGAACATAGGGTTCAGTTCCATGCCACTTCCTGGTGTCCCGTTAATTCTTGAACAATCTAAGCTTGCGATGCTTGTTCAAAACGCTCTTCATGAGACTTAACCAGAGAACAAAGTCTGTGATGGGCTTTTTTGAGACTTCCTTTGCCAATGCAATTAATATAAATCTCTTTACCTTAGCCTCAGGCAGACTCTTCAGACAAGGGCAAAAAGCGGCCACATTCTTCACCAAAATACCACAAAAACAGTCTGAAGTTCTCCACTGAAATGTCTTGAGCCGGGTCTGCACAGTTAAAGTCATACTCAGCAGCACTGTCTTTCATATTCCTACTAGGATGGCCCATTAAGCCAAACTTAAAGCATTCCACTGTTTAACAAAGTTCCAAAATCTACATTTCTCCAAACAAAAGCATGATCAGGTCTATCACAGCAATACCCAAGTCCCTGGTACCAACTTCTGTCTTAGGGTTCTACTGCTGTGAACAGACACCATGACAAAGGCAATTCTCATAAGGACAACATTTAACTGGGGCTGGCTTACAGGTTCAGAGGTTCAGTCCATTATCATCAAGGCAGGAGCATGGCAGCATCCAGGCAGGTATGGTGAAGGAGGAGCTGAGAGTCTTTGTCTCTGTGATTGTTTGACTGTCAAAAGTTCATTTTAATAATATTTTCCCCATCTGGTATGGTGACATACCCCTTTGATCCCAGCACTCAGAAGGCAGAAGCAGTAGAATCTCTGTGAGTTCAAGACCAGCCTGGTCTACCAGTGAGTTCTAAAAGAGACATGACTGTTACACAGAGAAAATCTGTCTCAAAAAACCAAAAAAGGGGTTGGAGAGATGGTTCAGCGGTTAAGAGCACTGACTGTTCTTCTAGAGGTCCTGAGTTCAAATCCCAGCAACCACATGGTGGCTCACAACCATCTGTAATGAGATCTGATGCCCTCTTCTGGTGTGTCTGAAGAGAGCTACAGTGTCCATATAATAAATAAATAAATCTTTAAAATAATGAAAAAGAAAAATCTTTTAAAAAAACAAAAAAGAAAAATTAATAATAATAATAATACATTTTTCATTTGTATTTGTTCTTTATGTATAATTTCATACAATGTATTTTGGTTATATTCCCTCTTCCCTCAATTCTTCCCAGATCCACCTTTCCTTCCCTACCTACCCAACTCTGTGTCTTTTTTTTTTTTAAGTAATTTGTGTTGCCCATATACTCTTAGATGTGTGGTTATCTGCTGGAATATGGTTGACATATGAGAAGCTACACCCTTAAAGAAACTTGACTTTCCTTCTCCCAGAAGCCCTCAGTTGCCCACGGTGTCTTAGCTACAGGTGAGACTTCATGCCCAACACTCTTCTCCATACAGGATTTTGTCTGGCTTGAGTGTGCATAGGTCTTATGAACACTGTCACAGTTGCTCTGAGTTCATATGTACCACTGCCCTGTTAGGTCCCCCAAACACTGATTCCTTGTAGTTCTCCACCCCTCTGGCTCTTACCATCTTTCCACCCTCTCTTCTGACAAGATTCCTGAGCCTTGGGAGGAGAGGATGTGCTATAGATGTCCCACTTAGGACTGAGTATTCCAGAGTCTCTTATTCTCTATATCATGACAAGCTGCGGGTCTCTGTTAATCTACTGAAGAAAAAAAAAAGGAAGCTTCTTTGGTGAAGATACAGTGATCCATGGGCACAGTGATAAATCACTAGGAGTTAATTTATACTTCTTCCATTTGATAGACCCTAGGGCTATGACCTACCTAGTCACAGGTTCTTGGCCCTCATAATAGTGTCAGGTGTATGTTTAAACTTGTGAGTGTGCCCTAAACCGATCAGAAAGTTGTTGTTGGTTCCTATGACTTTCAGACCACTGCTGTACCAGTGGGCATGCTTTATCAGGCCAGTTATTATTGCAACTTGTTGGGTTCACAGCTGGGTAAAGTTAGTGATTATTTTACTCCTCCAGTAACATACACAGAAGCTCCCAGCAGTCTGAAACCTAGCCAGTAGGGATGAAGCTTTCAGGTCAGTACCAGTTTGATTTCTACAGTCTGTGACTTAAGTATGTGATGTCTTTAGCAATAGTCTTTTTGTTTATTTGTTTTATTTTGTTGTTGTGAGATAGGATCTTACTATAGCTCTGGCTGTCCTAGAACTCACCGAGATCCTCCTGCCTCTCCCTCCCAAATGTTGGGATTAAGGGCATGTACCACTGTATCAAACCACCAATGAGGTCTTATTGCCAAGTTCTGGAAGTCAACCAAGAACATCAGCCAGAGCTTTTAATGTTTAAGGGCCTATGGGACCTTACTGGCCAACAACTCTAAAAGAGGTAACCAGGAAATGGAAAGAACTTAGTTGGAGGAGAAAAGTCCATTAGTTGGTGCATGGATAATAGCAATGTGGTATGTAAAGGAATATTATTCAACTATTAAGAAAAACAGAACTGTTGGGTGCATGCCTTCAGTCCCAGCACTCAGAGGCAGAGGCAGAGAGGCAGAGGCAGAGGCAGAGAGGCAGAGAGGCAGAGGCAGAAGCAGAGGCAGAGGCAGAGGCAGGGGCAGGGGCAGGGGCAGGTGCAGAAGCGGGGGCAGAGCAAGGGCAGGGGCAGAGGCAGAGGCAGAGGCAGAGGCAGAGGCAGAGGCAGAGGCAGAGGCAGAGGCAGAGGCAGAGACAAGCAGATCTCTGAGTTCCAGCTTCCCATCGAAGTCTACTGAGAAAGGACAGTCAGAAGTCTAGGACAGCCAGAGCAACATGGAAAAACCATGTCTTGGAAAAATACAAAGAAAGAAAGAAAGAGAGAAAGGAAGGAAGAAAGGAAGAAAAAGAAAGAAAGAAAGAAAGAAAGAAAGAAAGAAAGAAAGAGAGAAAGAAAGACAAAACTATGACATTCATAGGTGAATGGGTGAAGATGAGAACAATCATTCTGAGTGAGGAAGACAAGACCCAGAAAGACAATTGCCCCATGTCTTCCCTCATATGTGGATGCTAGCATTGAATCATTAAATATGTAGGTTCCACTTGGAATTCTCATACAGGCAAAGAAGTTAGTAAGGGACCATAGGAAGCGCCTCAAGGAGAGGGGATGGAATGCACTGGGCTAAAGGGTTAAAGGGAAATGGAACAGGAAGGGTCCAATGGGGCAGAGAATGGGAGAGCAAGCAGAGGAAGGAATTAGGGGGAGGGGAATAACACTCAAGAAAGCCATGTGGAAGCCTACTAATTTAGAAGCTTCCTAAACACACACACACACACACACACACACACACACACACAGAGAATTTAAATGGAGCAACCTATAACAGGACAACAATGCCCCTACTGGACACCATAAGTTAACAAAAGTCCAATGTCAAGAAATGGTTACCTCTTTTGGAGTGTTTGGAAAACCCATTTTTTGGGTGTCACTTGATACAATTTTCATTGGCCAGTGGAAGTCACATCACAAGGTACAATCTTAAAGGGACAAGGTATGTCATCTTCCCCTGAACTTCAAAGGAGAGGATATCTTTGGTAAGTTGAGTTAATGATTACCATCACCTATAGGATATGAGACATAGTGTGTTAACCCACCTTTGAATTTTAGAATAGGGATGGGGATTGTCCTAGTTGCTTTCCGTTGCTGTAACATACACCATGACCAAAAGAACCTTGGGGGGAAAAAGTGATTTTAATTTAAAACTCTCAGGTCATATTCATCAAGGAGGCAAGTCAAGGCAGGAATTCAAGGCAGGAACTGAAGCAGATACCGTGGAGAATGTATCCTACTGGCCTGCTCATCTGGCTCAAGTTTGGCTGCCATTTTTATCCTTCCTAGGACCACCTGCCCAGGGGTGGTACTACCCACAGCCAAGTGGGCTTTCTCACATGATTCATTAATCTAGAAAATGCTCCGTAGACTCTCGCACAGGCCAATTTGATGGAGGCATTTTCTCAGCTGAGGTTCCATTTCCCGGGAGACACTAGTTTGTATCAAGTTGACAAAAAGCTAACCAGTGCAGGGATGAAACTCAGTTGGTAGACTGCTTGCCTAATACACATGATGTCTTAGGTCCCATGCTCAGCCCTGCATGGTGGTGAATGCCAGTATCCCAGCACTGGGGTTCTGGGGAGAGGAGTAGAGATAGGAAGATCAGAATTGCAAGGTCATCCTCAGCTACATAGCAAGTTTGAGGCCGGCCTAGGCTGAATGAGACCTTGTCTCAAACAAAACAAACAAGCAAATAGAGCAGAAATTGAAAATATAGCTACATGGTCTCAAAAATGGCTGATGTCTCTTGGGGGATGTTCTCCTGAAGACACCAGCCATCCATGCCTGCACTGTTGGTCTAGTTACACCCTCAAGTTTTTTTTTTTTTAAAGGCTTTATCATCATAACTTCTCAGTTCCTAAGATGGCATGTCAACCCTGACCTTTGTACCCCAAATGGCCTCTAAATAATGTTTTAATGTTTTGTTCTCTCTCTCTCTCTCTCTCCCTCCCTCTCTCCTAAAGAGATATGACATAATATCTGTCTCAGTAAAACAAATAACAGAGATAACATTGTTCTTTTGGATTTTTCAGTCAATACTTTAATCTGGACTCAGTGCCCTGAGATACTAGCCAATCATGCAAATGGGGAGGAGCCAAGTCCATATTTTCCCACCTGGCTCAGCTCCTACCAGTATGTGGTCATGTGTTCCCCTCTAAAGTAACCCAAGGGAGTAATATGGTTTTCAGGTGGGCCAAGCAGTCTCTGGTAGCCCTTTTGAGTGACAGCTTGCTAGTCCTGAAAAGCAGTAGATTTGAAATAAAGACTATTAGCTTTACAGGCCTCCAGACCATGTTCATATAGTCTATTGTGATTATACCAGTGATTTATTTTCTCTCTTTGATTGAGATACAATCTCATTTTGTCGCTAGATTGACTTTGAGTTCATAGCAATCCCAAAGCATGACCCTTCACATTCAGCCAGATCAACAATTACTAAATAGCCTACTTAGGCTACTGTGCAGGAGGCAGGTGCTTGCCCCCATCACGGGTCAGGCAGTATGGGCATGGTGACTGTCTACCACATTCTTCCTCCCGCAAAACCCTGATACTCTTTAGCATCCATCCAATAATTAAGAAGAGGTACCCATTATCAGCTCTAGAAGAGAGTGGTGATTAGTTTTAAGCCAAGGTGTCTCAGACTCAACACTATTGAGATGCTGGGTTCTGATGGCTAATCTGGGTTGCCAACTTGGCTACCTGGGAAGAGGGAACCCCAACTGAAGAACTGCCTCCAGCAGATTGACCAGTGGATTTGTTTGTGAGGCATTTGCTTGATAGATAATTGATGTAGAAGGATCAATCCCATTATAGGTGGTACGATCCCTAGGCAGATGGGCCTGGGTTGTTTAAGAAATGGAGCTTGAACACAAGCCTGCAAGCAAGCCAGTAAGCAGCATCCTTCCAGGCTCCTGCCTCCAGGTTCTTTCTGCCTTGGGTTCCCTTGATGATGGACTGTAATGTGTAAGAGGAAGTAACACCCATCAAGTTGCTGTCGGTCAATATGTTTTATCACAGCAACAGAAAACCAAACTAGAACATGGGCTAAGTAGTTCCTTGTCGTGGGGTCTGGTGTATGTGTTTCAGGCTGTTTAGTTGAGTCCCTGCCAGTAACATCTCAAGCTCTAGTAATGAAACCCCCAAATGCCTCAGGATTCTGCCAAGTGTCTCCTGGGAGGCAACTCTATCTCATCTTATGTAAAATAACTGTGGTTATCCCCTTTCTCATTCTAAAGAACTGGTTTAAGATTTGGCATACAACCTCATGGCCAATAAGATTAAGAAGAAAAAGAGATAACTGAGAAGTTTCAGGAAATATCTTTTCTTTTTGATGTCAGAAGAACAAGATCCAGGGCCCCATAGACTAATCCTAGCAGATGGGAGATGGGAGAAGAAATTCCCACAAGCTGGAGGGGAACTTGGGCTTTGTATGGGCTTCAAAAGAACAGGGGTGGGGCTAGAGAGATGGCTCAGCAGGTAAGCACTTTTACTCTTGCGGAGGACCTGAATTCGGGTTCCAGTGCCCACATGGTGGCTCACAACCATCCTTAAGTCCAGTTTGAGGGATCCAACAGTGAGAGACAGTGTCAAAACAAAACAGGACAACTGCTGGGCTTGGTGGAATGCTGAAGCTCTCAGGAGGCAGAGGCAGGTGGATCTCTGTGAGTTCCAGGCCAACTTGGTGTTCTAAGACAGCCAAGCCTACATAAGTGAGGCGTTGTCAAGTGAGGGGAGAGGGGGATGGAGAGGGGGAAGAGGGAGAGGGAGACCTACTCAAGGAAGCCTTCACAGGCACACAGACATCAAGCATGTATATACACCCTGCACCTAGAAGGAGAGATAGTTCTTTTATTTTTCCTCGAATCTCATTTGTGGTCAGAACCCAGATATACAGAAATCACCTTACCACCAATTTTAAAATGAAGCCAACTCTGGGTGGAAGGAGAGCCAAGAGATTCTCAGAGAACTTGGGCACAGCCCTGACGCATGGGCCTGGCGCCTGTCCCACCACTGGGGAGCCTTTGAATCGAAACAACAAATCTCCTTATTGTTGGAGGAAGGGTATTTTGTTACTTGCATCTGAAACCATCCTGACTGAAGTCCCCGGGAGAGTGTGGCCTACAGAGAGACACCAATAGTTTGCAGGAGCTGCCAAGAACAGGGCCCCACTCATGCCTGCTGGGACAAGCACTGTCTTAATTATAGGGGGTACATTTCCCATCATTGAAATGACAGGAGGTTAGTAAGGCTACTTGGGGATTTTGCAACTTCATACAAAGACTCCTGAGCTCCTACTGTCAGAGGATAGGAATGGGGCAGCTGCGGAAGCAAGGACCAATTGTGCTTCTGGGCCAGTAAGAGATAAAAAGCTCAGCCTGGCAAAAGGGTCAAACTGGCACCGAGGGGTTGCAGGGGTCAGGTTTATTTATGTATGTATTTACTTATTATTTAATTTTATTTTTTGAGACAGGGTCTTGCAGGCTAACCTTTTTGTGTATCCAAAGATGACCTTGAACTTTATTTTTGAGTGCTTGGATTACAGGTGCACTCAAACCCAGTTTATGCGGTGCTGAGGATCAAACTCAGGGTTTTACTCTTGCTAGGCAAGCAGTCTCCTAGCTGAGGGACAGCCCCAGTCTAGGTGTCACATGTAGATGCTGAGACCAGCAAATATACCTGAACGACCAGACACAGGAGCCCAAACTCCCAGAGTCTCCTTGGATTCTGATTTTCACCTTTGGAGTGTGGTTGGGATGCCCTGGATTCCTGCCCCATGGGTTCTGATAAAAGCAGACTGGTGTGTTTGCATTTTTCTTTAACGCAGAAAACATTTTAAAAAGTGCCATTACTCCCAGCGCAAAGCCTTTCTACTAATGGTGGGCTTCATGGCAGGAAATTCTTTTCCCAGTTCAATTTCTGTTGTGGGTGAGTAGATATACTTGCACCTGGTATAAGAAGGTACAAGCCAAGTGTGGTGGTGCACTCTCATAACCTTGTGTCCTGGGAGATGCAAGTGGGGAAGAATTTCTCTCTCTCTCTCTCTCTCTCTCTCTCTCTCTCTCTCTCTCTCTCTCTCTCTCCTGCCCTCTTTCTCTCCCCAACTCTTTCCTTCTTCCCTTCTGAATGTCCTTTTTTTTGGGGGGGAGATAGGATCTCATTCTAGCTCAGGCTGGCTTTGAACTCATGACCATCTTCTTGGTTCAGCCTCCTAAAAGCTAAAAGGATAGATGGGAGCCATCACACCTGGCTCATATTTTGCATTTCCTTTTGTAAAGTATGTATTGTATGTGCTTGTGCATGCCTGGATGTATGTTCCTGTACCACACACATACAGGATCCCTTAGAGACCGGAAGAGGCACCGGATATCCTGGCACTAGAGCTCCAGACAATTGTGAGCTGCTGTGTGGTTGTTGGGAACAGAACCCATGTACTCTGCGAGAGCAACAAGTGCTCTTAACTGCTGTCCATCTCTGTAGCCCTAACCTTGTGCTTTCAACATTGTGGCTAATGGCAGCCTTCCTCTCAGATGTCCAATTGCTCATTTGCTGTTGTCCTGTGAAGTCCCTATGTCCTTTCCTGGAGGGTTGGGTATTTCTTAATGACTTGCAGACACTCTTTATGTAGGAAATGATACTCTGTATGTGGTGTGAATCTTTTTTAAAAGATTCACTTTGATTATTCGCACGTGTGAGTATAGGTCTGTATGTCCACATGTGAGTGCAGTGCCTATGGAGGCCAGAAGAGGGTGTTGGATCCCTTGGAGCTGTAGTTAACAGGCAGTTGTGAGCTACTATCTGTGGGTGCTGAGAGCTGAATTCAGGTCTTCAGCAAGAGGAGTAGATAGTCTTAACTGCTGAGCCATCTCTCCATCCCCTCCAGAATATATTTTTGTATAGGCTGTTTTCCAACTAGAAGGATTCCTCTATGGGGCATTCTTTTATGGCATTTTTAGTTGTTTTCAGGCAGGGCTCCATCACTTTCTGTAATGGGAAATTGTTAAAATATAGTACCGCCCCACCAGACTTCTGCTCCAAGTCCCAGCGGGTCTCTCTCTCCTGCCCAGCACCCACTCCTTTCAAGTATTTGGTAAAGCACGACTCTTAAACTTGAGTAGTTAACCAAATATATTTATGTATATGAAACTCCCAATTACATAATGCCAAAATACAATGATCAAGTTTTATCCTAATATTTCTAACCTCTCAGCATACCAGAAACTCATCGACACCATCTAGATTTTCGCATCTCCTCCTCTGCTCCCTCGTGCAGCTCCCAGGCTCCCTCTCTCTCCGCCCCTCCTTCTCTTAGCTCCTCCTCCTCTCTCCGCTCCAATCACTGGCCTCTCACTGCCTCAATGTGAATGGATAGGAAATATCTTGCATCAACTTTCCCTTTACAAAACAAAAGAAGGGCTGGTGAGATGGTTCAGTGAGTAAACCAGCCTGACCACCTAAGTGTGAGCCCAGGACCCACATGGTGGAAGAAGTCTGCCTCCCTGCAAGTTGTCCTCCGACTTCTACTCGTACGTCATGGACATGCACATGCAAGCTTGTACTGATGATGATGATAATCATTGTCAAAATAAATAATAAGAAGAAAGAAACATCCAGCAGGTGTGATGTCTCACATCTGTAATCCTAGCACTTGGGAGGGTGAGGCTGAAGGATGTCACTAGTTTGAGGTTAGCCTGGGCTACAGTCTAAAACCTTGTCTCAAACAAATAAGCAAACAAACAGGCAAAAGTAACACGAGAATCCGAGTACAAAAAGCAAATAGAGCTATGTGTGGCAGTGCAGGCCTGCAATTCCAGCAGGGGACACAGAGGTTAGGAGGGTCCTGAGAGCCAGGCCCTGAGGTCCACGACTAACTTTCAGTAACAAAAATCAAAACATATACATACATACATACACACATACACATGCATGCACACATACAAACACACACATACGTACAAGTACATAATACAGTAGGCAAATACTTTTCTTCCCATGATTTTCTGAATGTTTGAGGGAACCTTGTTCATTTTTCAGACAACTGTTAGAATTGGCCTCTGTTTGACATTGTATCGAGGTGTATTGCTTTGAAAGGCACAGATTAGCCCAAAAGGAAGTGAAATTCCCGAGGTCCTGTTGCCCCTCTGTTCATCCCAGTCTCTGAGCTCCTAGGACAGTTTCTATGCTCAGGAATGCTGGCTTTTGCTCTAAACTCTAATGGAGGAAGGGATGCTGTGAATGTCTGGTGTTGTTAAACCCCAGCAGGCGATCCTGACACAGGGAACTATACAAGTGCTGGAAGGGAGGGGTGCTAGCTGGAATTGAGAAGGGAGTATTTCATCACAGTCACAGTTTAGAATTGCCCGTGACAATGACAATAAAACACAACCAAAAACAGACTGACTAAAGGGTTTCCTCTTGCTTCCACACTCTCTATGAAGAGATCCACTCACTGCCACCCACGGGAGGCCCCTGGCCTTGATCCTTAGGGCATTTAAGAGTAGCCAAGAGTTCCACAGAGTCGCCAAAGATGGGGACCACCGTCTTGGGAGCATCCACCTCCCTTCTTTTCATATTCTTTCAATTAGCAAGTCCTTGTCCGGCTTGTATTCTGTATTTTATTAACTGCTTTCATTACTCTACCTCCTTCCGCTGGTGGGGTGGGGCACTGGGGTAGAGGCGGGGCTTATCCATCTCCCCCAGATCTCTGGTCTCATTCCCCACCTCTCTGTCCTTCCTTCGCATCAGGTCATCAGGCACTGTGTCAAAATACCTGACAAAGGCGACTCAGGAAGGAAGGGGCTCATCGTGGCTCACAATTTCAGAGTATATCGTGGTGGGGAAGGCCCGGTGGCAGGGTCTTGAGGCAGCTGGTCACAGTGTATCCACAGTCAGGAAGGAAAGAGGAATGCACGCTGGTGCTCAGCTGCCTTTCTCCTTTCTATTCAGTCCAAGACCCCAGGCCATGGGATGATGCCCGCCAGCGTTAGGGTGGGTCTTCCCGCCTCAAGTAACCCCAAAAGATCACAAGGTATAAGGAGCTGTGAATATTGTTTAAATGTTTATTTACTTAATCTCGCCACTTATGCCTCAAACTACTTCCCTTCCTTTCTTTCTTTCTTTCTTTCTTTCTTTCTTTCTTTCTTTCTTTCTTTCTTTCTTTCTTTCTTTCTTTCATATTGAGACAAGGTTTCACAATGTAGCTCTGGCATCGCTGGAATTCATTAAGTATACCTAGTGGACTAAGTACACAAAGAAATCCTCTTGCCTCTGCCTCCTAAGTGCTAGGATTAAAGGCCCACACCTCTATGCCAGGCCTTTTTTTTCTTTTCTTTTTTCTTTCTCCTTTCTTTCTTCTCCCCATCCTCCTTTTCCTCCTCTTTGTTGTTCTGTCTTTTTTTTTTTTTTTTTGAGACAGGTTCTCTTAGTTAGGGTTATTATTATTGTGTCAGATGAAACACCATAATCAAAGGCAAGCTGAGGAGGTAAAGGCCTTACATATGCTGAATCACACAGTCCATTGAGTGAGGTCAAGGCAGAGGGACTCAGACTGCCCAGGAACCTGGAGGCAGGAGCTGCATGCAGGAGTCATGGAGGGATGCTGCTTACTGGCTTGCTCCTCATGGCTTGCTCAACCTGTTCTCCTATAGAACCCAGGACTGAGCTGAGTGGTAGCAGCACATGCTTTTAATCATAGGATTGGGAGGCAGAGGCAGATGGATCTCTGTGAGTTTGAGGCCAGTCCGGTCTTACAGAGTGGGTCCCAGGACAGCCAGGACTACAGAGAGTCTCAAAAAATAAAATAAATAAAAAAAAAAAGAAAGAAAGAAAAAAAGAAAGGGAAACAACAACAGCACAGAATGGTCCCACTCCCAATGGGCCTGCACCCTTCCATATCAATCACTAATTAAGAAAATGTCCTATAGGCTTGCCTAAAGCCTGATATATAAAGGCATTTTCTCAATTGAAGTTCCCTTCTCTCAGATGACTCGAGGTTGTTTCAAATCGATATAAAACGAGGCAGCACCCAGGGTCTCACTATGTAGCTTCAGCTAACCTGGAACTTGCTATGGAGACCAAACTGGCCTAGAACTCACAGCGATCCTCTTGCCTCTGCCTCTTGAGTGTGGAAATTCAAGGCATGCGCTACCATGCCTGGCATAGGTCTTAATTTTTAAATAGGAACATTTTGCAGATCGGGGTCTTGAGCAAATTAGGATTTTCCCAGGAGAGTTTCCTGAAACATAAATAGACTCAGGTCCATCTCCTGCAGGACCAAGGCCAGGGCCAACCAGGTGTGAAATCAGAAAGATGCTATTCATATCTATTGGTCCATCTCTAGTTGACACTCCCAGACTCCCCTACATCTAAAGACATAGACGTACTTGGCTTTTATGGATTCATTTTTCTGGTCTGTATTATTTGTTCTGTGTGTTCATTTTATTTCTTAAACTAAACAGTAATCCTTTAGGGGTGGGAACCACCTCTCTCTCCTCTCTCTCTCTCTCTCTCTCTCTCTCTCTCTCTCTCTCTCTCTGGGTGTGTGTGTGTGTGTGTGTACTTCTTTGTGAGTGTATTGCACCCTGTAAAGGGCTTAATAAACATGTGCTGATTGATTTTTCTCTTGGAATGTGGAGTGTAAATCACATGGCTGTTCTACAAGTCTTCAGTGTTTGTGCCTGTATATGCTCATGGGGGGCGGGGGGAGAGAGGGAGAAACAAAATAAACTCTAAGGAAGAATCTTGAGGTCAGAAAAGTCAGAGCTACAAACTTCAATTTTGTGTGGGTAGCTGTCCCTTGGTTTGTCACATACAGATGGGAATATCACTGTACTTATTCCAGCACCTCCCAGGGGTTCTGGGAATTTTGTAAGAGATCACATAAAGCACATTGTGAGCACAATTTAGTCCTCATAAAATGGGACCAGAAGAGAGAATGGAGAGCGCTGAAGTGTGTGCATGAGTGAGTGTGTGAGAGATATAGCTGTTAGAACTCAGTTGATGGAATTCTTGACTAGCATTCGGGAATCCTTGGATCCTTGGGGTTACCTCTGATCTCCAGACCTGAATAAAGTAGATGCCTGTATCCTCAGAGCTGGAGAGGTGGAGGCAGGAGGATGGGAAGCTCGAGATTGTCCTTGGCTGCATGATTAGTTAGAGGCCATCTTGGGCCACATGAGACCCTGTCTCAAAATAAACAGAGGAATACAATTAGTCCACAAGGAGAAGATCATAGTGGACCTGAGCCCACTCATTTTGATCTTAGTTGTCTGTGGGAGATGATTTAATAGACTTATTTAATTATTGGTTTTTAAGTGTCTCTAAAATATTTTTATTACATCTATATACTTATTTTGTATGCAAGTAGGTGCATACATTACATGGTATGTGTGTGAAGGTCAGAAGGCAAATTTCCTGAGTTGATTCTCTCCTTTGACCGCATGGGTCATAGGGATCAAACTCAAGTAGTCAAGGTTTAGCAACAAGTACCTTTACCCACTGTGCCATCCTGCCAGCACCCAAAGTGTATCTAGGAAGTAGATCTTTTTTCTCTTTGCTCCTTATCTTTAACCTGTGCCATCAATTCTGCCTCAGACTTCTGAACACCTAAAGCCTTAATCAGACTCTCTGCCTCACCCTTGTCTCGCCCTGGCCTTTATCTTATCTGGGAGTTCCTGTCTCTTCTCCCCCTTGCCTGATCCTTTCCTCCCATTCATGTGGAAGGAGCTTTTGTCCTACAAAAGCACATCTGATGAGAATGACTCTGCTTTAAGCATCTCCGAGTCTGTGTCAGATGCCTCCGGTTTATTTGTATTGAAAGAGAGAAGCCGGGTTATGAAGCTGTTGCAATTGGGTCAAAGATACCGGTGAGCTGGGAGGGCAGAGGGTGGAAAGGGCTTGAGAACTAATACAGAAAATGAAAGTCTCTCCTCGGTGTCCTGTAATCAGATGTGACATGATAGTCATCACTAAATCATCTATTAACTTATACAGTAAATGCCTACGTGGTGCCTACCATGTGACAGAGTGTCCCCACCCGAGGCACTGCAAATAGAAGGGAGCAATGTAGATGCAGACCAGTTCAGACAGGTAGGACAGAAGGAATATAACACTTAGAAAATGAGCTGGGGGTGGTGGCACATACCTTAGATCCCACCACCTACCTGGGTGTGGGGGCTGCTTTCTTCTTCCTTCTCCTTCTCCGTCTTCCTCCTCCTCCTCCTCCTCCTCTTCTTCTTCTTCTTCTTCCTCCTCCTCCTCCTCCTCCTCCTCCTCTTCTTCTTCTTCTTCTTCTTGACAGGGTTTCACTGAGTATCCCTACCAAGTCTACTTGCTTGGTAGACCAGGCTGGCCTCCTGCCTCTGCCTTCCAAGTGTTGTGATTAAAGATATGTGCCACCCTGTCCAGCCTTAAAAATTATTTCTAATAGTCATTCTTAGGAGCTTGGACTTTATTTGAAGATAAGAAAACAATAATGGTTTTAAGACCGGACCCTCCCCCCCCCAAGACAGTCTGGTATATATCTATCAATCAATCTAATCTTATCTCCTTCCTATCTATCTATCTATCTATCTATCTATCTATCTATCTATCTATCTAGACAGGGTCCAAACTGGTCTTGAACTCCTGACTCTTCTGCCCCCACCTCTGAGGCACTGGGACAAGTGTGTGCCACTACACGAAACACTGGCTTGTATTGTAAACAAGTCTCTCCAGCTCTTGAGTGAACGAGGGACACAGTGGTAAAGCTAGAGGTACCTAAAAAAACGGCAGCTAAGTGACATTACACGGGCTCTGGTGGAGTCATCGGTGGCCTGACCATGAGGGTCTGGCCTCTTAGATTTGCTAAGTTAGACTAACCATTCACCGATGATGTGAAGATGTAAGAGCAGGTGGCAGGAGGAAACCATGGATGGTGACGTCATTGTGGAGACAACTGGTAAAGGAAAAAAAACTGGGAAGTTCAGTCTAGTACATGTTAAGTGTGAGATGCTAGTCACCTCAACAGGGGTGACAAATGACAGCTGGCTAAGAAAGCCAGAAGCCCTGGGGAAAGTCCTTAGTACTTGTAGATTAGTTTTGTGAGTTACCTGTGTGCAAATGGTGTAACTGCTAGCAATGGATTGGAGGGATCACCCATAGAGGAAATAGATGAACCACATCAGAGAATGTTAGAAGCAGCTCAGCAGAGCAAAAAAGGGCTCAGTTGGCAGAGTGCTTTTATAGCACCCACAGAGTCCCATGTTTGATCCCCAGTAGTGGCTGGCACATGCCTCTGCGGAGGTGGAGGGAGGGGCTTGGGGAGCAAGATTATTTGGAAATAGTAGACTTTGTCTTCCTTCCATGTATCTTTCCAACTCCAGGCTTCCCATTCTCCACCAGCACCAACCTCATGTAATCTGAGGTGCTATTTCAATATTGAGGACTTCTACTCATATATGTAAACTTAGAGTCTGGTGTCAGGCATGAGCTGAGGTAGAGGTGGGCTCTTCTCAGCATCTGTAAACCATTTCACACCGCTTGAGTCTAGGATCAACAGTTATACACGCACTTTCTCCTCCCACCTATCAGTCCCAGCCACTGGCAAGGTTTCTCTCCAGCCTTTTACTTTCCTGGCTTCAAGAACGGCTAGATAATATACAGGAGTGGGGGGTTGCATTTCAGAGTGAGACGTATTCCTGTCTTCATCTTCCATTTGTTAGGGATGTGATCTTGGGCAAAACTCATTAACAGCACAGTGTCTAGTTCCCTAATCTGTAAAACAGGGTTAGTAAAATCAATAAGCTATTGGTATGATGATTAAGAGGGGCTGACTTTTGTAATGGCTTCGCTTCAGGGATCAGCCGACTCATTGAGCCACAATTAAGATGAAAATCAAGGTGCTTCAGACTTGTGACAGGGCAGTGGCAGCCCCTCACGTGATCCCCAGATACCAGATTATGGCGTGTGCTGCTACGATCACTTGTCTTTCCAGTCACCCAACATCTCTTGGGTCCGCGATCACGCGCCCACCACCCGAAGCCGAGCCTGACGCGGCGGTGGCTCATGCGCCCTGGAGTCCCGGGCTCTAGCCACGGAACACACGTCCCAACTCTGGCGCCCAGCTCCGCCCCTAGCCTCGGGCGCGTCTCTCCCGCCGCCTGCTTGGGTGCTGGAGCAGCCGCGCCCGCGGGCTCTGGGCACTGATTGGTTGTGAACTGCGGGCGGGCAGCCGGAGAGCGCACACACCCTCTTTCCGCAGCCAATGAGCGCGCCCACGTCACTGTCCGGGGCGGCCCAAAGAGCCGGCAGCCCCTCAATAAGCCACATTGTTGCACCAACTCCAGTGCTGGAGTCTAAGGACACCAAAGGCTACGCGGGATTATCCTGCTTGGGAGACCCGAAGGCAGGAGCATCACGCCAGTGACTCTGATAGGTGCGATCGCCCGAGTGGAACAGAACTGTCATTTTCCCGAAGTTGAGCCTTAGTGACCCTGCGAGTGAAGTTAAGCGACGGGACGCTGAGCAGCAAGACCGGTCGGCAGGAGTGAGACTTAAGTGCTTTCTAGTAGTTGTGACTGAAAATTTTGAAAAAAAAAGAAAAAAAAATCCAGTTTCTGGAAACTCGAGGCCCTCAGCTGGTGAGCCATTGCGGTTAAACTTCTTTGTGTGGCTCCTAGAGTCTTCGATCCTAGCCGGACACCCGGGCCTGGTTTCAAAGCGGTCGGACTGCGCTGCCTGCTCCATCGGTAGCGCTCGAGCCTCGGTTCCTCTTATTCGGCCCCGACTCGCCGCAGCAGGATGATCGCCTCGCATATGATCGCCTGCTTATTCACGGAGCTCAACCAAAACCAAGTGCAGAAGGTAAGTCGGCACGGGCGGGAGCTGCTGTCTCGCTTCGGACCAAGTTGCGTGCTCTCCGGGAATCTGGAGCACGCTGAGGACTTGCTTCCTCCTCCTTCGGGGCTGGGGACGTGGAACCAGTCTGGGTAGCTGGGAAAGTCCTGAGCGCGAGAAGCCACGTCTGCTAGGCACCCTCGTGGCCCGGCTGCTCACCATCGATACTCCCACCTACCCGGGACCCGCGCGCGCCCTCCCCACCCTTAGAGCCCCTAATTTCTTGATGGGCCAGTCGCCCTGCACGTAGTCTGAGACTGCTGTGCCCACGTGGGAGGAGCCCCCTTCTGCAGCCTGAGTTCCGGCAGGAGCACGTGGGGACGAATCCAGCGTAGGGGAGGAGGCGGGGTGGAAGCGTGTAGCAGCTGGGGCCCGGCCCTCTTGAACTTAAGGATGCGTTGGAGAGGCCATCGGTTCCTCGTGGCGCTCCTTGGAGGTGGATCCGGGGTGGGGTGGGGGAGAGAGCCACCCAGGAAGGAGCGGGAAAGGGCACAGAAAGACCATCCTGCCGCGCCCCCTCCCCGGAACTGAACTGCCCGGAACTGAGGCTCGAAAGGGGCGCCCCCTCTCAGCAGACTTTCCTGGGGACCGCCCCGCCTCTCGTCCCCGTGTCTGGCCTCCGAGTTGGGGCAGATTTTGGATAGTATGTTCTGATTTGGTACTAAAAGTTGCGCGGAGTGGACTCACCTTCCCACCCCACGATTTCCAGAGTTTTTTTTTTTCTTTTGGATTTGTTTTTGTTTTTTCAAGTCTCTGAAAATGAACCTTTAGTCGCTCTGACCCTCCTGAGCCCACCTCACTCTGCGGTCCAGGCAAACTCCGGCTCTCACGGCGCGTCATTTACATAAGAAAGAGCCTCGGGCCCTGCTTGGAGCCTCACTCTCAGTTTAGGGCTCGGGAGGTGGGGGTGGACCGGAGCCAGGCCCGGAGCGCTCTAACTCCCAGGAGAATTGAGTTTCTAAAATACCCAGGATTACGGGATTGGTTCCTACCCTGGGCCCTAGTCCAGGATTTAAGAGAGGGAATGGTCTAGTATGGGGCGGGGGCCGTGGCGGGGGCGGGGGGGTGCTGTCCAGAGGTTTGTGTTAGAGCTGTAAGCCGTTGCTCAGTTACACATTTGAAATTACAATGTCTCACAGGAACAGATTTTAGGGAAAGTGCCTTGAGCACGTTGTAGCCCCCCACCTCCTTTTCGTGGTCCTGAGTGCGTGGGAGAGGATGATAGGTTACTTTTGATGTTTCCAGGGCCCTGGCAGATGAACCTCAGATTTGAGAGAGGCACCTGATTTATCTGAGTTTCTCGGTTGTTTTTCTCTAATATCTTGGGATGTGGTCCTGCACTTTAATTCGGTTTGTTTAGGAATTTACCTTTAGGCTGGCACAATTTTGCAGACTCCATTGGGCTTACTTATTCTTGATTCAACTGTCTCTTCACGATTCCTAAAACACAAAGTGGAGGAAGACTCCTTAATTCTAGGGAGAGTGAATTTCCCTCTTGGACATCTGAATTCTTTTTATGAACTTTCTCTACGGTGATTGAACAGTGGAAGCACAACAGACACCCCGAGGGACCTGACTGACTGGGCACCACAGTGTGAACCTTTTGTTCCTTTAGGCTTTTCTTTACACACCCAACCCCAGGACACTTGGATGTACTTCCTCTAAGTTACCAATAGGGGCAGAATTGAATCAGGCCTGTAACTTAAAAAACCAGGTGTCACACGAGGGATTTAGACTCCCAGTTTAGACTCCCTGATCTGGCTTAGGTGTGCAAAGCTGTTTGATCCCCCCTGAAGTTTGAGAAGAGACACAGAGTATACTGGGAGTGTCTCTGAGCTGAGGAAGAATTAGGAAAGATGAAACTCTGGTTTAGAAACTCTTGATATATTTTATTTTTGGTTTGAGACAAGGTTTCTCTACAGAGTCCAGCTGTTTGTTCAGTAACTCACTGTGTAGACCAGATCACAGAGATCAACCTACCACCCTCCATCTCTAACTCCCTGCCTCTCCCTGGCAGGCTGGACACTCACCCGTAGACCAGGTTAGCTTTGAACTGAGAGATGCACTTTCCTCTGCCTCTGGATTAAAGGCATGGCCACAAAGCCTGGTTTTTGATTGAGACTTTTCTGGAACCCCCCTGAGGTGATCTCATTCTAGTCTTAGCACCCGGAAGTTGTAGCACCAGGTACAATTGACCCCACTTGGCGTCTAGTGGGCAAGTGCAGTGTCTGCTCAACTTTGCTCTCTGAAATAGTGGAATTCAATAGAGAGCACCTGCTCTGACTGCGAACAGAGTCCCCAAAGTTCCAGACACAGGTTAGCTCATGAATATTCAAATAACTTCCCGAGATAAGCACGATTATTTTGAGTGTTCTTTATTGTATTGGCAAGGAACTGAGGTCAAGATTAAGTTGTCCAAGATCACTTAAGGTTATTTTTGTAAGAACACCAGGATGGCTTTTGCTCCTTGGTAAGAACAAATTGTTCTTGAGCACACACTTGCCTGCCTCTGGGGAGCATTAGGGCTGTGCAATGTTCACTCACGGTGCTGGGAACACTTTCACCCAGTGGTGTAGACGTGTAGCTGGCTTCCTGCTTAGCTTGAGCAATGACATTGGTGCCACCGGATCTTCCCTAGGAGCCCTGGATTCATTTTTTATCATCATTCTTCTGACAGCTACAACCCTGCCAGGTGGTCTGTGGGTTCCTTGCAGACACCCAAAAGGTTTCCCAAATTCTAGTCTCCAAGCCAGACTGGAGTATCCCAGGAGCCTTCTCCACTCCTGTCTGCTACCCCTCAGACTGGAGTATCCCAGGAACCTTCTCCACTCCTGTCTGCTACCCCTCAGACTGGAGTATCCCAGGGACCTTCTCCACTCCTGTCTGCTACCCCTCAGACTGGAGTATCCCAGGAACCTTCTCCACTCCTGTCTGCTACCCCTCAGACTGGAGTATCCCAGGAACCTTCTCCACTCCTGTCTGCTACCCTCATCCCAGCTTCATTTTTCCTTGCAACTTTCTTTCAATCTGAAGCTTTCACTTCTCAGAGATGTAAGCTACCTGTCCTCGTCTGTAAGGTGTGTTCACACTGCCAGGTCTTGCATTCTTCATGGCCCTGAACATGGAGTCTGGCTTTTCTCTGTGCACCTCTCCCATCTGCATGCCTCCTCATCATGCTTCTGTCTTATTGGCTCTGCAGGTCCCAAGGATTGGGTTAGAGGTGGTGTTAATAAGTTTTCCCAACTTTGGAGCTTCAGACATTTTGGGCTAGAAAAATTTTGTGAGTGAGGGGTCATTGCAGTCTATAATTCTATTTACAGTAAATAATTCTATTTACTTTTTCCCCATTTGAGACCTATCGCTCAGGCTGGCCTCCAACTCTATACTCAGAGGATGACCTTGAACCTGATCTGATCCTCCTGCCTCAACCCACATGGAACCTTCTGCTTTACGTGGTGTTGGAATCAAACTCATGGCTTTGTGTGATAGGCAAGGACTCTACCAACTGAGCTACATCCCAGCTCTTCTTACTCTTTTTTTGAGGCAGGGTCTCATTGTATACCTGGCTTTACCTATAACTGCTATGTAGACCAGGTTGGTCTGGAACTCAGAGATCTACATATTTCTGCCTCTTGGGTGTTAAGGGTTAAAGGTGTGTACAACCACACCCCTTTGTTCTTTTCTTCTTTCTTTTTTTTTCCCTCCTACCCCCCTCTTTTGAGGTTGTGAGACCACAGCCTTCAGCAAAAGCTCCTATCCCTCACTGAAGGGCAGATTCACAGGGCGGGACCAACTAGAAAGCTATGGGCGGTGCCCTTGTTCCAGGGAGCCACTGGGGAAGATTTGTGCTCTTATCCTGGAAGTTTTCTGTCAGCTTTCTACACAAGGTAGACATTTGAGCTGGTTAGTCCCAAACTTATGACAATCAGTTTTCGGACATTATAGTGCTGAGTGTGACCGAGTGTGACCCACCCCACCCCATCCTGGCCCTTGTATGTCTTGAATAGGTTTCGTCTTCTTCAGTTAGGATTCAAGAGTTTATGGCCTGAGGAACAGAGAATTTCATTTTATGGGTGGCCATAATTACCTAGTGCTTCTGTCTCTAGATCTCTGGACATTCCTTGTAAAGCTTTATCTCAGGGCTTGTCCCTCAAGTCCTCAGAGTAAGTGGACCATCCCACCCACCTTCTTCCCTCATGGCCTCTTGCCTGGATGCCCAGCATCCCTGTCTGGGGAGGTATGGGAGCAATCCATGTTCTTATAAAAGCCCTTGTATCTGACTTTTCCTTTTAGCATCTTTATTGCCTGATAAAGGAAGGGATAAAGACAGATGAAACACCTGACTACTTTAATGGGGGTTCAGTGAGGGCACTGGAGGGTAATTTCCTTTCCCAGCTGAGAGGCTCCCTCCTACTTACTCCCTGAGTTTTTCCTGGTTCAGTGCTTTATACAAAGCCATCGAGATTCACCTGTTCCTTTCCCCTATAAAGCTCTTTATTGGAGGCAGGGTTGAGATAAGGTCTTTTTTTTGTTGTTGTTTTTTTTTGTTTTTCGAGACAGGGTTTCTCTGTGTAGCCCTGGCTGTCCTGGAACTCACTCTGTAGTCCAGACTGGCCTCGAACTCAGAAATCCACCTGTCTCTGCCTCCCAAGTGCTGGGATTAAAGGCATGCACCACCACTGCCTAACTGAGATTAAAGTCTTACACTGTAGCCCAGGCTGTCCCAGAACTCACTATATGATTCAGGCTGGCAATCCTTCTGCCCCTGAGATGTGGGATAGTTTCTGTGTGAGCCACCTGTGCTGGCTCTCCTAGGAAGATCTTAAAGATAAACATCATTTGTACTTAGTAGAAGCTGGCATGTCAGACATAGTGCACTGAAATATCTCAGGCCACCCTCTAGCTGTACTGCAGAGGAGATACTATTAGGTCAATCAGGTAAAGACACCAGGTCAGTACCTTGCCCAAGGGCAAGGCAGGACTTAAACCCAGGCAAGCAGCCTTACTCCAGAATCATGCACTTAACTCCCAGCACAGAGAAGCTGGGGACAACTGGAGATGGTTGACTGTTTTATTGGGTTGAGTCAGGTGTTAGTTGGAAAGGGAACTTTGGGATGATGTCATCCAAGCTCTTTTATGGAGAAGACACCAGCTGCTGCGTACTAGGAGACAGGTCTACTCTCCCAAATCGCTGAATCCCTGTTTCCTTCAGTGTCCCCCTTATGTGTTAGTTCCTTTAGAACAAAGTCCTGATTTACTTGGTGGGCCGTCACTGTGGGATTCTATAACTTATTGCCCAAGACTGGGCCACCTTTGAGAGTAAAAGCAAGCACTGTGTATAGTATAGTCTTGCCATTTCCACAGGTCAGTCAAGGTGGTCTTGGGCATGTGGGCATGTCTGGGTGCCTTGCTTGGGTTAGGTGGGAGTTCTGGGTTGTATTTGGAGCAAAGAGACAGACCTAGAGAGGTTTGATCCAGCAGGTGGACAGTGGCCACTGACAGGAATGAGAAGGAGATGCGACTGTGGGTCAGGAAGCTGCAAGGCAGATTGTGGTCCCTGGCCTGGGACTGTCTAGAGAGGTTGAAGTGTGACCTAGAGGACCAAGCATAGTAGGTAGGTGAACATGGAGGAAATGGTGTCGGCATCCCATAGTGAGCAGTGCCCTGAAGAGCAGGGTCAGACACGAGCACTTGTCAGTCTGGAGTAGCTAGCTCTTCATCTTCCTAATGTCATAGTCCCATGCTGGTAACCATAGCCAAGCCTTCTTGAATAGCAACTCATGAGTGCTGGGAGCTGCTGACATCACACGTGGCAAAGGCTGAGTTGGTGCTTGTGGTCTTCTGGATCTAGTGAGAATGAGAGGGACAGATGTCTAGTCAGCCTGGAACCCAGATGTCTGCAAACTCAGGTTTATCGAAGCAACTACCCACAGTAGCCGAGTTATTGATACCCTCGGTGCCCGCCAACATGAATGGCTAAAGAAAATGTGGCCAATACACGTGAAATTTTGTTGTGTGTCACCCTGGGTTTGTAAGCTTTTCTTGGCTTATCTGTCTCTTGCTACGGACTGAGCTTGTTGGCAGTGTCCGCCGTCTCCTTTACCCTGGTGTCTGTGCCCAGCCCTGGCACACTTGATCTGCTGTTCGATCAGTTCATGGGTAAATGGACCAGGCCAGTGTCAGATGCACCTGGGACCTCTTGTTTGGTGCAACACTACCTCCCTCCGGGATGGAATATCTAAACCAGGGACTGGCAGGCCCAGGCTGGGTATCCCCAATGCCCATCTCCTGGCCCCTGGCAAGTGCTGCCACCTGGTCTGTCTCATTCCATGTGGTTGAGAGTAAGAACTGGCTGAGCAGGAAGGCCTGTGACTCACAATGGGGCGACAGGATCTGGGAGGAGTGGCCTGCACGCTCGTACTCTCCCACACTCACTGCACTGTCCGGGCTCATGAGTGTGCCGCTCATCAGAGCTGGAGCCTCCCCAAGAGACTCCATACATATATACATACATATTTATGTATATATACACACACACTTTTTTTTTAAATGAAATTCCTTTGAAACTATGCAGCAAGCCTGGGTCAGCACATGGAAGCTGTATGTGTTTAGGTTTAAAGTAGAGCGTCCCCTCTCAACTGTTCTCTTAACCCCTCCAGTCTCTTGGATGCTTTGACGGTGCTTAGCAGGTAAGCTAGGGACAAGTCTTTTGTTTCTCCTACCATCTTATACAGAGTCTTTTTATGTAGCCCAGGCTAGCCCTGAACTTGAGCTCCTCCTGCTCAATCCTCCCAAGTGCTGGGATTACAGATATGTGCCATATAAAACAGTGTCGATTATATATAAAATTAATGCACATATCAAATATATATTTTGAATTTTCTTTTTCTGGGGTGTGTGTGTGTGCACGCACGTGCTGTGGTGCATACTTGGAAGTCAGGACAGCTTATACTATATGGGTTCCTGGGGTCATACTCTGTGGTCATTCAGCTTGGCAGCAAGCTCCTTTATCTACTAAGTCATCTTACAGGCGTGGTGTATTTTAAGTTATTTTTGTACTATACTGGGGATTGAACCTAAGACTCTTGAGATTGGCTGTGCCTGTAGGCCTGGGCCACCAGATTCAGTCTTCCTAACTTTCCAAACTGAAGTATGATACACATACTACATACGTTCTGGATAACACCTCCATCCATCTGGTATGTCCAGACTCATCCTTCCCCTCTTGCACCCTGATAGGGCCATCACTGTCTTTTTTTTTTTCCATTTAATATTTTTTTGTTCTTAGACAAGCTTTTCATTATAGCCCAGGCTTGCCTAAGCAAGAATGGCCTTAAACTCCTTAAACTTCCCCTGCCTCTACCTCTTAAGTGCCAGGATTGCAGGCATGCACGACTGAACCTGGGACCAGCACGACTCTATCAACACCGCAGACCTGCTTTTGGATTCCTGCGGATGGGCTCCCAGTGTGGGTTGTTCCCTCCTTTGCTGCTTCTTTCACTGATCATCATGTGACACACGTGTGTCTGTGTAGGTGGTGGCGGGTGGCATGTTCTCATGCTGTGTGACACTGCCTCCTATCCCTTTGTTTTTGATCTCAAACAAGCAAGACCAAGCCACTTGCAAAAGGCAGGGCCCATCCTAACTGTCCTGTAGGAGGCCAGGCCGGAGCTGAGGCCGCAGATAGCTGAAGTTGTTTATTCTGGACAAGCCTAAGTGATAAGAAATCAGGTAGGCCTTGAACTTGAAGGGGACCTTCCAGGACCACTGGAGAAAAATGGAAATATCCAAAGACTGGAGAGTGGGGCGCGGGACATCAACTGTGTTTCTGGCTCCCTTAATGGCTTTGCTCTGATGTGTTGATGCTGGGGCAGTCATTTACCCTGTCTGGCCGCCTTGGGCCTCTGCCAGGAAGGCGTGCTCTCAGAGAATTTGGCGAGTTAGGTTAGCTTTGGTAAAGGATTTCTTGACCAAGGCATCAGCAGGAGTTGAATGCAGAACTTTGACCTTCTTGACAATCAAGGCGAAGGGACAGGGCCCTTCAGGAATCGAGTTTTCCTCTCACTGGCCTACACCAGAAAGTATGGTGAATCTGGCAGCCAAATGTCCTGACACCAAGTCCTGCCGGGGACTGAGTGCTGAGGGGAGATCTGCCAACAATGGGGCTGTTTTAAAATGCGCCAGTGATCTTTGTGTTTCTTCCTTCCCAAGATGTCTGTTTGTTTTGATGAGACTATGTGGCCAAGGCTGGCCTTGAGCTTGTAATTCTCCTGGCTCCGGCTCCTTCATGCTGGTATTACAGATGTGAAGCACCAGGACTGCTCCATGCCTCCTCCTCCATTTGTGCGGGTCTGGAGGGGCGGGGAGCATTTTAAAGGCGGGTTGATACCCGCTTCCCTTTTGGATGGCGTTTCCTTTTCTTTAGAGTTTGTCCTGGCTCTACCTCTAACTCTGGAGGAAGAGTCGTGTCAGATTGGTGTCCTGGGAGAAATGAAACTGACCCACATTGCCCAATGAAGAGGAAGTTCTAATCTCTTCAGCCTGGCTGCACAGCTATCAGTTAGAAGTACTATCTCTAACACGCCCTGGCCTTGGGTAACCCCCAGCCAGCTCTGCTCAGGCCTGTCTGTGACTCCCCCACCCACAAGGAAGCCTTTTGTTTTCCGCCTCCTATTTAGATAGAGACCTAAAGGGAAGCACCTCCTCCCTTCCCTCCCCCTCCCCCAACCCATCAACATAGAAAGGGAAGAGAAGAGTCTGGGGGAATGAGTGCTGCTTAGCCAAACCTTGCGTTGGGTTGAGTAGTGTTGAGAATTGCCTTTGGCCCTCTCAGGGTGCCGCTTGGCAGACCATTCTTGAAGAGGAAAGGGCAGAAGGAAAACGGACAGCTGGAGAGCTTTATGCTTGGCACTTCAGTTCTGTCTTGGCTGTGGGGGACTCTACACCCCATTTTATAGTGAAAATGCTGTCACACGTCTCAATGTTATAGAATCTGCGTGCTGTGCAGCCAGGATTGGCCTGAATCCTAGTGCCAACTACTTAAATCTCTGTTCCCAGAAAGTGCTAGCTTTGTCTCTCCAAGGACCACAAGTCTGGGTCCAATCAACACTGGTTATTTCATGCTCTTTTCTTGTGTACATGGGCTCATACACTTGCATGTGTACAGGTATGTGGAAGCCATAGGGCATTTCTGAGTGTTAATCGTAATCCATTTTTTAAATTTTTTTTTTTTACAGACAATCTCTCACTGGTTTGGTTTGGAACTTTCCAAATAGGCTAGGCTAGGCTGTCTGTCTGTCTGTCTGTCTCCATCCACCTCCAGTGTATGCATCATGCTTGACTTTTTCTTTTTCTGTGTATAGGTCTTTCATCTGTGAATACCTGGTGAACAGGAGCCCAGAAGAGGGGAGTGGATGCTCTGGGACTGGAGTTACCGTGTTCTGAAGTACCATGGGGATGTTGGGAATTGAACCCCAGTCCTCTGGAACAATAAGCAGTACTCTTAACCACTGTGCGGTCTCTCTAGCCCCTTGGCTGTTTAAAATATGAGTTCTTGGGGGTGGAATTCAGGTCCTCATCTTTGCAAGAAAAACACTTTTTCTGGTGGAGTTATCTCCAACCCCCATTGCCTGCTCCTCTTTGGAAAGGGCAAATTCTTACTCTCTAGCCTAGGCTGGCCTAGAACTCACTTTGTAGTTGGGGCTAGCTTCCAGCTTCCTGGATGCTGGGATTACAGGCTTGAGTCAAAAAGACTTGGCAGAATAGAAGAAAATGACCTAAAACAACACTGACTAGAAGAACCTGTCCAGCCATGATCACTTATTGACACCGCGAGAACCTGCCCACAAGGAGGGAGAGGATATTGGAAGCCTCAACCCTGGAGTATCCATTTGGTCAGCCTGAAATGAATGTTTAGAGTCTGGGCCATCCTCAAACTTTCAATGTAGCCAAGGATGACCTGGAACTTCTGTTCCTCCTGCCTATGCCTCCGAAGTGCTGAGATCACAGGCTGGCCCCACCTGCACTTAGGGCATTATTATTATTGTTTTTATTATTGTTATCATCATCATCATCATCATCATTATTATTAATAATTTTTCATATATTTTGATCATGTCTTTTCCCAGATCCTCCCCACCTTCTTAACTTGTTCTCTCTCCTCCAAAAACCCTCCAAACTAATAAGTCAAAAAAATTTAAAACGAAAGGAAATAAAGATTCCCCCCACTCCCGGCGACTCCCGCCCCCCCCGCCCCCCCACACACGCAAAAGCTTCTGAAAGCATCTCACGTGATTCTGGATTGCAGCCAAGTGTGGGAACCCTTATCACAAGTGGCAGGATGGAGACCAAGTAGAAGTTATCAGAGATGGATTTAGCTGTGATTGAAGACAGGGCTCTAAACTGTGACCCAGAGTGGGACTGAGGAACATAGTGGGGTGGGTGCAGACTTGAAAACACTTGTGTGAGGTTAGGGAACTCGAGGTAAAAGAGACACAGTTTAACAACTTTTATGCTGGTCAACCTACTAGAGGGAGAGAGTAAGGTCAGACCTTTCCATGACTCCGGGTAGATATGCATTTCTTCCCTGTGGCTGTGCGCTGGGGGATAAGTGGAAGGATTCTGGAAACTGCATTCACTTCTAGAGGTTGCACCTAGTTTCCCATTTCCATTTCTCTTGGTTGTCACTCATCCAGTGCAGGGTACCTGCCAAGCGATGAATGGGCACCTGTGGCATGCTTACGAAGTTGTGGCATTAGGATCTCTAACACAGGTCTGTGGACGGTATACCAAAGACAATGGTGATCAAGTCAGGTGGGACCTTAGGTTAACTATGCTAAAAATGTTTACCTACTGTTAATGGCTACATTGCCTTTATCATTTTTATCTGCTACTGAAAGGTATGATCTACTGAGCAAAGGGTAACAGGCCTCCAATAAAGAGCAGCCTTTTAACTTCTTTCTTGGAGTTAAGAACGAGAACAATTAGCAATTAAAACCTCAAAGATGGCGCTGGGGACAGCTCAGTTGGTAAAGCACTTACCCTGCAAGCAGAGAGATTGCTGGGGAATTTGCTCTTCTATAGACTTAACTTTGGAAGCGGCAGAGGGATGCATCACAGGGCAGCTCAGGCTGTGCCCTCACAGTGTGAGATTTCGTCTACCTCCTTGGCAAATGGTGGAGAGGAGATGTCTGGGAGGTTTGTGGACCTCTCATCTCCTTGGAAATAGTAAAGTAAGGGCTCTTATTTGGAGACTTTGCATATTTGTGGCAATGTCCAGAAAAGGATCAACTGCCCCTTTGACCTGCTAGGCCAACTGTTTGTGTCTGTGTTGGAGGGTTTCTGATATTCTCTTCTGGGAAGTCAGCTCCTAAGCAGCCCCAAATATGACTAGTTTCTCCAAGCTGTGGTGTTCAGGAAGTTAGCGTTAAATGCTGTTGGGTGGGTTTATCAAAGTGTAACTAAATTGAAAGGCTAGTAACCTTCCAATTGTGGATTAGGTATGGGGCAAGAAAAAGCTTGAGTCCTTGGAAGAGTTGGGAGGTGTAACTGTTAACTTCAGTAGAGCGAGGGCAGGCTCTGGAGAGAGGTCTTCAGGGCTGGCAGGATGGGATGCACCTATAGATTCAGGGTTCTCAATGCTAGGGAGGGCAGCTTGGACTTCTACCAGAGAAAGAATGTCACAAAGAACAGAGGCATGCCCTATGGTTAGGAGGTGGGCAGAGGCTAGCTTATGTGAGGCTTAGGATGTTTAATGGTTGTCTTAGTCACTGTTCTATTGCTGTGAAGAGACCATGACCAGGGCAACTCTTATAAAAGAAAGCATTTAATTGGGGACTTCCTTACAGTTTCAGAGGTTTAGTCCATGAACATCATGGCATGAATCAGACAGGCTTGGCACTGGGTTGGGAGGGAGAAAAAGAAAGAGAAAGAGAGAAAGGAGGGGGGAGGGAGAAGGAGGAGGAGGAGGGAGAGAGAGAGAGAGAGAGAGAGAGAGAGAGAGAGAGAGAGAGAGGACGAAATGAGACACTGGGCCTGATGTGGACTTGAAGCCTCAAAGCCCACCCCCAGTCCTTCTACAAGACCTCACCTACTGGGCTGCACTTCCTTATCTTCCACTCCCTGGTGACTAAGCATTCCAATATATGACCCTATGAGGCCCATTCTTATTCAAACCACCAGAGTGGGAAACACCTTACAGATTTTAAACTCCCAGAATCCAAGAGTCTGGGTGAGGGTTGGGAAACTGATAGAAGAGTTAAACATAGAACTGGGAATTGTGTAAAATCTGGGGAGGAAGTGATGGCTGCTGACCCTGGGGTGAGGGTGACCTCATTGATAGGACTAGAACTGGCCATGTGAGGTGAAGACCAGTTTGGGCAGCAAGAGAAGAGGGAGATCATGAGCCTTTGCTACAGGATGCTTTCGGGCGTCTTAATTTAACCTAGTTGAAAATCTCCTATTCCTCACAGTCTTCCTCCATTTCCCTATTCTCTAGTAATTAACTCTTTGTGTGTGTGTGTGTGTGTGTGTGTGTGTGTGTGTGTCAGTCTCATGTAACCTAAATTGGACTAACCTGTCAGAAGGATGACTTTGAACTGATCCTGCTTCTGCCTCCAAAGTGCTAGAATTTAGGCCTGGCAGAGTTTGTTGGGCTGTCCTGTTTCTTGAACTGCTGGGGTTCAGATAGTCCTGTACATGCTAGAAAGTGCCCTAGCACAGGGAAGTTCAACTGCCAACTCAAGAGAATAGAAAAAAGACAGGGTTTCACTCTGTTGCCCAGGCTGCCATCTTCCTGCCTCAGCCTCAGCTACCTGAGTGCTTGGGTTACAAGCCTGACTAGAGTTTTTTTGAAAGGCTGGGTGATATTTAATGACATATATCTATACTATAGCTCATTTAACCTATTCTTGTCTCCCCTGCCCCCTTTCAGGTTGACCAATATCTCTACCACATGCGTCTCTCAGATGAGACCCTTCTGGAGATCTCTAGGCGGTTCCGGAAGGAGATGGAGAAAGGGCTAGGAGCTACCACGCACCCTACGGCAGCTGTGAAGATGCTGCCCACCTTTGTGAGGTCAACTCCGGATGGGACAGGTAGTGTGTGTGTGTGTGTGTGTGTGTGTGTGTGTGTGTGAGAGAGAGAGAGAGAGAGAGAGAGAAGGGGAGAGAGAGAGAGACTCCCCCAAGGATCTCTGGACTGAGAGTCCACTTAGTTCACGTTGTTCAGGGACATAGAACTAATCTCAGTCAAGGCCTCTTGCAGGGTTTAACCCTTAGTCAACACAAGCTGATGCAAACATTGGAAGATGACTAGAAGGCTACGGGATGGGATGGCCATCTGACCACTTGGACAGCCAGAGTCAAAACTCTTCCTTGTTAACCAGCCCTCCCCGTGTACTGCTGACAGCCATTTGTTTTCTACGCATGTGCTGAGCAAAGCTTCTTGGCTCCGTTTGGGTTCCCAGTCCTACGTAGATACCACACAGTGGTGGTGGTTAACCATGACAACCGTGGTTGATGGGCACCTTCTGTAGGCATATTGATCAGTGCCATTCATAGTGTTTCGATTGTTTCGTGGGCTCCGCTGAAAAGTCCTGTAAGTTAAAGTAAACTGGAAAGAATGTGAAGAGCCACTGTATACTTCTTTAAAATGTTTGTTTTATTCTCATACGTATGGGTGTTTTGCCTGCATGTATATCTGTTCATCACATAGGTGTCTGCCTGAAGAGGCCAGAATGCACCAGATCCCCTCGAACAGATGGTTGTGAACCGCCATGTGGGTGCTGGGAATCGAATCCAGGTCCTCTGGAAGAGCAGCAGCTACTCTTCCCTGCCAAGCCATCTCGCCAGCCCCTAAGACTAAAGCAAGAAGCTGCTGGTTGAGCTTCATTTAATCTCCTATCCAGATAATCTCTCTTATGATGCCACCAAGCAAAAGATTGACATTGGAAAGAGTGTTATTTGACTTTTTGGGGAAGACAAACATCCAGCCTGCCAGGTGCCCAATTTGCAGGCAGCTGCAGAGTCTCCTTCCCTACAGCATTTGCTAGTGTTTGTATAGCCTTGGGGGTGGGGGGGGGCTTTTGAATTTGTGGCTCCCTGGTCTTCCTAAGTGAGGACTAAATCCCAGAAAGTCTTTCACGTGGGCCTGAAATGAGGCGCTTCCTTTCGTTGATATGGTGGAGGTGATGAAAGTTCCTGAGGGCATGAACAGAATCTCCATGTTAGTTCATCAGCACAGGTTGGGTACCTGGGAGACATAGTCAAGGCCTGGTGGGGTGGGGTGGGGTGGGGTGGGGTGGGGGTTTTGATCGACAGGGCGGTGGGTTTTGATTGATGGCGGACACTCAAAGCGAGATCACCAGGAGGTTGAACCTGCACAGTGGCTTTTGGCACATCCCTGGAGGTGGAGGTGCAACCTGGCATTGTCAGGGCCTGTTCATTTGCCACAGCAACAACCATGTTCTAGATTGGCCTCTGTGGGGTCCATAACAGTGGGGATGCTAGTGTGAGGTCTTTATCTGGGGAGCAGGGGAGAGAGAGCTCAGGCCAGTGGAAGATTCAAGAAGCAGACTCTGAGAACCTGAGGGAGGGGCTGAGCAGTCAGTCAGGGGCTGTGGGGGGCGGGGCTGGGTTGGAACCTGACCTTGGATCCCTGCATGCCCTTGAGGAACACCTTCTGAGAATCTCTGGGATCTGGTTTAACAAGACTTTTTTAGAAGAAGAATATTTGTTGAAGCCTTGTGACCTGCTCGGGCCCAGCACTGAGCATGTGTCCTTGTTCAGAGTCTTTGAATGTGTGTGTTCCCTGACCTTCAAAGAGTCCCCTGAAGTGGGGAGAGGGGACCCCGTGAGCTCGGCTGTGCCCTCTAGATTGGTTCATTTACCATTCCTCTGTCTTGTCCTGACTGGAAGGCACGCCACATCTATGTTTCAGTGTGATATTCTGGTAAATGTATCGACTTCTGAAGGGCAGCCTGCATCTTGCTAAGTAAGCACCTAAAATGTGGAAGCCGTACCTAGTGTGAACTGGGGCTTATCCTGAGCACCTCCCTCTGTTAATTAAGTTTAAAAGATTTATTTATGGTTTTGTGTGTGAGTATTTTTGCTTGCATGCCTGTATGCTGTGTGTATCTAGGAGCCCTGAGAGGTTGGAAGAGGACACTGGGTCCACTTGAACTGCAGTTACAGACTGTGAGCCACTCGGTGGTACTGAGAATCGAACCTGCGTCCTCTATAAATGAGAGCAGTAAGAGTTCATAATTGCAGAGCCCCCTCTCTAGCTCCAATTCATTTACTTAAGCAAAGCTTCGATGAGGTATATGTTTGTGTTTATTTTCTTGTGTGTGTATGTGTGCACTTAAATGAGAATGGAGGTCAACTTGCTGGAGTTGCTCCCTCCTTCTACCATGTGGGTCCTGGGCACTGAACTCAGCCTGTCAGGCTTGGCAGCAAGTACCTTTTCCTCAGACTCATTTCACCAGCTCCTAAAAAAAGATTTTTATCCTCCTTTTGCGCGAATGGTTAAATAATTTGCCCAGGTTCACACAACTGATGATAGGCTGAGCCAGGAGTCAAACATGAATATGCCAAAGTTACCAGGTGTGTGAGGGTGAACATGTGCATGCCTGTGCGTGCAGCTCTGGGTGGTATAGATTGTGTGATGGACAGGCGACAAGTGGTGCATATTCCTACCAGTGTTTACAATGCCACCATATTAGAAATGTAACTTTGCCTGAAGGAGTACTGCACAACCCTGTACATAAATGAACATACTTGAATACAGATCTCACAACATGGTGAGCTATGAGAAGACACGATCCCCCACAAGTCACCGGATACAAATGAAACTCAAGCATTCTTGCGCTAGGTATGTTCATTGAAACAGAAACTAGACTGTGTGTACTGGACAACAGGCAGTTCTGTGCTAAAGCCCTCTCAGGGTCTCAATGGTCAATACTCTACAGAATAGGAGAGTCAACTTACAGAGAACAGTCCCCCAGCAAGCAGGTGGCGAGACTGCAACTGGTCCGAGCCCATGCCCAGCCCCGAGGCACACCCCCAACGGCATGTTTTATTTTTCCATGTACCTCCCACACGCCTAGCACAATGCCTTCATTCTTCCTTTTGGGAACTCTGATTTAGTTTGATCCACAAAGTCCTCTCCTAGGGTTCAGCGATCTGTGAGGCCGTAGTGTGCCAAGCTCCTGTGGCCTGCCTTTGAAGAGTGAGAATTGTCCTTAGGGAGATAAAGCTTACACAGATGACACAATTAGAGAGTGATCCCGGGCCATATAATGCAAGCGTGAAGTGTGATAAAGGGAGGCCGGCTCCGCGATATGGCTGTATGCGAGCTGCCGAAGCCCCTTATCTTGGTTGCTGTGTATTATACCAACATCCATGCAGCAGAGGCCTGAGTCCACAGCAGTGCACAGCAAGTTAATAAGGGGTTTATGATGTGGTGCTGGCGATCTACTCGAAGATTGTTCTGAGAGCCTCCAGATAGTGGGTGGCACTTACATGGGTCAAACACCTGTTTGTTGTATTGATTTTTTTTTTTTAAAGGTAGGGAATCACACAGAGCTCATGCGGTCCCTAGAGATGACTGGTCCCTTCTTTCTGTAGGACCAGTATGGGTGGGTCCCTTTCTAGGGGCATAGAATTGTTACAGGGCCAGTTCAGAAACTGAATGTAGAAGTCTACCTGTGTATTAGTGAGTGACTTGGGAGTACATCGCCATTTGCTGCTTCCGGCATTGGGTGGCCAGAAGGTCTCTGGGAATCCTGTGAGTCAACCCAATGCAATCCACTTGTCTAGTGTAGTTAAGCTTAAGATTTCCTCAGCGTCACCACTGGAAGTCTCCTTACCTCTCTACACTGAGTAACACAATGCAGGAGGGTGACCTTCTTATCTGACCCTCGGACCCAGGCCTCCACTGCTGTTTGGCTGGGCCACCAAGCAATACTCGTCACCTCCTTGGCCCTAGACACAGCCATCCCCTCCAGGTGACTCAGACCCAATCCTTTTGAAGACACAATCTTATCTGCTTGGGAACCAGACATTCCCAGTGACAGCTTTGACAATGACACTCGTTAGTTGCCTGTAGTCCCATTGCATTAGCTGTAGCTGACTTCGATGTGACATATTTTGGCAGCTATAAATTGGTGCCATATCATATAGTTATGCCAGACTGACATGCTGACACCATGCTGTGAACTTCCACGTGTGCTGACTGACCATCTAGAAGATTCACACTAACTCCTGTTGCCTGTACCTGAAAGGTATTCTTATAAGAGCAGAAATGACTCGTCTATACCATTCCCTTTCCTCCAGGGTCAGTATGTGGCTGGGTTGCAATCTGCATGCTACTGTAGCAACTGATGGCAGGGGATTACATGACTCACAGATTCATGATGGATTTAGTTCTTTCTAAATTTCATTTTTGTATGTTTACTTTTTAAGACCGAGTAGCCCTGGCTGGCCTGGAATTTGTTATGTAGATCAGGCTGCCTCTGCCTCCTGAGTGCTAGGATTATAACATATTCCACTACTCTTGTCCCTTCTATTTATTTATTTTTTTAATAATTATGTATAAGCTTAGAGTGTGAGTTTGAGCACATGAAGGCAGTGCTCTGGGAGGCCACTAGAGGGTGCCATTCCTGGAGCTGAAGTGAAAGGTAGCTGTGAGTTATGCAGTGTGGATGCAGGGAACCAAACTCAGGTCCCCTGGAAGAGAGCGGTGCTTGCCCTTAACCACTGAGCCTTCTAATAATCCCCTGGGGTATTTTGTTTTGTTTTGTTTTTAACTTTCAAAATAAATTTTAATCAAACCTTTTATACAAATGATTGTAAAGTCTTTTACTCATGTGAAATAGTATATGAAAAGTAGAAAACACACAGGTGTCACCTTCCTCTTAGTGGTATAACTAAAGGATTGTTAGTTGCCCCAGAGCTTGACAAAGTGAGCGGAGAGTCTAAGCAGGCTGAGAGGCATTGCAAAAGGGCAAAGCTCAGGCTTGGGTGATCACGGGCTTTTTGACTGTTAAGGTACTAAAGCTCACACTATACCCATTACTCTGAGCAATCACTGTACTTGGAGGCCTCAGGGAGGTGCTGAAGCAGGAGGATTGCTGTGAGTTTGAGGCCAGCATGGCCTACAGAGTGAGGTCTCATCTCAAAAATCCAAAACCAAGGCAAATGGCTCAGTCCATACAGGTAGCCCAGCACACCAAACTGAGTTCGTTTCCTGAGGCCAGCACCATGGAAGGAAAAGACAGACAGTCCCACAGTTGTCCTCTGAAGGCCATATGTACACAACATAAGAAAATGTAAACCAAGCATGTCTTGAAATGACCCCCGCCTCAGTTTTTGATGGATGCACCTCAGTGCTAACTGTAACTGAATGAAATCTTATGCCGCAGAATGAGAGGTAAAGCTAGAGGTGAGGGAGCAGGAGGTGAGTTGTTTTTCGGCCTCCCCCCAGCCCTTGCTTCAGACAGACCTTGCCGCCTTTAAGATTGCCTAGAACCATGGGAGCTCTGTTGGGATGCCCTTTGTTTAGAAGGGGTTCTCAGAACCCATCATTTGTAAATCATCTGTGTAATTATCTACTGTTGTGGCTTAGGAGCCATGCTCCAGCCCCAACCCTCACCCAGGAGGACACTCCCATTTCTCAACATACTTGCCTCAGAAGAATGAACAAGACAGCTTCGAAACACAAGGTCAATCACCTTTTTATTGCAAGACATTCATAAGAGGGCTGGCCCGGCCCACTGCGCTGAGATTCTGAAGGGAGGAGCAGGTGGTGATCTATTTTAATTAGTGACAAGTACCTAATGGTTGAAAATAGAACCTGCTGGAACATTCAACTGGCCACTGTCCCTCAACCTTAAAAACCAAACAGAACAAAGCATGCTCACGCACATGCACACACGCACACACACACACACACACACACACACACACACACACACAGCCAAAAATCAAAACAACCCAGCCATCGCTAGGTACCAGATCACCTCGCAGGAGTTTTTAAAACAACCCAGGAGTGATGAATTACCGGTGTCGAGTTACCTTAGGTGACATTGGCTACCATATTTAGATGGCCAACTGCCACGTAGTGCCCAGTCTTTCCCCGTGACAGGTGAGTTCCCAGGAGAGGTTGGAACTCTTTATCTCACTGACCTTATGTATCTGATAAGAGTCAAACAGAAAGTGGGCTGCTGACTGTGTGGGATGGAAAGCGAGTCAGCAAACACGCGGCTGCAGCAAGTAGCTTCGCCCTTCCCTGTTGGGCGATTTGATGAAGGGTGCCACCACCCACCTGTCCCTTTGTCACTAGTATCTGAGCTGTGGATGGAAGTATTTTCTGATTTATTTTTTATGTATTATTTTGTGTGTGAGGGTGTTTTTAAATGAAGAGCATCTTTCTTAGAGAGGCCTGAAGTGTCCTGTAAGGTGGGTACAGAGGCCTTGGTATGGAGAGTGCCAGTCTATTCTGTGCCTGTGCACACACACACAGCCCATATCAGTAAGCAGGCTCGACTGTGGAGAGGGCTTGGCACATTCATGACTCTTGCTGCCATCCCTCCACTCAGTATGGAAGATGTAGTTTCCAAGTGATGAGCTGGGGTTCCTGGTACAGATGAGGTTGTCTTTGCTTTCGTTTCTCGCTGCTCTGTGGTTTCCAGGAATGGGGGCCACAAAGGGAAAGCTGTGGTCCTGCAGGACAGGCCCAGGCTTTAGAGTCAGAAGCCTTGGCGTCAAACCCTAGCTCTCTCTCACCCCTTTGTGACCTTAACCAAATGACTCAGCTTCAGAGGGATCACTTCCTGATACCCAGCCCGGCTTGGGGTGCTGTTGCCTCCAGGTTTTACACTCTTGGCATTGTAAGTGAAGAATTCCCCCTCTGAGGGCTTACAACTTTCCAATGCTTACTTATTGCTCAATAGAAAAATCCTTTGGTAAGCCAGCCCTGGGTCGGAATCTGCTGTGATCGAAGGCACGCGACACTACTCCCATCATATGTTAAAGTTTTTATTACAATTATTTGTTCGTTTGGTGTGTGTGTGTGTGTGTGTGTGTGTGTGTGTGTGTGTGTGTGTCAGAGCAAATGTGGAGATTCAAGGAAAACTTGCAGCAGTGTGTTTCCTTTTATCACGTGGGTTCCAGGAATCAAACTAAGGTTGTTGGACAGGGTGGCAGTCACCTTTACCCAGTAAGCTAACTCTCATCAACTCTTATATTTCAATTTTTAAAAAGTGAAAGTTAGGATCTAGTGATAACAGCACGGTTAACAAGTAAGAAAAAGTCACGTGAAGTGATCTTATAAAACCCTTATAGTTGCCAGTCAGATGTCTTATTTAATGAGTGAACCATACTTAACAGATTCAACATGGTAAGTTGCCTCGAATACCAACTGTGGTTACTTAGGAGCAGTCTCCATGAGCCCACTGGGTTCTTTACCTGTAGTTTTTTATATCTTTTTAGAAGTGTACTTTATTGTATATTATTTTAAAATTTATTTAACTATTGTTTTTTTGTTTTTGTTTTTTTTATTTTGAGGCAGGGTCTCTCTGTAACTGACTGTCCCAGAATTCACCATTTAGACCAGGCTGTCCTCAAACTCATAGAGATCTGCCTGCTTTTGCCTTCCAATTTAAGGCATGTGCCACTAAGCCCAGCTTAAATTTTATTTTTATTCATTTGTATGTATGCCTACTTGTATGCATGTGCACCATGTAAATGCAGTACCGATGGGTACTAGAAGAGGGTGTCTGATCCCTTAGAACTGGAGTTTTAGGTGGTGGGGAGCAGCCTGGTGTGGGTGCTGCGAACCCACCTCATTTTGTGGAAGAGTAGTGCTCTGTCTTAACCCCCGAGATGTCTCTTCAGCCCTGCTTGTATGATTTCTTAAGAAACTTCCTTCTCCCCCATTGGACTGAAACTCACTATGTAGGTGAGACTGACTCCATGCTGGGCCTCCTAACCAGTGGGATTACAGGAGCATCACTGTGCTGGGCTAGGAAGCCACCTCTTGGTGTATTTCCTTGCATCAGAACCTTTCTCCTGCCCTACCCACAGATGCTTTTGTCCTTCACATTCAGTTTGTCACATGCTCCTGTGAATGCTATTCTGGGATTCTGGAATGTCTTGGAAGAAGCCCAGTGGAGGTAGGGCTTGAGCTATGTATGACTAGTAGCATGTGGATTCAGAGTGACCAACAAGAGTTAGGAGAAGACCTTTCAGGCCCAGGAACAATGACAATGAAGGATGACAAGGACAGTGGCGCTTTACTGACGACGATGACGACGACGACCTGTGTGTTATAAGTGCCTGTGCAACTTAGTCTGTATTCCATCAAAACCTCACAAGTGCCTTGGCAAGTCAGTGCTATAAGCTGTGCATTCTGCCGGTGAAGCTGCGGCATGCCTAGGGGACCTGTTGAGGTGCCCAGGCCACTGCTGAACCAGAATCCATGAGTCCTGGCCACCATGTGTAAAGTCTGTCACCTAATCCATACTCTGTTGGGGGCTGGTCATACGCAATAGAGAGATTGGGCCTAGAAGGATCCCTTCCTTGCCTTGTGGGGTTATATAGGATTTCTGGAGTCGTTGTCTCATGTTCTGAACTCAGAGGTCAGTCCTTGGTCGTAGCGTGTGTGGAATCTGTGCAGAGGAGAGAGGTGTGTTCTGAAGGAACGGTGAGCGCCTCCCCAGTTCCTACCCGAACTCTTATTCACAGTCCACCAGAAAATACAGCCGAATCACATTCCTGATGGAGCCATGCTGGGCTGAGTCCAGCTGGGCTGGGCTTGGATGATAACCAGTCAGAGGCAGTGCCGGCCACCTCCGTCCCTCATGGTCACTGATTCAGCGGATCGTGTGTGTCCCAGGCCTCAAAGTGCTGATGGGGCAGCTGCCCTTGATTTTCTCTTTCATCCCCCTGACAACCACCACACAGCGTTGTTTCCTAGAATCTGGCTGAGGCCCCATGGCTAGTGGAGGTTCGGTACTCGAGTGTCTAGAAAAGTCATCTGAGGCCACGGAGAGGGGCTGGACAGTGTCCCTGAGTCAAGGCTGGAGTTTCTGTAGCAAGCCTTTAGTGAATAAGCATCTGGAGTGAGTAGTGGTGATTCCTTCAGAAGCCCAGTAGGGAGTGGAAAATTTGTATCTGCAAGAGGAATGCTAAGTCTGATTCCAGTGGCTTTTCCTGGAAAGGTATCTATTGTCTCCCTTGCTATATGGGAGACTGGTCTGAATAGGTGCGAGACTGTGTTTGCCATGGGCCTGGTGCTTACTGTGTCTTTTAAGTTCATGCTATAAATTCTGGGAGATTCAAGAACATTACTCAATTCTCTCATGACAATCGTGGGAAGAATGATGCTCCTATTTAAAGGGAACAGAGGCCAAACCAAATTCTATGTGCCTAAGGTAAAAGAGGCTTTAGGTTAAAAAGTAGTCAGGCAAGGATTCTTGCACACTTAGCGTGGGTTTCAGGTGAACATTATTTAGACTAGCACTGCGCCTGACCAAATGTGTGGGGGTGGGTCCTGAGGAACTTAAGTTGATTGATGCATTGAAGAGACTGTGGACACTGTATTCAGGGAGCTCATAAGAAGTGACCTTCGAGGGTGGGAGTAGGGCAAGGTGCTCAGGGGGGCGGTCCAGGAGACCTGGGCACAGATGAAATCCTTTAGTTTATTTAGTTAAAACATGCCTTTGACTCTCCCAACCAGACAAGAGGCTCAGCGTTGACCAGCACACTACTGAGTCCCCTCTCCTCTACCCAGAAATGAACTCTCTCCTCTAAGAGAAGGTGAAGAGGTAGAAATGACTGGGAGAAACTGCAGTTGGGGGAGGGCTTTCTCTTCTGGCTCCTGAAGCCTGCCCTCCTGGCCTTCTTGTGGGCGGGCGTCAGGGCTCCTCAGCACTTTCTTTCATTTTGTGTTTACAGTTCTGACTCCCCACAGCCAGCTGTTTTATGACGTGCTTCCCGTCCCATGCCTAGTTTCCTGGTAGATTAAAGTCTACAGGCCATTCCGATTGGTGGTGTTTCCTCAGTGGAGTTTCTTCTTCCAAGATAACTCTAGTTTAAGTCATTTACAAGCCAAATAGGACAGCTGAATGATGAAATTATCTCATAATTCATGTGAATTGCAAAGTAATAAAAATATCTTATCATTGAGGAAGCCAGACATAAAGCTGGGTGTGGTGGGACATGCTGATAAGCCTAGGACTCTGGAGGCAAGCCTGGGCTACACTGAGACTGTAAGGAAGAAAGAAGGAAGGAAGGAAAGGAAGAAAGAAAGAAAGAAAGAAAGAAAGAAAGAAAGAAAGAAAGAAAGAAAGAAAGAAAGAAAGAGAAAGAGTGAACCAAGTGTATCCAGAAAAAGTGAGCCAGTTGCCCACTCTCAACCCATGAAGTCTTAACTGGTTTTCATGAGGCAGTTTGATCTTGTCTTTCCCCAAATTGACTGTGGTCCTCCTTTGTCTACAGAACATGGGGAATTCCTGGCTCTGGACCTTGGAGGAACCAACTTCCGAGTGCTCCGAGTAAGGGTGACAGACAACGGTCTCCAGAGGGTGGAGATGGAGAACCAGATCTACGCCATCCCTGAGGACATCATGCGGGGCAGTGGAACCCAGGTACAGTCTTGCTATTGTAGTCACTGAGCTACCAATACCTGTGGGAGCCCCTGCATCTTCTCCCACCACAGAAGGACAGTCACTAGGACACTGTTCCAGCTGTAAGGTTTCCCATGGTGGGAGTCCTGACTAGTCCTGCCGTATTCTGTGCTCAGAGGGCACTTGGCAATAAAAGAAGTTTACATCCACATTGGATGGTTGGAAGAGGTGGGACCTCAACAGCCTAATTGACCTTTTCCCACCAACCAGGTTGCTCCTGGAAAGAAGGAGTTTTGTGAGTTGAGCAAGCAAAGGAGATATCAGATCCTTTGCTTGTCTTTGGGCGTGGTCCTGAGAGTCAGCTTGCCTCCTTTGGAAGCTGGGTGTCTGGGATTGTGGGCATTTTAGTTCTCCTGAAGGCGTCTCACGGTTGTTGTGTGGTGTCAGGAAGAACACTGTGGTGGCACCATGGTAGGGTGTTTGCATAAAAGATTGGATCTTGTTTTGGGACAATCTCGCTGTATGATTCTGGGCTAATGGGTGCAAACAGTACCCCAGTCTGTTTGTAGAGAGGGATGGTAGGGCACTAGTTAGGTCATGGGCTGAGCGGGGAGTTGTGGTAACTGCAATAACCGGCAGGCTCTCTGGGGCCTGCTGTTCTCCATGGGAGCTTGCTTGTTCTTCAGATTTTCCTCCCTCTCAGTATTGTACCGCAATGGTGTTGTTCCCCCTCACAAAGAATGTGGTAGCCTTTTCTCCATGTTGCTTCGGTCTCATTCTGGGCCCTTCTCTCAGATGACAAATACTTGAGAACTAAATAAGACAATGCCAAAAAGCACACCAGAAGTTTGGCAGGGGTTGTGAAAAAGACTTGCGATGTCTGAGCAATGTACTGGGCGAATCTCCTGTCTCCATAGACGCTTCTATAACCACAGGAAGGACCCAGGCACCCATGGTCCCGGCAGCTGTCCCTTCAGAGCCTGGCCAGGGCTTGTGACTTGCGTTGACATTTGCAGTGTGTCTGTCAACCTAGAAAGAGAATCTGTTTCTTTTTCAAACATTCAGGGTCCCCCAGCGTTAAAATTTACCTTGAAATCTCTCAGACGGTCAGGACCAGGTACACATCTGTAATCCTAGTAATTTAGAGGCTGAGTCTGGAGGGTTGAGAGTTCAAGGCCAGCCTGAGCTGTATATAGTGTGACCTTGTTTTGAAATGAAAATCAAACCTATGAAAATAACTAAAAATATGATGCCTCTAAACACATAATAATAACATCTCAAATCACCAAGTTAGGATTAAAGAAAATAATTTCTATTCTCTTTCTTTCTTGCTTGCTTGCTTTCTTTTTTTTTTTTCCTTCGAGACAGGGTTTCTCTGTGTAGCCTTAGCTGTCCTGAACTCACTCTGTAGACCAGGCTGGCCTTGACTGCCTCTGCCTCCCAAGTGCTGGCATGTGCCACCACTGCCCGGCTTCTATTCTTTTAGCTACATTTATTGTGTGTGTGTGTGTGTATAAAGGTCAGAGGATAACTTGTGGGAATCAATTCTCTCTACTATGTAGATTCTGGGGTTCACATACACGCAGTCAGGCTTGTTGGTAAGTCATCTCACCAGCCCAGTTCAAATATTTCAATTAAGGAGGAAAAGCAATAGACTTTTAAAATGCAATTTTATTAGCTCAAAAGCAAAATCATCAAGCCTCAAACTTGCAGAGGTCCTTAAAGAGCTGTGAGCCTGTCCACTGATTTCTGTCTCAGAGCAAACTCGATATCCCTTCCTCGTCAGCCTCCTGAGGCTGGCCCCGGCCCCGGCCCCGGCACACCCTGCTGAGGTTTTTGAGGTGTATCTCAGGACAAGAGGAGTGAGCAGATCCTCCTGTCAATAAGGAAAAGGAAATTCTTGGAGCACAGACCAGCAGGCTGGTGCCCTTTGAGCCTTTTTATGGCAGGACGGTGCTTCTGTAGCATCTCATCCCCTGTCCTCAGATAGCAGGGAGAGAAGGTTGGTCTTCCAGTTCAGGGGAGCAGTTGTCTCCTTTTCTTTCTAGAAAACATGTAGGTTTTTGATCTTGCCGCTCACTCAGACCTTTTCCCAGTGGATTTGCCCCTCGGAAAGCCTCAAGTCACAGGAAGCTGACTGACCAGTTGAATTCAGTTTGACTTGATATCACGCTCTCAAGAGGTAGCCTAGGCTGGCCCCAAATTCTCTATTTTCCTGTTTAGCCTCCTTAGTGCGGGGACCTTTTTCTTGCCTTCTGTGGGGTTGGCTGCTGGGGAGGGAGCGGAGGTCAGGGCTGGGGAGATGTCTTGCTCCTCACCCCAGATTAAGGTCCCCCCCAGTTCCCATGACTGCTTGATGTTTATATGACTTGTTTTCTTTGGATAAAGATATTCACCCTAAAGGCTGTAAAGATGCAGCTCAGTGGCAGAGAGCTCACATGCCGTGTGTGTAAGGCCTTGGATTCAGTCTTCAGCACGGGGGGGGGTGGGGGGTGGAGGTTGGGGGGGAAAGTAAAGGAAAAGAAAAACTAACAAACAAACATCGGGAATAGTGTGCTATGAATTGTTCAATATGCCCACATTTGTTTCAGAATGAGCAGAGCCTGTAAAGATGAGAGCCTGTATATAGTGTGATCTTGTTTTGAAATGAAAATCAAACCTATGAAAATAATTAAAAATATGACACCTCTAAACACCTAATAATAAAAACATCTCAAATCACCAATACCCCATTTGTATTGGGGTCTCTTCAGAAATCCCATTTGTATATTAAAATTCTGGCCAGCTCAAGGGGTAGGTAGCCTCTCTCCACTGGTGCCCCTCATGGTGACAGCCCTGTCCTGTCTGTACTCTTGCCTTGGACTGGAGGTTCAAAGTTCAGCGTCAACTGTGGGTAACCTTGATTGGGATGTGACAGATGGACAGGATCCATGTGGGAGCTCAGTGCCTCCTCCAAGACTAGGCTGCCTTCCTTCCTGGACTCCACCTGCTCATCGCCCTCAGGGAGCCAGTGGGCGGGCCTGTTAACCCATCCCTTATTGTTGAGATCTGCTTCAGGATTCCCGAGAAGACTTGTTAGAGATTGCTGGGACTCCTTGAGGGGTGTGTGAAGGCTTCAGGACAGCTTGGAGCAGTTGGCTTTCTCTCTAGGAATTAAACTCGGGTTGCATGCTTGGTACCAAACGCCGACCCTCTGAGCTCTTTGCTCCTATCTGGGAAGGAACACACTTGTTGTCTTCCATTCCTCCTCTCCTTCTTCTTTGGCGTTTCCATTCTTCCTCTTGGCCCTCTTTCCTTGGACTTTGTTTACCCTCTGCAGCCTCTGCTTACTCTCTACACCACATGCCCTGCCCTGTGTCTCAACATCTGGAGAGCTAAGCATCTCTTTGAGGGTGTGGAATAGGTGATGGGACTGCTCGGTTGGTGGGCTCTGGCTTGACCGGAAGCCCTGAGTTATCAGAGGCACACCTCCCTGCAAGTTGAGGTGGCTGGCCATTGCCCTGTCTTTCATTTTGAAACTGGAACTCAAAAATAGAGACTTTTGGAGATGACGTGCTAGTCAAAAGCAGTTGCTGTTTTATTAGGGGACAAGAGTTCAGATCCCAGGACTCAGATCCAGCAACTCACAACACTGGATAACAAGTAACTCATGGGCAAGAGCGCGACCTCACATACATACATGCACACACACACACACACATACACACACACACATTTAAAAAAAATAGAACAAGATAACAAAACAAAAAATAATTTCCTTGAATTGCCTTCAGGGATTTTTTTTTTCTTTTACAGAGGAAAAATGAAAAGGTTGCTTATTTTGTTTGAGTTGGTTTATAGAGCACCAAGGAAACGAATCCTGTCAGTCCCCATCAAGAGTCAGGGGGTGCCAAAGAACTTCTTGGCAGTGAGATGGGCATTCTATTCTGGGAGGATAAGCTAGACTAACATGAAGGCCAGCAGAGGACGCTCTGTTCTCTGATGTATGTGGACTTTGTGATAACCACGACTTCCCCTGACTTATGGGATTCTTTTGACCAAGATTAATTTAAAAAGCCTTAAATGGAAGAGTCCATCTAATGAGCACTACTTGGCATTACGCGGGACTGAGTCCAGATGTCGTTTTGAGTGACAGTCCAGGTGCTATTTCCTTTTCAACAGGAGAGCAAATGATGTTACTTGTTGCTGTAACAGAAGTAACATTAGAGAGGAGGCGTTTAGTTTGGCTCACAGCTGGAGGATATAGTCTGTCATGGAAGAAAGAGAGCATGGCAGCAGGAGCCCGAGGTGCTGGTCATAACTGTCCACAGGGAAGCAGAGAGATAGATGGATGTGGTGCTCAGCTCAATTCACTCCTTTTTAGTCAATCCAAGACTCCAGCCTGTGGAAGACTGTCACCAACATTTGGGGAGGTCTTCCCACTTCCACGAACCTAATCTAGAAACTCCCACACAGGCATGCGTAGAGGTTTTTGTCTTGTGGGTCAAGTTAGATTCTGTCAAGTCGGCATATTTGATAGTCTGCCTCTTGTTCTCCCGCCTCCCCGCTCACCTTCCTGTTTGTGCCCTTAGCTGTTTGATCACATTGCCGAATGCCTGGCCAACTTCATGGACAAGCTACAAATCAAAGAGAAGAAGCTCCCACTGGGTTTCACCTTCTCGTTCCCCTGCCACCAGACGAAACTGGATGAGGTATGCCGGGCTGAGATGCTTTCTCGGAAGGGGACTCCTGAGCCACCTGGAGCTGTAGCTGCGGTGGCAGTGGCGATGAGGGGTTTTGCATATGAGCTTTCAGTACTGAGACTCACGTCCTTCTGGGAAGCTATATGTATGCGTTATGTGTAGGTGTGGAGGGTGGTGATGGAATAGGAGAGGCAGTGGTGCTCTGCCCCTCCCCCAGGTGCTGGCGTTCTGTCCCTCTCCCCCACATACTTTGTGGTATCTTGTCTACGTTAGCAAGAGTGAGAAATTACGATCTTTGATCTAAAGTGCTATGAGAAAGACCTGTGGTGAAAGAAAGACAACTGATAAGCTGGGGATGTGCTCATAATGTGCACACACAGAGCCTTGGGTGCCAACCCCAGCACAGCATAAACTGGCCACAGGAGTACCTATGAAATCCCAGCCCTTAGGGGGCAGAGGCAGGAGGATCAGAAATACCAGACTGTGTATACTGTTTAACTAGTTTTTCCACTAAGTCTTGGGCAAGGAATCATGGTAAAATTCACGTATGCACTCTCCTGTCCTGGTGTTTCCAGGAGCTGAGTCTCCTCCTTCCTGGGCTAGTCAGGAGACAAATTTAACCATGACTTTAGGCCCGAGGTAGAGGGCTCTGCTGAGGACTTGTTGGAATGCTGCTGCCGCGGTTGTGGGAGATAATTATTTTTTGGTCCTCGTCTAGAGTTTCTTGGTCTCATGGACTAAGGGGTTCAAGTCCAGTGGCGTGGAAGGCAGAGATGTGGTGGATCTGATCCGGAAGGCCATCCAGCGCAGAGGGGTGAGTAAAGGGTGGGAGCTCAGGGTCCACAGGTTGTCTGGAATTCTTCCCTTCTATCTTTGGTCTCTATGGGACATGGTTTTGTAGAGCTTAAGGATGTGTATTCAGCATCCCTGCCATGTTGGCCTGTGATTGCTGTATATGATCAAGTACCTTCGGGGATTTGAGATTTGCTTGATGGACAGTGACTTTGGCCTTGGGCAAGAAACACCCTTGGGTCCTTAACCTCAGGACACTCATTGTCAAGTAGGGATGTGTGCATGATTGACATGAGCGGGAATGGAGCAGGAGATGTCAGGCAAGTCTGCCGTGTGTGTGTGTGTGTGTGTGTGTGTGTGTGTGTGTGTGTGTGAAGGGGGACGGGGGAGAGGGCAACAGGTGAATTCAATCCTTGCTGCTGTCTGGAAAACGATCCTTATTGGTAAAGACAAATGGAAAACAGGTGGGTGGGGAGTCGGGGGTGATCCCACCTCTATCCATGCAATTGGGTTAGTAGCACACTTGCATGGTGTGTCTCACTCTCCATCTTCACATCCGTCTTCCCCCTGTGATGACGAAGGCCCTTTGATCCCCTGCAGGACTTTGACATTGACATTGTGGCCGTGGTGAATGACACCGTTGGGACCATGATGACTTGTGGTTATGATGATCAGAACTGCGAGATTGGTCTCATTGTGGGTGAGTGAGATCCTGGTGTGAGGGCCAGTGCCGTTCGAACTAATTGGTAGCTTGGGTGTTTTCTCTTGCTATGCGAAGAGAGTGATGCAGCTACTTTGGGAAAAGCCAGGACTTAATGGAGTTAAACAGTGTACAATACAAGAAAGAGGCCTGGCCCGTGTGTTGTGTTGTCCCAGGAGGCTGCCGTGAGGTATCTCAGCCCCTAGGCAGACTTCTACAGGGGCTGAAGAGGGAGATGGGTAAGACGATAGCACACGTAGGCACTGAACAGTTTCTTCCTTTGACCAGGTACTGGCAGTAATGCCTGCTACATGGAGGAGATGCGTCACATTGACATGGTGGAGGGCGATGAGGGACGAATGTGCATCAACATGGAGTGGGGGGCCTTTGGGGACGACGGTACACTCAACGACATCCGAACTGAGTTTGACCGAGAGATCGACATGGGCTCACTGAACCCTGGGAAGCAGCTGTAAGTGGCGTCTTTCTGTGGGTGGGTGGGGTGTGGGGCTCAGGTGGGGACTGCCACAGCAAGGACTTGTTTCCACGCTTCCTTTGCATTATCCCCAAAGGGTTGTGGAGGCACACTAGTTGTGGGAATGGCTGTGCTCATAAGACTGCAAAGGGGCTGAAAGCAGAGAGAAGCAGCAGATAAACCACACTGCCCTTCAAGATGGTCACGTGTTTGCTTGGGTTCTTCCTAATGCAGAGTCCTGGTCAGCAGCTCTCTGTGTAGCCCTGGATGTTCTGGAACTCACTCTGTAGACCAAACTGGTCTCAAACTCAGAGATCTGCTGCCTCTGCCTCCCAAGTACTGGGATTAAAGGCGTGCGCCACCACTGCCCGGCAAGATGAGGCTCTTAAAGGCACTGCTTTGTGGCTTTTGGCCCATCACTGCCCGGATGCCAAGACTGCAAAAAGCAGCTGGTATTAGTTGATGATGGGAATTGAACCCGGGCAAACACTACCAACGGAGCTACAAACCCGGCCTTGATTTGATTTTTTTTGTTTAGTTTGAGACAGGGTTTAGTTTCTGGTGGCCTGAGGACGAAAGCTGGATTCAAACTTGCAGACACTCTCCTGCCTCTGCTTCCTGAGTGCTGGAATTAAAAATGTGCTACCCTGTGTTGACATGTTTTGTTTTTTTTTATTGCTGCTTATTCAGAGTCCCAGGGCTTGTGTCTTCATTCACACTAGGCCTCTGGCCCAGTTATGTCCTAGGGAAAATTGGAGGCGAAAGCTTAGCATTTTGCATCCTGAAACTTATATGCACCCGTCTTATTTTTGTTACTTTTGACTCCTTTTTAAGACTTTGAATTTCTTTTCATCTTTCTATTTAGATTTATTCATTTCATTTTATGTGTGAGTGTTTTGCCTGCATGTATGCACCTGTACCACATGTGTACTTGGTGACTGGAGATCTGAAGAGGGCATTGGATCTCCTAGAACTAGTCACACATAGTTGTGAACCACCATGTGGGTGCTGGGTATCGGATCTGGGTTCTTGGCAAGAGCAGCCCGTGCTGAGCCATCTCTCTGGCCTTCCTTTTCACTCTTACACAACCTTATTTTCTCGAATTTGCTAAACTTCTCTGTGAAAGATCTTGAAACAGGATTGGCAGCTGCTGCAAGGACTAAACGGCAGTTGCAAAACCATTTTGAGCAATGAACCATTTATTTCTGTGGTGCTCTTGATGCTGTGAGTGGTTTAGAAAAACTTAGTTCTGATCTGTACTTGGAAAAGGAGTCAAAGCCCAGAGAACCCAGCTCTATATACTGGGGCAGAGATGGGTAGCCTTTCTTTAAGTCACAGGCTTCTCCTCTCCATGTTGAAAGTGCTCTTGCACTTTCGTGAGGATTATGTGGTTGTGTCTGCTGTGGGTGCTAAAAGGTTAGCTGAAAAGCCATTCATTCAGTGCCTGCTTCCCTCAGTGGGATGAACCCAAGTCACTGAGGAGCCGTGTGTCCTTGGGAGTGTCCAAAGATAAAATGAACAACAGTACTGGCTTAGCCATAGGTGACTGACAACGGTTGGAAGTCTTCCAAATTGTCCTCTGGGGTCACCCTGAAGTCCTGCCGGGCAGTCATGTTGTGAAGAGCCTCTGCTGGAGGACTGCTCCTCAGCTACCGTGGAGCCAACTTTGTGGACAGCGCGCCGTGTAGACGTTGGCATTCTATAGTGCTGAAGCCGGCCTGCTACTCCTCAGGAGCAGCTGCCGTGATGGAGTTTTGGGTTTTGGGTTTTTGAGACAGCTTCTCATGTGGCCCAAGCTGATTTTGTACTCACTATCTGAGATGACCTTGGTTTTTTTTTATTGTTGTTGTTTTCTTTTGTTTGTTTGTTTGTTTTTTCATTTTTGAGAGAGGGTTTCTCTCTAACAGTTCAGGCTGTTCTGGAATTCAATTTGTAGACCAAGCTGGCCTCAATTCACAGAGATCTGCCTGCCTTTGCCTCCCTAAGTGCCAGGAGTAAAGGCGTGCATCCCCCATCCCCCGTTTATCTATTTTTACTTTATGCACATGAGTGATTTGTTTTGCTTGTGTTTAAGTCACTGTATGCAGGTAGCCTAGTGCAGGGGAGGCCAGAAGAGGGCGCCGGATCCCCTGAAACTAGAATTACATGTAGTCCTGAGTGCTGGGAATCAATTTTGTTCTGCAGAACCATTTCTCTAATTGTTTGAGACAGGGTCTCACCGCGGAGCCTAGGCTAGCCTGAAACTTGATCCTCCTGCCTCAGCCTTCCAAATGTTGGCATAGCTAGTATCTGGAACCACGTTACCAGTGCTCCTTTATTTAGCCTTTCTCTGAGTAAGTCCCATCTTGCTGACTAGGGCGTGGTTTTCAGTTCCTGTAGGTGCTCTGTGCCACACCCCTGCTGGGCCTCCTAGGTGGTGTGGCCTATCCTAGTTAGTACACAGCCCATTATACTTCCTGTCTTCTAGACACCTCTCCTTTATGAGACAGACATCAAGGGGCTTTCTTTACCCAGAAGATAATCCGAAGGGCTTGGTTTCTTCTGTCACGTGGGCCGAGGCAAAAAGAGCAATTGCTAAAGAAAACAGTGCCACCTAGTGGTGGAAAATTGAATTGCTGGACTTCCTTAAGTGCTGGCGCCAATTTCTTCCTTTGGCTTTCAACATGTTCACACCTAGATTCTTGAGCTCTCTTTTACCCTGCCCTGGAACTTTACCTCAATCGCTGCCAAGGTTACTGGCTTTTTTTTTTCCAAGACAAGGCTAACCTTGAACTAACAGAGATCCACCTGCCTCTCTGCCTCCCAAGTGCTGGGATTAAAGACGTACATGACCACCTCCTAGCTTCTGCCCAGGTTATTATCACCCATTTTCTTGACTTCACAAATTGGGGAAGGCAGTGTCGGTGGATGAGTGGGAAGCTCTGTACCTTGATCTAATTATAGCTATCTTGTTTCCTGTTGGGAACCTATGCAAGCCTTTCTGCTGTTGTTACTATGATACTATTTTTTCTTGAGACAGAGTCTCACCGTGTGTGTTGCCCTCTCTGGAGGAGAAAGGGTGTCCATCTGATGACGGTGGAACGCCACTGGTCTGTCTCTGCAGGTTTGAGAAGATGATCAGCGGGATGTACATGGGGGAGCTGGTCAGGCTCATCCTGGTGAAGATGACCAAGGCAGAACTGTTGTTCCAAGGGAAGCTCAGCCCAGAACTCCTTACCACTGGCTCCTTCGAGACCAAAGATGTCTCAGCTATTGAAGAGTAAGCTTCTGGGCCATCCGCCTCTCTGCTTACCAAGTCTCCATGAGTGGGGCAGGAACTGGGGAGGGAAATAAGGGACTTGGCTTGGAGTTCTGTGTGTGTGTATATACATGAGTGTCTACGCTTGTGTGTACGTCTGTGTGTGTGTGTGTGTGTGTGTGTGTGTGTGTGTGTGTGTATCAAGCTTTGGGTATGTGTACTGCAGAGTGTCTGCCTTTAAGACAGACTTTCTCACTGGCCTGGAATTTACTAAGTAAGCTAGGCTAATTGAGTAGTGAACCTCCAGGGAAGGACCCACTGGTCTGCACTCCCTGGTGCTCTGGGATTAGAGACGTACCACATCTGATTTGTTTTAAACATAAATTGTGGGGATTGAACTCAGGTTCTTGGCCTGCCAAGGATTTACTTTTCCTAGTGAACTCTCCCTTCAGTCAGGCTTTTGAGGGTGTAAGTAGGACCAGAAGAAGCTCATACAGATGTCTTTGGTGGCTGTATGACTTTATTTGCCAGACTTTATTTATCAGTCTGCACTCATACTAACTTGAGTATGGCATAAATACTTACCCACTCATAGCTTGGGAACGGAAGCAGGGACATCCTGGTTTTTTTTGTTTGTTTGTTTTGTTTTTTGTTTTGTTTTTAATCACTAAACAATGTGCCAAAGATTTAGGTCTACTGTCTTGCTTGAGATTTCTACTTGGTTGAGGGAGTCTTACGGTTTCAGGGATGTGATGACTCCATCACGGAAGGAAGTAGTTTTAGCGGGAAAGAAGGGCAGTGAAAAAGTTGAAAGGACTTTTGCTATTGAGGACCTTTGGACCCAGTTCTGCCTGCTCATTGTTAAGCCCAAAGGGAGATGAAGGCGTGTGTTATAGAGGCATGGGGCTCCTCAAGGAGAGGCTCAGTCCCTACCGCCAGCCCTTTTTCAATGTCTTCAGACACAGACTGGCTTTTGCTGTTCTAGAGAGCAACAGGTGGGGTCCACACTGGATTCAAGTACGCAATGGTGGCTGGCAGCTGAGTTGCCAGTTATCTACTTTGAGGGGAACAGAGAGCAGGAACCCACACCCATTCACTCAGCACGTGCAGCCGCAAAAACAGGCCTTGTCTTTATAAAGTACACACAAAGAAACTACAAGCTTTCCCTTGTGGAAAATAAAAAGAGCACCTACAGAAACCAGACCTTCCTCTGTGTGTGTGCAGGTGTGGGTGGTCTGGGAGAGGAGCCTTGAACTGCTGTATGGTTAGCTCTCCCTGGAAGGGGGACTTTGCTAGAACTGAGGGACTCCCTTGCCAGCCCACAGCCCCTCCCACCGGCCATAGTGAATCCAACACTGCTCACACCCTATCTGTTTCCCAGGGATAAGGACGGAATCCAGAAGGCCAAGGAGATCCTGGTGCGCCTGGGTCTCAGTCCATTGCAGGAAGACTGTGTGGCCACACACCGAATTTGCCAGATTGTGTCCACGCGCTCCGCCAGCCTGTGCGCAGCCACTCTGGCCGCGGTGCTGTGGCGGATCAAAGAGAACAAGGGTGAGGAGCGACTTCGCTCCACCATCGGCGTCGATGGCTCCGTCTACAAGAAACATCCCCAGTGAGTGAACAGCCCCAGGACTGGGAACTACAGAGTCCCCTGGAGGACATGAGGGGCAGCCCTGTGCTTTCCATACAGTATAAGTGTTCTCCAGTGGACACTGTTGGTATGGGTGCGATAGCTTTCTGAAGGCAGCCGATGGCTTGCCCACTGTTTAGAGCTCCTGGTCGCTGAGTCTTTGGCTTGCTGTCTCCTCCTCTTCCACTCTGTTTTGAGACAGGCTTGTCATCTAGTCCCTCCCAGACTGGCTTTAGACTCAATCTGTGCCCATGGGTGAGCTTAAATTCTGATCTTCTTGTCTCTGCCTCCCAAGTGTTAGGATTACAGGCATGTACCACCTTTCTACAGCGTTTTCCATCACATGCTTTGTGCATTGTAGGCAAGCAAGTCCTCACAACCCAACAACATCATCCCAGCCACCTCCCTCTTTTTATGAGTTACTGATTCATTCCTTGTTCTGCCATTACTCTGGTTGGTTCATGTGGGTACCGCCGTGCCCTCTCTTAGTGGCCATCCAACCTTGAAGATGCCAGCCTCTCCTGATTTGGGTATTGAATTGTTCCTGCCCTGTCACGTCCCTTTGTCCGTATATTCCAAAATGTTCACACCTCGACCGGGATCCGGAAAATGCCTCTTGTGTTTCCTTATTTTTCTGCCATTTTCTCAGTGTGAGTGCCAGGTCAGGGCACCTTTAACTGAGCTGGTGGCTGCCATCTGACCCTGAGATCGTTCCCTGCTTTCCAGCCCAGGGCTGTGGGAACCATGAATGTCCTGGGAATGTGGTGAAGAGGCCGGTTCCGGCTCAGTGACTGGGCAAGGCTGACTTTTAGTGGCCGGCCTACAGGGAGGCTGCTTGCTGTCCATGTGGGTGGGCGGTCTGGGAGAGGAGCCTTGGAATCACTGTGCTGTGCTATCGTCAGTAGTCAGCTCTCTCTGGAAGCTGCAGGGGGCCGCCGCCCAAGAACTTCTCCCTAATTAAACATTCTCACAGTCTCCAGTTATTCAGATGCTTCTGAGACCGGCAGGAACCGGAAAGAGAAAGGCCAGAGTCCAGGAGAAAGACACTTCTAGGCTTTTGTTGTCAGTGTTGAGTGTTTTCCTGGGGATGAAGCGAGGCTGAAGAACCAGCTAGGGCAGCCATGATTGACTAGCTGGGCCTTTGTACGGTACCCCTGTACAAAGGGAGGAATGGAGAGAGGAGACACAGACACCACTCTGCGGCCATTTGCACCACAGACTGTCACCACGGACACCTGTCTCTTTCTCTGTGTGTCACAGTTTTGCCAAGTGTCTCCATAAGACAGTGAGGAGGCTGGTGCCCGACTGCGACGTCCGCTTCCTCCGCTCTGAGGACGGCAGCGGCAAGGGGGCGGCTATGGTGACGGCGGTGGCTTACCGTCTGGCTGACCAGCACCGGGCCCGCCAGAAGACCCTGGAGTCTCTGAAGCTGAGTCATGAACAGCTGCTAGAGGTTAAGAGAAGGATGAAGGTGGAAATGGAGCAAGGCCTGAGCAAGGAGACGCACGAGGTCGCCCCTGTGAAGATGCTGCCCACTTACGTGTGTGCCACCCCAGACGGTACAGGTACGTGGCATGGTCACGCCCCCCCCCGGGAGTCTGTGTGTGTGTGTGTGTGTGTGTGTGTGTCTAGGCCAAACGGTTTCCAGTCCTCCCGGAGCTGAAGCTACCGGCAGTTGGGAAACCCCTCATGTGGATATTAGGAACTGAACTTGGAACCTCTGTAAGAACAGTGTCAGCTCTAAACTGCTGAATTATCTCTTTAGCCCCATTAGTTTTGCTTTATGAAATGAGTCTAATGTAGCTCAGGCTGGCCTCAAATGTAGTCCAGGATGTTGTACAGGACAATCTTGAATCACCTATGTTAGGATTGTTTGTGCATGCAGACACTCAGACCAATTTTTTTGTTTATTAAAAATTTGCTGAGCTGGAGAGATGGCTCAGTGGGTAAGAGCACTAACTGCTCTTCTGAAGGTCCTGAGTTCAAATCCCAGCAAACACATGGTGACTCATAACCATCCGTAAAGAGATCTGACACCCTCTTCTGGTGTCTGAAGACAGCTACAGTGTACTTACATATAATAAATAAACAAATCTTAAAAAAAATTTTTTTTTTGCTGTTTGGCAGAGAACTGAAACCAAGAGAACCTTGTTCAAGTTCATACAACCAGTGTCAGCTGACATTCAAACCTAGGAATCTGCATTCCAGAGGCAGCTCTCAAACACTATGTTAGTTTGAGACTACATCTATTTCCTGTTTGACCCCATACAAAAAATTTCTGGTCTATGATGGCTCATGGTTGACACAGGTCCCCCGGGGTCTTATATATAGCCCGGGTTGTGTTTAAACTCGCCAATAGCTAAGGCTGACCTTGAACTCCTGATCCTCCTGCCTTCACATCCCAAGTTCCGGGGTTGCAGGCATTCCACCTTCCCTGACTTCAGTTTTCTTTGAGGAGTCCCTCTACCTTTCCTTCTCTTCCAGAATCGTACCCTAGTTGGCATTTGTCTTCGCTCAGATGGGACATTTAGACAGTTTTGAGTATACTGTATTGGGATTCCCCGTGTTCTGAAGGGCTGGCTTCTCGCGCTCTACCAGATGGGCCCATTCGGATCTGGTCTTGGAGATTTTGCTTGCTTGACTGCCAGGTGGCGCTCGCGCTCCATCTTCTTCCAAGACTTGGCGTTTCACAGAGTGTCTTCCATAACCCACGAAGGGAAATATATTGTTTCCCCAACTCATTATTTTGGATTCATTTTCCAGAAAAAGGAGACTTCCTGGCCTTGGATCTTGGAGGAACAAACTTCCGGGTCCTGCTGGTGCGCGTGCGTAATGGCAAGCGGAGGGGCGTGGAGATGCATAACAAGATCTACTCCATCCCGCAGGAGGTCATGCATGGCACTGGAGAAGAGGTGAGGCGAGGGGCGGAGAGAAAGAGGCGGTGGCAGCAGTGATACGTTAGGGAGGAGAGGAGGGCATAATGGGTTGTGCTTCTGTGAGGATTCAGCGACCTCCCCAATTTCAAAGATCACCCCTGGCTTGAAGAGGGCAGTGGTTCAGGTCCCTGGCAGAGTTGCTCCGGGTTGGTGCTGCCTCAACTTGCATTTCTCAATGCTTGGGGGCATCCCCCTCTGTCGAGGACTCCTCTCTCAATGCCCTTTTTTTCTGCAGCTCTTCGACCACATTGTCCAGTGCATCGCGGACTTCCTTGAGTACATGGGCATGAAGGGCGTGTCCCTGCCTTTGGGTTTCACCTTCTCCTTCCCTTGCCAGCAGAACAGCCTGGACCAGGTAGCGCCACATTCTGGGAGGGCTCTCCTACGGGCTTCCTCAGCTCTAAGCTCATTCCAGTTTACTGGGAAGAGAGAGTTGCTTTTAGAAGACGGAAAGAGGGTATGAGTGATCTTGGGTGGGGACCTTAGGAGAAATTGGATACCAAAGTTTTGGGAACACTAATAACAATAACAGTCAACATATTCCTCTGTGTGTGTGTGTGTTGCCACATGCATATATGTTCAGGTAGTGTTATCCACCTTGTTTTTGAGACAAGGTCTCCCATTAACCTGGAGCTCACTTACTATGCAACGCTGTCTGGCTGTTTAGTGAAACCCTAAAGATCCTCCTGTCTCCGCCTCCCCAGCTTTTTACTTGGATGTTGAATATCAATCTGAGGGGGCTGGAGAGATGGCTCTTCTGAAGATCCTAAGTTCAAATCCCAGCAACCACATGGTGGCTCACAACCATCTGTAAAGAGATCTCTTGCCCTCTTGTGGGGTGACTGAAGACAGCTATAGTGTACTTATATTAAATAAATAAATCTTTTAAAAAAAAAAGAATATCAAACCGAGGTCCTCCTGCACATGAGTAGACCCTCTCTTTTCATGCTAACATGTGCAATTTTGTATATTTTTATCAGGAAACTCGACACTATGTTAAGTGTTCCAGTCAGGACTGTAGTAGATCATTGCTGGGTTTTTCTGTGTTCTGTAAGGCTCCTCTAGTAAGTCTAGAATTTAATAAAGAGTAAGCAAAACAGGAGCCAGCCATGGCCTTGACTCTGGTGACATCACCTTTTTGATGCAGTTTCAGCAGGTGTTAAGGACACCTGGAGGCCCAGAGGTCTTTGGCCACATTTATTCACCACTGGCCTTGGGCAAGTCTCTCTGGTTGTTGAAGCCTGGTGTTGTCTTGTTAAGCCTGGTGTTGTCTTGTTATAGTGATCATCTGGAATGAGGTTATAAATGCTTTTGCCGGAGGCACAAGGCTCAGCAGTAGATGAGAGAAGAGTAGAAGAGACAAGCATGCCTTTGTCACCGTGTGGGTGTAATTAACCAGGGTTCCATGATGCTGTGTTTTGTTGCGAATCTCTTGGGATCTCTCGCCACAGTGTGACACACCCAGGTTTATGGGATACCCAAGTGATGGGCATATACCATGAGCGAGGCTCAGAGACACCATGCATGTGGGTGGCCGTGATTCCAGCCTTTTGTGGTTTGTCCTGGCTGCTATAATATCAAGAGCAACGGGGAACAAACCCTTTTTCTCCCGTGTACAAAGCAAATGGGCATCTGTGTCTAGATTCCACCACACTGGCTCAGATGGTAAATTGCTTGCTTTGTAATAATGAGGATCTGAGCTCAGCTCTCCAGCACCCATGTAAGAGCTGGGTGCAGTGCTGTCTGTGCCTGTAAGGCCAGCACTGGGGAAGCAGAGCCGGGCAGGTAGAGCCTGGGTGCTCCCCAGTCTTAACTCAGTGAGTTCCAGGTATAATGGCAGATTCCCTCAAAAAATACGGTGGACAGCAAATGGGAGAGGCGTGTGACATCAGCCTCTGGCCTCCACACGCATGCCATGTACACAGCTTTATGCATGCAGATGTGAACAGAAACATCCCCTCCTGCTTTCCCCTTCCCCCTCCCTCCCCTCTCTTTCTCCTCTCCTCTCCCCTGTCTCAGGGTCTGTAGAAGACACCGAGGACCTCCCTAGGTTGTCACCCGGACCACTGTTCATTGAACTATGGGATTAAGACACACACACTCCTCCAGCCCTTCTAGGCTTTGTCCACTGAGGGGAATGACCACTGCAGCATTTGCATGGTGCATGGGCCATGCGTCACTGGGCCTGGGTGTGATCCGGATCTCGGGCAAATCCCTTCAATGCCTTCATCTCCCACCAAGTAACTGTGATCATGCATGATGAAGCTCTCACAAGTGGTGGTGAGAATCAAATGATGTAACCAAGTCGGCACCTTAGATACAGGCTCAGGATCTGCTCCTCGAGGCTGAGAGCCAGAGGCAGAACCAGGCTCTAGGAGTGACCCAGGATCCCCTCCCGGATATCCCTCCTTTGTGTATCTGTGTGATTTTTCATTTTCTATTTATTTACTTTCAGAGCATCCTCCTCAAGTGGACAAAGGGGTTCAAGGCGTCTGGCTGCGAGGGCGAGGATGTGGTCACCTTGCTAAAGGAAGCGATTCACCGGCGAGAGGTGGGAGACATAGCCTGGTGTGTCCAGAGGAATCCAGGACCATACCACACGTTACTGCTTTGTTGTGGGGAAATTAACTTTATCACCCAGCAGTGGTTGGTTAACTACTAGAAGGCCATGTTCTAATGGCAGATGCTGCTGCTGTAAGGGCTTTGAGGAATGGGGAGAGCAGGGAAGGGTGAGCAGAGAAGTGTGTGTGTGTGTGTGTGTGTGTGTGTGTGTGTGTGTGCGCGCGCGCCTGAGTGAGTGTGTGTGAGGGTAGCCCTAGATGGCGATTTTTTTAAGATTTATTTTATTTTATGTATATAAGTACACTGTAGCTGTACAGATGGTTTATGAGCCTTCATGTGGTTGCTGGTAATTGAATTTAGGCCCCACTCGCTCCAGTTAACCTTGCTCGCTCAGTCCCTGCTCACTCTGGCCCAAAGATTTATTTATTATTATATGTAAGTACACTGTAGCTGTCTTCCGACACATCAGAAGAGGGCGGGAGATCTCATTACGGATGCGGATGGATGGTTGTGAGCCACCATGTGGTTGCTGGGATTTGAACTCAGGACCTCCAGAAGAATAGTCAGTGCTCTTAATCGCTGAGCCATCTCTCCAGCTCCCTAGATGGCATTTTTAGCACTGCCTCAGCCTCTGAAGGGCTGGGATCAAGGTTTATGCCCCCAGGCTTTGCTTATCTTGATCTTGTTTTGTTTTGTTTAAGATTTATTTTATGTATATGAGTACATTGTAGCTGTCTTCAGACACAGCAGAAGAGGGCGTCTGATCTCATTACAGATGGTTGGGAGCCACCATGTGGTTGCTGGGATTTGAACTCAGGACCTCTGGAAGAGCAGTCAGTGCTCTTCACTGCTGAGCCATCTCTCCAGCTCCTTATCTTGGCTTTTGAGACAGATTCTCTCATTGGCCTGGGACAGTTAGGCCAGGTTGGCTAGCCAGCAAGCCCTTGGAATCTGTTGGTCTCCATGTTCAGGGATTACAAGCAGGCATTGTCGTGTCTGTCTCTTTCATGGGTTCTGAAGATCAAACTCGGGTTGTCATGCTTGTAAGGAAAGAGCTCTCTGATGACTGCTCTGTCCTCCCTGCTCAGAAGTGGTGATCTTAGTGTCCTGGCCGGTGGAAGTGTAGGTCTCAGTTTGAGGAGGGGCAGGTGAAATAAGGAATGGGCCATAGCGCATACCATTTGGGGTATGTGTGTGCGCCTGCATGTGTGTATGTGTCTCTGACATTGGGATTTGTGGAGTAGACACCTTCTTCTTGCCATCAGGAGTTTGACCTGGATGTGGTTGCCGTGGTGAATGACACAGTTGGGACTATGATGACTTGTGGCTATGAAGACCCTCACTGTGAAGTTGGCCTCATTGTTGGTAAGGACACTGTTGGTCCTCCCCAGAGGGGGTTGCATGACCCTGGGTGGGTGGAAGGCTGGTGTTGAGTGAGGATTGGTGGCCTTTGATTGATAGGCACTGGAAGCAATGCCTGCTACATGGAAGAGATGCGGAATGTGGAGCTCGTGGATGGAGAGGAGGGACGCATGTGTGTCAACATGGAATGGGGAGCGTTTGGGGACAATGGCTGCCTGGATGACCTGCGTACAGTGTTTGACGTCGCTGTGGATGAGCTTTCTCTCAACCCTGGCAAACAGAGGTAAGCAATCACCTGTGTTTGGAGCTAAGTCCCAGAACAGGACCTCAGTTGACTGGGCTCTCCATCAACTTGGCATTCCTTAGAATGCCTGTTCTCTTGGGGACCCTAACTGGTTTCTCCTTCAAAGAGGGTCTTCTCAAACATACCTCAAGGTCTTGGAGAGTGTATTAGAAGCTAGGTCTGAGATAGAGGAAAACCAGGTGGGAACTGGAAACACACACACACACACACACACACACACACACACACACACACACACTCCTCCCAGTGTGAAGAAGCACTGGTGTGACTCTGACAGGAGGGCAGACTTTCTGGTTCCTCAGCACCTGGCACCTCTGTTGTCAGAAGGAACAGGCATCCCCAGTGTTAGAGCCTCATGTAGTGTAGGGGCTTGGACCTGAGCTGAGACCTAAGATCTGTCTCTCCCTGGTAGGAAGATGCTATCCTACAGTGTTACCAGACTGAATTAGTAGTCAAAAGCCATGGTCCTTTAGAACACACTTTGCAGTCTGTGATTATTCTAAATTAGAGGTCCCCAGACTGAATTACCTCTGCGAGCCAGGCAAATAGCATTAATGAAGGAAGCAGGCTACCAAAAGAGGTAGGACAGTGTGACAGTGTCTTCAGTGCACCTTGGGCCCTTGGCTTGCAAAAAAGCATTGTGCGTATTCCAGAGACCTCCAAGTCATGTCATTGTCATGGTTGGTTCCAGAAGTGTGTGGGGGGTGGGGGAACGGGGTCTGCTGTTGACAACAGTTACTTAAGGTCCAAGAGAAAACAAGCTGCCCAGTGGAATTAAAGGTGAAGACTCAGCTATCCTCCCCTGCTCCAGGAATTGGGGTGTGTGTGTGTGTGTGTGTGTGTGTGTGTGTGTGTGTGTGTGTGTTCCTAATAAGCCTTGTGGGCCTCAGTGTGGTGAGTTTTGCTGAATGTTTGAGAAGATTCTTGGATGTTGGCCCCATGATTGGGAGTGGAGAGGGAACATCCACATGCCCGTGTTCCCTCTCCCCTCCCCCCACAAGAGTTTTTCCTCCCTCCCCCTCCCCTATCCCCCCCCCCCGGTCTGGACACGCCTGCCCCCTTCTAACCTCTGTGGACAACATCCCATTGCAGGTTCGAGAAGATGATCAGCGGCATGTACTTGGGGGAGATTGTGCGCAACATTCTCATCGATTTCACGAAGCGGGGGCTGCTCTTCCGTGGCCGCATCTCTGAGCGCCTCAAGACAAGGGGAATCTTTGAAACCAAGTTCCTGTCTCAGATCGAGAGGTAAGGATGAGAGGCTTGGGAGGAAGGTGGGGCCGGGTCCTCAGTTTTCGTCTAACGAATAGACAAGCTAAAGGGTTCCTGCAGCTCATGTGAAGTCAGGATGCAGATCCCAGAGGTCTGTCTCTAGCGAGTTACCCATTCCTAACGACACTCTCCAAAAGATCCACGCTGCGTATGGGGGTGGTCTGCATGTAGGGTGTGGATTGTCCTTGTTTTCAGTATAGTTTTGTTTTGGCTTTCTTGAGGTAGGACTGTCTTACTATGTAGCTAAGGTTGCCCTTGAGTTGTTTCAGTCTTCCTGCTTGAGCCTCCTGACAGCTGAGATTACAGGCGTGACCCAACAATGCCCTACGTTGGGTGTAAAATAGAATGAAGGACCGCTTGTTTGTAGCTCTGCCACTTTTAGGAAGAACTGTTCAGAGCAGGACCACCCTGTTCCCCGCTACCCCATGGGACCAAGGGGTCCTTAGGGAAGGCAGGCCGCTAAGCCTCTCTGCATAATTAACAGTGCACTGTCCATCTCCCATGCAGTGACTGCCTGGCCCTGCTACAGGTCCGAGCCATCCTGCACCACCTCGGGCTGGAGAGCACGTGCGATGACAGCATCATTGTGAAGGAGGTGTGCACTGTGGTCGCCCGGCGCGCGGCACAGCTCTGTGGCGCAGGCATGGCCGCCGTGGTGGACAAGATAAGAGAGAACCGTGGGCTGGACAACCTCAAAGTGACGGTGGGCGTGGACGGGACGCTGTATAAGCTCCATCCTCAGTGAGTGCCTGACCCTGGGGGCTGCCCCGTCTTCCATCTTCCTCTCCTTGTGCATTTCTCTCCTCGCCCTTCTCTCAGCCACTCAAAGAGGATTTGGTGCTTAGTTTGCAGATTATTGGTGATTTGCTGGCTGGAGAGCCTCTGTGCAGGTGTAGTTAGCCAGTTTCAAGGCTGGATTGCAACTCTTTTGTTTTTGAGCCAGGATCGCCTTAAATTCATTATGTAGCTGAGGCTAGCCTCTAATTCCTAATCCTCTGTCTCTAGGGGTGAGACGACAGGAGTTCACTACTACCAGAGATCTTATTTCCCAGCAACCGTATCACTGCTGTTTCTGCATTGATGTGTGTGATGTCTAATCATTTTGAGATTTTGGCTGTTATGAATGGCGCTGCTGGGCTATTCTGGTAGACTTTATGATTCAAGCAAGAAAGAGGTTTTTTTCTGTAATTGAAGAATTGTCACTCGGTCAACTTGTGTTACTAAAGGCTGTGTCAGAGCCTAGGCACACCCATTCCATGTATTGGCAAAGTACATATTTATTTCTTGCTGAGATGGCAGAGCAATCATGAGAGGGCACCCAGCCCAGCGCACTGAAACATGTATATGTTTCAGTCTCTGGAGGGGTATTACACGAGAATGAAGGTCCCAAACTTGGCTCCTGAAAGAACAATAGATGCCTTTAACCACGTATCCATCTCTCTAGCCCATAATTTACCTTTAAAGGTTATTTTAATTATTTGTATAATGGGTAGAGGTGAGAGGCATAGGGAAGTCATGCCCACTGGTACAGTGCTTACGGAGGCATTGGATTCCCTGGAGCTGGAGTTGCAGGGTATGGTGAACACCATTTGGGTGCTGGGAACTGAATCTTGGTCCCCTGCAAGGGTTTTTGTCCTTCTCAGTGCTGAGCTCTGTCCCACCCACCCCTTGCTTTGTTTTTTAAGCTAGCGTCTCTCGTATCCCACACTGACCTTTAACATATAGCATATCCTGTATAACCTTGAGCTTTTGATTCCCTTGCTTCTTGTTTGCTGGGATTACAGACATGGGCTACCATGCTCAGTGGATGCTGGAGTTGGAACCCAAGGGCCTCACTTATGTTGCTAGGCAAACGCTGTCAACTGAGCTACATCCCAGACCAACTGATTTGTTTTGAAGAAAGTTCACCAGCATCTCAAGATATTTGTGCTAAAACTTGAGCCTTCTACTCTTGTGATTGGCCACTGTGGTATAAGGCTTGGGTGTGGTCTTAGCCCCTGCAAGCCTGTCTGTGGTACCGAGTACGAAGTAAATTTGTAGGTGCCGTACTTTACTCATTTCTCTTTCTGGCTCCGTTTGAGGACCAGTCACATCCCCTTTTCTGTCTTTCTACAGCTTTGCCAAAGTCATGCATGAGACCGTGAGAGATCTGGCTCCGAAATGTGACGTGTCCTTCCTGGAATCCGAGGACGGCAGTGGGAAGGGAGCGGCTCTCATCACTGCTGTTGCCTGCCGCATCCGGGAGGCCGGGCAGAGATAGAACCTTGGGGACCGGAGGAGACTTCTCTGCTTCCTCACTTCCCTGCTTTAAATCATGAGGAGATGGACCCCTTGGCAGAGAGGACCCTGTGAGACTGGGCCTTTTGTCTCTTTATATTCACTGTAGAGTTTGGTACCCAATCCTTGGCCTTCCTGAGAATCAGAAGTAAGGAACTGATCACAGTTGTTCCTGCTGGTCACCTCCTGGCATGGTCCCTCCCCATTCTACTTCCTGTACAATCCTGTGAGATGGGGACAGTCTTGAGAACATGGTGCCTCATATTGGAGCTGAATGTGACATTTGTTGGTGGAGGACATCTTGAAATGTTGATGCTTCTCTCATCAGAGGGAGAGAGGAGGAGGAGAGGTATGGGACATGCCGAGGAAGCAGGATGCATTCAACCCATTAGCGTCACCCTGCCAGTTCTAAACATTTGCTGTCCTGGAATAGAGGAATCCAAACCAAAGCTGGAATCGACACCTCCTTCAAGTGTTTGTGGCTTTACCTCACGCGGCTGAATGTGTCATCCATGAGCAACAAACAGACCTTGGGGATAGGGGTGGCTTTGGTAGCTTTTCAATTTCTTCTTAATTTATGTTTGAAATTTGTTTAGTTTGAAGCAGGTCCTCTCCTTCGTCGTGTAATGGTTAATTTTGTAAGTAATGTATTTATATGTTCCCTTGTTCTGTATATAGTGGGCCAGGGTCTCCTGACTCGGCCTCATGAGTAGATCATTGTAGTTCAGGATGTGAGGTGGAGACACTGACTGGCTCTAGAAATACCTCATTCACCCGTGGGAAGAGGAGAGACGTGGAACCTCTTGGTGAGTGACCGGCAGAGCGCCAGCCTCGCGGCTTCACCTTCCACTGCGGTCTGTGAGGTGTATGCAAGGCAGGGATGGCGACTGAGGGTGGTCCGCTGGGGGAGAAAGCCACAGCAGCTGGCTGCCCGGTCCGGATGCTTTCCTGAGTGGTCTCACCCGGGATGTTAGCCAAAGAAAACCAAAGGATTTGTTTCAAGTTCTCACTGCATAGAGGATGTGATTTGTAGGTCAGTCAACCTTTCAGAATGGTTTGACAAGTTAAAGGAAGCTACCACCGAAAATGCTTTTAAAGTCACATCTGATTGTTGGAGGAGACCATATGAAGCATTGAGAGAACTCGACCAAACCTCGGATGTCTTGGGGTGATTGTACATTTGCCCTCCTAGCAGATCCCACCTCTGGTTTGTCTCGTGTTTTACACGAGACACACGCTGTCTGTCTGCCTGCTTCCTCAGACTGAGCTGCATTGAGCTGATGACTCTCCTTTTTGTACGTGTTATTTATTCCAGACTGTTTGAGGAACGGGCACACATCAAGGCCCCCTTCTCTGCTTTATGAACACGGTTCTCTCTGAATCTGAAAAGTTCACTTTTCCCTTCAAAATATTAAATTGACCATCAATGTTAAACTTGGATAGGACGTAATAAAGAAGGAACAGCCTTGTAACACTAATAAACAAGATATGGGGGTCAAAAGAGAAAGACCAAGAGAAAACTTAGCATTGTGGTACCCAAGTTTTGAACATCTTTCAAACTTGTGCTGAGCGGAGCCTGGTTACAGCGAATGAGCTGGCATACAATGAAAGGTGGCGGCCCGGGTCCTCCTGGATGCCCAGAGGGAAGGTCGAATGCTTCCTGGCTGACACTGCCCATCTGGTGTAGCTCCCCCAACCTGCAGTTACCGAAGCAGACCACTGAAAGCGGAAGCCACCTGTAGATGTGTGCACCCCTAGAGGGCAGCCACGGCGTGCAAATGGATTCTGACTAAAATTTTCAATCGTGAATTTTAAACTTTAAAATCAAGCACCATCTAGGAAAGGTTTCTTTTTTTAAAGGTGGAGGTGTGTGTGTGTGTGTGTGTGTGTGTGTGTGTAGCTTTTAAGGAAGTTGGCTTTCAGTCCAGAGCATGAGACAGTGTGCTGTGTTCCTACACTAGGCTGGCTCTTCCCGGCACTAGGTTGACAGCCCTCTCTGCTAATGCTGCTTCGTGTGATATTCAGTGAACCTCTGACTCATCTCAAATCCCTGGGCACTAGTGAGTGTTTTGTCACCATGTACAGTAGAGAACTAGTTGAATTAACCATGTGATGTTAACTATTATTAATAAATTTTAACTTTTTTTTCAAAATATTCGGTATGTGATTGGATCTTTATTTTTTTTATTTTTTTAATTTTCTATATATTTTTTTATTTACATTCCCAATGATTTCCCCTTTCCCGGTTCCTCCCTCCCCGAAAGTCCCATAAGCCCTCTTCCCTCCCCCTGTTCCCCATTCAACCCCCTCTCGCTTCTCTGTCCTGGCGTTCCCCTACATCCAGTCTTTCCAGGACCCAGGGGTCTCTCCTTCCATCTTCTTGGAAATCAATTGATATGTGAATTGTGTCTTGGGTATTCCGAGATTCTGGGTCAATATCCCCCTTATCAGTGACTGCATACCATGTGTGTTCTTTTGTGATTGGGTTACCTCACTAAGGATGATATTTTCCAGTTCTGACCATTTGCCTAAGAATTTCATGAATTCATTGATTTTAATTGCAGAGTAGTATTCCAATGTGTAAATATACCACATCTTCTGAATCCATTCCTCCGTTGAGGGACATCTGGGTTCTTTCCAGCTTCTGGCTATTATAAATAAGGCTGCTATGAACATAGTGGAGCATGTGTCCTTATTGCATGCCGGGGAAGCCTCTGGGTATATGCCCAGGAGTGGCATAACAGGATTGGATCTTTAAAATGGGCATTTTTTTTTTAAAGAATGGCCATCTTTGGGGCAAGTTAGAACTTCCTGGTCAGTCTGATCAATCATTGATGGGATCAATACATTTGGAGTGTTGTGTTATCTTTCAGTATCTGTGGAGACAGATTCTGGAATACTAGCGCTGGTAGGGGGGTCAGATCCTGTGATTGTTTTCTGTGGGGGTGATAAACCCCATGAGCGAGCAGAGATTGAGCCAGAAACAGTAAAGACAGTGGTGTGAGTCCTTACACTCTGCCTACCCCCAGTGACACATTCCTCCAACAAAGCCTCGCCTCCTAAGCACCTCCAAACAGCAACACTAATTGTGGACCAAATACTCAAATGCCTGAGAAAATGGGACAAGTGCTGAGCTTTGAGCCCAGGGCCACCCTAGCAACCCTGCCACTGAACTGCACCCCTGGTTCTCCCAATCCCACTTCCAGATGGGGTCTCATGTAGCCCAGGCTGGCCTCAGGCTCCTGGACCAGCTTTAGTTTTCCAGATGCTGGGGTTACAGGCACGTGCCACCACACCTGGCCCAACTCGTTTTTCCACTTTTGAGACTGGGTTCTCACTGGGTCGCTCAGTGTAGCCTTGAACTCCCTGAAGTCCAGCAGGCTCTGCACTCTTTGGTCTTGCAGTCTTAATCCTCCTGAGAAGGTGCATTTGTAGACAGTCCTTTTTTGAGACAGGCTTTTACTATGTACCCCAGGATGACCTACATCTTGCTATGTAGACCAGGCTGGCCATAAACCTGACAGTTCTGTTTATCCTTCCAAGAACTTGGAGCTACAGGTGTGAGTCACTACAAGCTTGAGGAGTGACAGGAGCAGAAGAGCAGTGTGATCCGGTCCAGACGACCTGCCCTTGTGATCTCAGGACTGGGGAGGCCTACACAGGTGGACCCCTGGGGTTCACTGGTCTGCAAGCCTAGCTTACTCAACAAGTTCCAGGCCACAAGAGACCAGTGAACAACAGCTAGGCCCATCCTTTGACTTACTCGCATGCACCTGTGGGTGCAAGTCTGGGACTTCTCTAGCCTTTACATTTCTGAAAACATTGCCTTAAAAATGTGATATGATTGGCAAGATAGTTAAGTGCGTAAAAGAACTTGATATGCAAGTCTCATTTGATCCTGGAGCCCACCACAGAAGGGGAGGACTGAGTTTCACAAGTTGTCCTCTGATCCACGCACACGCACACACACGGAGGACCGTTTTTATCCTACACTGAATGAGTCCATGATCCAGCAGGCTTTCTTGGGACCCACATGCATCCTCTGTGGTCCCTCCTTCCCAGCCTTGCTTTCCAACGCTCATCCCACTGGCTGAGTAATGAGAAGCAAACTTCAGTTTAGAGGATGGCCTTGAAGTGCTCCTCCTGCCTCCATTTCTCCAGCGCTGGAATTCCAGGCATGTGCCACCCCCACCCCAGCTCACAGGCCTCTTTGGCTATTCTGCCTCAAAGCATATCCCCTCAGACTCCCCACGCTGGGCCTCAGCTTTGCAGCTGGCTTGTTCCTGTCTGCAACCTCAGCCATCACCCCTGCCCCCCCAGCAGAGTGGGCACCTCTTTCTACAGGTCACTCTGGCCGTGGGATGGAAAAGCTACATTCATTACTTCCCATTGGATGGCGATGGGTCTCCAGAGTGGGCACAGACTGCTCCCCACAGATCCTGATACTGGATCAGCAGGGAATATCTTAGTGTGATTAAGGGTAGTTTCCATGTGGTGAGGCCCTCAATGTCCCTGATAGCACGTACTCACCACGTACTCACCACGTACTCACCACGTACTCCCTAGGCTGACTCCCTGCCGATTCCCCCCATCCTCCATCCCACCCAAGGAAAAATTAGTTTCCTTCAAGCAAGTGGACTGTCTGCACTCAATGCTGCTCCCAGCTTGGAAGTGGTTTCCCAGCCAAATCCCATGCTGTCCGGCTCTCGCTCTCTCTCTCTCTCTCTCTCTCGCTCTCTCTCTCTCTCTCTCTCTCTCTCTCTCTCTCTCTCTCTCTCTCTCTCTCTCTCTCTTGTTTTCTTTAGCTGGGCTCCAGGTGCAGAAGGCTGAAACACAAGCACTCCCGTGTTCAGAGCATTTTCTAGTCTGTGCGCAATCCATTTTTGCTTTTCTGTTTTCTTATTTCCCTCTGAGCCGTTTCTCTTTTGTTCGTCCCTCGCAATCGGCAGTCTGAGTACCCTGCTTGACGCCACCTCATTTCTGTATGGAGTCTGGATGAGACATACACTGTTTCGTGCAGTCTCTGGTTTTCTTTATTTCCTTTTCTAAGGACGTGGATGAAATACAGGGGCCTGAAAATACCAGCTGCATGCTCTCAACTAAATGGTAGACCTTAGCCCTTTATGATGCTTTAATAAAAATGCACAGAACACAGCCCACCCCTCTCAAGGCAGGGTTCTTCTACATTTCTGTCTGTCTGTCTGTCTATCTATCTATCTATCTATCTATCTATCTATCTATCTATCTATCATGTGTGTGCACTCTCAAATGGGGAGGCCAGAAGAAAACCTTCCATCCTGTGGGTCTTGGGATCAAACTCATGTCATTAGATTCATAGGCAGGTGTCTCCACCCACTGAGCTACCCTACTAGTCTGGCATATTTCAAGGCCCATAGACATCGTTGTGTTTGTGTCTATTTCATTACTTCTAGTAGCTACAGATGTCTCATTTTGCATATGTCCTCTCTGCCCATTTGTCTTCTTATGGGTGAACACATACCAGTGACTCAACAGTGACTACATCTGGAACCAACAAGACCCCAAGAGTCCAGGTAGTTCTGTAAAGGATTTTCTTCATCAGATTAGTTGAAGCAGGAAGCCCCACCTTCTGGTGCAGCCCACATAAAAGGACTAGGCAGAAGGAAGCTTTGCTTTTGGCCAGCTTGCCCCACTCTCACCAAGATGCCCATCTACGCTGTTGCTACAGCCAGTACTAAGTTCAACTTCTTCAAGATTCCAGTGTAGACTGGGTCAACAGCTCCCAGGAATCTCCCAGGACTCCAGCACAGATTGGAACTGCTAAGACATCCATCTACTCTTGTGGTCTGAACAGTTGCCAGAGTATCAGTCTTTCCGCTGTCAGATGATCATTGTTAGACTACCTGAGCTATATACTATTTGAAAGTTTGGCCTCCTGGCTTCATGCTTTGGCTGCCTAATGCCATGGTCTCCCTCTCATGATAGACTCCAATCTAACCCTCTGAACCCTGATGAAGTCTCTGAGAAACCTTTCTTCTGATGGCTGTTCAGGGCAAAGAACTTCATCAGAAGAGGAATTTAAGAGAGAGAGAGAGAGAGAGAGAGAGAGAGAGAGAGAGAGAGAGAGAGAGAGAGAGAGAGAGAGAAGGTTCACCAGGAACATACTTGCCTGCCTATCAAGATCCCATTTCTGTTCAGTCCCACTCCAGCGATGCTGGAGCTGAGTGAGGGCAATCACAAAAGGAAAGAGATTCGAGGGGAGGCAGAGCATCTCCGGCACCTTTGCCCTAACCAGGACAGTAATATCTTTGCCATCACTTCTCTGGGCATCCACTCAAGACATCCACTGGGCTAATGGGACACATGTGTGCTACACTGGGATCCTGTGAAGACAGACTGCCCCTGTCCAGACTCCCCTGAGTGGCAACCACCCTGACATTATGTAGTTGTCTAACCACTGTTAACCTGCTAATGGTACATTGGGAATTGTGTGTGTGTGTGTGTGTGTGTGTGTGTGTGTGTGAGAGAGAGAGAGAGAGAGAGAGAGAGAGTGTCTGTCTGTCTGTCTATGTATATATACCTTGTGTGCGCAGGGCCCTAAGAAGCCCTCAGAGGATATCCAACCCCCCTGGATCTGGAGTTAGAGGTGGTTATGAGCTGCGCTTTGTGGGTGCTGAAAACTAAACTCAGGTCTTCTGTAAGAGCAAGTATTCTTAACCACTGAGCCATCTCTCTGGCACCCTGAATCTATCATATTTATTTACTAACTTAGTCAAGTATATTCTAGGGGCAAAATCACTCTAGGTCAAGAATTGCTATTGCAGAGAAATATTAAGTATTTGAAATTGATTTTAAAACTGTTGGGTCATGGGTTGTGTTGACACGGTATCACTATGTATTCCATGTTGGCCTGGAACTCATGATGTTACAGTTATAGCTTAGCCTCACAGCGAGCTTCCTGCCTCATACTCTGGAGATTATGAGCACCAGATGTCAGGCCTTGGTGACATTTATTATTGCAATAGTTAGTTTGTTCTCTTGGATTTTGCATGTAGGTGGTCATAGTTCTACAGCGAGTGCAAGTTTTAATTTTTAAATCATTAAACCTACCCCTTTGTCAGGTGGTGGTGGTGCACACCTTCAATCTCTGCACTGGGGAGGCAGGGGCAGGGGTGGAGGCGGGGGGGGGGAGGCGGGGGACAGGGGACGGGGGCAAGCAGATATCTGTGAGTTTAAAGACAACTTTGTCTACAAAGTGAGTTCCAGGATGGCCCAGGCTACTTACTTAGTGAGACCCTGGCTCAAGTCAAACAAAAAAAAGAAACAAAACAAACCAGAAAACAACAAACAAACAAAACCCCTACCTTTTCCTACTTAGTTTACCACATTTACTGGGGTCTTCAGTGCTAGGTCAGATGGAAGTGGTAATAAGAGATTTTGTTCATTCCTAATCTTGAAGGGAATGTGCCTCCCTCTCCTTTATGCGGGAAATATAGACTAAGACAGGCATGGTGGTCAGGTGTTTAACCCCAGCATTCTGGAAGTTGAAACAGGAGAAGTATTTTTGAGTTTGAAGGTAGGCTGGGCTGCCTTGACTCCTTCCTAAAGAACAATTGGAATTTCTTTTTTAGATTTATAGTTTACTATTTTTAAATATATGTGTGTCTGTGTGGTCATTTTTATTTTATGTATGTATGTATGTATTGTATGTATATATGTGTGTATGTGTATGTATTTTTAAATTTCATATATATGTATGTGTATGTATGTATGTATGTATGTATGTATGTATGTATGTGTACTTGAGTGTGAGAAGAGGGTGATGAATGTCCCAGAGCCATTGTGCAGGGTACTTGAACACCCAGACTTTCTTTCTTACCGTTCTTGTGGACAAACCAAGGTGAAGGTGCTGTTTAGATCTGGTGTCTGGTGGAGGCTCACTCCCAGATTCACACCCAACACCACCGTCTCTTTGTCCTTATGTGGGGAAAGGAACTCTGGTCTTTCAGTCCCATTGAGGACTGACCTAACCACCTTCCAAAGGTCCACCTCCTAACTCCATCACACTGGGCGTTAGGTTTCAATGTATGAGTTTGGAGCAGGGCTAGGGAGAGGCACACATTCATTCTACAGCATTTGGTGTTGCTGAATTTTTAGCCAGACTCTCCAGAGCTGCTGGATTTTGATAAATGACTTGTCTGTACTTACTGCAATAATGCATGTTCTTCCTCTTTACTCCCTATGATGGCGGCGTATAACCTTGCCTCTTATGAATCATCCTTACATTGGTTGGGAAACCACACCTGATTTTTACTACATTGTCAGATCAGACCCTGTCTGTCGTGTAGTTATCTCCTCTAGAGAACTGCTGCTCAAGGCCCAGAGTCCACACCCTTGTTTAAGCATCCGCTCACTTCAAAATGTTTCCTTGAAAAGCCTTGACTGGGTCAGTGGCCAGTGGGGCTTCCTCCTTGACTGGGTCAGCGCCCAGTGGGGCTTCCTTCTTGACTGAGTCAGCATCCAGTGGGGCTTCCTGGTGCTTTCTCATCTCTCATGCCCTCTGGTCCCCTCCAGTTCTGTCTCTTTCTCTGAGGAAACTGGGGTATTTGCCTGGAGTTGCCCTGGGTGACATCTCTAGTGACATTTTTTGCTCTTCTGCCTCCTGCTTTCCATAAGCCAGTGCTCTTAACTGCTGAGCCCCCTCTAGTCCCCGTTGTATAGTCCTTCTGTGTGTACATGAAGACCACCATGGGCACAACATTAGAGAAAAAGGGAAGGACTGGACTGTTAAATTATTTCTGATTTTCTTAACACTAGAATTCCAGATAATTTATTGCATTTTTTTCCTTTTATTGAAATAGATTACTTTCTCAGATAACATATCCTGATTGCCATTTCTCCTCCCTCTAATCACAATTCCTCCCCACCTCCCCTCCCATCCTGATCTGCTTTTTCCTGTCTCTCATTAGGAAAAATCAGACTTTTGAGAGATAATAACAAAATTTAAGAAAATAAAATATAATAAGATAAAAAACTTATTGTATTATTTTTGGTGGCAATAGTGTTTTGTTGTATGTGTTGCTTGTGTGTGGTGTGCATGTGAGTGTGCTCACATGTGTGTGCAAGGGTGTTTGCTCAAGCACTTATGTGGGCCCTGGATTGATGTTGGGAGATCTTTCTTTGTTTTGAGATGGGATTTTCCTGGGAACCTGAAGTTCATTGGGTCAGCTAAACTGTCTGGCCAGCTCCTGAGATCCTCCTGTCTCTACTCCCCAACACCAAGGTTACAGATATTTACCATAATACCTGGCTTTTATGGGTGATAGGAATTTGAACTCTGGTCCTCATGTTTGTATATCGAGTACTTTACCCACTGAGTCATCTCCCTGGTCTCATTAGAAGTAATTTTTACTTACCTGTGTTTGCAAATGCTCTTGAGAATTATCTCTTAGGAACCTGTATGTCTCCTCCCTGCCATCCCCTATTCCCTTTCTACTTCGAGTTTTTATTTTCTCCATTTCCCTCTTTTTCCTCCCTCTTCCCTTCAAATTTTGAAAGGAATGGTTAGGACCAGGGTTAACATGCACCATTGCAGATCACTCTGATGGCTGACTGAAGTGGATTTTTGGTTTCTTTGGATACTCAATCGTGTCATGTGGTATTTTTCTGGAAGTTGTCTTATCAGAGGATGCTTTGCTAAAGCAGACACATGAGAAGATGTTTTGCTGAAACAAACATGTGAGAGAGTTCACGATGTTTGGAAAGAATATAAATACAACCCCACAGGCAGTGAATGACATTCTTACATTGCTATGACTTTCAACACCTTGCTAGCCTCTCTTCTTCACTGTTTTTTGCTGGTCTTCATTTTGTAGAGAGAAACACATGACAGGGAACTTCTCGTGGTATTCTGGATGATTCTTGCCACTTTCACTGACTCGTGCCAATTCGGCAGAACTTTGTGGTTTCTGCTGGTTCAGATTGCTGCTGCTGATTCATGTTTGGTGTTTGCTATTGGACTGGACTGCTGGTGTTCTGACAATGAAGAGTGAAATTGTCCCCAAAGAATTACTTCTAAACAGGCCCACAACCTCCTTTTCCTATAAACCTTCTTTCCCCCCAGTCTTTTGTCTGTGGGCTAGAAGGGAGATTGAAGCATTCTAGAACTCTAAATAAAGTAGGTTTAGAAAAAGCTAAGCCAGCCGGGCGGTGGTGGCACACGCCTTTAATCCCAGCACTTGGGAGGCAGAGGCAGGAAGATTTCTGAGTTCAAGGCCAGCCTGGTCTACAAAGTGAGGTCCAGGACAGCCAGGGCTACACAGAGAAACCCTGTCTCGAAAAACCAAAAAAAAAAGAAAAAAAAAAAAAAGAAAAAACTAAGCCTAGAGCTGGCTTAGTCCATTTCTGCTATTGTGATTAAATACTAGAATCAAAGTACCTTATATAGAGAAAAGGTTTATTTAGCACACAGCTCTGGCAGCTAGACTGAGTGACCACACCTGCTAAGGGGCTCTGCTGGGTCTTGGCACGGTGATGTCATCATATAGTCAGAGCTTGTGCAAAGGATAAGAATGGAGAAAGAGGAAGTAAGGAGGCAGGGAGAAGCTGCTCATGCTCTTTTCTGCCAGTCCACTAACCAAGAGGGAACTAATTCCTTCTGGGAGTGCTTGCCCAATGACCTAGTCCCCTCTCTTAAAGCTCTTCCATTTTTCTGGGTCATTTTTTGGGGGGAGCAAGCTTATGACTCATGACCATTAACCATTTCCAAATTGCAACACCTGCCTTTTCAAGCCTGCTGTCCTGCACTGTAAAAACAAGGGTATTTGAGAGACCTAGCTTGAACATCCACCTTTCTGCTATTTGTAAACGCCATCTGCTTCTGGAATACTTACCTGAAAATCAGGGAATTCTGGGATGTGGGCCAGCGGCGTGCCAGCAGGCGGGACTGCTCACAAACCCGGCTTCAGATGCAGTTGGTGGTGCTGTCCAAGCAGATGGGGAGTGAGACTTTCCCCATTGTGTGTTCAGGAGCTGACACGCCTCTCCCTGCCTTGTTGAGCAATGACCACGGCTCTCACTGCCCACTCCCCTCTCCAGGCCGAGAGCCCTTTCCAGGGAAAGCAGGCATCAAGCACACCAATCGGAGTGTCGAAATAAATAGAAAATTTGAATCCCCGGCGGCTTCTGGACTTCAGGTCCTCTGAGGGACAAACATCTACTGTGTTTTATTAGATGTTTTCCATCTTAATAAGCACTGGGAAATGCCAGAACCATCTGCACTTCCTGCTAACCCTGGGGACTTGGGAAGGCAGGCACTTGGGGCCTCTGAATAGTTCTGCTTCCCCACTGCTCAGTGGTGCTTGGAATGGCTTTGCCCTGAGGCTGCAAAGTTGCCCTAGGAGACCAGCAAGTGCTCTACCGTGCAGAGCCCTACTTCTGGCAGGACCAGACGACTCCTTTCTTGGCTGTGGTCTACACATTTCTAAGCCCCAATGTTGCCTGTAGAGCATTTGCCCATGGGCCCTAGAAGGAAAGTATTGAGACGGGGTGCATGCTTTATTCAGTTTGTTTATATTACACGTAGGGTGAGTATGAAGTTCCTGCATAAACACTAGGCTGCAAGGAATGTAACAGTGAAGAGATCTGGTTAAATCTAGTTTTGAAGCTTTCTTCACCAGGGTGACAATCAGTTCAACAGATTCCTCATGATGAAGTTGTTAGGCTTCCCTGCCACCAAACGGCACTTAGAAAGGGACTCTAGTCCAGAGTCTATTATGGCTCGGCCACTTCCCAAGGCCAGAGGTTAGGGAGCTCCCTATGCTGCTAGTCTTCATGCCCCATCCTCTCTGGCCCATCAGGAGTTGGTACCCACCCCATCTGCAACGGTTAGCTCAGAGATTTGACGAGATGGTGCCCTGCAGGCAACCCTCAACACTGCATAAGGCAAATTCCCTTCTTTGTGCCCTCCAGTAGCTCTGACTCAGAAGCTCCCTCCAGTGGCCCCTGGTGGACACCGCATCATCGTCTCTGGCTCCTGACAACCAGTGTTGCTGAGAAGGCAGAGAAGGCTGTCCTAGTCTTAGATACTTCTAGATCCTTCCTTTTCTTTTAGATTCCTAAAACAAATATATTAGCTTAAAGCCATGTGTGTTTCCTAAGGTTGAACAAAAAGAGGGAAAATGGAGAAAAGAAAAACTCAAAGTAGGAAGGGAATAGGGGGTGGGCGGGGAGGAGACATACAGGTTCCTAAGATGGCTGACATCCTTTTAGAGCAGTGGTTCTCAACCTTCCTAATGCTGTGACCCTTTGATACAGTTCCTCATATTCATTGCTAATTCATAACTGCAATTTTGCTAGTGTTATGTATTGTAATGTAAATATCTGCGCTTTCCAATGCTCTTAGGTGACCACTGTGAAAAGGTCATTCGACCACCAAAGGGATTGCGACCTATAAGCTGAGAACCTTTGTTTTAGAGGGAGGGGCAGGAACCTGTGTTGGTGGGTGGTTCTTGTCTACACTTGCTGGGCTCTTCTGTCCTATATGTAAGGGGACTGTCAGTGCTGTGTGCCACCTGCTCAGGTGTGGGCCTTGTTCCCAAAGTTAAACAAAGAATTGAACTCCCACTGAGGGGTGGTGGGTGGGGACCAACCAACCAACCAACCAAAGCCACAAAGACTCACCTCATGGAGGTGAAAAAAGGCACTTAATGTGGCAGAAAGTGAAGAGCAAAAACATCCTGTTGGGAAAGATGGGGTCTCCAGAGTTGACCAGCTGTCTAGTGGACTCCGGGCTGGTCATGCACAGGGTCCCTGGAGTCTCTCTTCCTTTGATCCTCCTGTTCTTTCCCAAGTCTCCCCTCCTATGACTCCATCTCCTAGGGTGGGGCGGTTCTTGGTTCAGGAAGATACATGAGCCCAGTGAGGTTTCATCCCAGCTACAGGGTCCTGCTGTTGTGAAGGAATGTCATCATTCACTTCAACCTTTTTCCTGGCTGCCCGTTCCCTGTATCTCTTTGCACTTCTGCATAGATTACCCTCTAAAGTCCTCATCTAGTGGTTGGGCACAGTTGGTAGAAGTGACAGGCACACAAGCATGAGGACCGGAGTTCAAATCCCCATCACCCATTCTAAAAGCTGGATAATCCAAACCAACATCCCACCACTGGACATGTGGAGACAAAGGTCTCTGGCTTGTTGGTCAAACAGTCTAACTCAGCTAGCGAACAACCTTGTCTAAAAAAAAACCAAGATGGAGACCAGCTGAGGAGGATACTTGACATCGTTCTCTAAGCCCCACATACACCTACCTGCATGCTCATATGTGGTCACATGTCAACACACACAGAGTCTACGCTTAGAAGGAGCTCGTGGCCTAAAGAGGTAGCCAGACTTCTCCAGGTAAGTTGTCCATCTGACTGGAAAGCAGCTGTCCTGCAGGCTCACTGGAAAGCAGGCTTGTCTGTCTCTGCCTAAGCCCTGCTGTGGGGGAAGAGGTCAGGCTGGCTGGGCCAGGCCTCTCACCAGCTGCAGGGACTGCTGAGCACTTATTTTCTGGTATGCTCCTTTCTCATGTCTCTCTCAGACTCTCGGGAACAGGTTTTCCTGCCTATGGTCCAGGGCTGACTCCTGGCTTGACTGTAGATTGGATGAAACAGGTTTTGCAGAAGACCAAGAGGTGATTGATCACTAGCACTGTCTGGGACCATGTCTGTGATGTCTTGCCAGGTGAGTGAAACCAGAGATCTGAACCTGATTGTCCTGACAGTTGCCCATACTTGGGCAGAAGGCCTGTCCAAACAGTTGAGTCCAGGCTTCAGACCACTGGGCCCAGTGCCTGGCCCTGCTTAGCCTCCCCAGGAAACCCAAAGGTTTCTTTCTTACAGCATAAGTATCCTCAGATTGAGCTGTAAATTTTTTTTTCCCTCACCTAGTGTCTCATGTAGTCCAAGATGGCCTTAAACTTACAGTATAGCTGAGGTTAATCTTGAACTCCTGATCCTTCTACCCTTACTTCTTGAGTCCCAGGATTACAAGCATATATTACTGTATCTGTTTTATGCAGTGCTAGGGATTGAATCTGGGGTTTCTTGCATGCTTGGTACATTGAGCCACATCACAGTATCTGCTGTGTTTTCTTCTGTGATCTCATCACACACCTCTCCTCCCCTCAGCCTTCTCCTGGAATGCCACAAACAAATCACTCCAGAAACCCAACCCTGCTATTGTGTGGCTCCATAATGACCCCCACAGGCTTGTTGAGTAAAGACACAGTTCTTGTGCTATGGGAAATAAGAGATGGTTTATTCTTGAGCCAAATATGAGTGACCATGGCCTAGGAACACAGATTCAGGTTCCCCAGATGATGTTTTCCCATGTGGAAGTGGTTTCATGAGGTTTTAATGGTCATAGAGCAAAGAAAGTCATACATCAAGGCAGTTTTCAAATGCAGTGGTAGAAATACCAGGTAGGCTAGGGTATTAATTATTTTGTTGCTGTTGCCGTGATCAGAAGCCTGACTAGAAGCAGCTTCAGGGAGAGGGTCAGGGCACGATCTCAAGCAGGAACTCAAGGCAGAAGCTGTGGGGAACAGTGCTTGCCAGCTTGTTCATGGGCTCTGGCTCAGCTAGCTTTCTTACACAGTCTAGCAACACATGCTTAGGGAATGGAGCTGCCCACAGTGGACTGGGCCCTCCTATATCAATTAACATTTGAGATGACCCCACAGACATGCCCCAGCAGATGGGGGCCAAGTATTAAGACACATGAGTGTGTGTGTATGTGTGTGTGTGTTGTGTACATTTCACATTCAAATCAAAACAGCTGCTTTCAGAAAAGTGGGATGCTCTCTGGCATGGGTTACAGATGCTGTTGATGGCATTCTTAGCGTCTGGAGTTGGTAGAAATTGGTAGCCTATTACATTATTCCAAAGGCTCTTATTTGGTCACAAGGATGTTAGGTCAGATACAGAATGGTCATTGGGCACTTATTAAATGTATCCCAAGATAACTCAGCTCTAGACCTGCAACTTTCTAACTCTCTGCAAACACAGAGGTTTTTTCCTAGTCCACCAGTCAGCTTTATATAATTTTTTAAACTTGGGTGTGACTTTTCTCCCACTCTGAGATCTTCAGTTCATGCTTATGTGCTATAGGCTTGATCACCTTGTGAAACTGTGAGGTGTAAGAAACCTTTCTGTCTTTGAAATGAGTGTTTGTCACAAGGTTGGAAACCCAACACCCATCTTCTCTTCTTGATCCTTACTCTAATTTTGCCCAAAAGCACTCATTGGTTCAGCAAACGTTGGCTGAGAAACTCTTGAGGACTTCTGGTGAATGAAGTGGGTGCACTTCTGTTGGGCATCCTGGAGTGATGGAGACGACACAAAGCAAACAATGGAACAGCTGGTGTTCTGGTTTCCTGTCTGTTGCCATGATAACACCCTTGGCCACTTTGAGGTGAAAAGATTGACCTCAGTGTACAGGTTGCCGTCACTACTGAAGAAAGTCCAGGTGAGAACTCAGGCAGGAACCTGAAGACAGTCTGCTTGCTGTCCCACCCAGCCAAAGAAGCAATCGAAGATGGTTACGGTGCCTGCAGCTCCTCAATCCCGCCCTTGGCCTGCTAAAGATGCCATGATGTGGTCCTGGATGAAGATAAGTTACAGGAGACTACATTATCACCACATGTGTTGAATCCCAAAAGTTTCTGATGACATTAAAATCAATTGTGTAATTAGCCTCTGTTGCAGAATTATGGGGGTGGGGCTCATTATTCAGAAAACCAGCTGGTGGTAGAGGGAAAGAGTAAACATTTATTTTGCCTTTGCTATGCATACTGTGCTGGAGGGAGAGAACGGCAGACATGGGACATTTGTCTTGACTGCAGTGCCCCAGTCAATGAGTGAAAAGAGAGGGATGGAGTTTGCTGGTCACCACCCTGATGCTTGGAGGTCTTACTGAGGTAATGACCCCAGGCAGGGAGCAGAAAGAACCCTGAATTTGACAGAGATAAGCACACACCGTTTCCCTCTGACAAGAAGCTACACTCCCACCAAGAGTCCAAAGACCAATTTGCGGATGACTTGGATGAGGACAGACTGGGCTACCAGGAAGCCACTGGACACATTCAGCTAAATCTGAGGCTAGGGGACACTTCGTGAGAAGAGTTTATGTGGGTTTACAGTTCCCGAGGGATGGGAGCCCATCATGGAGGGAAGGCGCAACCCAAGGCAGCAGGCACAGTGGCTAGAGCAGAGTCGAAGGGTGCACATCTTGAATTGTGAGCAAGAGGCAGAGAGAGCAGCCCAGAAGTAGGCAGGGTTTTTACTCTCAAAGCCTCCCATACTTCCTCCATCAAGGGCACACTTCCTAAACTCATCCAAACAATGCCGTCAATAGGGGAGCCAGTACTCAATATTGAAGACTATGGGAGGTGTTCAGCGTGCAAACCAACATAGTCATCCTTCGCTACGCAGTGAGTTTGAGGCCAGCCTGGGTTGAGACTCTGTCTCAAAAACCCAGACAACCAAGATTGGGCTGCTCTGGGTCACACCAGGAGGTAGGAGCGACTCATCCCTTCCCGAGGACCTACAGGTAGCTTGTTGCTGAGAGAGGGAAACGCGTTTTTGCCAGTGGTGTAGGTAAGGTGCCTTTGGTCCTGTATGCAACCCTAAAGAAGTTCACTGGGTTTAAAAACAGATATGAAAGTAGAAAGAGGACCATTACAAGAGGGAAGAGGATAATGGGGTGACATGATCAGAATACGCTATTTACACATATGAAAATGTAAAATTAACATATGTATGAAATGAGAACTTTATACATTACAGACTAAAATCTGAAGATACTCAAAACTGAAAAAGCAGGAAGAGGAGGCAGATAGGGAACAGTGTCTCCAGAAAGTGAGAGGAGAGAGGTCAGGGTAGCACTCTGGGGACACGCTGGCACCGAGGACAGTGCGGCGCCCATGTCAAGTGCTGTGCAGGGTCCAATGCCCTCACACTGAGAGCTGGTGCCTTTGACATACATGTCGGTTAGGTCACTGGTGACCTGGACCAGAAACATTTTGGGTAGACCAGAGAAGACGTAGGGTCTCTGGAAGACAGAGGTGAGAGGCTGTGAGTATAGCTGAGTCTTTAAGGGAGCTGTGCGGTGCTCAAAAATGAGAGAGGCGAGTGAGGGGTGTGAAGCCAATGGAGTTATGTTTTCAAAATGGGGGAAATTATTCTGATGATCCTGATGGATGGGGGAGGGGGGAAGGTGGGAGAGAGAGGAAGAGGGAATGAAATAATTGCTAATCCCAGCTCCCCAGATTGTCACGAGAGAGGTCACTATGATCACGTCAAGCCCCATGTGTGGCATCATGGGTTCCCAGCGCAGAAGCCTGTCTGTCGTCTCTTTAGCATTTGAGACACTGGCACAGCCTTGATGCCCACATGGCCCTTCCGGGAGTAGCAAGGGGAATGGGGTTAAGGCCCGCTGGCTGTGTTGCTCAAGGATCAGTACAAGGCACTTGGTAAGGGTCCGTGCTGGCCCAGGACAAGTTCACACAGAATCACATTCTTGGGCAGCTCTCACACTTTCTCAGCAAATTCCTCCCCTCCTCTCACTGGATGGTCAGAAAGACAATTCTGGCGCCAAGAGTAGTGTGTGCCCATGGTTCCCAACACCATCCTCACTGCTCAGGCTGTCAGTGACAGAGAACAGAATGAGGCCAGGTACACAGGCACATGCTGGATGGATGGCCTGATGTTCAGAGGAGAGGACAGGCAGAAAAGAAGCACCTGAGAGTTGGTGGGGACACCAGGGAGTGAGCATAGCAGCTGTCAGGCAAGAGACTCAGAGAACAAAGACAGCAGGTCGCCTCCAAGGGGGGTCGTTGGCCTTTGTTTTGGTTCCTAAGTGTGTAGTTGCAAAGAGAAATGTAGAACACTGAAACCAAAGTGTGCTTGAGACAGGACAGGAGGAGAGGAAGAGTCTGGATAAAGAACCCTTCCGAAGAGAGATGAACAGCTAGACAGGGAGAGGGAAGAAGGAGCCATGGTATTTACTAGGGTGTGTGTGTGTGTGTGTGTGTGTGTGTGTGTGTGTGTGGAGTGTGCATTGTGTGTATGTAGGTACCTGTGCACATGAGTGAATGTGGAAGTCAGAGATGTTGGTGGTCTTTTCAGTTGCTGTCACCTGTGGGACCGTGAAGTAGTGTGGACCCCAGTTGAGCTAAGGCTAGAAGCCCTGGAGTCCTTGAAGGGACAGTAGACGCTTTCCTACTATATAGCTAACGGCTGCTTTTCCGATAGCAGTTGCCTCGAGCTCTCTGCTTCTCTTGATTGCCAACCCTAGCCCACGGTCCCTGTGGGCCAAAAAGCTAGATCCCCTCTCCCACTGGCCAGTGGGCTCCGCAGCTGCAGCTAGAAACACAAATGGAGCATAGCTACTGTCTCTTTACATCAGAGTGCTTGGGCAAACCCTGGGGTTAAGAGTCCCGTGCTTTATGGGTCCGCTCTGCCACAGGGCACGGCCACTCAGGGAGGTGGGACACGGGAGTTGACTGCGATTACCCCGCTGGGCAGGTGTTGGGCTGTAGGGAAGCCCTGGGACACTGCTTGGGGGTGGGAAAGCGCAGTCTGGGGTGCGGGACAGCCCGAGCTGACTTGGAGGTTCCCGGGCCTGCGAAGAGGTCTGTAGCTCTTGGTTCTCAGGCTCTTGGATATCCAGGCGCCACTGGATTCTGGGGTAGAGCTGAGAATGGAGTGGAGGCCTCAGGGCCAGGCGGGGTCGGGATGGGGGTGCGGGGCAAGGAGGAAGCTCTGACTGGTCCCGTGGGGAGAGTCCTTGGCTGGACAGTGGAGGGCTTGAGCTTGGCTTGGTGGCAGTCGTGGCTGGGACTGCAGAAAGATTAGACAGAAGCTCTGTAGGCGAAGGCCATCTCCATGGCACCCCACATCAGATCCTGATGAAAAGAGGCAGTCCATGGTTTTAAGACATTTATTGTCATGGCGGAAAGTGGATGTGTAAAACCACCACTTCTCCGGGTGGACTTCAGATTAAATACCTTTTGCAGAGAGGAATGTTGGGGGAGGAAAGCTTATTGGCTAAGCCCTCCAGGCCTTTCGGTACCTCAATAACACGGAGAACTGTCTTGAGCCTATGTGACCTCTACATGTGGAGGGGCTTGGGCATTGCCTCTACGTGACTAGTGGCTATAAATCTATGTGTGTGTGTGTATGTGTGGGGGGTTAGCTTCGGCTAGTGACAGGGGCCTGGTTCGGGGAGCAGGCAAAACTCCTACTGTCCCTTCAGGGTCTCTGTGGTCTCTAGCCTTATCTCAACCAGGGACCACTCTACCTTTCATGGTCCTACAGTCACCTTACATTTGGAGCCAGCTTTTGATAATCATGGGGTCCACGAATTCAGCTGGACTGGCCGGCCAGAGAACTCTAGGGATCCTCTTGTCCTGGGGTTATGAGCATGTGCCACTGTGTGCACCTTTTTATGTGGGCTTGGAGATTTGGACTCAGGTCCTCAATCTTGAACCACTTTGCCAACTGAATCATCTTCCCAGACATTTATTTATTTTAGGATGGCAAAATTGTAGCACGTGTCGCACATCTTTATAAGAGTGATTTAGTAGATAAAAGAATGTGACATCATGAGGGCTCAGCTTGATTGGCAGCCTGAGTAGATTTGGAAATCCCCTAGGAGACACAGCACCAGGTATGTCTAGGAGAGTGTTACTAAAGAGATTTAACCGAGGAGGGAAGGCCTGTGCTGAATGTGAGCAGTATCCTTCCATGGACCCGGGTTCCAGACTGAATAAAGAGGAAGAAGTGAGGTGGGGACCAGCTTCCTACTGCAGATGCAACGTGGCCCCCTCACACTCCTGCCACCGTGCCTTCTCAGCATGGTGGACGGGGCCCTGGAAACTTGAGCCCAGATTTAACTCTCCTGTCCTTAAGTCAGTTCTGTCAGGTGGTCTCACAGCCACGAGAAAAGCAGCTGATGCAGAGAGGGACATCATGCCCTTGAGTGATCCCAGGTCAAGGTGCAGGGTATATATGGAGAACCACAGATTTTCTTCCCAGCAAGAAGAGTTATGAGAAATGTCCTTGGCCCACTGGGACCCTGTGATCACGGGTAGGAGGGGGATTGTGGAAGGTGCAGCTATTTCTCAGGCTCCAAAATGTATTAATTCAATAATAATCTTGCCAAACTGGGCCTAGTGACACAACCCTGCAGCCCTACCTACTTGGTAGACTGAGGCAGCAGAGTGAATTAAGCTAGCCTCAACACAACTCCTGTCTTAAACTATCTTTTTAAAAGGGGGACTGGAGAGTCTAGCTCAATGGTGGTGTGCTCCCCAGCGTTACAAGATAACGAAACATTCTCCACAATAACGAAACAGCCTCTTCTGCATCAGGTCACAGGGGCTGCTTGTAAGATTTGGGGAGCCTTATCTTACCAGAGAGACCCCCTGAGTGAACAAGGTGGAGATGGGAATCGATACAAAAAGCAAGAGGAGTTTTTATTTGATCCTGCACGCTGGAGTCACCCTGCACATGGGGAGAGAACGACCATGCACAGCTTGTGTAGAGGGCCTTTATACAGTCCTCAGGGCAGCCGCCATTAGGCACAATGTAATTGACAGAACAGTGTTACCTTTAAACTAATTGGTTGTTAGGGAATGAGGTAGGTAGCCAACGGTCTCTGGGCCTTCCCTAGTTGCAGGGACCTCCCTGTGGTCTAAGGAATGTAATTTAGCCTCTCCCTTTGGGAGGAGCAACCTTTCCAAAGTTCCTGAGTTAACCCTTTAACTGCTGACCAAGAGGGACTTGCTTCTGCTCATCTCACCTCTCTGCTTTGACCTGCAAAGGGTGCCTGCATGGCTCCTGGCTGACCTGGCTTGAACTGAGTAGAATCTGGTGGGAATTTGATGACTGCCTATTCCAAAGTTGGCAACTAAGGTTGTACTGTCCTTTGCTAAAACTGGACTAATAATTTCTTACTTCCTGACCCACTTAGAGTATTAAAGGAATGGTGGATGGTTCTGGTGTGGAGGTGCGTGCCTGTCCTTCCAGCTTTTGGGAAGTGGAGGTAGGAGAATTGGGAATTCAAAGTAAGCCTTATCTGTTACATACTAAGTTCAAGGACAGGCTGTGAATTGGCTGGTTTTGTGTGTTAACTTGACACAAGCCAGAGTCATCAGAGAGGAAGGAGCCTCAGTTGAGGAAATGTGTCTATAAGATCTAGCTGTAAGGCATTTTCTCAATTAGTGATCAATGAGGGGAGGGCCCAGCCCATTGTAGGGGACGCCATCCCGGGGCTTGTGGTCCTGGGTTCTATAAGAAGGTATAATGAGGAAGCCAGGGAAGCAAGTCAGTAAGCAGCCCCCCTCCATAGCCTCTGCATCAGCTCCTGCCTCCAGTCCTGCTTGAGTTCCTGTCCTGACTTCCTCCAACGATGAACTATGATCTGGAAGTGTAAGCCAAATAAACCCTTTCCTTCCCAACTTTTTATTTTGGTCATGGTGCTTTGTTGCAGCAATAGAAACACTGACTAAGACAACCTGACTTCGTTACACATTATTCCAAAAACATGAAGGAAAAATTAATCAGGATTGGTGACACTCGAGAGGCAGAAGCAGGAGGATCTCTGTGAATCTGAGTTCAGCCTGGTCTACATAGTGAGTTCTAGGCCAGCCAGGGACACACAGAGGGAGCCTGTCTGTGAGTATCTGCGTTTCCCTTCTCCTGGGGGAAGCAGAGTTAACAGACATGGGTTTGGAAGAGCCTGTGGGTACACTAGAAATAACAGACTACATCTGGGATCAGCTTCAGGAGACAGATCAACTTTACTCGGGGTGAATCAAGGGTTATATAGTTTTGGGGAAGGGGTAGGAATATCCAGGGTGGACAAAGGTCATTGGCTGAAGGATGAGATACCTCATTAGCATGGAGAGGCATTCCAGGGATCTCAGGTGCTTGCTGAATGGGTTCTTATGGGGGAGAAAGGAAGCTGAAACTGCAGGCTAATCAAGGCTATGTATGTGAAACTCCTTAGGTGGAGGGTTTTGAACTTCTTAGACAAGGTCAGAGAAGGAGAATCCCTGCTGGTAAAGGGAGTCCCCCATTTTGTGCTGAGCTCAGAAGGCTATCTGGGCAATGGTAGACTTTGACCAGGGCAACAGGTATCAAGTACCCAGTGCAACAGGGGTCTCAAATCTCTACTCTAGAACCCCAAGATTGTTCCCTGTGCTTGTGAACAAGGTCAAACTACTATAAAAATTCCATTTATTTACCCGTGTATGGGTGTGGGCATATGGGCATATGTATGTGCATGCCATGGTTGGGGGGTATTTGATGAACACAGGCTGTCAGGTTTGCCTTTCACCCTCTGAGCTACTCCTCCAGCCCCAACAAGACCACATTGTTCACCTGTGAGAGCAAGCTTTTCTCTGCTGGCCCTGAACTCCTGCCTGTCCTGCTCTGTGTCTCATCAGTTCTCTGATACAGAATCGAGGGAATTTTGCTCATCCATGTCTAGTGTCTCCCTTTCAACAACTTTGCTCCACCACTGCCTCCCTCTTCCTCTTTTCTTTTTTCCTCTTCCTTCCTCCTCCTCTCTTTCTTCTTATATGTGTGTGTGCACGTGTGTGCGTATGTTTGTATGTGTGTATGTATGCGTGTGCACATGTGTGTGGGTATATGTGTGCACGTGCGTGCGCACACACCTGCCCTAAGAACCTTCTTGCTCTCCATCTTGAATATTGAGGCAGGGTCTCTCAATGAAACCGGAAGGCAGTGGTTAGGTTAATGTGGTGAGCCAACTGGCTTTGGGGATCTAGCCGACTTGCATAGGCAGCCATGGCTGCTTGGCTTTTATATGGGTGCTAGGAATCTGAACTCAGGTCCTCATGTTGGCCACATTTATCATGTTCTGCCCTGAGCCATCTCCCTAGCTATTGGTTTTGGTGTTTTGTTTTGTTTTGAGATAGGGTCTTGTGTGGCTTAGGCTGGGCTCAAGCTTGCTGTGCAGCCAAAGCTAGCTTTGCACTCTTGATTCTCCTGCCTCCACCTTCCTAGTGCTGAATTGGCCTTCCTAGCTTCTCTACTCTTAAGAGCACGTGGCCTCGAGTATATCTCAGAGTGACCACCAGGTGGCGCCCGCCACTCAGCGGCGCTGAAAGGGCTATGCGGGGCGGGGAGAAAGATGAGCTAAGTCTATTCCTGTGCAGAGTCATACGCGCTAGAAACCAGCCTTTGGGAACCACAGGCCAGACGTGACTGGCTGACTGATGTGCAGCTTGTGTTCGGGTTGCACCTCCGTTGTATTATGCAGGTGTGTTAGGATTGTTCCTTGGGGGCGTAGGGAAGCAGGGATGGGGCCGGATGGTGGTGGTGGTGATGCTGTCACCTGCTAGTCACTTAGGAGGTAGCTAAGAGTCAGCTTACACTTACAGGAGTGGGGGTGGGGTGAGAGGTGGAGGAGCCACAAGCCCTTCCTTACAAGTTCCTCAACCTCTCGGTCAGCTGCCTCTGTCTTCTCTTGACTTGCCCTGGAAGCCTCCCGGAATTCACAGTCAGCAGGTCGCTCCAGGAGGACAGAGGCCAATGTGAAACTAACATTCAGGAACCTTGATTAGAATGTTTAAACATTTCGAGCTGGAGAGATGGCTCAGGAGTTAAGCGCATTACTTCTCTTGCACTAGACCAAAGTTCACTTCCCTCAGTGGATAGATTTATAACCACCTGTAACTCCAGCTTCAGGGGACCTGACCCCTTCTCTGTCAGCACCCACACGTGTGCAGACACCCCCCTCAGCACACAAATAGACCTTTGTTAAAGATTTATTTTTGCGTATGAGTGATTTACATGTATGTATGTATGTATGTATGTATGTGCACCAACCACATCTATGTAGTGCACACCGAGGCCTGAAGAGGGTGGCAGATCCCTGCAACTGGAGTTATTGATGTTGTGAGCCTCCATGTGGTAACCGGGAGTTGAACACAAGTCCTCTGGAAGAACAGCAATTGCTCTTAACTGCTGAGTCATCTCTCCAGCCCTAAAACAAATCTTTAAAAAACTGTTTCAGAATCTGTCGCCTGATGTGGTGACACATGCCTGTAATCCCAGCACCGCCGAGGTAGAGACGGGGGAATCTTTGGCACTTATAGGCTAGCCATTCTAGCCGACTTGGTATTCCCCAAACCAGTGAGAAACTGTCTCAAAAACACAGCGAGGGGCTGGAGAGATGGCTCAGTGGTTAAGATTACTGACTGCTCTTCCAGAGGTCCTGAGTTTGATTCCCAGCAACCACATGGTGGCTTACAACCATCTGCAATGAGATCTGATGCCCTCTTCTGGTGTGTCTGAAGACTGTGACTGTGTATTCAAATACATTAAATAAATAAATAAATAAATAAATAAATAAATCTTTAAAAAACAAACAGACAAACCACAGTGAGGCCTTCGAGATGGTGCAGGAGGTAATGGGGCTTGCCACCTGTTGGTATCAGAATCTCTGAAGCCGGTGACATCACAAAGGCAACAGGGAGACCTGCACACCTATTGCCAAGGCAACAGCCACCATATTCCCAGAATCCATTTGGCTCACCTCCCACCTTTACCAGTAACCACATCACCATCCATATATAAGAGGAAGGTCTCTTCTCTCTATCTCTCTGCCTCTGTCTGTCTGTCTGTCTGTCTGTCTGTCTGCCTGCCTGCCTGCCTGCCTGCCTGCCTGTCTGTCTTACCCCCCCCCCTTCTCTTTCTGCCGCCACCTTGCCCTTTCCTCTCTGAATAAAACTCATGTGGAACTGTTTGGCCTGGTGTGGTCTTTCTGAAGCACCTGACGTTCCTAACACCGCCAAGTCTGACATGAGTTTTATTCCCAGAGCCCACACAGTGGAAGGAGAGAACTGACTCTGATCGCTGAGTACAGGTGCTCACAAAAAAAAAAAAAGTAAAGATCACAAAAATCCCAAGGTGGCAAGTAACTGAGGGGCATCTGAGGTTGACCTCTGCCATCCTCAGCTCTACCATTGCACATGTGTGTATGTGTGTACACACACACACACACCAACCCCCCCACAACTACACACACACACCAACCCCCCCACAACTACACACACACACCAACCCCCCCACAATTACACACACACCAACCCCCTGCCCCCCCCCACATCCCACAAACCCACTCTATCCCCCGCCACACACACACCCATACCCACTCACACTTTTGAGACTTTCCTTCAGTGAAAGCCTGTTAATCGTTCAGGTTACACACCCAGGAAGGTCACATACCCAGGACACACCCAGGAATTCTTAGTATCTGACCATAAATGTGAGTTTGCATCCTCTCACAGTATCTAGGGTTGTCTGATTACCTGCTGCCCCTTTGCCCTCTCCATGAACCTGTCACCATCACTGTTCTCAGCTCTTTTAACTTCCCCTCAGCCTTGCTTGTTGTCTTTTGGGAAGACTAGAGTGCCCGCCCTGTTACCTGGAACGTGTGGTACGGTAGACAGTCTCTGTTGTGGCAACTGCCCCTTTCACATGGGTTCTGGGCTTCTAACTTAGATTCTCATGCTTACAAGAAAAGCACTTTACCAGCTGAGCATCTCCCCAGACTCTCTTTATCTTGATTCTTCCTTTTTGCCTTTCTAGCTTCTGCTCAAACAGCAGCCTAGATTAAATCCTTTTTATTGAATTAGCTCAGGCCACTCTTGCTTTCCAACTGCTCCTGACCAACTGATAGCCCTATGACTTACGCATGCCCCTGAAGGCATCACCTGAGAATCACACCATGGTGCTGCTTCCCTGGGATGCTTCCAGGTGCCCAGTCTCAGAAACATTGCTGGTATTCACAGCCTGTTAGTTTCCAAGGTAAAGGAAATGCTCGCCCAGGACAGTTCTCCAGTCTGAAACAGTGTATATGAGCATGGAAGGAATGTTTAATTTGAGAAAGCCAGTAGAGACCCTTTATCTTTTTACCCCAATCAAAGCTGTCAGAGCTAGTTAGCATCAGAACCAGTCAAGTGTCTCCAAAAAAGCTGCTGCTGTATGTGTGTGTGTGTGTGTGTGTGTGTGTACAGCAGCCCATCCAGTCACCAAGGAAACCACGCATCAGTGAGAAGGGCCCCCAGGAACCAGCTAGAAACTCAGTTGCCTGACAAGTCTGTCATTTGCAACTGGGCCCAAGTGTAGAAGGAACAATTCTCAAAACTTCTCCTGCCCAAACTCCTGCTGTCTGTAGCTTCCCCCACTGAAAATCTGCTCACCTCAGAGAGACATGTTCTGGCAGGCATGACCAACAGCAGGAAGAGCGCTTGCTTGTTTCCCAACAAATAAGACAGGCTGTCTGCTGGGCTGGTCCTGGGACTAGCGTCCTTGGGGCATATCAACCCACCTTCCCAGATCCTAGTGCCTTCTGGCCTCCAAATAGTGGTCACTGAGTCAGTCCAACATCTCTGGGCAGCGGTAGTCAGGAAGGTTGTTCCATAATTAACCCTTCTTTTTCTCCAAATTGGTTCTCCCTCTCTCTCTCCCTCCCTCCTTCTTCCTCCCTCCCTCCCTCTCTCTCTCCCTCCCTCCCTCTTCCTCCCTCCTTCCTCTCCCTCCCTCCTCCCTCTCCCTTTCTCCTCCCTCTCTCTCCCTCCATGTCTGGCTCTCATGCTTCTCTCTATTTTGTTTCTTTTTTAAGTATTATCTTTATTTTCATTTTACATGTGTATGTGTCTGTATGTGTGTGTCTGAGGAGGCCAAACAAGAATCCTCAAGAGCTAGAATTACAGGGGTTTATAGTCTGTTGGACATGGTTGCTGGGAACTGAACTGGGGTGCTTTGCAAGAGCAGCATGTGCCCCTAAGTGCTGAGCCATCTCTCCAGTCAATTCTGTTTTGTTTCTTTGGGATAGGGTCTCATGTAACCCAGGCTGGCCTCAAACCTGCTATATAACCAAGAGTGGTCTTGCATTCACAATTCTCCTGCCTCTATCACCCAAGTGCTGAGATTACAGGCAATTACTACCATATCTGACTTGAACTGGTATTTGCTACTATCACTGCATTAAAAAAAAGTTTAAATAAATCCCCAGCTCATTAATGATTCAAACGTGACAAGAGGATTCATTCATCTGTGCGGTCTACAAATATTCACTGAGTGCTTCTTGTTTGCCAGGAAGCAGTAGGCTGAGTGTTGAGGTTAATAGAGATGGTAATTCACCGGTTGTAGATGAAGCCAAGGATTCATTAGATAGGATGAGAGAGAGGGCAGTTCTGAGGTGGGGACTCATTGGCTGTGTTCAAGTTATTTATTGCTCCGTAGCAATCCACCCCAACACATCATGACTTAAGGTGATCATGGTTATTATTCTCTCCATGAATTTTCAGCTTAGGTGGGGAGAGGGGAGAGTGCAGAGTGATAGAATCAACTGAAAGGGGAGCTCGAAACATCTAAGGACTTTCTCCCTGGTATGTTTAGTCCGTTGGTGGTGACCTATTAATAGGGATCAGGTTGAAGAGTCAACTGAGATACCTGCAAGCAGCTTCATGTTTATGTCACAGCACAGTGGCTGATTTGGAGGTGTGCCTCCAATAAAAGAGCCAAATGGAAGCCATAGCCGCTTTAAGTCTTAAAAATCACACAGTATTTTACTCATGAAGTCACTCAAGACATTGCATCTTCAAGGGTCTCCTGTCTCTACCTTCCAAGACTGGAATTACAGATGGACTGCCATACACACCAGGCATTTAAATAGGTTCTGGGTTTCCAAATGTAGGTTTTCATTCCTGGGTGACAAACATTTCATCCCTGAGCCTTCTCCCTGCCCTCCATTCATATCCTGGTAGGACTGTTCCAGTTGCTGTTCTTAGACTTGAGATGAGACCAAAACCCCAGTAAGGACATGAATGGAGTGGTTCAAAGGGAAGACGGTGATGGCTTGGACAAGAATGTTGGCCTCCGAGATAAAGAGAAGAGGATGAACTGGTGCGATGGTTTGGATGAAATGGCCCTTATAGGCTCAAAGGGAGTGGCACTATTGGAAGGTGTTGCCTTGCTGGAAAAAGTATGTCCCTAGGTGCAGTGGTTTGAATATGCTTGTCCCAGGGAAAGGCACTAATTGGAGGTGTGGCCTTGTTGGAGGAAGTGTGGCACTGTGGGAGTGGGCTTTGAGACCCTCCTCCTAGCTTCCTGGAAGACAATCAGTCTTCTCCAACAGCCTTCAGATCAGGATGTAGAATTCTCAGCTATTCCTGTGTCCTGCATGGTCACTGCCATGCTCCAGCCTGATGACAATGGACTGAACCTCAGAACCTGTAAGCCAGCCCCGATGAAATGTCCTTTATAAGAGTTGCCTTGGTCATGGTGTCTGTTCACAGCAGTAAAACCCTAAGATAACCAGAGACAAAGTGGGAAAATGGCTGGGTCCACCCACAGACTGGCTATGACCATGAAGGAAACCGAGCTGGTAGCAGGGCTTCAGGTTTGAGCATCTTTTTATACGTGAAGGTGCTTCCTCTGATTGGAAGACTAGGGCAGAACTCACTGACATACATATGTGGTAAAACCTTGAGTCTGTTAGCCATGTCAAAATTGTGAGATACATTAGTGACTAAGAATAGGCAGTTTGACAAATTAGCATGAAATTCAGTGAGGATGTTGGGGCCAGAAATATAAATCTGAGAATGATTAGTATAGAGACAGTCTGTAAAACCAAGGATCATGTCACCTGCAGAGAAATGACAGTGAGCAGAGCGTGTGAAAACAGAGTCCTGGGAAGAGAGGGAAGCTTCTAGAGAGGCTGAGGAAGACTGGCTGAGGAGGGAGACCAGAGCTGTGAGTATTATGGGATGAAGAGAGATTTGGAAAAGAAGAGTTAAGAAAGAATTAGTCTAAATGACCCTTTAGGCTCCTCTAGATCTGAATTTCTACAACTCCAGAAATTTCTCAAATTCCTTCAAACTAAGATATTCTTTTTTTTTTTTAAGATTTATTTATTTTATACATATGAGTACACCACCATTGCTCTCTTCAGACACACCAGAAGAGGGCACCAGACCCCATTACAGATGGTTGTTAGTCACCATGTGGTTGCTGGGAATTGAACTCAGGACCTCTGGAAGAGCAGTCAGTGTTCTTAACCACCGAGCCATCTCTCCAGCCCAAACTGAGATGTTCTATGACTAACAACAGCCTTTGGGAAAATGAAGAATCATTGACTCTCTCCAAAGACTCAAATCTGATCAAGCAGAGAGAGCAAACTAGAAGTGGTTTGATCTTTAAACTCTAAAAGCCCACCACAAGTGGACACACTTCCACCAGCAAGGCCATACCTCCTAACTGCTCAAATAGCAACACTGGCTAGGGACCAAGTATTCAAATGCCTGAGACAATGGGGGACCTATGTCATTCAAGTCACCACATTCCACTTCTTAGTCCCCTAGTCTCCTGATCATAACATAATGCAAAATTATGCATTATGCATTTAATCCAACTTTGAAAATCTCCGTAGGTTTTCAATCACAACTTTATTGAAAAGCCCAAGGTCCAGAATATTTTCTGAGATGAGAACGCCCTGACTGTAAGTCGCTGTAAGATAAACAACAACAACAACAACAACAAATTATATTCTTCTGACATAAACTTCACTCTGAATATTTCTGGGTGGAGGGGAGACATAATTTAGTCCACAAGCCCTTGGATTACTGTTGCTGAGAAGTGAGGAGAGAGGTGAGAGCGCCCTCCAACGTTCAGAATGTCCTGACTAGATAAACATTCTGAATAGTTAACCCCATTTCAGTTGAATGAGACTGCACTTCTGTCCATCCAGGCCTCAAGTGGATTTACTCTGAGGTTCCCCAAACTGAGAAGACAATCAAATAAAAACAAAACAAAACACAAAAAAACGAGATGTCACCGAAGGAGCAATACCTTGCCGACTTGACTTCCAGTAGCAGCAAGAGCTGCCGGATCGCAGCTCCAGAGACCACGGTTGCCCTGGTTACTCTTTCCAGGGGCCAGCTGGGACACTGCGGAGTCGGTGGGTTCTCAAATTAGAAGTTCATGAGCGTCTCCACCGGATGCTCACACTACAGGAGCCACTGGGATCAAATTTGTATCCCAACGGGGAGCTCTCCTTGCAGGTTTGGCTGGGAATTAAGTTTATGGGAAAGAATAGAAAGTTCCGAAGAACAAATTAAGGAAGTTCGTGGGAGACTGTTCTGTGCAGCGCCTGGACTTTGAAAATGGCCCACTACAGTGGGCAACGAACCAGGGAGGGAATCTCATTGAATCCTACCCCAGAAAGAATTTTCTTTGCTCCTCTGCAACTCAGAGCACCTTGTGGCGTATTAATGAATCAGTTGCCATCACCATAGCTTGTGTGCCCTCTCTTTTCAATTTGTATGTTGGGATGCCAACCCTCAATGTGACTGTCCTCGGTGATAAATTTTATACTTTTAGGAATTAAGGACAGACGAGGGATTTTATGATTAGGACCTTAGCCCAAAAGGATTAGGACAGCCAAGTACCTTCTTCTAGGGCTAGCTCTCTCTCCCATTTTCTCTGAGAAAGCACACAAGCAGCTGTCTTCAGGTGAAGAGGGGTCTTCACCTGAACCAGATCAGCTAGCATCTTGACTATGGACTTGCTGGCCTTTAGAACTACTGTTGACATTTCCCAATCTCTGATGTTTTGTCATAGTAGCAAAATACACCCATGCAATTGATTTACATTTTATTTTCCCCAATTAAAAGGCACAGACTCTTCATCTTTGTGTCCCCAAGTACCACTGTGCCTGACACGGTGGCTCTCACCCGGCAGGTGTTCAATCATTATCTGTTAACAAAAAGAGTGATTAGTAAGTCATTGACAGGGTAGGGACTGTTCTGTTCACCATGAAATGGGGGAGGCCAGACAGCTATGAAAACATACTTAATCAGCCTGGGACACAAATGGTGTTTCCAGGACCAGCGTTAATTGAAAGTGGACTGGGACCAAATACTATCTTCAGCTACAGACTACACGCAGAGTCGTCAATCTGTCAATCTAACCTGTAGGGAGGCTGCTTCCATGATTTATGGCTTCTCCTTCTCTCTAATTAGGATCAGAGCTTTGCCAGTCCACATCATCCTACCTCTATAATCTAACACTCTCAGAGTCAGCAGAGACATAGAAAGCTTAGAGGAACCCCATCGCCAAAGGCCAGGTGGGTATCAGGTGACAAGCGTTTGACTTACCTCAGCGACCTCACAGGGTTGCACTGCCTCTGCCCAGGTCTAGGTCTCTGGAGTTGAAGGACTGAGTCTGTCAGCCCAGTGGGCACAGATCCATCTGTAGCCTTTTCTCTTATTAGTTAAGCTGTAGGAGCTGACGCATGAAGCCACCATGCCAATCTATGGACTCCTAAGGGTGCTGGAACCGTGTGCGGCTGGAGTGCTTGTCCGTCTGGGCTCTCACATCCTTCCACTGCAGACCGGCCTTTGAGAAAGGCAAATAGGAGAGGGATTCCTTGGAGAATGTGGAGTCTAAACGCAGGAGGCCAGGATGTGGAAGTGTTTGGGGGCACTGAGCTGGGCTAGCCTGAGCAAACAATTCTTACTGCTAGTACGTCCCTCACACTAACCTCGGGATGCTGGGCTTTCATTCCCACAGCCAGAAACACTGGAAGGCTCTACTCAAGGCTCCAGAGAAGAAAAAACCCAAAAAAAAACAAAAACAAAACAAAACAAAAAACCCCGGCTCTATTAGTATTTATGGCACAGGAATCTGGGGTGCAGAGAGATGAAATGGGAACTAGAGGCCAGCTCGGTGACATCCTAGGGATGAATTTCCCTAAGACTTCCAATCCTAGTTTTTCCTTCTTAAAACAAACAAACAAACAAACAAAAAACCCAAAATGAAGCACCTCCTCCCCCCCCCCCCCCGTTATCATGTAGCCCAGGCTAGCCTCATTGCTCACTATGTAGCCGAGGCTAACCTTGATTTTCTCATCCTCCTGTCTCAACTGTCTTAGTGCTGAGATTACAGGCATGTGCCACCATCGCTGGCTTATGCAGCGCTTTGGGGTTCTGAGCAGGTTGTGTGAGCACACTCGGCCATCAACCCACACACCAAGCCCTCTAGCCTGACATTTTTCGTGTGGGACCTTCAAGGCTTTGGTACGTCTGCACTGAGTTTCTAATCCTATTCAATTTTGAGCTGTACTGTTGTTGGTTTTTTTGTTTTGTTTTTTGTTTTTTTTTTTTTTTTGGTAGCCTCACAGCTGAATCTTTAATTTTAGCAGTGTATCTTCTGCATATCTGAGTACTTAGAATAGTTGTTTCTGCATGGCTACCAGTGACACTTTGCCTGGAGTAACAGGCAAATCAGTAATTAAAACAACCTGATTTCATCAGTTTAAGGTTTGAAGGAATTAAATTATTCTGTGTCATAGGACCTATAAAAGCCAACCCAAGAGGCAGTTTTCGGCCGCCCTGGGGGTGGGGACTCTGTCCTTGCAGGGAGAGACAACCTCTCTCCCCACTCTACTTTCCCTCCTTCATTTGCACACCGGCATGCGGCCTCTGGTCACTTGTGATGGTTTGGGAGTTTATGTCTGCAGCCCCAACCTCACTCCAAATCCCAGAACTTTGTACCCCGTGGTCTTGGGGGCCTCAGATGCATTATAGTTTAGTCCCCATCACTTCCCCTCTATCAGGGTGATGGCTCAGCTGGTCAAGTACTTGCTGTATAAGCATTAGGACTTCAGTTTGCAAGCACATAAGCTACCCATCATAGTGAAAGCCCACAGTCCCAGAGCCAGGAGGTGCAGACAGGGGTATCCATAGGCTTGTTGGTCAGCCAGCCTAGCTAAAACAGAACTTCAGGTTCCTGACTCAGAAAATAACTCAGAGAGTAAATAAGGAAGACACTGCATTGAACTTTCCAGGCATATACATACAAGGGAGTGTGACTGTATACACATGTACAAACACACGTACCACATACACTAATTGTTTTTTTATGGCTCATTACTTTATTATTTTTTAAAGATTTATTTATTTATTATATGTAAGTACACTGTAGCTGTCTTCAGACGCTCTAGAAGAGGGTGTCAGATCCCATTATAGATGGTTGTGAGCTACCATGTGGTTGCTGGGATTTGAACTCAGGACCTTCGGGAGAACAGTTACTGCTCTTAACTGCTGAGCCATTTCTCCAGCCTCAATTGTTGTTTTTTTTTTTTAAAGAAGAAAATCATGTGTGTGGGGATGCATATTTATATGTTTTCTCCTATCCTGACACTTTGGAGTCTCAGGATGATGCCCTTTCATCCCTTCCCAAGGTCCACTATAACCCTGGTGACCCTAACAGCTTTGTGTGTCCTTCTTCAGTTCACTCTCCAGCTAGGTTGAGCTCTTCACTACCTCACACCTACAAGACCTTACTTTTCTCTCCTAACTCAACTCCGTGCTTCCCTCTTTCTCCTTCCTTATTTTCCAGAGAGTTCTTCTTCTGACACAGTTCTACTTCAGTCTTTGTCAAGCCTATAGTCTTCCAGCTGCTCGCCATAGCTCTCATAGATAGTGAAGCTATGATAGCTCTCATATCACTTCACAGATAGTGAAGTAGCTACTCTTAGCGAAGTTCTCTAGGCCAGCCTGACTTCTCAGAGGATTATATTTCTCACTCCAGAAGTGGAGTTGGAAGCTCGTTCTTTTTATTACCTGATTCCTAAGACATGGGTGAACACAGGTATGTGATCATGCTTCCTTCAGAAGGAGGAGAGCTCTAGCCACAACAGAATCTGACATTGCAGCTCCTTCACTGAAAAGGAAGGGTGGGGAATTAGTGTGCACACCAACAGTAGAGGCATAGTCAGAGAGGCGTTGCTGTGTTCACTGAGGACTTAGAAACAGCCTATCATCAGGAGCTGCTGGGGACTGATGGAGGATGGGCTCTGCATTCTAAAATCGTTCCAGAGCATCTATCTTTCTCTTTTTGAAAATATGTATGTATGTATGTATGTATGTATGTATGTATGTATGTACATGTGTGTGTGTTGTCCAGGAAGGCTAGAAGACAATATCAGATCCCTTGGAGTTGGAGGTATCAGAGTTTGGTAACACCCATTGTGGGCAGTAAGTGCTCTTCACCACTGAGCCATCTCTTCTGCCAGAACTACTTCTTTAAGGAGCTAGCTTAGTAAAGCCTTAACTCCTTAAAAATATTTTTAAATTTAATTTTTATGTCTGTGGATGTTTTACCTGCATGTATGTATGTGTACCACACGTGTGCCTGATGTCCACAGAGGTCAGAAGAGGGTTTCAGATCCCCTAGTACTGGAGTTACAGACAGTCGTGGGCCACCAGGTGGGCGCTGGGAATTGAACCTAGGTTCTCTGGAAGAGCAGTCAGTGTTCTTTACTGCTGCTGAAAAGAAGTTAGATCATTGGGGATGTGCCTTTGAAGGACGATATTGGGACCCTGGCCCCTCCTATTTCTCTCTCTGCTTCATGACTGCCTAGATATGGGTAGAAGTCCTCTGTCATGTACCGTTGCCTCAATGAACTGTCTGCCATGTCCCAAAGCAACAAGACCAAGAGTCCTTTGACTGAAACCTTTGGAACTGTAGCCCAAAATAAGCTTTTCTTTTTAAAGTTGATTGTCAGTGGTGTTTTATCATAGTAATGGTAGATTACTGTGGTGGTTTGAATATGTTTGGCCCATGGGAAGTGGCACTATTGAGAGGTGTGGCCTTTATTGGAGGAGATGCGGCCTTTTAAAGGAAGTGTGTCACTGTGGAGTTGGGGTTTTGAGGTCTCAATATATATGCTCAAGTCTGATCAGTGGAATCAGAGCTTTCTCCTGGCCACCTTTGGTTCAAGATGTAGACCTCTCAGCTCCTTCTCCAGCACCATGTCTGCCTTCACACTGCCATGCTTCCCACCATGATGATAATGGACTTGAAACTCTGAAACTGCAAGCCAGTTCCAACTAAATGTTTGCCTTTATAAGAGTTGCCTTGGTCATGGTGTTTCTTTGTAGCACTAAAACCCTATCTAAGATACGTACTAATAGTCCACCATTTAAAAACAGATGCTGGTCTCATGTTTGTACCTTACACATGACAGTAAAGCCCCAGTCCAGACTCCTATCACACCATTTTAGTTGGATCAGACCTTCTGATCTGACTGTTTTGAGGGTGAACCCTCCAGAGTCTCTAAGGTGGTGGTTCTCAACCTGTGAGCCATAACCCCTTTGCATATCAGATATCCTGCTTGTCAAGTATTTAAATTACAATCCATAACAATAACAAAATTGTGGTTATAAAGTAGAAATGAAATAATTGTGTGCTTGGGGGGGGTCACCACAACATGAGGAACTGTATGTTTTAAGGGTCACAGCACTGGGAAGGTTGAGAGCCACTGCTCTAAGGGTTCTTGTATGGATCAGATAAGACTGTTGTTACACAGTTTTGTTTTTTTACAGAAATAAAAGACAGAATTGCTGAGTTAGAGTAAGAATGTCTGAAGGGGAAAGGTCTGGCTAGATGTGCGATTTCATTTGTTCAATTCTTTAATGAAAATACAAGAAGCTGTGGAAGCCAGGGGCTGTTTTGGGCACTTGGGAGATACAAGATCAAGTGAGGCGTGGATCATTATTGAGAAGGGGATGGAGAGCCAGGTAGGAAGAATACAGGAACTACAAGTGACAAAAACATTTGTGTTTCCCCAAGGACATACAGTCTGTTATTCCTATATGTTAAGTCAAAACTAATCTGGGATATTAGTGCAGGGGTGGAGTTTATGTGGAAGGAGAGGTTGGAAGACAGACTTCTGGAGGCTTGTTGAAGTGTGTGTTGGTTATATAGGCTATGATCATTTATTGATGCATTCAATAAATAAGTACAAACAGAATTATACACTTTGCTCTGTGCATCCATGCTTGAATTAAGTTTTAAAAAAAATAGGAACAGTAGTGAAGAATATTTTTTAGATTTATTTTATTTCTCTCTCTGTGTGTACACATGTGTGTGCGCACACGTGTGTGCAGGTGCTCACAGCAGCCAGAAGAGGGCATCAGATCCTCCCGCACTGGAATTATAGGTGAGCACAAACGTCTTGATGTAGAAGCTTTCTACCAAGCTCCTCTGAAGGACAAGCAAGCACTCTCAGTGCTGAGCCATCTTGACAGCCCTTGGAACGTTTTTTTATACAAATGCAAATTTATGCTGGATATGGGACTTTTTACAAGATAACTCAGCCTTGACCCAAACTATCTATCCAGACGTAGTATGTAAATGCCGTGCTCAAGTTCTTAGTCTGAATGTTTAGTGACTATAAAATAATTGAATTCTAAGTTAATCAACCATTCAACCAACTGAGCAACCAGTAGGCATCCATTAAGCAACTTTGACACCATCTGTTAGGTTCTGTTGGAAGCCAGACAGGACTGAAACCAGGACATCATTCCAGCCTCAAGGGACTTCCTGTTTGGGGGAAGATCCACGTGAGACATACAAAGCCACCTCCAAGCAACCTAGGATCCTGGGGTCTGCTATGGCTTCTGAAAATGAAAAGAATTAAAAGTCACTTGACTGGGAGAAAGCTATGGTATAAGGAAAGTAAACAAAATAACTTACTTATTTAATTCTTATTTACCAATATGATTAATGTTTGGCTTTATTTATTAAAATCTAGGTAGCTTAAAAAGAGAAGCAGGAGGGCGCCTCTGGAGATGGCTTAGTCAGTGGTATGAGCAAAAGGGCCTGAGTCCAAGCCTGGGACCCAGCCCCAGCACCTGCATAAAAACCTGATATGGTGGCACATTCTTGTAATCTCAGCTCTGGGGAGACAGGGACAACTGGGTTCCTGAGGCTTACTGGCTAGCGAGCTTAGCCTCATCAAAAGCCCGAGGGTCCAGTGAGAGATCCGGTCTCACAAAACCAAGCTGAAAGGCTCCTGAAGACAACACACAGGCGGGAAGCAGATGCAAAGGCAGTGGAGGAACAGCTCACTGGCTTTCTAACAGCCCCCAGGCCATCTGCCTGGGGCACCACCCACAACAGGCTGGACCCTCCCATCATGTGCATATGCATTCACACACACTAGGTCATCAGGGATGTAAGCTCAGAGGGAAAACAGGTAGAGAAAGAACTCTGGCCACAGGGGAAGAGATGATTAAGTCATAAAAGTCAAGGCTGGAGGGGAAGAGATGATTAAGTCATAAAAGTCAAGGCCAGAGCCGTAACTGAAGGCTTGAAATGGCTGTCAGGAGAGTGTGTGAGATGCCTCAGTAGGTCAAGGCACTTGCTGCAGATCCTGAAAACCTGAGCTTCGTGCCCAGGGCCCATAGGGTGAAGGAGAGAACGAACCCTCTTTATCCTCTTATCTCTAAGTCCCTCATTTCTCCAGCTCTTCTCAGTGACCGTATCCATGAGCAGGATCATATGGTTATGAGAGTCGCAGCCTCCACAGCTCCAGGGTTCCATTTTTCATATGATCCTAGGACCTTCAGTGTTTTTCTGTTTGTAAGAAACTTGGGTTTCGGTGTGGACTTGACTTTGTAGACTAAGAAAAGACAATTATCATTGATAGAAGTGTTTTAGTTAGGTTTCTAGTGCTGTGACAAAACACTATGACCAAAAACCTCTTGGGGAGGAAAGGGTTTGTGTCGGTGTGCACTTCTGCATCACAGTCCATTATGGAAGGAAGTCAGAGCAGGAACCTGGAGGCAGGAGCAGAAGCAGAGGAAATGGGAGAACACTGCTTGCCAGCTTTCTCTCTCCTGGCTTGCTCAGACGGCTTTCTTACAGAACCTAGGATCACCTACCTAGAGATGGTACCAGTGCAATAGGATGGACCTTCCCACATCAATCAGTAATTTAAAAAATATACTTCAGGGCCTTCAGGCCTGGGGAGATGGCTCAGGCATTAAGAGCACTGGCTGTTCTTTCAGAGGTCCTGTTTTCTGTTCCCAGCAACCACATGGTGGCTCAGAACCACCATATGATGGGGTCTGATGCCCTCTTCTGGCACGCAGGCATACACGCATGCAGACAGAGCACTCATACACAAAATACATAAAAATTAAAAAGTTTTATCAAATAAAAAGAAAATGCACTACAGACTTGCCCTCAGGCAGATCTTACAGAGGTGCCTTCTCAATCTGTATACCTCTTCCCAGGTGACACCAGCATATGCTGCATTGACATAAAACTAGTGAGGACAGGCAGTAACTATGTTTTGTAATAACCAAAGCCATTATTTTTGTAGGTGTATTGTGAGCACGAATGTATGTGAGTGTGAGTGTGTGTGTATTGGTGTGTGGGGTTGCAGGTGCCTATGTTTGTGTGATTGTATACGTGGGCACATCTATGTAGAGGCCAGAGGACAACCTGGGTATTATTCCTCAGGGAGTGTCTACTTTTTTTTTGACAGAGGCTCTCTCTGGCCTGGAGATCACTGGTAGGCTAGCTAGTCAATGGCTCCTGGGCTTCCACTGTCTCTGTCTTCCTAGGTCTGGGATTACAAGTATGTGTGCATCCACACACATGCACATAAAATGCAGGGCAATGGGCAATCATCCTGAGATGCAAGCTGGGAAGGAAACGGCCCAGCAAGAACCGAGGCAGTTGCCGTAGGGGAAGTGAGAGCACAGGTCAAGGGGAGCACAGCCAGCTCTTCTCACATGGGCTCTGGGCATGAAGCTTGGCACCTTATAGTCCACAGCACACACTTTATCAACCGAGCCATCCCCCAGCCCCGGGCCCAATTTTTATTAGAACTTTGGTTATTTTTAGGAATCCATTCTATTCTTCCATGGGAACATCTATAAAGGGATTTCTAAATTTTATTTTTATGTGTATGAGTGTTTTACCTGTATGTAAATATGTGTACCACATGTATGCTCAGTGCCCATGGTTGATAACCAACAGTGGGTGCTGAGGTTCAAATTCAGGTCGCCTTGTAAGAGCAGCAATTACTCTTGACCACCGAGTCATCTCTCCATTCCTTAAAGAAGGCAAGTAATATCTTTTTTTTCTCCTGAGACAGGGTTTCTCTGTGTAGCCCTGGCTGTCCTGGAACTTGATCTGTAGAGTAGGCTAGCCTCAACTCACAGAGGTCTGCCTGCCTCTGCCTCCTGAGTGCTGGGATTAAAGGTGTGCACCACAACAACCCAGCAAATATCATCTCTTAAAAGTTTGAGAATTGTTAATGAGCTCTTAAGGAAGGAGATTGTAGTAAGACTAATACCCTTGGAATTCTCATTTCAATATTCATATTAATCACAGTGTTTCTACCACACATAAATATTCATCTCTCCACACAGTGGCTAATCCATTCAGGGCTATAGGCACTGACTTGAAAAACCAAGAAGCATCTTTAAAGGCACTTGAGATAATTTGCCTCTAAGACATTCTGTTCTCAAGGCCCTCAAGTCAGTGGAGTTTTTACGGACTGCTGCTTGCTGAGGTCATTATCTCCTCATTGACTTGGGGCAAGGTCAGCTGCCACATCTGCTTCTGGAGTGACATTATGACACATCAGCACCCCCCCCCCAGGCTTGTTAGTGTGGTCGGGAAGGAAGGGCGGTGGGTGTGTTTTGTCTCCATGGTCTCTGATCTTTGTGGGCACATTTACTTACTGGGTATATCTTCTGGTACACCAAGGCCAAGTGACCCCTGTCACTCTCTATCACATTTGTTTATTATTTGTGTATGGAGGGAGGCACATGCCCAGTGGAGGTCTGACAGTCTTGAGAGACCGTTCTCTCCTTATACCCTGTGGGTTCTGGGACTCAAACTCAGGCCCTCGGCATGTGCCTGTATTCACTAAGCCTTGTTGCTGCACCCGTCAAGCATCTTGTCTTTTCTGAAATCTTATAATGAAAATTTTTTTCATTCTTTTTCAGGTTAATCTTATCATCATTTTTAAGATTATAAAATGATATGCATTTACTGTAACCAGAGAGACAATGTTTAGATCTGAAGAGAAAAATTTAGTAATTCCAGCCTCTCCCAACTCTCTTCCCACCCTCATGAAGTAATTACAATTGGGCAATAGTGTCTGTATAAGTTTGTACATCTTCCATATTTCATGATCATCACACACACACAAAATACATATATACACACAAACATGTGTATACACACACATACACTTACAATTTAAAATTTTTAAATGTAAAAATAGATAATGAAATCCCCACTCATTGATCAGGAGGAGCTCGTACATCATCAGTCTTCAGCCCCTTGACTCTCAGTAGCCTAGGGCCAGTGGGCAGGGATTCACCAGGAGCTCAGCGTTTATTAAATGCTAAACACATAGAAATTCATGCTTCTATTGCTATGGTAATGGTGAATATGTAAGCGCTTGTGTTAATGGGCCCAAATGCATCACTTTTAAAGAGCTGAGAAGCCCAGTTCAGCCTGGACAGGCCCAGAGCAGTTCAAGTGGCCAAGGCCACAAAGGGAGATTCCAGAAGTGTGGCCTCCCAGCTAAAATCTATAGTTGACAGGCACAGACAGGCATGCTCTCTGACTGGGGAAGTCATCCAATTTGGCAGTGGTTTTGTATACTTCTACATGGTTGGCTGGAAATGAACTGGAACAATTCAGCTTTAAATGGGAAAATTCTTAATTAAGGATTAGGTACTACATTCAAGTACTTGGCAATGCTGGCTGAAAGATTTTGTTGCTTTGATGTTGCTTTGTACTCTGCTGATCTGGGGAGATCCCCTTGAAGAATAGACTTCAAGGGCCGCTGTGATCCTTTGAATGAAAATGGCTCCCATAGGTTCTCAGTGAGTGGCACTACTGGGAGGTTTGGCCTTCTGAGAGTAGGTGTGGCCTTGTTGGAGGAAGTGTGTCACTGGGGGTGGGCTTCGAGGTATTAGAAACTCAAACCAATCCCAGTGGCTCACTCTCCCTTCCTGCTGCCTGCTGGTCCAGATGTAGAGCTCTCAGCTACCTCATCAGCAACATGTCTGCCTGCATGCCGCCATGCTTCCTGGCATGATGACAATGGATTAAACCTCTGAACTGTAACCCAGCCCCAGTTAAATGTTTTTTTTTTCTTTATAAGAGTTGTCATGGTCTTGGTGTTTATGTAAAATACCTTCTATCCTAGCCTTCAACTGCCATTGAGGCTGCACCTTCACCAATGGCCTTCCCTGGCTTCTCACAGTGACAAGCATCAGCAGCTCTCCATGACCCCATCATCCCTTCAAAACTAGTACCACATGGGTAATTCTTACACATTACCAAGTATTGCTGCCAGCAAAGGTCTGTCTCTGGAAAACAGCTTCTTTGTGCTCTCAGAAAACACTTCCCAGATTTCCCTTCAGTGGTTATTCTCTTCTTAATCATCGCTAATTTCTTAGCTCCAGTTAGCTAGCATCATTTGTCCTAGTAATCCCTTCTATTCCTGACTCTAAAGTTACTCTTTACATGGCCCAAGCAGCCCAGTTCTGCTGCTTGCTGGGACTGGAACATAGCCTTTTTGTTCTATTACATCTTCACCAGTTTTCTGTTTTCAATTATTTCCTTTACTGCCTAAGCTCAGGTGTCCTGAAACTTGCTCTGTAAATTGACCTTGAACTCAGCAATCTGTATGCCTGTCTCCCAAGTGCTGTGATTAAAAGTGTATACCACTACACCTAGACCTAAAATTTTCTTTACCTGGAACTTGTTCTGTAGACCAGGCTTGCCTCTGTCTCCTGCGTACTGGGATTAAAGATGTGTATAAGAACCTAAGGTTTTCTTTAATTTCTTTTCACAAGATCTTTATAAGCCTGGCTACTCTACCTCAAGATCCTGATCAAAAAAGCCTGTGTCTTCCAGCTTCAAGATCTGGATTACTTGGGTACCCTCCATTTCTAGATTGTAGTTCATTCCGTATATAGTCAAGTTGACAACAAAGGCATCACAATCTATCCCATGTCAATTTGACACACAGTTCTATCTTTTTATGTCCAAATGAAAACAATAAGCTGCTCATAATAACACCTAACATGATATAACTCTTCCTTGTTCAACTGAATTTATGAAAAATGCATAAACAATTACAGTAGCCAGATGGAATCTTGCCCTGAGGTTACCACTCCTTTAATTGGAATTAATATCCTTGAACACAGGATTTACCTCTATTCCACTTCTTGGTGCCCCTTTAATCTTTGAACCAAACATTTTGCATTTTTCCTTTCTAAGCTTGCTATGTTTGACCAAAAGTTTCTTCATAAGAGTGAACCACAGGACAGACTCTATGTTATGCTGTTTTGAGATTTCCTTTGTCAATGCAAGGAATCTAAATCTCTTCACTTTAGCCTCAGGCAGACTCTTCAGACAAGGGCAAAAGAGCAGCTACATTCTTCACCAAAATATCCAAGTACAGTTTCTAGGCCACATACTAAAATTTTTCTCCTCTGCACCCTCTTGAGCCAGGCTCCCACAGTTCAAATCCACCCTCAACACCATTGTCTTCCATGGTGCTAAGCATCATTCCTAGGATAGCCCATTAAGACCCACTTAACACATCCCATTGCTTTCTAAAGTCTCCAAAATTCCATATTCCTCCAAACAAGAGCATGGTCAGGCCCATCATAGCAATACTTCAGTCCTTGGTACCAGCTTCTGTCTTAGTTAAGGTTTCATTGCTTTGAGGTGAAACCATGACCAAGACAACTCTTATAAAAGAAAACATTTAATTGGAGCTGATTTATCATTTCAGAGGTTCCGTCCATTATCACCATGTCAGGAAGCATGGCAGCATCCAGGCAGGCATGGTGCTAGAGGAGCCTAGAGTTCTACATCTTGATCCAATGGCAGCCAAAAGGAGAATCTCTTTTTCAGGCTGCTAGGAGGAGACTATGTCCCACACTGAGCAGAGCCGAGCATAGGAGACCTCAAAGCCCATCTACACAGTGACACACTTCCTCTAACAAAGTCACATCTCCTTTAACAAGGCTACACCTTCTAATAGTGCCACTCCATGTGGTCAAGCATTCAAATACGTGAGTCTATGGGTGCCAGACCGATTCAAACCACCACAGTATTTAATCTGGGTTTGTCCATATGGATCTAAAGAAATTCTCGGATAGGGAAGAAGACTTTTAGCTAAGTACATTGTGGACAAGAACTCCTGAGAAGAAGCTGTGCCTGCAGTGACTGATTGGCTGATTAGAATTTCAGTACTGTGAAGAGATTTAAATGTTGCAGGTCCAAAGGCTACCTTGAGCTAGTTCTAGCTCTCTTGAACATCCATTCATTGCCCAACTTTGTGCCAGAACTAAAATCTCCTCTCTAATACATAAAAACCTTCAGAATCTTCTAACTTAGCAGATTAATAGCTTCCACCAACCCAGAAACTCATATAGTGTTTTTGGTCTATAGTAAATGTTGGGCCTATCTTGCTATACCTGCTTCTCTGATGTACCCACCAATGTATTTTAAACTTGCCTTGATGTATGACTTTGTTCTATAAAACTGTTAAAAACCTCATGAAACTGCTTCCCTGTTGGAACATAGAATTAGAGATAAGCTATATTCCTTGGCCATAGAATTTCACTCAAAATGGCTCCAGAATAAACTATCCATTTAAGGTGGGAACTGTGGCTTACTTCAATGATATAAAGAGAAAATCTTTCTTGAAGAGGCTTGTTACATTCCTTTCCTAAGGACATATGAACAAATATCTGTTTATTCCAGTCAGGGTACCAATAGACCAAAGGAAAAACTGCAATCTGATTTTAGCTTAGTGTTTTAATGAGTTGTTGAAGTTACTGTAGAAACATGGGTGAGGAGTTACTTACAGGAGTAGGTGTAATTCAAAATCATCTTCATCTCTGGGAACTCCTACCCTAACATGGGTGGTAGAAATCATAAAATATGCAGAGAGTTTTGCCTTCCGTTAACCTTTCACCTCTAGTACCTCCTGGGATGAATGAAGGACAGGAGTATGTGATTGTAGTCTCAAATGAGTGGTGGCTACCCACCACTCCATGAAAGGAGTGTGTCTTAGTGTTTCTATTGCTGTGAAGAGATACCATGACCACCACAACTTTTATAAAGGAAAACATTTATTTGGGGTCTAGATTACCATTTGAGGTTTAATCCATTGTCATCCTGGTGGGAAGCATAGCAGCATGCAGGCAGACAAGGTGCTGGGAAAACAGCTGAGAGTTCTACATCTGAATGGACAGGCAGCAGAAAGAGTGTAACACTGGGCCTGGCTTGAGTTTCGGAAGCCTCAAAAGCCCACTTCCGGTGATACACTTCCTCCAAGTCCACAAGACCTAATCCTTTCAAATAGTTCCTTTCCCTCTAAGTCTATGGTGGCCATTTTCATTCAAACCACCACAGGAATGAAAATAGGTGAAACCTTGTGAGGGCTTTCTGGGGGTAAATACAGCTGCTTGAATTTCAAAATGGCAGTGGTTATAGTTTTCAGGAAGGCAGAGTGTCACAAGCTTTCCTTCATAACTTTAACTAATTCACCACTTCCTCTAAAGCTGCATTTTTTCACCAACATCTGTTAAATTTGTTAGCCTGTAGAGTCCCATGCCTAGGGAAGGAATCTCTACTCCTTCTAATGACATATTTGAGTTACTGCAACTCTTCCATACACCTCACATCATGATTAGGATTAGGTGGCATGAGAGCGATCAATGGTAGTAGGCTGAGGAAAGAGTGTACAGGGCTGTGGGAAGCAAGTTTGGTGGGACTGTAAATAGTTACAAATAATAGTTATAAGATAGTCCCTTCCATAAATCAGTGGAGGTATCCTTTCTGTAATGTTCCAGCTGATGATAAAGCAAGACTGGGATTTTGTTTATAATTAAAACTGTCAGGAGAGTTCTTCCTCAAGTAATAGTGAAAGCCAAAGTGGAACTCACATCGCATACGATCAGAGTCCTAGGCCAGCACAAGAACAAGCAATGGCAAAGATGGACATGTCCAGACCTAGTAGGAACTGAATATTTGACTGTGGGCCACTAAATCACCATATAACCTGAGCTGCCCATCATGTGTCTGACTCACCAACTCATAAAGTAGGATGTGCATAGCAGCTATCCATTATCAAATGGAAATGGTATATACATGATAGGGCCTGAAGGCACAAGCTAAGTTACATGAAGTTGCTCAGTTGACTATTATTTTCTATTGTTACAATGCTATCTGCTACCAAGCATTGCCTCATGGGATTATACCCTATGATTGGTTGACTGAGGATGAGAGGGCTACTGATGATTCTGCTTGTTCTGTTATCTACCCAGAGGTGGACAGCTGCAGCCTTACAACTCCTTTCTGGAATAATGCTGAAAGACATATGTGAAGGGAAATCTTCACAGTGAGCAGAACTTTGGGCAGTACACATTATCATCCACTTTGTTTAGAAAGAGACATGGCCAGAAGTGTGATTGTTCACTGATTCATGAGCTGTAGCCAATTGGTTGGCTGGATGGTTAGGGACTTGGAAAGAGCATGACTGGAAAATTGGTGATAAAGACATCTGGGGAAGAAGTATGTGGATAGATGTCTCTGAATGGGCAAAGGTTGTGAAGATACTTGTGTCTCATGTAATTAGTTATGAAAAGGTGACTTCAGCTGAGACGTTCAGTAGTCAAGTAGATAGGATGGCCCATCCTGTGGACAGTCAGCTCTTTCCCCAGCCATTCCTGTCATTGACCAGTGTGCCCATGAATGAAGTATCTCTGGTAGCACAGATAGGGGTTATGTATGGGCTCAACAACAAGGACTTCCACTTACCAAGGCTGGCCTGGCTACAGCTGCTGCTGAGTGCCAAGTCTGCCAACAACAGAGACAAACACTGAACCCCAGACATGGTACCTGATGTGACCAGTTTGCAACTTGGTGGCACATTGACCACATTAGACCACTCTCTCTGTGGAAAAGACAACACTTTGTTTTTACTGAAATAGATGTGGTTATGGATTTTCATTTCTTGCATATAATGTTTCTGCCCATACCATCATATATGGACTTAATGCCACATCTACTATCATTATATTCTACAGAGTATTACTTTTGACCAAGGTTCACTTCACTGCCTGAGAAATATGAGAGTGGGCCCATGATCATGAAATCCCCTGGCCTTACCATGTTCTCCACCATCTTGAAGCAGCTGGTTTAATAGAAATATGGAATGGCCTTTTAAAGACATAGTTACAGTTTCAATTAGGTAGCAGCAGCCTGAAGGGCTGGGACAAGGTTCTCCCCAGTAGGTGTTATATGCTTTGAACCAGCATCCAATATATGGTATAATTTCTCTTATAGCCAGGATCCATGGGTCCAGGAATCAAGACATGGAAAAGGGAATGCCACTCATTACCACCCCACTAGTGACCCACTAGTCTGTTCCCATGACCTTCAAAGAATTGAGAAAATGCCATAGATGTCAAAGAAGCAAGAAGCTTTATTTAAAGAGACAGTATAGGGTACATTGCAAAGGATCAGCAGGCTATCTGAACTAGAGTACCCAAGAGCAGAGTGTTACTGTTTGCGTTCTTCTTTTATGGGGTCCAGACTGAGGAGTTAGTTGCTATAGGTCAGGTATGTATAGGTTTCTGCTTTGATCAGCAGGCTTGAGTTATGAAAGCTTTTCTTTATTATGCTTGCCATTTTCCATGACACATCTGATTTTACTCATATAAATTCTTTTTTTTTTTTGTTTTTTTTTTTTTTTTAATTTAATTTTATTTTATTTTTTAAATTTACATTCCAAATCACTTCCCCTTTCCCGTTTCCTCCCTCCCCGAAAGTCCCATAAGCCCCCTTCCCTCCCTCTTTTCTCCGTTCAACCCCCTCTCATTACTCTGTCCTGGCGTTCCCCTACATCCAGTCTTTCCAGGACCAGGGGTCTCTCCTTCCATCTTTTTAGAAATCTATTGATATGCTGATTGTGTCTAGGGTATTCTGAGATTCTGGGTCAATATCCCCTTATCAGTGACTTCATACCATGTGTGATCTTTTGTGATTGGGTTACCTCACTAAGGATGATATTTTCAAGTTCTGACCATTTGCCTAGGAATTTCGTGAATTCATTGTTTTTAATTGCAGAGTAGTATTCCATTGTGTAAATATACCACATCTTCTGAATCCATTCCTCCGTTGAGGGACATCTGGGTTCTTTCCAGCTTCTGGCTATTATAAATAAGGCTGCTATGAATATAGTGGAGCATGTGTCCTTATTGCATGCAGGTAAAGTCTCTGGGTATATGCCCAGGAGTGGTATAGCCGGATCCTCCGGAAGTGTCATGCCCAGTTTTCTGAGGAGCCGCCAGACTGCTTTCCAGAGTGGTTGTACCAGCCTGCAATTCCACCAGCAGTGGAGGAGTGTTCCTCTTTCTCCACATCCTCGCCAACAACTGCTGTCTCCTGTGTTTTTGATCTTAGCCATCCTGACTGGTGTGAGATGGAATCTCAGGGTTGTTTTGATTTGCATTTCCCTAATGACTAAGGATGATGAACATCTCTTTAGGTGCTTCTCAGCCATTAGATATTCTTCAGGTGAGAACTCTTTGTGGAGCTCTGTACCCCATTTTTTAATAGGGTTACTTGCCTCTCTGGAGTTTAACTTCTTGAGTTCTTTGTATATCTTGGATATTAGCCCTCTGTCGGATGTAAGGTTGGTAAAGATCATTTCCCAGTTAGTTGGTTGCCGCTTTGTCTTTTTGACGGTGTCTTTTGCCTTGCAAAAACTTTGTAATTTAATGAGGTCCCATTTGTCTATTCTTGATCTTAGAGTATAAGCTATTGGAGTTCTGTTCAGGAAATTCTCCCCTGTGCCCATATGTTCAAGGTTCTTCCCTAGTTTCCCTTCTATTAGTTTCAGTGTGTCTGGTTTTATGTGGAGATCTTTGATCCACTTAGAATTGAGCTTAGTGCAAGGAGATAAGGATGGGTCAATTTGCATTCTTCTGCATGTTGACCTCCAGCTGAGCCAGCACCATTTGTTGAAAAGGCTATCTTTTTTCCACTGGATGGTTTTAGCTCCTTTGTCAAAGATCAAGTGACCATAGGAGTGTGGATTCATTTCTGGGTCTTCAATTCTGTTCCATTGATCTACATGTCTGTTACTGTACCAATACCATGCAGTTTTTAACACTATTGCTCTGTAGTACAGCTTGAGGTCCGGGATACTGATTCCCCCAGAGGTTCTTTTACTCTTGAGAATAGTTTTAGCTATTCTGGGTTTTCTGTTATTCCAGATGAATTTTTGAATTGCTCTTTCTAACTCTATGAAGAATTGAGTTGGGATTTTGATGGGGATTGCATTGAATCTGTGTATTACTTTTGGTAAGATGCTCATTTTTACTATATTAATCCTGCCAATCCATGAGCATGGCAGATTTTTCCATCTTCCGAGGTCTTCTTCAATTTCTTTCTTCAGAGACTTGAAGTTCTTGTCATACAGATCTTTCACTTGTTTGGTTAGCGTCACGCCAAGATACTTAATATGGTTTGTGGCTATCGTAAAGGGTATTATTTCTCTTACTTCTTTCTCAGCCTGCTTATCCTTTGAGTATAGGAAGGCTTCTGACTTGCTTGAGTTGATTTTATATCCGGCCACTTTGCTGAAGTCGTTTATCAGCTGTAGGAGTTCTCTGGTGGAGTTCTTTGGGTCGCTTATGTATACTATCATATCGTCTGCAAATAGTGATAGTTTGACTTCTTCCTTTCCAATTTGTATCCCTTTGACCTCTTTTTCTTGTCTAATTGCTCTAGCTAGAACTTCAAGTACTATATTGAAAAGATATGGAGAGAGAGGGCAGCCTTGTCTAGTCCCTGATTTTAGTGGGATTGCTTCAAGTTTCTCTCCGTTTAGATTGATGCTGGCTACTGGTTTGCTGTAAATTGCTTTTACTATGTTTAGATATGGGCCTTGAATTCCTGATCTTTCCAAGACCTTTAGCATGAAAGGATGCTGAATTTTGTCAAATGCTTTCTCAGCATCTAATGAGATGACCATGTGGTTTTTTTCTTTGAGATTGTTTATGTAGTGGATTACATTGATGGATTTCCTTATATTGAACCATCCCTGCATCCCTGGGATGAAGCCTACTTGATCGTGGTGAATGATCGTTTTGATGTGTTCTTGGATTCGGTTGGCAAGAATTTTATTGAGTATTTTTGCATCGATATTCATAAGAGAGATTGGCCTGAGATTCTCTTTCTTTGTCGGATCTTTGTGTGCTTTTGGTATTAGTGTAATTGTGGCTTCATAGAACGAGTTGGGTAGTGTTCCTTCTGTTTCTATTTTGTGGAACAGTTTGAAGAGTATTGGTGTTAGGTCTTCTTTGAAGGTCTGATAGAATTCTGCACTAAAACCATCTGGACCTGTGCTTTTTTTGGTTGGAAGACTTCCAATGACAACTTCTATTTCTTCAGGGGTTATAGGACGGTTTAGATGGTCTATTTGATCCTGATTTAATTTTGGTACTTGGTATCTGTCAAGGAAATTGTCCATTTCCTCAAGATTTTCTAGTTGTGTTGAATACAGGTTTTTGTAGTAGGATCTGATGATTTTTTGAATTTCCTCAGTTTCTGTTGTTATCTCTCCCTTTTCGTTTCTGATTTTATTAATTTGGATACTATCTCTGTGCCCTCTGGTTAGTCTGGCTAAGGGCTTATCTATCTTGTTGATTTTCTCAAAGAACCAACTCCTCGTTTTGTTGATTCTTTGTATGGTTTTATTTGTTTCTACTTGATTGATTTCAGCCCTGAGTTTGATGATTTCCTGCCTTCTACTCCTCTTTGGTGTATTTGCTTCTTTTTGTTCCAGGGCTTTCAGGTGTGCCATTAAGCTGTTAGTGTATGCTGTCTCCCGTTTCTTTTTGGCGGCACTCAGGGCTATGAATTTTCCTCTTAGCACTGCTTTCATTGTGTCCCATAAGTTAGGGTATGTTGTGCCTTCATTTTCATTAACTTTCAAAAAGTCTTTGATTTCTTTCTTTATTTCCACCTTGACCAAGTTATCATTGAGTAGAGCATTGTTCAGCCTCCATGTGTACGTGGGTTTTCTTTTGTTTTTGTTGCCATTGAAGACCACCCTTATTCCATAGTGATCTGATAGGAGGCATGGGATTATTTCTATCTTCTTGTATCTGTTGAGGTCTGATTTGTGACCAATTATATGGTCAATTTTGGAGAAGGTACCATGAGGAGCTGAGAAGAAGGTGTATTCTTTAGCTCTAGGATGAAATGTTCTATATATATCAGTTAGTTCCATTTGGTCCAAGGCTTCAATTAGATTCACTGTGTCCCTGTTTAGTTTCTGCTTTCCTGAACGATCCATTTCAGAGAGCGGGGTGTTGAAGTCACCCACTATTATTGTGTGCGGTGCGATGTGTGCTTTGAGTTTTAGTAAAGTTTCTTTTACGAATGAGGGTGCCCTTGCATTTGGAGCATAGATATTCAGGATTGAGAGTTCTTGATGGTGGATTTTTCCCTTGATCAGTATGTAGTGTCCTTCTGTGTCTTTTTTGATGACTTTGGGTTGAAAATCAATTTTATCCGATATTAGGATGGCTACTCCACCTCGTTTCTTGGGGCCATTTGCTTGTAAAATTGTTTTCCAGCCTTTTACTCTGAGGTAGTGTTTGTCTTTGACACTGAGGTGCGTTTCCTGCATGCAGCAAAAAGCTGGGTCCTGTTTACGTATCCAGTCTGCTAGTCTATGTCTTTTAATTGGGGAATTGAGACCATTGATATTAAGAGAGATTAAGGCATAGTGATTATTGCCATCTGCCATTCTTGACGCTATCTTTATGTTTGAGTGGTTATCTACTTTTGGGTTTGATTCAAGAAGGTTATTATCTCATTTTTTCCAGGGTGTTGTTTCTCTCCCTGTATTGGAGGTTTCCACCTATTATCCGTTGCAGGGCTGGATTTGTGGAAAGATATTGTGAAAATTTGGTTTTATCATGGAATATCTTGGTCTCTCCATCTATGGTGATTGAGAGTTTTGCTGGGTATAGTAGTCTAGGCTGGCATTTGTGCTGTCTTAGTGTCTGCATGAGATCTGCCCAGGATCTTCTGGCTTTCATAGTCTCTGGTGAGAAGTCTGATGTGATTCGGATAGGTCTTCCTTTGTATGTTACTTGGCCCTTTTCTCTTACTGCATTTAGTATTCTTTCTTTGTTTAGAACATTCGGTGTTTTGATTATTATGTGACGGGAGGTATTTCTGTTCTGGTCCAGTCTGTTTGGAGTTCTGTAGGCTTCTTGTATGTTCATCGGCATCTCTCTCTTTAAGTTAGGGAAGTTTTCCTCCATAATTTTGTTGAAGATGTTTACTGGCCCTTTAAGTTGCAAATCTTCACTCTCATCTATACCTATAATCCTTAGGTTTGGTCTTCTCATTGTGTCCTGGATTTCCTGGATGTTTTGGGTTACGCGTTTTTTGCATTTTGCATTTTCTTTGACTGTTGAGTCGATGCTTTCTATGGAATCTTCAGCACCTGAGATTCTTTCTTCCATCTCTTGTATTCTATTGTTGATGTTTGCATCTATGACTCCTGATTTCTTCCCAAGGTTTTCTATCTCCAAAGTTGTCTCCCTTTGTGATTTCTTAGTTGTTTCTACTTCCTTTTTTAGTTCCTGGATGGATTTGCTGAGATCCTTCACTTGTTTGTTTGTATTTTCCTGTATTTCTTTAAGGTAATTTTGCATTACCTCTTTCAGGATTTCTTCCTGATGACCCACGTTCTCCTGCATTTCTCTGAGCGATTTTTGTGTTTCCTCCTCATGGGATTCCATCTGTTGATCCATCGTCTCCTGCATTTCTTTAAGCAGTTCTCGTGTTTCCTTTGTAAGGGCATCTAACCGTTGATTCATTTCTTTAAGCAATTTTTGTGTTGCCTCCTTATGGGCATCCGTCTGTTGACCCATATTCTTCTGCATTTCTTTATGCAAATTTTGTGATTCCTTTGTGAGTGCATCTACCCGTTGATTCATCTCGTTAAGCGATTTTTGTGTTGTCTCCTTGTGCGCCTCCATCTTTTGATCCATGTTCTCCCGCATTTCTCTAAGCGATTTTTGTGTTTCCTTTGTAAGGGCTTCTAACCGTTGATTCATGGTCTCCTGTAACTCTTTATGAGATTTATTTGTGTCCTTCTTGTGATCCTCTAATAGCATCATGAGAAGTGATTTTAAATCCAGATCTTGTCTTTCGGGTGTGGTGGGGTATCCAGGACTTGCTGCTGTTGGAGAGTTGGGTTCGGATGGTCCTACATTACTTTGATTACTGTTAGTAACATTCCTACGTTTGCCTTTTGCCATCTGGATACCTCTGGTGTTAGTTGGTCCTGCTGCCACTGGCTGTTGGTTGGACCTCCTGTGAGCCTGCAAAGCTATTTCTGCCCCCCCCTGGATTACCAGGATTCCCCTGGCACCGATTTCTGGGGCCTGCCTGCTCCTGAGTGACTTTGGAGCCCTAATGTGCTTTGCCCCAAGTGATCTTATATTGGGGAGGCCTTGCACATCTAAAGGCTCAGCCTAGTGGATTCCTGGAGCAGAGGTCGCCAAAGGGAGGCTGGCAGGCTCCTGCCCTGTGCAGGGGTGTGTGATCTCTCCTGGGGGGGGGAGGGGGCGTCCCTCTGCCAGGCAGAAGTCCCACAGCAGATCTGGCGCGCTGGTCACTGCAGATCAGCCCAGCACCTGGGAGCAGGTTACACACAAGCTGCCTGAACCCGAAGCGATATTATGCCTGTCTGTCTCTGAGCCTGGTGGTCCCAACTACCTGGTCACTGGAGCAAAGATGGCGGAGGGCACTCTCCGTGGCGCTGCTCACCCTGTGGTCACGATGGCCCGCCGATCTGGCACCCAGACGACCACAGCGCCAACCCGCCCTCGGGCACAGAAGGAAGCCCCAACAGGCCGTGTCCCAAGTGATGTTATATTGGGGGGAGAGCCTGGGTACCGGTCTCTCCAGCGCAGTCCGCGGGAACAGAGGTCGCGGAAGGGAAGCTGGCGGGCTCCCTCCCTGCGCAGGGTCCCTCCACCAGGCAGAAGGTCCCACCGCGGAACTGGCGCGCTGGTTACTGCAGATCAGCCCAGCACCTGGGAGCAGGTTACACCCAAGCTGCCTGAAACTGAAGCGATATTATGCCTGTCTGTCTCTGAGCCTGGCGGTCCCAACTACCTGGTCACTGGAGCAAAGATGGCGGAGGGCAGTCTCCGTGGCGCCGCTCACCCTGTGGTCACGATGGCCCGCCGATCTGGCGCCCAGACGACTACAGCGCCAACCCGCCCTCGGGCACAGACGGAAGCCCCAACAGGCCGTGTCCCAAGTGATGTTATATCGGGGGGAGAGCCTGGGTACCGGTCTCTCCAGCGCAGTCCGCGGGAACAGAGGTCGCGGAAGGGAAGCTGGCGGGCTCCCTCCCTGCGCGGGGTCCCTCCAGCAGGCAGAAGGTCCCACCGCGGAACTGGCGCGCTGGTTACTGCAGATCAGCCCAGCACCTGGGAGCAGGTTACACCCAAGCTGCCTGAAACCGAAGCGATATTATGCCTGTCTGTCTCTGAGCCTGGCGGTCCCAACTACCTGGTCACTGGAGCAAAGATGGCGGAGGGCAGTCTCCGTGGCGCCGCTCACCCTGTGGTCACGATGGCCCTCATATAAATTCTTAATCTTGCACAGACATATGATGGTAGATAGGAATTTATTTTTTCTCTAAAAGGTCAAAAAACACAGTTTGCACTACTGTGCATGCTCCCTAAAGTGCTTCAGGCTGCCTTACCTTCTTTCCTCTAGTTACTTAATGTTTGAATAAAAACCAACTGTGGCAGTTTGAATGAGAATGTTCCCCTAGGCTCATATGTTTAAAGGCTTGTTTCACACTTGAGAATAATTAGGGAGTGTGGCCTTATTGAAGGAGACGTGTCACTGGGGTGGCTTTGAGGTTTCTTTCTTTTTTTGAAAGTAGATTTTTTTCATACAATGTATTTTAATTATGTTTTTCCTCCCCCTACTGCTCCCAGATCTGCCCCACCTCCTCACTTCCTCAGATCTACACACCATTCTCTCATTAGAGAAGAACCAGACATTATGGTTGTTTGAATGGCCCCCAAAGACTCAAATAGTTTAATGCATGGTCATTGGGGGTGGTGCGACTTTTTTTTTAAATTTACATTTTAAATGTTATCCCTTTTCCTGATTTCCCCTCTGAAAATACCCTATCCCATATCCCCCCCCCCCACCAACCCACTCACTCCCGCTTCCCTGTCCTGGCATTCCCCTACACTGGGGCATTGAACCTTCTCAGGACCAAGGGCCTCTCCTCCCTTTGATGTCCAACAAGGCCATCCTCTGCTACATAAGCAACTGGAGCCATGGGTCCTTCCATGTGTACTCTTTGGTTGGTGGTTTAGTCCCTGGGAGCTCTGGGGTACTGGTTGGTTCATATTGTTGTTCCTCCTATGGGGCTGCAAATTCCTTCAGCTCCTTGGGTCCTTTCTCTAGCTCCACCATTGGAGACCCTGTGCTCAGCTCAATGGTTGGCTGAGAGCACCCACCTCTGTATTTGTCAGGTACTGGCAGAGCCTCTCAGGAGACAGCTATATCAGGCTCCTGTCAGCAAGCGCTTGTTGGTATCCACAATAGTGTCTGGGTTTGGTGACTGTATATGGGATGGAACCCCAGGTGGGAAAGTTTCTGGATGGTCTTTCCTTCAGTCTCTGCTCCACACTTTGTCTCTGTATCTCCTCCCATGGGCATTTTGTTCCCTTTTCTAAGAAGAACCAAAGTATCCATACTTCCTTCTTCTTGAGCTTCATTTGTTCTGTGAATTGTATCTTGGGTATTCCAAGCTTTTGGGCTAATATACACTTATCAGTGAGTGCATACCATGTGTGTTCTTTTGTGATTGGGTTACCTCACTCAGGATGATATTTTCTAGTTCCATCAGGGATACAAATTGGAAAGGAAGAAGTCAAACTATCACTATTTGCAGATGATATGATAGTATACTTAAGTGACCCCAAAAACTCCACCAGAGAACTCCTTCAGCTGATAAAGAACTTCAGCAAAGTGGCTGGATATAAAATTAACTCAAACAAATCAGTAGCCTTCCTATACTCAAAGGATAAACAGGCTGAGAAAGCAATTCTGGAAACGACACACCCTTCACAATAGTCACAAACAATATAAAGTATCTTGGTGTGACTCTAACCAAACAAGTGAAAGATCTGTATGACAAGAACTTCAAGTCTCTGAAGAAAGAAATCGAAGAAGACCTCAGAAGATGGAAAGATCTCCCATGCTCATGGATTGGCAGGATTAACATAGTAAAAATGGGGGTGGTGCTACCTAAGAGAGATTTGGAGATGAGACCTTGTTGGAGTAGGTATGGCAATATTTATTAGAGAAAATGTGTCACTGGGGTGGGTCTTATGGTTTCAAATGCTCAAACCAGGCCCAGTGTGGAACTCTCAACTACCTCTCCAGCATGCTGTCATGCTTCTGGCCTTGCTTCCTGGCCATGATGATAATGAACTAAACTTCTGAGTGTAACCAGGTCACAATTAAATGCCTTCTTTTATAAGAGTTGCCATGATCATGGTGTCTCTTCACAGTAATATAATACTAAGACAGGCATGTAAAAAAATTAAGATAAAACACAAATAAACCATAATAGGACAAAACAAACAAACAAACAAAAAAAACAAGAGCCAAAGAGAAAGCATTAGAAACACATACAGTACCAAGACACACACATTTCTACATAGAAAATGTACGAAAACAAAATCAGAAACCATAACATATAAGCAAAAGACCTGTATGATAAAACAAATGACCAGACAAAACATTATGAAACAAAAACCCTCCAAACATTTTGTGTTTTGTGTTTCTACTGCCAGGCAGGGAACATACCCTTAAATGTGGTTTGAACACACAATGACATTATTGCACCAAATAAACCCTTTTCCCCCTATAAGTTTCCTTGGTCGTAGTGTCACTTCACAGCAGTAGAAAAATAACTAAGACATGAACTACAAAATGGTTCCCAAGGAGTAACTTATTCTATGTTTTGAAGTAAGATGTACATGCAGGTTAGAGTCCTAGGTTGCTAGATGCATTGTTAGCAGATCTGTGTGCACATAGCCCAAGTCGAGGGGAGTCCAGGTTAAGTTATCCCCTATGCTTTCTTGCACCAGAATGACTTCTTACTAGCCTGAATCAGGACAAAGACTTATTTGAGCCAGGTTTCCTAACCCTATAGGAAATTACTGAATTGTATCAACATGATCAACAAGACCAAATTCTGAACTTTAAGCAAAAACAAGTCTTAGTCAGGTGTAGATTTGCTGCTGTTTATAGCTCCCCTTCTGCTCTCCTTTTTTCTAGAACTCTCCCTTTTTTTTCTATAAAACACAATGTACAATAATCCTACTCCTATCTGGTCCCCAAGAGAAAGGCTGCTCCATAGCCTTCATCTCCTCTTTGGGTCTACTGCTGAGTATTTGTTCTAGATGATTGTTGGCTGTCTCAAGAGCTCTTTTCCAAATTTTGTGACAACTTGCTGCCCATAGTGATGGCAGCTAGCGCTATGTTAGCAGCAGTGATCTTTCTTTGCTTCACCAAAGATCTGTGGGATGTTGACAGTTGGGTAGAAATTCTGCTGCCTCTTCCGGAAACAGGCGAAGCTTCTTACTGCTCTTCTTCAAGTGAACAGAATGATGGTTATACAAGCTGACTTCCTCATGATACCTGTTACCAGCTTCATCTCAGCTTATATGGAGGCTTTCCAGGGAGGCCAAGGCCATCATGGTTGGGCTCATAGGGCCCTGAATTTCACAGTCTGTCTCAGTCTAGCTAGCCAGCCCACGATGGGTGAAACAACTGACAGTCTCAACTGGGTGTTAATGCTGCATGTCTATAATCAGAGCATTTGGGAGGTTGAGACAGGAGGATTTCCACTAGTTCCAGGCCACCTCTCTTTCAAAAATCAAACTGAAATAAAACAACATAAAAGAGAACAAAATTAATATTAACCTTTGTGAATACTACTCCTAAGACAGGCCTGGAGAGATGACTCAGCAGTTAAGAGCACTTGTCTCAGAAGACCCAGGTTCAGTTTCCAGAATCTACGTTGGGTGATTCTAAGCAGATTCAATCCTCTGATCTCTTAGGTATACACACACACACACACACACACACACACACACACATTCACATACATGCACTCACATACACATACACAAAAACCCTCATAACAACTTACATATCCTCTGGAAATAAAACATCATTAAACACTAGTTCAAAATGAAAGCGGACAGAAAATTGGGTCATAGTGGGGTGGGAGTAGAGCTGGAAGGAATTAATGGGACGAGTTTGGGGTGAATGTGCTTAAAATACATTGTATGGGATTCCCAATGAATTAATGAAGATATTTAAAAATGCTTCTAATTATAAGTAGTAAAAGACTAATACATGTTTCTTAAATGTATTGCTTATTTGGCAAACAATTGCAAATACTAAGCTTGTTGTTGTTTTCTTTGAAGCCAGGTTTCACTATATAGCACTGGCTGCTCTAGAATTCATCGTGTAGATCAGGCTAGCCTCAGGGTTGTGGCCATCTTTCAGCACCATCACACTCAGCTCCACACATCACTTTAGCTTATGACTGCCATGTTATCTCTTGCTTATCAACAGAGAGGGCTTGAACCTCACACTCCCCTCTGCTCTCTTCTTATAGACTAGCCACAGTTCCTTTTCTTCACATTATTTCTTGAGAATAAAAAATCCAATATTCCAGACCACTGAACTGAAAAGCAATCTGCTGGGAATGAGTTAGGATAGCCTTCGGTCCTTCGTGATTGCCACTCAGAGTGGCTCATAAACAATCCCAAGGGCAGCTGGATCCTACAGAGGGGAGCTCAGGACAAGCTGAGTGCTGCCTTCTGAGCAGGGCCTCTGTGACCAAAGGCAACGGTACACTCTCTGATTTTCGAAATGCATGTGCTTTCTGTTGAGCAAAATCCATAATCAAAAAGTTGATGGCTTAAGGCTGAATGCACAGACTTGAGCCTGTGACTCTATCACTTGGGAAGCTGAGGCAGGAGGACTGTCACCAGTTCTAGACTAGCCTAAGCTACAGTTTCATAATGCCAGGAAAAAAAAAAATGATTGCCCAAGACAGTGATTGCAGGAATGACTAGAGAACCTTAGAAGGCATTTTTGGATAATGACTTTTCCCCTCAGGTTCTAACATGCCTTCTGAGGCGATGTTAGTTTCAGATGAGCTATTGCTAATTATCCATTGACTCTATAAATACTTACTGAATACCTAAGTGTCGGGTACTTTATCATAGTCTCAAGAATCAACGAACAAAACCTTCCTTCAGGAATTTTCAATCTGGGGAAGGTAGGACTAGAGGAGTCTAATACTGATTTTTTTTTTTAAAGATAAAAAAAGGGTGGGGGGGGGAGGCTGGAGAGATGGTTCGGCAGTTAAGAGCACTGACTGTTCTTCGGAATGTCCTGAGTTCAAATCTCATCAACCACATGGTTGCTCACAACCATCTGTAATGAGATCTGATGCCCTCTTCTGGGGTGTCTGAAAACAGCTACAGGGTACTTATGTATAATAAGTAAATCTTAAAAAAAAAAAAGAAAAAGAAAAAAATTGCACAGGGAGAGGCTCAGTGCTACTACTGGGACCAGCACTCTGAAGGACAGGTGTTTAGTGGTATGACTGATTTAACGTCATCTGTGGAACTATAGGTGGGAAGAAAGGTTTCCATAAGGAAGAGAACCCTGGGCTTTGAAGTGGAGAAAATCTTCGGGGAAGAACAAAAGAACAAGAGACAAAGTCTACCCGGTCCAGGTGCAGAGAGGACCTGGAGGTGTCACAAAATGGGTAAGAGTCCAGTAGAGATCCTTGTAGGTTACATTGGATTTATATCATTTCAAAGTTGGGGGGGAAAGCCTGGAAATCCATGTAACCAATTTGTATGAACAATCAAACAACGAGAATAAAGTTTCTTGGTATGTTTTATTTCTCTTTTTCTTAACTGCAAAGTAGAGAGAACTCAAGACAAAGGTCCTAAGGAAAATTCTGGTACAATGTAATTCATCGTTCCTCCCCTGGAGCTTTTTTTTTTTTTTTTGGTTTTTCGAGACAGGGTTTCTCTGTGTAGCCCTGGCTGTCCTGGAACTCACTTTGTAGACCAGGCTGGCCTCGAACTCAGAAATCCTCCTGCCTCTGCCTCCCAAGTGCTGGGATTAAAGGCGTGCGCCACCCCTGGAGCTTTTAATTCTGGTCAAGACTCATTTTGCTCTAGTGGGGCCTCTGTGTATAGATCCAGTCAAAGTTTATTACTTAAGTTTGGAAGTAAATGATTTCAGGTTATTATCCAATGCAATGAGCCTTTGGCTTCCCCTTATTCTACAGGTATACGACGGAACAGTCTGTGGCTCAGTCATTGCTGTAAATTACTTACCTGCATCAATAGTACAGGTATTATGACTAAACATTAATATTTATATAAAGCAACTAACTAGGTACATAGTGTTTTTATTATGCCTTATATTAAACATTTGTTGTGTGTTGGATGCAAGGCCCAAGGTCCACCAGCTCACTGATTTGGTTAGGCTAGCTTAGCTGGCCAAGGAGTTTCAGCAATCCTATTCTCTTACTGCAGCGGTTACGGGAGTTATGGCCTTTATCACTGTGTTCTGGTGATTTGAACTCAGGTCCTTGATGTGCAACAGACACTTTACTGGGTCATCTCTCTTGCATATTGCAAATATTTGCCGTTCCTCCATGTCAGATTTCTGGTGTGGTATGAGAACTCATAGGTAAGGGGTAGGAAGAGGCTTCTTGGAGATCCTTTCCAGAGGCCGGTGAGGTCAGAGCGATTTTCTATTTTAAAGATAGGGTCTTACTATGTAGTCCTAGCTGGCTTGGGAACTCCCTCTGTACACCAGGCTGGTTTCACAGAGCTTGATGTGCTTCTGCTAATCGAGTGTGCGCCACCACACCTGGTCAAAGTTATCTTGTTAATACCCAGAGGTCATTCTCATTCTCTCAAGAAGGTGCAGTGGAATTTTCCATAACTAAGCAAAAACGAATAGTAATAATGTTCAGAAGCAGCTAGACAATCCAATTGGTTTCTAACGGAGACATTAATTTTTTCTCATCAATTTTTGAAAAGTCACTTATGACAATGCTTTGCTAATGTCACATATTAGTATTTTAAAAACGTAAACCCTATGCAATTAATGTTGATATATCCTAGAGAAACAGTTTTTTGTTTTGTTTGAGTAAGGAGATCCGTGTTCTGATGCAGCCCATGTTTGAACAACCACAGGCAGAACTTGCTCTCCATGTCTGCACGCCTTTTTTTTTGTTTTGTAGTGGTTTCCACCCACTGGACTGCACTTCCAATTCTGCCCATCAAACGTCTCATTCCACCTAAAAGATGATCCCCGGAGCTGGTCCAGGTCTGGTGCTGCGCGGAGTCGCGTTGTGGGGACACCCCTGGGTCCCCCTCCAGTCGGCGTAGAGGGTTAAACTCACAATGTATGGAGGCTCGGGTGAAGCATCTAGACTTCCGGCTCCGCTAGTACACGCCTTGCCGCTTCCAATCTGTGGCCGCCCGGAAGGCAACATCAGACACCGGAGCCAGAGGGGGCGTTTCTGGCGCGCCACGCCTTGTAAGGGTGGAGCCACGCCCACACGGAGAGGCGTGGTCTCTTGCCGGCGCGGGAAAGGGGCTCGAAATCGCGTGCGCGCTCTCAGACAGCGATCGCGCGCAGCACGTTTAGGGAGGGGATGGCGGCAGCGGCGGCTGCTGGGAGCGCGACGCCCAGAGAGGAGGAGGCTCCCGGAGGGGAGGCAGCGGCTTCGCAGGCCCAAGCCCCGACGAGTGCACCCGGGGGGGCTCGCCTCTCGAGGCTGCCTCTGGCGAGAGTAAAGGCCTTGGTGAAGGCAGACCCTGACGTAACGCTGGCGGGACAGGAAGCCATCTTTATCCTGGCGCGTGCCGCGGTGCGACGGGAAAGCAAGGGCGCCTGGGTCGGGGAAGGGGCGTGGTGTTTAGGGGGCGTGGTGCGAGGGGGCGTGGCGGGCCCCGGTGTGCTGACCTGTCTTGTCTGAGCCCTAGGAAGGCCTCTGTAGGCCTTGTTTGAGTTTGTTTAGCCACTCTCCTCTTCACGAGGACCCACGCAACTTTAGTTTGCATGACTCCCGTGGCTCACACAGAACTCGAAGGGGATCCTAGTGATTGAGTGGGGTGGGTTTATAGATATTAGAGCGAGGGGATTAGAAAGGGGTAGCAGAAGTATATTCATGAAGTTTAGTACAGTCTTAGCTTCTAGAACTCTCCTGTGTGGTAGAGTCCCCCTTCACCCTTCTTGTCCACGTATATACAGGATTGCTCATCTCAGTGGGCTAGACTCCACTAATCTCTGCTTGCTTTTTTTTTTTTTTTTTTGCAGGAACTGTTCGTGGAGACTATTGCAAAAGATGCCTACTGTTGTGCTCAACAAGGAAAGAGGAAAACTCTCCAAAGGAGAGATTTGGGTAGAGTCGCTGTGGTACCTCAGGGTGGACAGGGGAGCTATGGGCTGGGCTTTCTTATAGCTGGTTCACAAGGCATCATTGAAGCAAGGGGAAATTTGGTTTTTGATTTATTAGTCTAGTGGGTAACCCTTGTACGTGTGAAAGCCTTTAGAGACTGTACCTCTCATTCTCGTCTGTGCTGCCAAACTCTTTTTCTAGTATCTTTAGAGAGAAAAGTGAATTTAGGAATAAAACAGAATTGTAGGAGGCCTTGAACAGCATTTTCATGGGCTTTTGTGGTGAGGCAGTTAAAAGAATAGTGTAAAGATGAATCCTAGGACATCAGGGTTATAGTTTATAAATGATGTCATTTGCATAAAATTCCATGTTGGCTATTATGTGGGTCTGATGTCCAAATGGCAAGAGCTAATCAAGTATCCCTTTACCTTGTCTTTCAGATAATGCAATAGAAGCTGTGGATGAATTCGCTTTTCTAGAAGGTGAGTTCACTGTCAGCACAGACTGTTTCTCTGTTGATGATGTGAACTTCAAACCTTATAAAACCTTATAAAAACAGATGTGTGGTTTTCCTTTGTATATGTGGCAGCGATTCTTCCTGCTTCCTATTTTGATAGAAAAAAAGGAACATTCTCCGTTCTTGGGAATTAGAAATTCTACAGGGAAATTGCAAGCTTAAAAAAAAGAGGGAGTATAAAAAAATACCAGTAGAGTTGGATTTCAAATCCTATTTATATCTCCATCCCTAAATACCAAAATTGCTCCCTTAGAAGGTTAAGAATTAGAAATAATTTGTAAGCTATTTTAAGAATCATCTTTATGTGTTTGTGTGTGTGTATATACCAAATGTATGAAGGTACCCATAGAAGCCAGAAGAGTAGTGTGAGCTGCCAAACCTGGATGCTAGGAACAGCTCTTCTGGAAGAGCAGCAAGCACTTTTTTGTTTTGTTTTTGCTCTGTTTGAGACAGGGTTTCTCTGTGTAGCCCTGGCTTTCCTGGAATTCACTCTGTAGACCAGGCTGGCCTCGAATTTCACAGAAATCCAAGATCCACTTGTCTCTGCCTCCAGAGTGCTGGGATTAAAGGTGTACTCCACAACTGCCTGCTGATTAGCCAGAGGTTTTAATCACTGAGTCATCTCTCCACCCTCAGTTCCTAACTTTAAAGACATGGTCTTATGTAGCTCAGGCTGGCCTTGAACTCTCACTGTGTAGCTGAAAGTGACCTTGAATTCCTTTTCTGTCTTCATCACCTCCCAAAATGCTAGTAATAACAATGATAATAAGTAAATAAATGCATAAGTAGGCACATGCCACCTCATCTGGCTCTGAAATCGTTTCTTCTGTTTTCACTGTTCTGCTTCTCAGTGTCACCCTATGCCCATGGCACTCTTTAGATGTTCTCTTTGGACATGTTTTAAGATATCTCCCCAATGTCTGCTTCAAGTATTTTTGAGTATTCTCTATGAGCTGTAGATTTTGTTTTTCAACCTATTTGTCTTAAAAATAACTTGAATTAGTTGCCCAACTTGCTTTATAGCCAGTGTATGGTCATCCTTGGTGGTGTTCTTTAAATTCTTGAAGAGAAAGTACTCTATTCTGTTTTGCTTACTTATTTTATCAGTTGCTGAGTAAGAATTGCCTGTTAAATTCTCCTACCACAACTGTAGATTATTTTCACTTAAATTTCTGATTCTTTTTATTTTGTAAGACCATATGATTTGGTATGTAAAAGTTTAATATTATGTTGTTTGTGACAGCCTATAGTATTTAATTTATAGATTGATTATTGTTATTTCTAGTGATTTTAAGGCTCCCATTTAAAAGGAGATTATTAGACTGTCCCATTTAGACAGACTGAAGTTTGATTCTTTTCTTCTTCAGTCTGCCAAACAACCCCTCTCAGCCCTCAGATTGGCAGATGCCTTCAGGGCTACCATAGCTTTGGAGGTTGACCTTACTTTGTGACTTTGCCCTCCCTTAATATGATTTTCAATTATTGAGAAATTTTATTTTTAAAATATGTTTAGTTTTTATCCATTGCTCTAAACAGAGACTTGCCATTGACAAAAGCAGAAGTTGGCAAGGCGTGGCGTCTCATGCCTGTAAATGCCAGTCCTTGGGAGACTGAGGCAGCAGGATTTTAAGTTGGAGAGCAGCTTGTGCTACAAGGGGGGGGGGGGCTCCACCCTAGTTTGGCCAGTGACATACTGCCTTAATCAACAACAGAAAACCCCAAAGAGAGTTGTTATTTTTTTAGTTAGAAGTATTACTGGTTTGGTTTTCCTAATGTCTATTCCCCTGACTAATGCTTTATTATAGGATTAAGAAATAACTTTGGCGTCTCCTTTTCCTATGATGCCTCCTTCAGTTCAGTTTTCCTATGATGCTTTTCCTTCTGTGTGAACATAACATGAGGTTGTTTTGGAAGCTGGTGGTTGTTGCTTTGCAGCTTCACTTCAGGGTGAAGAGGAGCACATGTCATGCTTGGGGCCCCACAGGCCAAAATGCAGAATGCTTCCTGGGAGCGAGACTGCCAGAGGCTGCTCTGGTTTTCTCAGATAGGCCACTCGGTTCTTTGAAGAAAGTCCTGTGATTTTTTTTTTCTTGTCCTTTATATATGTTTAAATCTGTGACTTCTGCATGTAGGGAGGGCTGTAAGAGGCATGGGGGAGGGAAGCCTGTGTCCTGTGAATCATTAGCTCCTTTCCTTTCACTTCTTTTTCTGTCAGTGTAGGTAACTGTGTTTAGGACAGTGCTTCTCAACCTTCCGAATGCTGTGACCCTTTAATATAGCTCCTCATGCTGTGGTGACCCAAATTATAAAGTTATTTCATTGCTGTGTCATAACTGTAATTTTGCTGCTGTTATGAATTGTAATATAAATATTTTTGGAAATAGAGGTTTACCAAAGGGGGTTGCAACCCACATGTTGAGAACCATTGGTCTAGTGCCTTCTGCTGATTCTCCTAGGGTTGGGGATAGCTTCTCCTCTCTTGCACTCTCATCTGCATTTGGCTCAGATCTTTCCTCTATTTATAAACATGCTCAGTGAGTTGTTGATACTTCATTCTTTTTTGTTGTTGGAATTGCCCAGCTGCCAGCGGCTCTTTATTCTGTATTATGGGCTATGCCTTTTAAAAGCTTTTTCTCTTTTGAATAGATTCTTGGAGGGCATACAGACTTGTGAGCTCAGGTACCCAAACTCAACTGAAACTTTCTGAAAAAGGATTAGAGGGACTGGAGAGATGGATCAGTAATTAAGACTATACTATAGCAGAGGAGCCAAGTTCAGTTCCAGCACTCACAACCTTCTGTAACTCCACCCTCGGGGGTATCTGATGCCCTCTTCTGGTCCTTATGGGTATTGTAGACACACTCTCAAGTATACATGTAATTAAGAAACAAATCCTTTTTAAAGTTATAAATGCTTTGCTTAGAAAGCCTCTCCCGTTTTTTTTTTTTTTTTTTTTTTTTTTTTTTTTTTTTTTTTTTTTTTTTTTTTTTTTTAATTTAATTTTATTTTATTTTTTTAATTTACATTCCAAATCACTTCCCCTTTCCCGTTTCCTCCCTCCCCGAAAGTCCCATAAGCCCCCTTCCCTCCCTCTTTTCTCCGTTCAACCCCCTCTCATTACTCTGTCCTGGCGTTCCCCTACATCCAGTCTTTCCAGGACCAGGGGTCTCTCCTTCCATCTTTTTAGAAATCTATTGATATGCTGATTGTGTCTAGGGTATTCTGAGATTCTGGGTCAATATCCCCTTATCAGTGACTTCATACCATGTGTGATCTTTTGTGATTGGGTTACCTCACTAAGGATGATATTTTCAAGTTCTGACCATTTGCCTAGGAATTTCGTGAATTCATTGTTTTTAATTGCAGAGTAGTATTCCATTGTGTAAATATACCACATCTTCTGAATCCATTCCTCCGTTGAGGGACATCTGGGTTCTTTCCAGCTTCTGGCTATTATAAATAAGGCTGCTATGAATATAGTGGAGCATGTGTCCTTATTGCATGCAGGTAAAGTCTCTGGGTATATGCCCAGGAGTGGTATAGCCGGATCCTCCGGAAGTGTCATGCCCAGTTTTCTGAGGAGCCGCCAGACTGCTTTCCAGAGTGGTTGTACCAGCCTGCAATTCCACCAGCAGTGGAGGAGTGTTCCTCTTTCTCCACATCCTCGCCAACAACTGCTGTCTCCTGTGTTTTTGATCTTAGCCATCCTGACTGGTGTGAGATGGAATCTCAGGGTTGTTTTGATTTGCATTTCCCTAATGACTAAGGATGATGAACATCTCTTTAGGTGCTTCTCAGCCATTAGATATTCTTCAGGTGAGAACTCTTTGTGTAGCTCTGTACCCCATTTTTTAATAGGGTTACTTGCCTCTCTGGAGTTTAACTTCTTGAGTTCTTTGTATATCTTGGATATTAGCCCTCTGTCGGATGTAAGGTTGGTAAAGATCATTTCCCAGTTAGTTGGTTGCCGCTTTGTCTTTTTGACGGTGTCTTTTGCCTTGCAAAAACTTTGTAATTTAATGAGGTCCCATTTGTCTATTCTTGATCTTAGAGTATAAGCTATTGGAGTTCTGTTCAGGAAATTCTCCCCTGTGCCCATATGTTCAAGGTTCTTCCCTAGTTTCCCTTCTATTAGTTTCAGTGTGTCTGGTTTTATGTGGAGATCTTTGATCCACTTAGAATTGAGCTTAGTGCAAGGAGATAAGGATGGGTCAATTTGCATTCTTCTGCATGTTGACCTCCAGCTGAGCCAGCACCATTTGTTGAAAAGGCTATCTTTTTTCCACTGGATGGTTTTAGCTCCTTTGTCAAAGATCAAGTGACCATAGGAGTGTGGATTCATTTCTGGGTCTTCAATTCTGTTCCATTGATCTACATGTCTGTTACTGTACCAATACCATGCAGTTTTTAACACTATTGCTCTGTAGTACAGCTTGAGGTCCGGGATACTGATTCCCCCAGAGGTTCTTTTACTCTTGAGAATAGTTTTAGCTATTCTGGGTTTTCTGTTATTCCAGATGAATTTTTGAATTGCTCTTTCTAACTCTATGAAGAATTGAGTTGGGATTTTGATGGGGATTGCATTGAATCTGTGTATTACTTTTGGTAAGATGCTCATTTTTACTATATTAATCCTGCCAATCCATGAGCATGGCAGATTTTTCCATCTTCCGAGGTCTTCTTCAATTTCTTTCTTCAGAGACTTGAAGTTCTTGTCATACAGATCTTTCACTTGTTTGGTTAGCGTCACGCCAAGATACTTAATATGGTTTGTGGCTATCGTAAAGGGTATTATTTCTCTTACTTCTTTCTCAGCCTGCTTATCCTTTGAGTATAGGAAGGCTTCTGACTTGCTTGAGTTGATTTTATATCCGGCCACTTTGCTGAAGTCGTTTATCAGCTGTAGGAGTTCTCTGGTGGAGTTCTTTGGGTCGCTTATGTATACTATCATATCGTCTGCAAATAGTGATAGTTTGACTTCTTCCTTTCCAATTTGTATCCCTTTGACCTCTTTTTCTTGTCTAATTGCTCTAGCTAGAACTTCAAGTACTATATTGAAAAGATATGGAGAGAGAGGGCAGCCTTGTCTAGTCCCTGATTTTAGTGGGATTGCTTCAAGTTTCTCTCCGTTTAGATTGATGCTGGCTACTGGTTTGCTGTAAATTGCTTTTACTATGTTTAGATATGGGCCTTGAATTCCTGATCTTTCCAAGACCTTTAGCATGAAAGGATGCTGAATTTTGTCAAATGCTTTCTCAGCATCTAATGAGATGACCATGTGGTTTTTTTCTTTGAGATTGTTTATGTAGTGGATTACATTGATGGATTTCCTTATATTGAACCATCCCTGCATCCCTGGGATGAAGCCTACTTGATCGTGGTGAATGATCGTTTTGATGTGTTCTTGGATTCGGTTGGCAAGAATTTTATTGAGTATTTTTGCATCGATATTCATAAGAGAGATTGGCCTGAGATTCTCTTTCTTTGTCGGATCTTTGTGTGCTTTTGGTATTAGTGTAATTGTGGCTTCATAGAACGAGTTGGGTAGTGTTCCTTCTGTTTCTATTTTGTGGAACAGTTTGAAGAGTATTGGTGTTAGGTCTTCTTTGAAGGTCTGATAGAATTCTGCACTAAAACCATCTGGACCTGTGCTTTTTTTGGTTGGAAGACTTCCAATGACAACTTCTATTTCTTCAGGGGTTATAGGACGGTTTAGATGGTCTATTTGATCCTGATTTAATTTTGGTACTTGGTATCTGTCAAGGAAATTGTCCATTTCCTCAAGATTTTCTAGTTGTGTTGAATACAGGTTTTTGTAGTAGGATCTGATGATTTTTTGAATTTCCTCAGTTTCTGTTGTTATCTCTCCCTTTTCGTTTCTGATTTTATTAATTTGGATACTATCTCTGTGCCCTCTGGTTAGTCTGGCTAAGGGCTTATCTATCTTGTTGATTTTCTCAAAGAACCAACTCCTCGTTTTGTTGATTCTTTGTATGGTTTTATTTGTTTCTACTTGATTGATTTCAGCCCTGAGTTTGATGATTTCCTGCCTTCTACTCCTCTTTGGTGTATTTGCTTCTTTTTGTTCCAGGGCTTTCAGGTGTGCCATTAAGCTGTTAGTGTATGCTGTCTCCCGTTTCTTTTTGGCGGCACTCAGGGCTATGAATTTTCCTCTTAGCACTGCTTTCATTGTGTCCCATAAGTTAGGGTATGTTGTGCCTTCATTTTCATTAACTTTCAAAAAGTCTTTGATTTCTTTCTTTATTTCCACCTTGACCAAGTTATCATTGAGTAGAGCATTGTTCAGCCTCCATGTGTACGTGGGTTTTCTTTTGTTTTTGTTGCCATTGAAGACCACCCTTATTCCATAGTGATCTGATAGGAGGCATGGGATTATTTCTATCTTCTTGTATCTGTTGAGGTCTGATTTGTGACCAATTATATGGTCAATTTTGGAGAAGGTACCATGAGGAGCTGAGAAGAAGGTGTATTCTTTAGCTCTAGGATGAAATGTTCTATATATATCAGTTAGTTCCATTTGGTCCAAGGCTTCAATTAGATTCACTGTGTCCCTGTTTAGTTTCTGCTTTCCTGAACGATCCATTTCAGAGAGCGGGGTGTTGAAGTCACCCACTATTATTGTGTGCGGTGCGATGTGTGCTTTGAGTTTTAGTAAAGTTTCTTTTACGAATGAGGGTGCCCTTGCATTTGGAGCATAGATATTCAGGATTGAGAGTTCTTGATGGTGGATTTTTCCCTTGATCAGTATGTAGTGTCCTTCTGTGTCTTTTTTGATGACTTTGGGTTGAAAATCAATTTTATCCGATATTAGGATGGCTACTCCACCTCGTTTCTTGGGGCCATTTGCTTGTAAAATTGTTTTCCAGCCTTTTACTCTGAGGTAGTGTTTGTCTTTGACACTGAGGTGCGTTTCCTGCATGCAGCAAAAAGCTGGGTCCTGTTTACGTATCCAGTCTGCTAGTCTATGTCTTTTAATTGGGGAATTGAGACCATTGATATTAAGAGAGATTAAGGCATAGTGATTATTGCCATCTGCCATTCTTGACGCTATCTTTATGTTTGAGTGGTTATCTACTTTTGGGTTTGATTCAAGAAGGTTATTATCTCATTTTTTCCAGGGTGTTGTTTCTCTCCCTGTATTGGAGGTTTCCACCTATTATCCGTTGCAGGGCTGGATTTGTGGAAAGATATTGTGAAAATTTGGTTTTATCATGGAATATCTTGGTCTCTCCATCTATGGTGATTGAGAGTTTTGCTGGGTATAGTAGTCTAGGCTGGCATTTGTGCTGTCTTAGTGTCTGCATGAGATCTGCCCAGGATCTTCTGGCTTTCATAGTCTCTGGTGAGAAGTCTGATGTGATTCGGATAGGTCTTCCTTTGTATGTTACTTGGCCCTTTTCTCTTACTGCATTTAGTATTCTTTCTTTGTTTAGAACATTCGGTGTTTTGATTATTATGTGACGGGAGGTATTTCTGTTCTGGTCCAGTCTGTTTGGAGTTCTGTAGGCTTCTTGTATGTTCATCGGCATCTCTCTCTTTAAGTTAGGGAAGTTTTCCTCCATAATTTTGTTGAAGATGTTTACTGGCCCTTTAAGTTGCAAATCTTCACTCTCATCTATACCTATAATCCTTAGGTTTGGTCTTCTCATTGTGTCCTGGATTTCCTGGATGTTTTGGGTTACGCGTTTTTTTGCATTTTGCATTTTCTTTGACTGTTGAGTCGATGCTTTCTATGGAATCTTCAGCACCTGAGATTCTTTCTTCCATCTCTTGTATTCTATTGTTGATGTTTGCATCTATGACTCCTGATTTCTTCCCAAGGTTTTCTATCTCCAAAGTTGTCTCCCTTTGTGATTTCTTAGTTGTTTCTACTTCATTTTTTAGTTCCTGGATGGATTTGCTGAGATCCTTCACTTGTTTGTTTGTATTTTCCTGTATTTCTTTAAGGTAATTTTGCATTACCTCTTTCAGGATTTCTTCCTGATGACCCACGTTCTCCTGCATTTCTCTGAGCGATTTTTGTGTTTCCTCCTCATGGGATTCCATCTGTTGATCCATCGTCTCCTGCATTTCTTTAAGCAGTTCTCGTGTTTCCTTTGTAAGGGCATCTAACCGTTGATTCATTTCTTTAAGCAATTTTTGTGTTGCCTCCTTATGGGCATCCGTCTGTTGACCCATATTCTTCTGCATTTCTTTATGCAAATTTTGTGATTCCTTTGTGAGTGCATCTACCCGTTGATTCATCTCGTTAAGCGATTTTTGTGTTGTCTCCTTGTGCGCCTCCATCTTTTGATCCATGTTCTCCCGCATTTCTCTAAGCGATTTTTGTGTTTCCTTTGTAAGGGCTTCTAACCGTTGATTCATGGTCTCCTGTAACTCTTTATGAGATTTATTTGTGTCCTTCTTGTGATCCTCTAATAGCATCATGAGAAGTGATTTTAAATCCAGATCTTGTCTTTCGGGTGTGGTGGGGTATCCAGGACTTGCTGCTGTTGGAGAGTTGGGTTCGGATGGTCCTACATTACTTTGATTACTGTTAGTAACATTCCTACGTTTGCCTTTTGCCATCTGGATACCTCTGGTGTTAGTTGGTCCTGCTGCCACTGGCTGTTGGTTGGACCTCCTGTGAGCCTGCAAAGCTATTTCTGCCCCCCCCTGGATTACCAGGATTCCCCTGGCACCGATTTCTGGGGCCTGCCTGCTCCTGAGTGACTTTGGAGCCCTAATGTGCTTTGCCCCAAGTGATCTTATATTGGGGAGGCCTTGCACATCTAAAGGCTCAGCCTAGTGGATTCCTGGAGCAGAGGTCGCCAAAGGGAGGCTGGCAGGCTCCTGCCCTGTGCAGGGGTGTGTGATCTCTCCTGGGGGGGGGAGGGGGCGTCCCTCTGCCAGGCAGAAGTCCCACAGCAGATCTGGCGCGCTGGTCACTGCAGATCAGCCCAGCACCTGGGAGCAGGTTACACACAAGCTGCCTGAACCCGAAGCGATATTATGCCTGTCTGTCTCTGAGCCTGGTGGTCCCAACTACCTGGTCACTGGAGCAAAGATGGCGGAGGGCACTCTCCGTGGCGCCGCTCACCCTGTGGTCACGATGGCCCGCCGATCTGGCACCCAGACGACCACAGCGCCAACCCGCCCTCGGGCACAGAAGGAAGCCCCAACAGGCCGTGTCCCAAGTGATGTTATATCGGGGGGGAGAGCCTGGGTACCGGTCTCTCCAGCGCAGTCCGCGGGAACAGAGGTCGCGGAAGGGAAGCTGGCGGGCTCCCTCCCTGCGCAGGGTCCCTCCACCAGGCAGAAGGTCCCACCGCGGAACTGGCGCGCTGGTTACTGCAGATCAGCCCAGCACCTGGGAGCAGGTTACACCCAAGCTGCCTGAAACTGAAGCGATATTATGCCTGTCTGTCTCTGAGCCTGGCGGTCCCAACTACCTGGTCACTGGAGCAAAGATGGCGGAGGGCAGTCTCCGTGGCGCCGCTCACCCTGTGGTCACGATGGCCCGCCGATCTGGCGCCCAGACGACTACAGCGCCAACCCGCCCTCGGGCACAGAAGGAAGCCCCAACAGGCCGTGTCCCAAGTGATGTTATATCGGGGGGGAGAGCCTGGGTACCGGTCTCTCCAGCGCAGTCCGCGGGAACAGAGGTCGCGGAAGGGAAGCTGGCGGGCTCCCTCCCTGCGCGGGGTCCCTCCAGCAGGCAGAAGGTCCCACCGCGGAACTGGCGCGCTGGTTACTGCAGATCAGCCCAGCACCTGGGAGCAGGTTACACCCAAGCTGCCTGAAACCGAAGCGATATTATGCCTGTCTGTCTCTGAGCCTGGCGGTCCCAACTACCTGGTCACTGGAGCAAAGATCGCCTCTCCCGTTTTGAATGTTCATTAAGTAGTGCAGCAATTTTTTAGCTCTTTTCCAGCCCTAATTCTAATTCTGTGTATTGGTGGGGTTAATTCCCAATAGACTACCTTCTCTAATGACATCTCCCCCCTGGGTTTTTTGGATAGATACTCCTCATTGCAAGTGATGTTACCAGCATGTCCCTGTGTGCTTTAACTTTGCCCAGTTTGTGACATTACCCCAGATTGAGACATGTTCTTATACATTGTTTTTTCTGTTTTTAGGCACTTTGGACTGATTGTGGAGATGGATGATTTTCTGATCCTTTGCTGCATCTGTCATCTTTCCCCTCTGTAAGCCTCAGCTTTGGAGAGAGTCTGCGCATGTACACAATCTTCTTCTTATTTTACCCAAGATGGAAGAAGCAGAGATCTCTTGGATAACATTCTCCACAAAGTCTTCCATTACTTGAGTTTGTCTTCCAATTCAAGCCTGGATGTAGCTGATGCTGTTTGGGGCAGAGATGAAAGGACCATTCTACATAATTGGTTTAATGAGCATGGAAGACTAGAATAAAGGTCTTTGGTCAGCTTCATTCCTGTGTTTTATATTGCCTTTGCTCTTGCCCTGTGACTGGAAACCCATGTGATCAGGCACAGATCTTCCTCATCTTTCTACCCAACCATCCCAAGTCAGTCTTTTTATTAAATTTGTTCTTTCTCAGCATGTCATTGGAATGTGGATCAATAATATATGGGATACCTCTTCTCTGTAGGAGTCAAATCGATGTCGTTCCAACAGTTTTATTGAAGTATAATTCATGTGTCATATTCAGTTCAAACTGTAAAGTTCATTGGCTTTTAAAAAAAATATTCATAGGTATATGTAGTGAGATTTTGAATATTTTCCTGTGAATGGATTCACATGAGTCTTGTGTATGACAAAATTTAGATAATGTTATTTAAGTTTTATCTATGCTATGATATGCAATTGTACCCTTTAAGTTGTGAAATATATATAATATAAAGTTTCCCATTTTAACTGCTTTTCAGTGTGTTGCTCAGTGAGATTGAATATATTTAGAGTATTGCACAACCATCACCATCTTTGGCCTCCACAACTCAACCTGGAACATCGTGCACACAGAACAGTAACTTCCTTTCCTTATCTCATCTCATGTCAGGCTAAATTAATTTTTTTGTTTTTTGTGAGGTGTGGGCAGTGTACTTGGAGTACTTAGAATGTAGTGGTTCAGCAGAGCAGCAGAAAGCTGTGGCTAGGGCTTCCTCCAGTATTCTGCAGCATAGATCTCTTAGGATGCAGAGGCTGCAGATCTTTTCTCTAGAATAATAGATTCAGCCCTGTAATATGTTAAAAATAAAATTTCAGAAAAATACTAGATTTGTAGAAAAGTGTTTTTAGGTCTTGCCTAAAGACCTCCCAAGACTGACATTACAGGGTTACCAGGAACTGACATTTATGGCTTATTATTTATTGAGTTTCAGTTTTTATTTGAGTTCACTATTTTTTCCATTAATATCCTTTGTTTTGAGATCTAATCCAGAGTATTAAATTGGTTTTTGCTTCTTGAGTCTCCCCAGTCTTTCTTGAAGTTTCTTAGTTTTGTTTTTAATTTGTGTGTGTTTACATATGTGGAGACCTACTTTCATATCATTGGGCAGCAAGTGACTTTATTTGCTGATCCATCTTGCCGGTTCCCTTTCCTTGTTGGTTTGTCAGTTTGTCGGTCTGTCTCTTTTTAAAATTGTGAGTCTGTGCCTGTGCCTATGGGTGTGCCACATCATGGGATCAGGTTCCTTTTCTTGTTGAGCCATTTTGCTGGCCTATAGCTGGAGTGTTGTCTACACTGCTTTGTGTTCCTGGGTGGTTGCACACATGCACCTGCCCAGGAGCTAATTTGGATCTCCAAATAGAAAACACATGTGCACCAGTTATTCTTAAAGTGCCTTGGCTAACTCAGTGGCTGGGCACTCCTAAATCTACCCCAGGCCCAGTCGGGGAAGTGACCAGTAGCCACTTACCCGAAATCTTAATGGCTGGTTGGCTTTAACTCCTCCACTACTGCATCTTCCTTTCTTTCCCAGTCTTCTGATTCTCTCTCTGTGTCCCACCGTGTGCTCAATCTTGGCTATTGGCATCTTTATTGATAGATAATAATACAACCAGGGGCAAGGACCTTCAGCATCAGTAAACAGATTCTTGATGAAAGCATCAGAACCACCCTCTACATCTGTCCAATTTAAAAAAAAAAAACAAAAGAACAACTCTTCTCTCAGACATAAATTCAGCAGAACCATAACAGTCATGTAAATTGCAAAGTATAATATGCAATTAACATCTAGTCTGTCATATTTGTCAATTAGATAAAGTACTCTACCATCATTCCTAACTTAAAGAGTTATAATTCTATCCCTGAATTATGTTTAGATTTTAGCCTGTAATACCATCTGAAAACCATGTTTTTACTAGAAGTATCATATCTTTAATGTTAAACAACTTTTTAAGTTTGCTTATGGGACTATAATTAGTCTTAAGTCCTGTCAGAATTCTGAGAATGAATTAAATATTACCTGAGTATATAGGAAGCACCAAACATAGCTTCTGAAGCTTAAATTGTCGAGACAGCTGACTGCCTGGACAGCCCAATTTCTTACAATGCAAGCATCTATGTTCAGCCTTCTGGCCGAGGACCATCTAAAAGACCTTTGTAAAGGAGAACATATGAAGGACTAGCTTACCCTGTCTTGGTAGAACTTAGCAGTTGACTATCCCACATAGTGTGTCCTTTTCCCCGGACAGTATTTTTTCTGCAGATGAAATAGGCAATTTCTGCCCCATGACTACCTTGCTACAATAAGCAACCTTGTCTGGAGGTGAAGATGCTTAATTCTTCTTTGGAGGAGGATGGAGAAGCTGTCAGGAGCAGACATGTTTCATTGTCACGTGATCCTTAATGAAATAACTTTAAATGTCATATTCTGGATTTCTGATGTTTTTGAAGACGGTCTATATATCTGAGTAAAGAATATTGAACTGTTAAACCTTAGCTATGCTTAGTCATTTTTTCTATTTGAGTAAATTGAAAGTACTTTATTATAATTAAATTAGAATCTAACCTCCTAACCAAGAGTTTACTATCTGACCCTTAACTTGAGTTACTTAATTATCTTGTTCTTAAATGAGTTGCATAGGGCATAATGCCTAAGAGTAACAATATTAATTTCAAAATTTATATCAGTATACAGATTCATACCAATGAAAACCTTAATTCTATATCCATATATAAATTCTGTACCAATGTAAGAAATTATAACTTCAATTTTAGATCAATTACAAAGATTTCTACCTGTGTAAGATTATGGCTACATAATGTTTTGTTCAAGATAATTTAGCAATCCATCCCATCTATTTCCTCTGTGTTCAAAATTATGACCATTCCCAAATTATCCCTTAACATGACAACCTATCTAGTTTTTAAAATAACCATAACTGGACTCCCAAACCCAAGGAATCAGGCTGACAACTCTCCATAGCTTCTTCCTGCTCACTAGGGGTGATGAGAATTCTTTAATGGGGTAGGGAGGGGTAGGAAAATTAGAAAATTGGTTAGACTTAAGAAAGCTAGCTGAAGGCCAGGCAGTGGTGGCGCACGCCTTTAATCTCAGCACTTGGGAGGCAGAGGCAGGAGGATTTCTGAGTTCGAGGCCAGCCTGGTCTACAGAGCGAGTTCTAGGACAGCCAGGGCCACACAGAGGAACCCTGTCTCGAAAAAAACCAAAAAAAAAAAAGAAAGCTAGCTGAATAATAGTATCTATTATCCAGTCTCTGTATGGGTAGAAGGCTCAGGCCTTGACTGAAGTTCTGACTGGATCTGTCTGAAAGGTTGGATGAAGTGAAATGATCTGGAATCAGTAGCAATCTTAAAACTTTTCTAGAAGCAAGTCACTGTACAGCATCAGGAAGCAGGGGACTGGAACAACAGGTCAGTTCAGCATCTTTGAGGATGAATCTTGTCAAAGTTCTATATATTCTATAATATATGAATCTCACAAACAAAATTTTAGTATCATTAAGATTTTTGTATGGGCCGGACAGTGGTGGCACATGCCTTTGATTCCAGCACTTGGGAGGCAGAGGCAGGCAGATTTCTTAGTTTGAGGCCAGGCTGATCTTCAGAGTGAGTTCCAGGACAGCCAGGGATACACAGAAAAATCCTGTCTTGCAAAAAACAAAACAACAACAAAAAATTTGTATGGATTGTACAGGATGCACACAGATCAGTTAAGATGAAATTTTGCTTCTTGTTTGAGCAGATGGAATACAACTGTCTCTTTTATGAATTAATTTTATCAATAACCAAATGTAATAAATCTCCATACCATATGAAGAAAGGCACAAAGAATCTTAGGGATTGCATAACCAATAAGACTTATTGTCTCATTTTAGCTGAAGTTTTGCTAGAGACAGTATTTCTGTCTAAGCCAGTTACGGGGCTGTTCCCATGTCAAAGAATCAGCAGATCATTTACCTGTCTTGTTTGATTTTCTTGAATTTTCAAAATCTTCTGGTAGTCTTCCCCTGTCATATCTGATCCATATCACTCTGGAAGGGGTCCAGAGCCATTCTCCTTTCCTGTCAGCACAAATACAGAACCTTTCTCCCCAAACAGCATGACCTTGGTCCAGTAACTGGAATCCATTAAGGGTATAGTTTGACCTTTCTCCCAGAGGGGCTTTAGCACAGCCACCAAACTCATAACTATACTCATTTTGATAATCAAATCAATTCGAAGTAACTAAAGCAATCTAAACAAATATCTTTTGAGATCGTGCTTCTACTGTCCCCGGCCCTGACCTTCATGAGATCAACGTCTAAATTATTTATACATCTGGGCAAACTCGAATCCTCCCTACTATGGAGATTAATATCTCTCTGAGTACATACTGTAGTATGTCCCTTTCTGTATGTAATTCCCAAGGCCTAAGTTTCTGAGATAGATTAGGCCCCCTACTTCCTGCTTCTGATCTAATTTTTTAAGGTAGAATGCTTCGAGATTTATATATCTCTGTATTTAACTTTAATTAAAATCCCTTCTACTCACTGTATAAGCCTATTTACAGGTTGTACTTTTTAGTTATACTAGGCTGACAATCCCAGAAATCTCTTGTTGGCCACTTTCAAAGATCCCAAGAAATTGTCCTGGCAAGATGTTTACATGTCTTTAAATCATTTGTTCATTCATTTTCCCTAACTTCTCCCTACTGTGGAGCTTAATACCTGCTATGTCTACCATCAGGCTCTCTTCTTCTTAAGCACTTTGTATTAGTTTTGAACTGTGGGAAGAAATCTCCACGTGGCTCGGACAAAAATCTGCATATTCCCTTCTATCCTTAAAAACAATGAAATGAGATTCATAAATCTCTATCTGTTATTTTTCTGGTGGCTGGAGGCAGGCACCTCCAGTTTGCTTCTCACTGTCCCCTGCAGTCAGCAGCTGTGTTCTTTTGTTCCAGTTTTACTTGCTGGAACCACGTGACTCAGTTCTGCTCACTGAGAAAGCAGTCCTCCCCTCTCTTAAACTGTATCATTATATGTATGTAATCCATTTGAGAATTTATTAAATTAATAGTGGATTCTCACCTTCCACGTGGGGTGCCATATGTAGTGTGCATTTTGTCTACACCACTTTGTGTTCCTAGCTGGTCGAATGGCACTCACCCTCACAGGAGCTATTTCTTTCTTTCTTTCTTTTTTTTTTTTTTTTTTGTTTTTTGAGACAGGGTTTCTCTGTGTAGCCCTGGCTGTCCTGGAACTCACTCTGTAGACCAGGCTGGCCTCGAACTCAGAAATCCGCCTGCCTCTGCCTCCCAAGTGCTGGGATTAAAGGCGTGCATCACCACCGCCCAGCACAGGAGCTATTTCTGATCCACGAATAGAACACACAGACACACACACACACACACACACACACACACACACACACACACACGAGAACTTAGGGAAAATGAATGAACAAATGATTTAAAGACATGTAAAAGTTTTGCCGGGGCAATTTCTTGGGATCTTTGAAAGTGGTTGACAAGGGATTTCTGTCAGCCTAGTATGATTAAAAGTTAGAGCCTGTAAATAGGCTTATACAGTAAGTAGAAGTGAATTTAATTAAAGTTAAATACAGAGATATATAAATCTCGAAGCATTCTACCTTAACAAATTAGATCAGAAGCAGGAAGTAGGGAGCTTAGCCTAGCTCAGAAACAGGCCTTGGGAATTATATAGAAAAAGGGACATACTACAGTATGTATCCACAGAGATATTAATCTCCACAGTAGGGTTCAAGTTTAAATACCTTGGCTAACTCAGTGACTGGGCACTCTTAAATCTTTACCCCAGGCCCAGTTGGGGAAGTGGCCAGTAGCCACTTGCCTGAAATCTCACATGGCTGGTTAGCTTTATCCCCTCCACTTCATCCCCTTCTTCTCTCCCCCAGTCTTCTGGTTCTCTCTCTGTGTCCTACCCACACAACTCTCAGTGTCCCACTCTGGCCTCAGTCATTGGCTATTGGCGTCTTTATTGTTAGATCAAAATCCAGTTGGGGGCAAGGATCCTCAGTAAATAGTAAACACAGATTCCTGATCAAAGCATCAGAACCACCCTCTATACTGGTCCTTTTGTTTTTGTTTTTTAATCACATTTACAGTCTTGACTAATGTTGGCCAAATACCCTGTAGCTTGTTCCCCAGCCTGGCTTGTATGTTTGTCTGTGATTAGTTAAGTTTGAATGTTACACAGACCCACCAATAGGCAATGTTACTACAAATATTGAACGTGCTCACTTTTATTCAAGAGAAAGTTAAAAAAAAGTAACTTTTACTGGGAGAGATTAATAAGTATATGTTACCAGCATTTCTTTATACAACAAGGCGAATCATATTTTTTCTTGTGTGTGTGTGTGTGTATGTGTGTGTGTGTGTGTGTGTGTGTGTTGTGCATGCCTGTTCACATGTGTGTGTGTAAGCCAGAGTTTGATGTTGGCTGTCTTTCTCAGTTGCCCCACTATTGAGGCAGGGTCTCTAAGTTAAACCCAGAGCTTCCTAATTTGGTAGATAGTCCCCAGAGCCTCATCTCTGCCTCTGTGTCCGGATGCTTGGTGGGTTGCCATGCCCACCCGGCACTTATGTGGGCACCGGGGATCTGAACTAGGCTCCTCGTGCTTATGCAGCAGGTACTTTTACATTTATTTTTAGCATTTCCTGAAAAATAGAAATTCCTTAATGTTGGTGTACACTTTTAAAATATAAACAGAAAGAATGTTAAATGCTGTCACTAGAAAAATATGAGTTAATAAATTTAAAAAATTTCCAGGCATAGTGGCATATACCTTTGATCCCAGGACTCAGGAGGCAAGTTCAGGCAGATCTCTGAGTCTGAGGCCATCCTGGTCTACAGAGTGAGTTCCAAGACAGTCAGAGGTATACAGAGAAACCCTGTCCCTAAACCTCTTCCCCCACTTCCAATAAAAAAATAGAAGGAAGAAAGAAAGAAAACTAGGTCGATAGAACCATCTCATATGGAGAGTTGGCTCAGTGGTTAAGAACACTTTTTGTCTCTCTGGAGTTTAACTTCTTGAGTTCTTTGTATATCTTGGATATTAGCCCTCTGTCGGATGTAAGGTTGGTAAAGATCATTTCCCAGTTAGTTGGTTGCCGCTTTGTCTTTTTGACGGTGTCTTTTGCCTTGCAAAAACTTTGTAATTTAATGAGGTCCCATTTGTCTATTCTTGATCTTAGAGTATAAGCTATTGGAGTTCTGTTCAGGAAATTCTCCCCTGTGCCCATATGTTCAAGGTTCTTCCCTAGTTTCCCTTCTATTAGTTTCAGTGTGTCTGGTTTTATGTGGAGATCTTTGATCCACTTAGAATTGAGCTTAGTGCAAGGAGATAAGGATGGGTCAATTTGCATTCTTCTGCATGTTGACCTCCAGCTGAGCCAGCACCATTTGTTGAAAAGGCTATCTTTTTTCCACTGGATGGTTTTAGCTCCTTTGTCAAAGATCAAGTGACCATAGGAGTGTGGATTCATTTCTGGGTCTTCAATTCTGTTCCATTGATCTACATGTCTGTTACTGTACCAATACCATGCAGTTTTTAACACTATTGCTCTGTAGTACAGCTTGAGGTCCGGGATACTGATTCCCCCAGAGGTTCTTTTACTCTTGAGAATAGTTTTAGCTATTCTGGGTTTTCTGTTATTCCAGATGAATTTTTGAATTGCTCTTTCTAACTCTATGAAGAATTGAGTTGGGATTTTGATGGGGATTGCATTGAATCTGTGTATTACTTTTGGTAAGATGCTCATTTTTACTATATTAATCCTGCCAATCCATGAGCATGGCAGATTTTTCCATCTTCTGAGGTCTTCTTCAATTTCTTTCTTCAGAGACTTGAAGTTCTTGTCATACAGATCTTTCACTTGTTTGGTTAGCGTCACGCCAAGATACTTAATATGGTTTGTGGCTATCGTAAAGGGTATTATTTCTCTTACTTCTTTCTCAGCCTGCTTATCCTTTGAGTATAGGAAGGCTTCTGACTTGCTTGAGTTGATTTTATATCCGGCCACTTTGCTGAAGTCGTTTATCAGCTGTAGGAGTTCTCTGGTGGAGTTCTTTGGGTCGCTTATGTATACTATCATATCGTCTGCAAATAGTGATAGTTTGACTTCTTCCTTTCCAATTTGTATCCCTTTGACCTCTTTTTGTTGTCTAATTGCTCTAGCTAGAACTTCAAGTACTATATTGAAAAGATATGGAGAGAGAGGGCAGCCTTGTCTAGTCCCTGATTTTAGTGGGATTGCTTCAAGTTTCTCTCCGTTTAGATTGATGCTGGCTACTGGTTTGCTGTAAATTGCTTTTACTATGTTTAGATATGGGCCTTGAATTCCTGATCTTTCCAAGACCTTTAGCATGAAAGAAGTTAAACTCCAGAGAGGCAAGTAACCCTATTAAAAAATGGGGTACAGAGCTACACAAAGAGTTCTCACCTGAAGAATATCTAATGGCTGAGAAGCACCTAAAGAGATGTTCATCATCCTTAGTCATTAGGGAAATGCAAATCAAAACAACCCTGAGATTCCATCTCACACCAGTCAGGATGGCTAAGATCAAAAACACAGGAGACAGCAGTTGTTGGCGAGGATGTGGAGAAAGAGGAACACTCCTCCACTGCTGGTGGAATTGCAGGCTGGTACAACCACTCTGGAAAGCAGTCTGGCGGCTCCTCAGAAAACTGGGCATGACACTTCCGGAGGATCCGGCTATACCACTCCTGGGCATATACCCAGAGACTTTACCTGCATGCAATAAGGACACATGCTCCACTATATTCATAGCAGCCTTATTTATAATAGCCAGAAGCTGGAAAGAACCCAGATGTCCCTCAACGGAGGAATGGATTCAGAAGATGTGGTATATTTACACAATGGAATACTACTCTGCAATTAAAAACAATGAATTCACGAAATTCCTAGGCAAATGGTCAGAACTTGAAAATATCATCCTTAGTGAGGTAACCCAATCACAAAAGATCACACATGGTATGAAGTCACTGATAAGGGGATATTGACCCAGAATCTCAGAATACCCTAGACACAATCAGCATATCAATAGATTTCTAAAAAGATGGAAGGAGAGACCCCTGGTCCTGGAAAGACTGGATGTAGGGGAACGCCAGGACAGAGTAATGAGAGGGGGTTGAACAGAGAAAAGAGGGAGGGAAGGGGGCTTATGGGACTTTCGGGGAGGGAGGAAACGGGAAAGGGGAAGTGATTTGGAATGTAAATTAAAAAAATAAAATAAAATTAAATTAAAAAAAAAAAGACAAAAAAAAAAAAAAAGAACACTTTTTGTGCCGGGCAGTGGTGGTGCACGCCTTTAATCCTAGCACTTGGGAGGCAGAGGCAGGCAGATTTCTGAGTTCGAGGCCAGCCTGGTCTACAGAGCGAGTTCCAGGACAGCCAGGGCTATACAGAGAAACCCTGTCTCGAAAAAAAACAAAACAAACAAACAAGAACACTTTTTGCTTTTACAGAAGACCTGGGTTGGTTCCCAGTTCCCAGTACCCACGTGGTAACTCACAACCACTTTTAACTTTAGTTCTAGGGAATCTGTCATTCTTTTATGACCTCGGTAGGTACCAGGCACCTATACACATGTAGGCAAAACACTCATAAAGTTACAAAAGCAATGCACGTGACTTAAAAAGGTAGTAGTATTGAGCCAGGCATAGTGCCACATGCCTTTACTCCCAGTTCTCATGAGACCCAGGCAGGTGGATCTCTGAGTTTCAGGCCAGCTGGTCTACAAAGTGAGACCCTGTCTCAAAAGAAAAACAAGTTAGTATTGAATTCAATAAGGGTATTTTAATTTGTATTTCCTTTTAACTTTGGGTGCTAGGTCACGGTGTAAAATGCATGTAGAATTTCAAATGTCATTAGACCTCCTTCTCCTGGTATCATGCCTGTGATGTCACATTATAGGTTAAAAAAAATGATGTAGATATAATTTAGGTTGACTAGTCAATTGACTTTAAAGTTGATTATCCTGGGCTGATCCCTTAAAAGCAGAACTTTCTCCTGACCAAGAGTAAAAATGCATGTCAAATTCAAAGTATGGAAGAAAAGGCCTTTCTCCCTCAACCTCCATCCCAGCCCTGGCTGTCACGGAACTTCTCCTATAGACCAGGCTGGGCTCCAACTCACAGAGTTCCACCTGCCTCAACCTCAGAGGGAAAAGACATTTCTTAACTTTCTGGCTTTGCAGACACAGAAGACAATGAGTCAAGAAACATGGGCAGTCTTCAGCTAAGAACTATGGTGGCCTGCATAGATGGTTCTGCCATAGCGACACATCTGTGAGTCCTCCGGGAAATGGTGCTGGTCACTGTAGCTTCAGCATCTGGCTTTGGCGCTTGGCTTTCTTCTCCGCTGATCTCAATCTCATGAGTTGGCCCTCCCCTGCCCCCACATCTATGCTCTATATAGTAATTTGTTGATGGAAGCTCTTGCCTGGTCCCTGTCGCATATTTTATTGTTGAATAAAAGTGAGCTGGCTCTTGAAGAATAAAAGAAACATTTAGTCACTGTAATGGCTCACAGCAGCTCGCTGTGGTTTTAATTTGCATTTATCAAATATGTTATGCAAATATTTCGTCCCAGGCCCAGCACATCCATATTTTAAAGTCTGATGACTGATTTTTACATGTGTTCAGCCCTGCTGGGGGGTTGACTTCAATGAGGCACTTGGGCTTCCCAGGACTCCCCACAGTTTTGCATGTTTTTTAAGGCTGTGGAAAAGCAGGACTTCCCTCGTCAGCATCTCTTGTGCTCTGCTTGCTTAGTGTCTGACATTCATGGGCCAATGGGCCAAAAGGGATTGGGTATCTCTATGTCTGACTGCGCGTACTAGAGTAGAGACAGATGGAGGAAAAAATAAATCAGTAAAACCTGATGCTAACATTATATAAAGCTTAATGATCATCTATCTGTTGGCATTTTTTTTTTCATAAAAAACACCAAGTGTAGACATGTGTGTGTCTGTGTACGTAAGATCATTTTCCTGAGGAGGCCAGAGGTGTTAGGTGGGTCCCCATAGAGCTAAAGAGTTATTCTCTCTCTCTCTCTCTCTCTCTCTCTCTCTCTCTCTCTCTCTCTCTTTCTCCCTCTTTCTCTTTCCCCTCCCCCTTTTCCCCTCTCTCCTTCCCCCCTCTCCCTGCGTGCATGTACTCTCTCTTTCTCCCCTCCACCCACCTCCCTGTCTGCATGATGATTTCCCTAGCCTAGTTCCTTAGTTACTCGCCCAAAAGCTGACCCCAAATAAATCTGCCTTTTGACTCTCAATAAAACAAAACAAAACAAAACAAAACAAAATAGCTATAGGCAGTTGTGAACTGCCTGACATAGGACTGGGAATCAAACTCCCGTCTTCTGAAAGAGCAGTTTGCTCTCTTACCCACTGAGCCATCTTTCCATTCTCAACACAGCATTTTGAGATAAGGTCTCATGTATCCCAGCATGGCCTTGAGATTTCTGTGTAGCTGAAGATGACCTTGAATTTCTACTCCTGGGATCACAGGCTATTCCCAACGTTTAGACTTTGCTGGGGATCAAATCTGGGCCTTGTGCATGCAACCACCTGCACTAAATCTTACTCATTTGAAAAGAGCATCTCAGCTGGGCGGTGGTGGCGCACGCCTTTAATCCTAGCACTTGGGAGGCAGAGGCAGGCGGATTTCTGAGTTCGAGGCCAGCCTGGTCTACAGAGCGAGTTCCAGGACAGCCAGGGCTACACAGAGAAACCCTGTCTCGAAAAACCAAAAAAAAAAAAAAAAAAAAAATAAAAGAGCAGCACATAAAAAAAAAGGTTAGAAAAAAATTGCAATCTTCCTGGCTCGCTCTTTGTATTAGAACCAGGGATCTGATGTTTCCACTTCATGCTAAGTAGCTCTGAGCAGCTCAAATTTAAGACATGTTTCCATTATGTTTTCTAACGATTGGCTCAGAGTTCTCTATCTTGGGATCCCCCTCCCTTCTCTTAGAAACTTGGTTTTCTTGAGGAGGTCTTTTTGTTTCATTCTTTTAATTTTAAAGTTAGTTGCAATATTTTTGTTTTGAATTTGAAATGGCTTTAGGAGAATTCTACCTTTTTAGACAGGCAAATATGTCTCTAGGTCAATTCTAGTTTGCTCCCTTTGTTGTTTTGTTCTTGGGTCAAAAGCAACTTAGAGGAGGAAAGGGTTTATTTCATCTTGTTTCCAGGTCACAATCAATCATAAAGGGAAGTCAAAGAAGAACCTGAAACAGAAACCTTGGGGCAAATGCTGTTTGCTGGCTTGCTCCAGGCGCATGCTTAGTAGCTCTCCTCATCCTACCCAGGGCTACCTGCCTAAGGCTGGCACTGCCCACAGTGGGCTGAACCCCCATGTTGGTTAATTTACCAAAGCAATCTACCACAGACATGCCTACATGTCAATCTGATCCTGACAGTTTCTCAGCTGAGGCTTTCTTCTCAGATGACTCTAGGTTGTGTGAAATCGGATCAAGGTTAACCAGGACAAGATCCTTTAGCATTTATGTGGCTCTTTATGTAAAGATCATCACAACTACAAAGTGACTTTAGTCAACCATAATCATTTAAAATTTTTATTTTAATTTTTTAACTTTACAAAATTAATTTTTTTTTGTTTGTTTTTGTTTTTCGAGACAGGGTTTCTCTGTATAGCCCTGGCTGTCCTGGAACTCGCTCTGTAGACCAGGTTGGCCTCGAACTCAGAAATCCGCCTGCCTCTGCCTCCCAAGTGCTGGGATTAAAGGCGTGCGCCACCACCGCCCGGCTTACAAAATTAATTTTTGACAGTTTCATGCATATAAACAATATATATGCTCAAACCCATTATTCTTTCTTCTCCTTCTACCCCTTTTGCTCCCCCTTTCCTAAGTAGACCCCCCCCTTAGGCTTTTTTCCTCTTCCTCCTCTTCTTCCTTCTCCTCCCTTCCCCCTTCTTCTTTCTTCTTCTTGACAGAGCTTCTCTGTATAGCCCTGGCTGCCCTTAAACTCTCTCTGTAGACCAGGCTGGCCTTGAACTCATAGAGATCTTCATGTCTCTGCCTTCTGAGTGCTGGGATTACAGGTGCCACCACTGCCCAGCTATTTTATTTATTTATTTTGTGTGTGTGTGTGTGTGTGTGAGTGTAGGTTTTATGCAGTCACCATACCTACTGTGTGTCCATTGCTACATAGGCTATGTTGTATCCAGAAGATATACAATATTTCACCTTGTACTTTAAGTCTTAGAATCCTTCTATCTCCTCTTTTGTGTAGTCTACTGGGCCTTGAAAGGTGTGATATAAAGGTCCTGTTTAGGGATGAGTACTCAGTAGTCCCTTATTCTCAGTCCTTTGAACAGTTTAGCCTCTGCATTAACTGTCTCCCAATGGAGAAAGAAACTTTTCTGGCCAAGAGGTAGAAAGCAGTTTGACACCATGTCTACTTAGCATAGTAAGTTCTCCCCTAGGGTCTCTGGCCCCTCCTGCTATGGACTTTCAAACAGTTTATAGTGCTAGATATATATTTGTTCCCAAGGAAAAGGCCTCATATCCTTGGGCTAGGGATTGGTTCCTCCCCAAACACTCAGCATCGCTATCACACCTGTGGGGACATTTTGTCCGGCAGGTCAGTGTAGCAGTGTCCTGTAGGGTTGGTTCTGATGCTAAGGTTCTGTACCCTAGTTGGTTCTTGATCAATCAATAAAGAAGCCAGGGGCCAATCTGGGCAGAAGGGAAGAGATGGGACTTCTGGGTCCCCAGAGGAGGCTGAGAGAAGCAGGAAGAGGAAGGGAGATTTTTCCGTGCTTCAGAGGGAGAAAAGGTGACCAGCCCTGTGAGAGCTCAGGCGGAGTGGCCATAGGCTGCTTCCCCAGGTGGGAGATTAGAAGCGTAACTAAACTGAGAACAGTTTTGGGGTGTTAAACAAGAAGGTGACTGGGACACTAAGCTAAGGGCAGATTAAGAGGTCCTGAGCTAAGGGCATCCCACTAGATGTGGGAGATCAGAAGCGCCCAGCAATTGAGCCAATAAGGCAGGTTGAAATTGAGCTACATGTGTATGTCTGTGTTTTTCACCCACGGATCCAATATTCTCTGGGTGGGGTCTGGTAGGATGGCCCATTCCCAGAGCATTAAAATGCAGTAGTTGAAAGACAACACACTACAGAATTCTGGTCTACATCTAGGTAAGACTGCTAATGCCTTTTCTCCCCTAGCAGCCTGCATTTCCAGTACTATGATTGCTAGGGGAGGAAGCTACAGTTCCAACTTGATTTATCTGTGTGTTTCCAGAGTATGTGTTAGCTTTAGCAGTGGGGCCTTATCCTGTTCTGATAAGTGATCAAGAGCAATGTCAATAGCCTCCATTTTTACTATTTATTTATTTAGAGATAAGAGTTTCTATATGTAGCTTTGGCTGTTTCGGTATACCAGGCTAGCCTCTAGCTCACAGAGACCTGCCTGCCTCTGACTCCTTTTTTCTTTTCTTTTAAAGATTTATTTATTAATGTGTGTACACTATAGCTCTCTTCAGACATACCAGAAGAGGGTATTGGATCTCATTACAGCTGGCTGTGAGCCACCATGTGATTGCTGGGAATTGAACTCAGGACCTCTGGAAGAGCAGTCAGTGCACTGAGCCATCTCTCCAGCCCCCTGCCTCCTAAGTGCTGAGATTAAAGGTGTGTAGCATCACAGCCTGCAACTTCCATTGTTTTGAGAGCCTCTGAGGTCTCCCTGGCTAGCAACTCACTGGGAGGTATCCCACACCTGGACTGGGATTTTTGTTTAATGACCTATGGCTTCTGAGAACAGAATTATGTATTTATGCAGGGTGCCACCCAAGTGTTGAAGTTTGTAAAGATCTTCAAGAAACATAGCATGCTGCCTCCAAGTGGTACATACCTGTTATCCAAGCTTTTGAAAGGTAGAGGTTAGAGAATTAGGAATTCTAGGCTAGCCTAGGCTACATAGTGGACTTTGAGACCAACCTGGGCTATAAGAGACCCTTTCTCAAAACAAACAAATAAATGAAATAACGCATGCTGATCTGTAGTAACTGATACTGTGGCTGAAGAGAGTGTGTGATATGCAATATGGTCTTTCTTCTCTAATGAATATTTCCTTCTGCCCTATTTTTTATTAACAAAGTATTCTACTTGAGTGTCTTAGGGTTTCCATTGCTGTGAATAGACACCATGGCCAAGGCAACTCTTATAAAGGATAACACTTAATTGGGGTTGGCTTACTGGTTCAGAGGTTCAGTCCATTATCATCAAGGCTGTAAGCATGGCAGTGTCCAGGCAGACATGGTGCCGGAGAAGGAGCTGAGAGTTCTGAATTTCGGTCCAACTGCAAACAAGAGAAGTCTGGCTCCTATGTGACTGTGTCTTAAAGCCTACCCCTACAGTGACACACTTCCTCCAACAAGGCCATACCTACTCCAACAAGGCCACACTTCCTAATAGTGCCACTCCCTGGGCCAAGCACATTCAAATCACCACATTGAGTAATGAAATGAACCTAACCGATTGTAGCACCACACATTTCAAAAGGTAGTAGAAGGCTGGGGGTGTAGTTCACTGGTAGAGTACTTGTCCAGCACATGCAGAACCCTGGGCTTCACTCCTGGCACTGTATCAAACTTGGTGGAGCAAACATGTATCTCCAGCATCCAGTAGATGAAAACTGCTTGGTCAGGAGTCTGAAGTTACCTTTAGCTGCAGAGAAAGTTGGGGGATATCCTGGCTTTTAAACAAACACATGAACCAACCAACCAACCAACCAACCAATGTGACTACAAAATAGCATGCTATGTTTTGTAATAGAGAGAAACACTATCATGAATACTCATTAGGATGGAAGCCACTGTAACTGGGGCTTTTGTTAACTTAGTTAGATCTTTGCTTACTGAATATTGTGAATTCTCCATTGTGAATATGGGTCACCTGGGGTAACAAGAGTTCTACATAAGAAATGAAAGTTAGAAATGATTTGTTACTCTCTGAAAGGAAGTGCGCAAAGGAAGGCTTGTTGGCACATCAGATATCGAGTCAGCTAATGAGTGTTCCTTTCTGAGAAAAGGCTCATTTTGATGTGCTAATAACCTCAGGTTTCACAGCCTGAAGCACACTTGTAGAGATTATGAATGTCACCCTGAAGGGCCTCTTTGGAGACAATTGGAGAGCTTTTACCTAAGACAGACAACATGTCCTTTACACTGCCTGTTCCTAATAGAGTCCAGGGCCATAGAGAGAAACTTGGTTTTAAAAAGACATCTATGTCGGTCAGCTCATGGTGTATTTCCAATGAGTTGATAATGAACACATCTCTACCTTATTAGGGAAGATAAATAGAAACTGACCAGGGAGCTGCAGGGCTCACCATTCTCATCTGAGGGTTGTCATATCCACATGTCATAAAGCAGAGATCAACATTCAGCCTTCCAGACAGCCCAACTCACTATAATGAATTCTCTGAAGATGCTCACGGTGTCTTCAGGAAACGCGCACCACCTCAGGACAAGTGAGAATTATTTCAAAACAACAGGCTTCTGACAGCAATGTTCACTCCCCTAGCCTGCTCTGAGAAACTCTGCCATTTGTGCTATGGAATAGTTGCAGGATTATTTCTGAATTCTTGCTTTTTGCACTGTTAGGACATGGTTGCATGCCAAAAGAGAGATACAAAATTATCTTTTTTCCTTAAAGTCATTCTTAATGACTGGAGACATAAAATAGTGATTTCATCAAGCAGTCTGTAAAAGTAAAAAGTTGAGGGAGGAGAGAGTTCTGGGGGTGGGTGGGAGCGAGTGAGAGAGAGAGAGAAAGAGAGAGAGAATCTATACTAAAAGATACTAAAAGAAAGCAGAGTTACTTGAACACAAGGCAAGAAGCATCCCTAGGGTGCTAGGCCTCGTAGAATTTGACAAGGACTTTGCTCTTCAGTAAACTTTGTGTATGTATGTATACATGTGTACATATGCATACGTGTGTGTGTGTGTGTGTGTGTGTGTGTGTGTGTGTGTGGGCGTGCGCACGCGTGCTCGAATTTGTCAAGATCATGTTTTTTGAGACAAGATCTCTCACTAGCATGGGGCTGGCCTAGTAGGATAGGCTGGGGGACCAGAGAGCCGCAGCAATCCTCCTGCCTCTGCCTCCCCAGCTCTGGGATTACAGGCATTGTGCCAGTTTTTTGTATGTGCTTTTTTGGGATTGAACTTGAGTTTTTACATTTTGTATTGTGAACACTTTACCAACAGTACTATTTTTCCACTCTGGTGCTAGACTTTTTGAAAGGACTGAACTTCTCTAGAGTTCTCCTAGTTTGTTTGTTTGGCTCAGGGTCTCACTGTGTAACCCTTGCTATCCTGGAACTCACCATGTTGACTAGGCTGACCTCAATTTACAGAGATCTGACTGTCTCTGACTCTTTGCTGACATTTAAGGTGTGCACCACCATCCATAGCTGATTCTCATAGTTTTATATAGCAATTTAGAAAAATAGTATATAGTCTGCTTTGGGGTGAAGGTAGTGGGTATCGATTGAGAGCCAGCAGTCAAAAGCTGGGGATTGATGGGTAGATGCTCCTCCTTTACTGAGTACCAGGACTATGTTACCAATTGTTCTAAAAGATAAAAAGAGGATCTGGCAGTTGCAGGAGACTGAATGTAATCTGGAGAATTAGAATTACTGGTGACTGTTTATTCTATAGGACAAATCGAATCCTCTTGGCTTGATGTTCTGTGACTGCTATGAGATTTGGCTGGTACTGAAATTGCCTAGTAAGGCTGACTAGATTGGGAGGTGTACTGGCTGGTTTTGTGTGTTAACTTGACACAAGCTAGAGTTATCACAGAGTAAGGAGTCTCCCTTTAGGAAATGCTTCCATGAGATCCAACTGTAAGGCATTTTCTTAATTAGTGATCAAGTGTATCTGTGTGTGTGTGTGTGGGGGGCGTAGCCCATTGTGAGTGGTGCCATCCCTGGCCTGGTAGTCTTGGGTTCTATAAGAAAGCAAGTCAGTAAGCAGCACCCCTTCATGGTCTCTGTATTAGCTCCTGCCTCCAAGTTCCTGCCCTGTGTGAGTTCCTGTCCTGACTTTCTTTGGTGATGAACAGCAATGTGGAAGTGTGAGCTGAATAAACCCTTTCCTCCCCAACTTGCTTCTTGGTCATGATGTTTTGTGTAGGAATAGAAACCCTGACTAAGACAGGGATCTAGTCTGCCTTTCTGTGCTAATATACCCCATCCCCACTCCTGATCCAGACACTCTGACTTCCTTGAGGGCACTCTGGTCTAACCAGAGGCACCTTCTGCCTCTTGTGTGTTCTGTCTCATCCACTTCCCCACCTGCCACCTTGCTTAAGCTTAAGTCCAATACACAGAAACTCTCTCTGTCCTCCCTCTAGAGGAGGGTGGTTGTATCATAGCCTCTCATGTTTGTGTGTCTCAATATAGGGTTCCCCACATGGATACACATCTTTTTGTGTATGATGTGTGTGTCTCTTTTCACACAGCTGTTTTCATGAGGGTAGTAGTGGACTGGACCGTCTGCTTTGTGATTCTAGCTTTGGGGCTCCCCTTAAGGTCTGGTACAAGAAAAGAAGAGGGTTAGTTTAAAAACTTCAATAATTGATTTTAATGGACTGAAGTTCAGTCAGTAAGGTGCTTGTTTTTGACACAGTGAGGTCTTGAACCTGATCCCCACAACCTACAGGAAAAAGCCAGGCATAGTGGCTCTCACCTGTCATCCCAGAGCTGGGGAGGTGGAGACAGGAGGATTCTCGGGGCTTACTTAGTCTGCTTGGCTAGCTCCAGGCCAGTGAGCAACCCTATCTCAGAAAGGGGTGGTGTGAGGCTGAAAGATGGCTCAGTAGTTAAGGGCACATACTGCTCTTGACAAGGACTTGAGTTCTAGTCTCAGTATTTAGGTCAGGTGGCTCATAGTTGCCTCTAACTCCAGATCCAGACCCAGGAGTTAGACCCCCTCCTTCTGGTCTCCACAGGCACCTGCACTTATGTGCACAAACCCATACACAGACACCCTTGAAGACACATAATTACAAAAACTCCTAAAAAATAAAGTGCATGGTGTCTGAGGAACAATTAATGAGGTAGTACTTCTGACTCTGTGCTTACATAGGAATACCTACATAGGAACACACATACACACACACACACACACACACACACACACACACACACGGCAAACAAACGAACAAACAAACGAACAGTGAGTTGTCCTACGTTCAGGGGTTCCCATTGCATATATATATATCCCATATATATATATATATATATATATATATATATATATATATCCCTTATATACCCCTTAAATAAGGGTTAGAGAGGAACTGCCACACCTCCCAGGATTCACGTGAGTACTGGGAATTTGTGTTTCGGTCTTCATACTTTGCATAGCCAGCACTTATTTTTTAAATTATATTTTTAAAATTATAGATCTCAATACAACCTTTTCCTATACATCCTTAGCTTTGGTTATCCTCCATCCATGTTCCCCATTCCTCACTCCCATCTCCCCTTAAACCTTTCCACCCCCAGTCTCCCCATCTCTGTCTTTATATTACTTGTGATCTATTACTGACATCCTATAAGGTTCCTCCCAACTTCCATGGCCTGTGTCTAGCTTTCTGACATGAAAAGGCCTGTATCTTAAACACACTAACCTAAATATTCAAAGCTAGGATCCACATATGTGAGAGAAATGTGACAATTTGTGACAATTGTCTTTGTGAGCCTGGGTCACCTTGTGCAGTGAGATTTTCCAGTTTCATCCATTATCTACACATTTCATGATTTTAGCGCTCTCTCTCTCTCTCTCTCTCTCTCTCTCTCTCTCAGAGCTGAGTAGAGTTACATTGTATGTGTGCACCACATTTTGACTATCTGTGTATTGGGTGAAGGACAACTGGTTCTAGTTCCTGGCTATTGTGAATAGAGCAGTGGTGAACAAAGAGACTGAAGTGTGTATGCCCAGGGCTAGCCTCACTGGGTAGTTTTGCAAATCACTTTAGGTGTGACTAGAATACAGCTAGATCCTCATAGAAATGCCATTTTAGTCAAAGTATATAAAGAAATTCAGGGTCCATGTGAATATGTAGTTCAAAAAGATATCATTGGTTTCCTAAGGGTTCCTAGTTTCCTAAGGGTTCCTGGTTTCCTAAGGGTTCCTGGTTCCCGGGGTCCCTGGAGCCCCCCTTCAGCTGTACTTAACTAGAGCTACTGCTGTAATGCCCTGCTACTCAGTGTGGTCCAGGGGCCCTCAGCATCAGAACACACAGGATCTGATAGGCAAGAAGATGCTCCTCCAGCATGCCCTGTGCTCATGAAAACAGGAGAGGCACTCGCTTCTCCACAAGTGTCTATCGGAGGTTGCAGGACAATACATTCCTAGGTCCTCATGCATCCGAACACTTCTTTATTCCAGCCTCCTGTGACAAGTCACAGATGCTACATTGAAAATCATGTTAGATTTTTGCTTTATGTAGCTCTGGAGAACAAATGAATGGTTGGGATGGTTGGGGAATAGGTTTAGGAAGATGCAAGAGGTCTTAAGAGCCTTGTGAACAGACTCCCAAGCAATCTCTAAATCTCTATTTTCAGTCCTCTGTATTACTCCTACTTCCTCTGACCATTCTTTCCAGGTCTCTAGACTCCCAGGTCTGGGCACGCAAACCACTTTTTCTTGAGGCTGTTTATGTCTGCTCACCAAAGACATCTGACTTTGTGTTCTTGGTCCCTCTTATTTTCTTTGCATTTTTTATTTATATTTTGTTCATTATGTCAGCATTTCCTTAATTGTGTCTCAATGTCTATATTTGTATGGAAGTATTCTAAGTGATTTTAATTATTAGCATGGTGTCTTAGTTAGGGTTATTCTTGCTGTGATGAAACACCATGACCAAAGTGATTTTGGGAGAAAATTCAGCTTAGCTTCCACATCACAGTTTATTGGCAAAGGATATTAGGACAGGAATTCAAGCAGGCAGGAGGCAGGGACTGTGCAGACCATGCAGGGGAACTGTTTACTCTCTCTCTCTCTCCCTCTCTCGCAGGAGGCAGGGACTGTGCAGACCATGCAGGGGAACTGTTTACTCTCTCTCTCTCTCCCTCTCTCCCTCCCTTCCTCCCTCCCTTCCCCCTTCCTTCCCTCCTCCCTCCTTCCTTTCCTTTCCTTCCCTTGTCTCCTCTTTTTCTTTTTCTTTCTTTCTTTCTTTCTTTTTTTTTTTGAGATGGGGTTTTTCTTTGTAGCTCTGGCTGTCCTGGAACTAACTTTGTAGACGAGATTGGCCTTGAACTCACAGAGATCCATCCAACTCAGCCACTGCCACCTCTGGCCAGCCTACTTTCTTATAGAACCTAGGACCATCAGCCCAGGGATGGCACCACCCATAATGGGCAGGGTCTTTTCCTGTCTATCACTAATTAAGGAAATGCCTTACAGGCCTGCCTACGCCCAATCTCATGGGGGCGTTTTCTCAATTAAGGCTCTCTCCCAACTGATGACTCCAGCTAGTGTCAAGTAGATACAAAATCATCCAGTACACAGGGTGTACAAGTGCTGCTCTCTACTAGGCTAAGTTTTCCTGGGGCTGGGGAGATGGCTGACGGGCAAAGTGCAAGCAATAACCTGAGTTTGGATCCCCAGTACCAACATAAAAATCTAGGTGCAGTAGACACATTCGTAACCCCGGCAAGGGGGATGGGGGATGCAGAGATAAGTGTTCCCCTGGCACTTGGTGGCTAGCCGATCTAGCTGAATGGACGAGCTCCAGGTTCAGTTAAAGACCTTGTCTCAAAAAAGAACAATGCTTGAGGGAGACACCTGAGGTCAGCTCCCAGTCTCTGTCCACGTGTGCACACACCCACAGGAACACATGCATATTTACACAAAGAGTTTTCCATTTTTCATTTTTTTCATATGTGTTTTATAAACAGCTTGCCACATCCCTCTGCTCTGTAGTCACTTTTATTGAGACGGTATTAAATTTATAGTTTAATTTAGGGAGAATCAACAATTTAAAATTATTGAGTTTCTCAAGAGTGGGGTCTGCTCTTCCATTTATCCAATTATTCTTTTATGTTCCTCAGTAGAATTTTAAAGTTTGCTTCTTGCAGATTTTGCCGGAGTCTTGAATTTTATTCTAGTTGCTCTTGTGAACAAAATCATTCTAATATGTGTTGTAACTTTGTGACATTTTATTTAGCTATTGTGTTGGTGAAGTCTTTTCAACTTGATGTGCTTAAATCTTCCACAGATCTTAAAATGTACTAACAGGATTTAGCTTAGTTATAAAAGTAACACATAACATTATTAAAATAATTAAAAATATGTAGAAAGTAATAAAATGAAGTTAAAATGTCTTCTTCAGGTTTCTCACTTTCCCCTTAGAATTCATGTCTATAAATTGTTTCTTTTGTTCTTTTTGTTGTTTTAAATGAATAAACATTTATTAAGACTGATTGTTTTTGATTTTTATTTATTTTTACAAACTGTTTAAAAAAATAATTTACTTAATTTTTATTTTATGTGCATTGGTGTGAGGGTGTCAGATCCCTTGGAACCGGAGTTACAGACAGCTCTGAGCTGTCAGGTGGGCGCTAGGAATTGAACCTAGGTCCTCTGGAAGAGCAGCCTGTGCTCTTCACTATTGAGCCATTTCTCTAGTCCCTCCAAACCGGTTTTAAAACATGCAGTAGAATATATTGCTTGAACTACAGGTCACTTTTTTTTTTTTACATCAAAAATCATGGCTGAGAGCTGGGAATACAGCTCAGTAGGAGAGTGCTTGTCTAGGGTGAGGACTTAAATTCATTTCTCACGACTGGGAAGGAAAAGAAGCCAACTTCACTGAGGAACGCAGGGAGTTTTACACAGCTCATCTGAACATTTTCACACTTTTTCATGCTTCTTACGCCGCTGCTGCTCCAGGCGGCTTCCTGTGGGAAGCACAGCTGCATCTTCACCATTCATTTTCCCTCCGGTTTTCTCCAACCGCTAATGTTAACGCCACAATGACCAATGTTACCACAGCGACGTGAACTGAGGCTCCAGGGAGTGGGGAGGCCTAGTGGAGGAGCATCCTCTTGGAGACAGGGGGCAGGAGGAATGGAATGAACTGTGGGATGGAGGACCAAGAGGGTGGCAATGACTGGACTGTAAAAAAAAATAAAAGTAATAAAGAAAAGAGTAAGAGAAGTGAAGTCTGTGGCCTTCATGTCTAACTTCATTAACAGAAGCAGGAGAGGCACCCACCCTCTCTGCAGTTTCCCCTGAGACTCTCTGCTCAGACTCTGTGGCTGGGTCAGCACCATTATGCTAAGAATGTCTTAAGGTTTTTTTCTTTATTGAAAATAGATTCCCCCCCCCATTACAATATATTCTGGTTACAATTTCCCCTTCCCCAACTTCATCCGGTTTCTTTCTTCCCATCTGGATCCACACTGTCTCTGTTTCTCATTAGAAAACAGACAGGTATCTAAGGAATAAGAAGAAGATAAAATAGAACAAAATAAGGTGAAAAACAATAACAAGTAAGTCAGAGCAGGACAAAGCAAACAGAAGAAAAATAGCCAAGGAAAAAGCACGAGAAGAGGAGCACTCCTCCACTGCTGGTGGGATTGCAGGCTGGTACAGCCACTCTGGAGAGCAGTCTGGCGGTCCCTCAGAAAACTGGAGGACCCTGCTATACCCCTCCTGGGCATATACCCAGAGGATTCTTCAGCGTGTAATAAGGACACATGCTCCACTATGTTCATAGCAGCCTTATTTATAATAGCCAGAAGCTGGAAAGAACCCAGATGTCCCTCAATGGAGGAATGGATTCAGAAGATGTGGTACATTTACACAATGGAATACTACTCTGCAATTAAAAACAATGAATTCATGAAATTCTTAGGCAAATGGATGGAACTGGAGAATGTCATCCTGAGTGAGGTGACCCAATCACAAAAGAACACACATGGTATCCATTCACTGATAAGCGGATATTAGCCCAGAAGTTCGGAATACCCAAGACACAATTCACATATCAAATGATGCCCAAGAAGAAGGAAGGAGAGGTCCCTGGTCCTGGAAAGGTTCCATGCAGCAGTGTAGGGGAATACCAGGACAGGGAAGCAGGAAGGGGTTGACTGGAGAACAGGGGGAAGGAAGAGGGCTTATGGGACTTTTGGGGAGGGGGGGGGATCCAGGAAAGGGGAAATCATTTGAAATGTAAATAAAGAGTATATCTAATAAAAAGAAAAATATATAAAAAATTGAAAAGGTATATTGAAAATTTTACTAATAAAATTGAAAATTTAAATGGAGAAAAAAAAGAAAAAACATGAGAGACTCACATAGATGCCAAGATACACACAGGAATCCATAACATCACAAAAGTGGAAGACATAATATATACACAAAGGACCAGAGGACCTGTAAGGTAAACAGAAGAAAAAGAAAGTTGTGATGCAGCTTTATGCAATGAAGAGCCTCCAAAGCTGCCATTGAGTTTGTTTGTTTTGTGTTGGCCATCTTTGTTTTGTGTTGGCCATCTACTGCTGGGCATGGGGCCGACACTTAAGATGACTTGTTTCCCCTGTGAAATTCCTTTGGAGACAACAGATCTTTCATTTGCAATTGGTTATCAATTGGAGCTACCTTCTGGAATAGCAATGGGGGACATGTTTCCTTGTATCATCTCAGCTCCAGGATCCCCATCCAGTGCAGACCTGTGTGGGCCCTGTGCATGCTGCCTCAGTCTCTGGGAGCGCATATGTTTGGTTCTGTTATGTTTAAAAGGCCTTGTTTTCTTGGTGTCCTTCAACCCCTCTGGCTCTTACAGCCTTTTTTTCTTTTCTTCTGCAGGGTTCCCTGAACCTTGATGGGAAGGGGTTAATGGAGACATGTAGCCGGACTTTGGCTACTTTGTGGTTTATTTTTTTATTTCCACCTTTCTTCATCCCTTTTCCTCCACCCTTTCAACCCCCTAATCCTAGATGGGAGAGAACAAAGGATAGTAGGGAAAGGGGAGACATTATCCATTATCATTATACTACTTCCTAGGGGCATCGAGTTTCTTGGGACAAGTTTGATCTTCGCTGTCAGGATATCTAATTTCTTTTTATTGTTTCTTCTTTGCACATGACTATTTAACAAACAGCAATCAACAGCTACCAACCAGCAACCTACCCTGCCTCTTGGGACCCTAGCATTTATATACCCTCTGAAGAATACCCAGAATTCTAGATGTCACACCATCACAGAAACTATCTGCAGCTGGCAAAATCACACCCCTGCTAGAGCATGAGGCAAATCATAGTCAACTACTGTAGACAATCTGAACCATTCCCATACCACACCTGGGATTAAAACAAAAACATGTTCTTATATTTCAGTTTTTCAAAGAAACCAAAACTGTCACTATGGAGATAGCCCATGCAGAGTGTTCTAAGATCTGTCATCTGCACATTGTCTGGCTATGGGTCTCTGTATTTATTCTCATGTACTTAGGGAGGAAGCTTCTCTGATGATGGCTGAGCAACTCATGAATCTATGAGCATAGCAGAATATCATTAGGTGTAATGCATTAGGTGTAATGGGCTATTTTTCTCTTGGTCTCACATTCACAGAATAATGGCCTTGAGACTTAAATTATAATTACAAGTATTGAGACCATAAGCTTTGGCTGCTACCTGACTATTTTATAAAGTATTATTCCATTTATTTTAATATGACCAAGTCAGCTCAGTCAACAGTTTCTCCAGGGCAGGAGCGAGGCTTAAAAAGAAAAAAGACTATTAGGCAACATTGTAGTATGCCCCCAGCCAATTCTGAGGCTGAGATGGGTTTATTTTTTTTCCCAATCTGCTTTTATACCACTTTAATTACATGAAAGTAATAAGGTCAGTTCTAGGTTGAGGAATAAGCAAGACAATAAATACAAATAGTCAAGGAACAAGCAAGGCAATAAACAAAGTCCCGTGATCACTCCAGTGGTCACTGCTTCTAAGGGCTTATCAGGATGACCAAGATGTCTGAGCCTACTTCCCTGTCCTAGCCCAAAATCATATTCTTGCCTGAAGCCTACTTCTTTATTCTAGCCTAAAATTAGATTCCTGCCTGAGCTTACTTCCTTGTCATGGCCCAGTGTCAGATTCCTGCCAAGTAGCCCCAAAAGCTCTCCACACTAATCTAAGTTCTGCCATGTGTCAGGTTATCTCTGCTCAGGTTCCTTGTATGCCCTTCATGTTACTGGGAGCTCAATCTTCCTGTGCCTGGTTCTATCCCAGAATTCTTTCTGTCTGTCAGATGTCCCATCTTCTATTTCCTGCCCCAGCTATAGGCCAATCAGCTTTAATTGACAGGTGTTGCATCCATATAGTACACAAGAGGTATTCTCTAAAACTAGGAGTCATTTTATTGCTACATTCCTTTAGCAGAGCAGTAATATTTGCTTTTCCCCAAGGTCTATGTCCTATCTAGTCTCAGGTTCTTGGCACCCCAAGCAGTGTTCAGACTGGGCTACATCTCATTGAGTGGGCCTTAAATTCGATCAGATCTTGGTCAGTTACTCCCATGAGCTTTGTGCCACAACTGCACCAACGTACCTTGCAGACAAGTCACTCTTGTAGATCTAAGCATTTGTGGCTGTGTTGGTAATTACTTTTCTCCTTTGGTAGCATGCAAACTACCTTCCAGTACCATGAATACTAGTCTTAAGGGGTGAAGACTCTAGGTAGGCACCAGCTTGATTTCCCCATGCTTAGTGAGTTGTCTGGGTGTTGTCTTCAGCAATAGGGCGTTTCAATTAATTTGTGGAGAGCAACAAATAACCTTGGCAATAGCCTGGGTTGTTTCTGGTTTCCATGGGACTTCTTAGGCCAACGATTCTACTAGATATAAACCATTCTAAGTACTAGAGATTTCATTTTGGTGAAGAGAGATGTCTAGCTGGTGCTCTATCTTTCCTGTTATTTGGTGATTTTATTCAGACCAACTTCACATATGTTGTGAATGTATATATGTATGTATATGTGAATATATATGTATATATTATAGAAAGTGTCTACTATATTAGGTTTTCATATGACTCCTCAAATGGCCATTAGTTTAACTGTCTCTCTTTATATCTCCCCTTTACCCCTCAACATTTGATCCTTCCATTTCAGTCTCCTCTCCATCTATAACTATCTATTTTCCTTTCCTAGGGAGATACATCCCTCCTCCCTAGTCTCCTACTCAATACCTAACCTCTGTGGTTATATGGACTATTTATCAATGTCTTCACAGCTAACATCCATTTATAAGTGAATATATACCATAGTTGTCTTTCTGGTTCTGGGTTACCTGTAGGCTTACAGTTTTCAAAACCTACTTTAATAAGGATTTTAAATACTTTAACCTCCATTCTAGTCTACCACCCACCAGATGAAGTGGAAAAGAAAGGTTATTAGGATAACAGGGGAAGTGGACCTGTTTAGAAATAGTTCTTTGAAGCAAATCCAATCTTTGTTGTCAGGATATGTACCAGCAGTCCAGTTTGGTAATGTCAGGACAGCAAACACTAATCAACAATGATGGCATGACCCAGCAGAAATAGCCAGGTGTCCACCGAATCGGCATGAGTCAGCAGGAGCGGCCTGGACTGTCAGGGACACCAGGAGAAGTTCTCTGAGGTGCCTCTTTCAAAAGTAAAGATCAGCAGAAATGAACACTTGAGACCAATGAAACTTGCCCCCCCCCAGCCCCACCCTGTCACTGTCCGTCGAGTCATATTTATACATACATGCTCCTCCAAACAGCACATGAATCTGTCTTAGTAAAACTCTGCATGAGTCTGAATCAGCTGACATCACTCTGCCAATTCAGCAAGAAGCTGCCAGAGCACTACCAGAAGCATTTCTGTCTATGGAGACACCACATACGATGACCAATAAACATTGGTAAGGCATACCAATACCATCCAGCATTGTTCACTGTCTGTTGGATCCATCTTAACATTGTGTGTCCTTTCTTTTTTATCTATTTTTTTATTATTATATTCAACACAATATATTTTCTACCAATCATAACAATGATGGACATGTTATTAAATGAATATAAAAAGATAAAGTCTTTTGGTTTGTTTGTTTTGTTTCTTAGTAAAGCTTAAAATCTTGGCTCTTATTGTGGTACAAACCCAAAATAAGAACAGTTTTTAGACATTGGAGTTCATTGTAATAAAGCTGTACTTCAATGTCCCTCACATCACCAAAGGATTTTTACCTCCATAGTTGCTAAGCTAAGAGTTGACAGTTCTGCTGCGCCAAGGAATGAGTTGTAGGCACAATTATTTGGATACAGATTTCCTGCTATGGTCAAAGCTATTTGACTTGAATGATTATCATAATTCTCAGCCCACAGGGAACAGGTTACATTCATTTAAGAAATGGTATGTGTATTAAGATGGTCTATCCATGAAGTCATTCATCAACTGTTTCAATGAACAGTGGTTCTGCTTAGAGGGTGGCATAGACATTAGGGTAAGATTCTGGTTCATTGGCTGTGATGATTTTGAAAAGCATTCATCTCAGAAAAGGAGTAACTTATAAGGTCATCTTGTTCAATTTTGATACCATAATTATAAATATCAAGCAAAACATTCAGTCTCACTCTTTGTGTTCTCTTATAAGCCACCTCCCAAATTAATTGTCTACGTTTCTTTTGGCTGTATAAATAATTTTGAAATATGTAAGCTGTTTTGAAAGTGTAGTAGTGTAAAAACATCAAATAAACAACCCTACTAATAGAGAGGCCGAGATAGGAGAAGTATGGTTTCAAGACTGTTATGTGGTACACAGCAAGACACTGTCACGTACGAACAAGCAGAAAGTGTATATGGATTGTACAATATTGGACCTATTTCTCCAATTACCAAATTGGAGAGACCACTGGGTGACAGCCAACAAATTTCTAATTCCTCATATTTTTGAATTTCAACCGATTAGGATATATTGGTAATATTAATTTTCCTATTAAGAGATATTAAGGAAAAGTGATTGTTATTTTCTGTTATTTTTGTTGTTAGAGGTAGAATTATGTTTGTGTGGCTATCTTCTTTTGGGTTCATTTCTTGCTTTTTCTAGGGTGTAGTTTTCCTCCTTATGTTGGTGTTTTCCATCTATTATCCTTTGTAGGGCTGGATTTGTGGATAGATATTGTGTAAATTTGTTTTTGTCATGGAATATTTTGTTTTATCTGTCTATGGTAATTGAGAGTTTCACTGGGTCTAGTAGCCTGGGCTCAAATTTGTGTTCTCTTAGGGTCTGTATGACATCTGTCCAGGATCTTCTGGCTTTTATAGTCTCTGGTGAGAAGTCTGGTGTAATTCTGATAGGTCTACCTTTATATGTTACTTGACCTTTTTCTTTTACTGCTTTTAATATTCTTTCTTTGTTTAGTGCATTTGGTGTTTTCATTATTATGGGACAGGAGGAATTTCTTTTCTGGTCCACTCTATTTGGAATTCTGTAGGCTTCTTGTATGTTCATGGGCATCTGTTTCTTTAGGTTAGGGAAGTTTTCTTCTATAATTTTGTTGAAGATATTTACTGGCTCTTTAAGTTGGGAATTTTCACTCTCTTCTATACCTATTATCCTTAGGTTTGGTCTTCTTATTGTGTCCTGGATTTCCTGGATGTTTTGGGTTAGGAGTGAAACTGCCTGCGGTTTCATTCAAACTGGTTATCTGGAAGAGAAGCTGGGGATAGATGGGGAGGTGGTGAAGAGAGACCAAGACTAAGACAACATGGCTGTTCAGAGTCTCGTGATTTAATGGGGAGGGGGCAGAGGTTTTAAGGTTTCAGGCAAGACCCTTCCCCCAAATTCCAGGGTGTGATACAGAGAACTGGTCTGGCTGTTCACTAGGCATTGGCTCTACTGCTCAGGCAGCTGGGTGGGTCACCTGCTTAATTCAGAAATTCATAGACCTGGAGGAACAAAGAACTTCACCTTCACTTGGAGCAGGATTGTGACTAGCACAGAAATTTCCTCGCTCAGAAGCTGGGAGAGGAACTTCACCTTGGTCAATGTCAAGTTCCTGCCAGGTGACAAAACAACCCAATATGACTCTCTACATAGAAGGGTTTTGCTTTTTGTGTTTTCTTTGACTGTTGTGTCAATGTTTTCTATGGTTATCTTCTGCACCTGAGATTCTCTCTTCTATCTCTTGTATTCTGTTGGTGATGCTTTCATCTATGACTCCTGATATCTTTCCTAGGTCTTCTAACTCCAGGGTTGTCTCTCTTTGTGATTTCTTTATTGTTTCTATTTCCATTTTTAGAACCTGGATGGTTTTGTTCATTTCCTTAGCCTGTTTGATTATGTTTTCCTGTAATTCTTTAAGGGATTTTTATGTTTCCTCTTTAAGGGCTTCTACCTGTTTACTGGTATTCTCCTGTATTTCTTTAAGGGAGCTATTTATAGCCTTCTTAAGGACCTCTATCATCATTATGAGAAGTGATTTTAGATTTGAATCTTGAATTTCCAGTGTGGTGGTGTATCCAGGACTTGCTATGATGGGATAATTGTGTTCTGATGATGCCAAGTAACCTTCATTTCTGTTGCTTATGTTCTTGTGCTTGCTTCTTGCCATCTGGTTATCTCTAGTGCTACCTGCCCTCACTATATCTGACTGGAGCTGTCCCTTCTGTGATACTGGTTGTGTCAGAATTCCTCAGAGTCAAGCTGTCTCTGTGATCCTGTGATTCTAGGATTCAGAGATCCTGAGTGTATCTGAGCTCCTAGGAGTCAAGCTGCCTCTGAGACCCCGAGATTTTGGTGTGTCCAAGCTCCTGTGATCCTGTGATCCTATGATCCTGGATGTATTAAAGCTTCCTCGGGGTGATGTGGGACTGGCTGCATAGTTTTCGCCCAAGGTCTGCTCAGGGCACAGCCCTGACTGGAAGGAACCTGTACCACTTGTCGGGTGGGGTTCCTGGGTTCCTGGATCTCTATGGTCCCAGTTACTCTCGGTGCTGGGACAGATGTTGTGTCCTTCTCACCTTTGATCCTACGATCCTGGGTGTGTTAGAGCTCCTGGAAGTGGAACTGCTGTGGGGACTGGCTGCACAGTCTGTGCCCAAGGTCTGCTCAGGGCAAGACCCCAGACTGGAAGGAAGCCATGCCACTGGTCGGGCAGGGTTCCTGCATGCCTGGGTCCCGCTGGTCCTTGTATGTCCTTTCACATGTCTGCTTTAGCAAAACATCCTTTCACCTGTGTCTGAGTCAGGAAAACGTCCTTTGACATAATCGACTTTCTAAAGAAACCTGAAGTTTCCACTTCAGTTACCTTACTCAGAATGAAATTTTTTTAGTTCCATCCATTTACCTGCCAATTTCATCTTTTTTTAATGGCCGAGCAAAATTCCATTATGTAAATGCACCACCTTTTTTTATCCATTCATCCATTGATGGACATCTAGGTTGTTTTCAATTTCTGGCTACTTCCCTGGCCAACATAGTCATTGGGTTCTGAGGGGAGCTTTTTGGGGCTGCTTGGCAGGAATCTGACATTGGCCCATGACAAGGAAGTAAGCTCTGGCAGAAATCTAATTTTATGCTAGAACAAAGAAGTAGGCTTCAGGCAAGAATCTGATTTTGGGCTAAGACAGGGAAGTAGGCTCAGATATCTTGGTCATCCTGATAAGCCCTTAGAAGCAGTGACCACTGGACTTTGTTTATTGCCTTGCTTGTTCCATGACTATTTGTGTTTATTGCCTGCTTATTCCTTAACCTCGAACTGGCCTTATTACTTGCATATAATTAAAATGGTATAAAAGCAGATTGGGAAAAAAATAAACCCATCTCAGCCTCAGAACTGGCTGGGGGCATGCTACAATGTTGTCTAATTGTCTCTTTTTTTTCTTTTTAATCCTCACTTCTGCACTGGAGAACCTGTTGACTGACTGAGCTGGCTTGGTCAGGGTTCCCGGGGAATGGCTGTGGGAATTGGCTATGGATTGTTTCTTCTATCTATCTATCTATCTATCTATCTATCTATCTATCTATCTATCTATCTATCTATCTATCATCTATTTTTTTAAGATAGTGTCTCTTGTAGCTAGACTGGCCTTGAGCTAACCTTGTATCTGAGAATAACACTTAAATTGTTGATCTTCCTGCCCCCATCCCTCCTGAGTGCTGGGATTACAGGCATTTGCCACCATGCCTATTTGATGCTATGTTGGGGGGTAGAACACAGGGCTACCTGGATGCTAGTCAAACACTCTAGTTACTGAGCCACATTCCTAACTCTTCTATGTTTTGGTTTTTGTATAATATATTCAGAGCATTTGGAGCTATATGCAGATGCAAAGTGATATGGAGATGGTGTTCACTCTTGGGTGAAGCCTAAATGTCTGTAATGGTTCAGTCAATACCTTGTGGCTGAGGATCAGTCACCTTCATGGGCTGGACTAAGAACTTGCAAATGGATTATTGGGCAGGCAGCCTTCCCCTGGCCAGTAAGAGGGAGGAGTGTAGGGCCCAAGAGTCTTCTCTGGAGAGTGTTATGATTTACTTGGGCCAATAAGAGGGCTGAGAGATAGGTCTTTCAGGGAGCTGGCCTCTCACAGTGTCTCCTGGATGATGAACAGCTGTTTGGGAGTGAAGAGAGGTGGCAACCTTGGACCTGAGCTGTTTTCAACTTTTTAAAAAAAAAGATTTATTGATTTATATTATATGTAAGTACACTGTAGCTGTCTTCAGACACTCCAGAAGAGGGCGTCAGATCTCCTTATGGATGGTTGTGAGCCACCATATGGTTGCTGGGATTTGAACTTAGGACCTTTGGAAGAGCAGTCAGTGTTCTTAACTGCTGAGCCATCTCTCCAGCACTGTTACCAACTTTGTATACATTACAGGGACTGCATGTGTATTCTATTGGGTTGAGTCAGAGTTCTTTGGTCTGAAGAATGTTTCAGCAGCAAGAGGACTAGCATAAAGAATCCTCGAAATCTCGCCAGAGCCACAGTGCAAATGTAGTACCACCTTGCTGGCAGGGTTCAGAAGATGCTGGGATCAAGTTAAGAGGTTGTGTTGGTAGTCAGTCATCCAACCTTCAGTATCTGACTCATAGACTATGAGCGGTGAGAAGTTCAGCCTGCGAGAGAGTTTGGTAGTTTCCCAGAGGCCTTTGGGACACTCATATGATTTCTGTATCTTTCCCATCTCTAACCTCATTCAGTTTTTGCCTCCTGCCCAGTGCTGTCTTACAGGCCAAGGCTTCTGGAGGTGAAGGGTGTTGCTGGGCTCTCTGATACATCAGTCAGAGGGACCTATGTTTCTCTCCCCACTAAAATAGCCTAGAACACGACTCATTGGGAACAGGTAGAACGACAATGCAGAAAGGAAAAAAAGCTAGATAGGTTCCCTGAGCTATTTCAGGCTTTCTCTTTCCTTCTCCACCTCTGTCTTCTTCGATCTTTTGGCTGGGCTACATTTACTCTTTAATTAACTAGAAATTGTGGTGTAGGACATCAACCTTGAGATTTAACTATTTTAAGCAAATGATATAGTGGTTCTAGTTAGGTTCATAATGTTGTGCAAACTCTATTCTCCAATCTCAGTACGCTCTCATCCACAACCAATTCTGTTCCCATTAAGTGGGAACCCTCCCCTCCCTGGTGTCCTTGGACCATGGTAACTAGTTACTCTTCTTTGTGATCTTCTTAGGGCCTCAATTCCTTCGAGGTATGAGGGAAACATTGCTCATTTCTCCAGTGCTAATACTGACAACAACAGACCCAACAAACCAGAGTTTAGCACCTAAGTGTACTCCTCAGTGCATAAGTGCATGCCTGTAGCTTCTGCATTACTGAGTGTTATAAGCCTGTGTCTGTTGTGTGATTTTCGCTGGGGGAGAGGTGAGCAAATGACTATTCACACCAGATAGGGCACCTACAACAAAACAAAGAAACCATTTCTCTAAGTGTGACTTAGTGAAGCAAGGAGTTTATTGGGGTTACTTTCAAGAGCTTGGGAGACACACAAAAGCTGAAGTTTTGAAACTCTGTGAACAACTTGCAGGCAGTTTTCTCAGTAAGTATCCTCTTTCCCAGCCCTTGTTTACTGCTTTTGTTACCTTGGGAAGGACCCCTGTGACTCTTGCAATTTTCTGAGTTTCCTGAGTCTTGTTAGTTTCATAAACTTCCTGTGCCATATGAGCCTCACCATTCCCTCCAGGAGAGACGGTTTCAATTACAAGGAGGTAGCTATGCAACAGGGACTTAAGCAGAGGAAATTGCAGTTTAATCATCTTGTGCTTTGGTAGCCAGATTCTTCTGTTGTAAACCAGAGCAGTTGAGCACTAACCAAATGTTAGTACCTCATATTCCTGTTACAGGAATACTTCAGTCCCTGGTACCAGTGTCTATCTTAGCTACTGTTCTGTTGCTGAGAAGAAACACCATAACTAAGGTAACTAAGATAAAAGAATCATTTAATTAGGGGTTTGTGTATTGTTTATTCATGGTGGGAAGCAGACAGGCAAGGTGTTGGAGCATAGGTGAGAGCTTTACATCCTGATTCTCAGGCAGCAACACACACACACACACACACACACACACACACACACACACACACACACGGGATGGGCGCTGGGTCTGGAGTGGGCTTTTGAAACCTCAGTGTCCACCCCTGGTGACACACCTTCTCCAACAAAACCATACTACCTGATCCCTCTGATCCTTCTCAAATAGTCCCATGTTCTAGTGACTGAGCATTCAAATAGATGAACCTATGGGGTCATCCTCTTTTGAATCACCACATTCCACGCCTTGGTCCCCACAGGCTTGTAGCCAGATCATAATGCAAATGCATTTAATCCAACTTCTAAAGTCCCCAGAGTCCTACAGTCTCGATACCGTTTAAAATTCCAAAGTCTTTTCTGAGACCCAGAGCAATCTTTTAACTGTAATCCCTTATAAAATCAAAATAAAAAAGCAGATCACATACTTCAAACACACGATGGCATAAAGTATACGTTTTCATTTCAAAAGGGAGGAAAGGGAGCTTAGTGAGAAAACACTGGGTCATGCCAAAAGAACAAAGAGCAGCAGGGCTGACTCCGAACCCTGTATCTCTGTGTTCACTTCCGAGACTTTAGGTGACTCTTTGTATCTCCCACACCTTTCGGCTTTGTTGACTGTAACACACTTCTCTCTCTTGGACTGGGTCCACACATAATCTGTAGCTTTCCTTGGCACATATCTCATGGCTCTGGTATTTACAGTGTCTTCGAGTTTTCACCACAACCCAAGCTTCACCTGCACAGGTTCACAGGCCTCTCCTAAACGCCACGCAGGGACTCCCCTGACACACACCTGGCCTCAGCATCTTTCCTTATCAGCAGAGGAAGATTCCACAACCCTTTTACTCCTGTATCCTTCATGACTCTAAAGCCAGAACCACACGGCTGAGGCTGCCAAGTTCTTCTGCTTGTAGGAGCTGGACCCTGGCCTCCTCCTTGGTTCATATTTGTATAAGCTTTTGATTGTTGCCTAAGCTTTCCTTTAATTCCTTTTCACTAGGAAGCTTAGCTGGGTGGATTTGTGATGGCTATGCTTCCTTGTCAACTTGATTGTATCTGTAATTAGCTAAAAACCCAAGTCACTGGGCACACCTAGGAGGGATTTTTAGTTAATTGGATCACTTGAGGTAGGAAGACCCACCTTAAATCCAGATCACTAGAGGTCAGAAGACCTACCTTACCTAACTCTGGGCCACACCTTTTCACAGCAGCCTTTCCAAAAGACTTGGAAGAGACTTTTGCTCTTTTCTGGATGCCCCTCACACTTGCTTCACTGGCAGTAAAACTCACTTCTTTGTGATTCTAATGTATGCTCAAGGTCAGCTGAGAAGTCCAGTTTCATGGACTGAACAACTACTGGATTCTTGGACTTTCCATTGGGAGACAACCTTTGTTCAACTAGTTAGACCACAGCTTGTAAGCCTATAAGTCATTCTAAAAAATAACATTCTTTTAGTTCTGTTCCTCTAGAGAACCCTGGCCAATATAATTTTCCTCAATGCATGATTCAGGATATGTAAATCAAATAAACCCTTCCCTCCCCAAGTTCCATCTTTTTTGTCTAATTGCTCTAGCTAGAACTTCAAGTACTGTATTGATTTCTTTCTTCAGAGACTTGAAGTTTTAGTCATACAGATCTTTCACTTGTTTGGTTAGAGTCACACCAAGATACTTTATATTGTTTGTGGCTATTGTGAAGGCTGTCATTTCTCTAATTTCTTTCTCAGCCTCTTTATCCTTTGAGTATAGGAAGGCTACTGATTTGTTTGAGTTAATTTTATATCCGGCCACTTTGCTGAAGTTGTTTATCAGCTGTAGGAGTTCTCTGGTGAAGTTTTTTTGGGTCGCTTAAGTATACTATCATATCATCTGCAAATAGTGATAATTTGACTTCTTCATTTCCAATTTGTATCCCTTTGACCTCCTTTTGTTGTGTAATTGCTCTAGCTAGAACTTCAAGTACTATATTGAATAGATATGGAGAGAGAGAGGGCATCCTTGTCTAGTCCCTGATTTTAGTGGGATTGCTTCAAGTTTTTCTCCATTTAGTTTGATGTTGGCTACTGGTTTGCTGTATGTTATTATGTTTAGATATCAGTCTTGAATTCCTGCTCTTTCCAAGACATTTAACATGAAAGAATGCTGACTTTTGTCAAATGCTTTTTCAGCATCTAATAGAATGGTCATGTGGTTTTTTTCTTTGAGATTGTTTATGTAGTGGATTACATTGATGGATTTCCATATATTGAACCATCCCTGCATCCCTGGGATGAAGCCTACTTGATCATGGTAAATGATTGTTTTAATGTATTCTGGGGTTCAGTTGGCAAGAATTTTATTGAGGAGTTTTGCATTGATATTCATAAGGGAAACTGGTTTGAAGTTTTCTTTGTTGGAGCTTTGTGTGGTTTTGGTATCAGCGTAATTGTGGCTTCATAGAATGAGTTGGGTAGTGTTCCTTCTGTTTCTATTTTGTGGAATAGTTTGAAGAGTATTGGTGTTAGGTCTTCTATGAAGGTCTGATAGAATTCTGCACCAAAACCATCTTGTCCTGTGCTTTTTTTGGTTGGGAGACTTTCAATGACCACTTCTATTTCTTTAGGGGTTATGGGACTGTTTAGAAGGTCTATCTGATCCTGATTTAACTTTGGCATTTGGTATCTGCCTAGAAAATTGTCCATTTCATCCAGGTTTTCTAGTTGTGTTGGGTATAGGCTTTTGTAGTAGGATCTGATGATTTTTTGAATTTCCACAGTTTCTGATGTTATATCTCTCTTTTCATTTCTGATTTTATTAATTTGGATACTGTCTCTGTGCCCTCTGGTTAGTCTGGCTAAGGGTTTATCTATCTTGTTGATTTTCTCAAAGGACCAGCTCCTGGTTTTGATGATTCTTTGTATAGTTCTTTTTGTTTCTACTTGGTTGTTTTCAGCCCTGAGTTTGATGATTTCCTGCCTTCTACTCCTCTTGGGTGTATTAGCTTCTTTCTGTTCTAGAGCTTTCAGGTGTGCTGTTAAGCTGCTAGTGTATGCTCTCTCCAGCTTCTTTTTGGAGGCCCTCATAGCTATGAGTTTTTCTCTTAGCCCTGCTTTCATTGTGGCCCATAAATTTGGGTATGTTGTGTCTTCATTTTCATTAAATTCTAAAAAGTCCTTGATTTCTTTCCTTATTTCTTCCTTGACCCAGGTATCATTGAGTAGAACATTGTTCAGCTTCCTTGGTGTTCTGTAGGCTTCTTGGGTATAGTAGTCTGGGTTGGCATTTGTATGTGGACTTTCTGTTGTTTTTGTTGCTATTGAAGACCACCCTTACTCCGTAGTGATCTGATAGGAGTCATGGGATTATTTCAATCTTCTTATATCCATTGAGGTCTGTTTTATGACCAATTATATGGTCAATTTTGGAGAAGGCACGATGAGGTGCTGAGAAGAAGGTATATTCTTTTGATTTAGTATGAAATTTTCTATAGATATCTTTTAAATCTATTTGGTCCATAATTTCTGTTAGATTCACTGTGTCTCTGTTTAGTTTGTGTTTCCCTGATCTCACAATTATTGTGTGAGGCACAATGTGTGCTTTGAGCTTTAGTAAAGTTTCTTTTATGAATGTGGGTGCCCTTGCATTTGGAGCATAGATGTTCAGAACTGAGAGTTCTTCTTGGAAGATTTTTCCTTTGACGAGTATGAAGTATCCTTCCATGTCTTTTTTTGATGACTCTTGGTTGAAAGTCAATTTTATCTGATATTCTAAAATGGCTACTTCTGCTTGTTTCCATTTGCTTGGAAAATTGTTTTCCAGCCTTTTACTCTGAGGTAGTGTTTGTCTTTGACACTGAGGTGCATTTCCTGTATGCAGCAAAATGCTGTGTCCTGTTTACGTATCCAGTCTGTAAGTCTATGTCTTTTTGAAGGGGACTTGAGTCCATTGGTGTTAAGAGATATTAAGGAATAGTAAGTGCTGCTTCCTGTTATTTTTGATGTTATTTTTTATGTTTGTGTGGTTATCTTCTTTTGGGTTTGTTGAAAGATTACTATCTTGCTTTTCCTAGGGTGTAGTTGCCCTCCTTATATTGGCGTTTTCCATCTATTTTCCTTTGTAGGGCTGGATTTGTGGAAAGATATTGTGTAAATTTGTTTTTTATCATAGAATATTTTGGTTTCTCCATCTACGGCAATTGAGAGTTTTGCTGGGTCTAGTAGTCTGGGTTGGCATTTGTGTTCTCTTGCATCTAGGGTCTTTATGAGATCTGCCCAGGATCTTCATGATCTCTGGTGAGAAGTCTGGTGTAATTCTGATAGGTCTGCCTTTATATGTTACTTGGCCTTTTTCCCTTACTGCTTTTAATATTCTTTCTTTGTTTAGTGCATTTGATGTTTTGATTATTATGTGACAGGAGGAATTTCTTTTCTGGTCCAGTCTGTTTGGTGTTCTGTAGGCTTCTTGTATGTTCATGGGCATCTCTTTCTTTAGGTTAGGGAAGTTTTCTTCTATAATTTTGTTGAAGATATTTACTGGCTCTTTAAGTTGGGAATTTTCACTCTCTTCTATACCTATTATCCTTAGGTTTGGTCTTCTCATTGTGTTCGGGATTTCCTGGATATTTTGGGCTACAAGCCCAAAATACAAGCATTTTGTATTTTTTTTTGATTGTTGAGTCAATGCTTTTTCTGGTATCTTTAGCACCTGAGATTCTTTCTTCTATCTCTTGTATTCTGTTGTTGATGTTTGCATCTATGACTCCTGATTTCTTTTCAAGGTTCTCTATCTCCAAATTTGCCTCCCTTTGTGATTTCTTAGTTCCGTTTTTAGATCCTGGATGGTTTTGCTCAGTTCCTTCACTTTGTTTGCGTTTTCCTTTTGATTCTTGAAGGGATTTTTGTCTTTCCTCTTTAAGGGCTTCTACCTGTTGAACCATGCTCTCCTTTATTTCTTTAAGGGATTTTTGTGTTTCCTTTTTAAGGGCTTCTACCTGTTGACTCATGTTCTCCTGTTCTTTAAGAGAGTTATTTATGTCCTTCTTGAAGTCATCTATCAGCATCATGATATGTGATTTTAAATCCAGATCTTGCTTTTCTGGTGTGTTGGGGTATCCAGGCCTTGCTGCTGTGGGAGAACTTGGTTCAGATGCTGCCATGTTGCCTTGGTTTCTGTTGGTAATGTTCTTGCATTTGCCTTTTGCCATCTGGTTATCTCTGGTGTTAGCTGGTGTTGCCATCTCTGACTGTGACTTATCTTTCCTGCAAGTCTCTGTATCTGTGCTCCTGGGAGACCCGTTATCTCTGAGTACACAGGTATGTAGGTACTCCTGCAAGACCAACTCTCTTGTGGTTTTATTTGGATATGTAACTCTATGGCCTCCATCAGCTCTGGGTGTGGACAGAAATCGGAAGACTCCTGTCCCAGGCTAATCCGTTGCTCTTGTGTCCTCACGATTTCTGGCTGTTTCTTCTGAGTGGAAGGGGTGGTTCTACCTGTGCTGTCTGTCCTCTTTGCACTCCTGGGTGGTTAGCTACCTCCCTGAGCCACTTGGATATGGCGTGCTGTGGCAGAGGATCTGAAGTTTTTCTTAAAGCAAAAGAGAATTGACTTTATTCCTCCAACCCCTTTCCTTATGGTATCTGCCTGTGTGGCAATAAGTACTTTTTTTTTAAAATTTTGGCTGTGTTTATTCAGAGTCACAGGCATGTGACTGGGCCGAAGTGACTCCACACTACCAAGAATCTCTTTCATCTTTGCTTTGTAATTAGTACTTTAGTTTTCTCTGAAGGCTTTTATTGAGCAAGGTGATATGGCACAGGACTGGAATAAATTTGTTATGGAAACCATGGTCCTTTTTCCTCATCAAGAAAACATAGAAGCATTTAAAGTCACAGTGAATGGAATAAACCTAGCATGCTCAAGTCAACTTCTCTGGGAGCTGAGCTACTGAGTCAGACATTGCTTCAGTGTAGGAGAGTTAGATAGATGGCTGCCAAGGGTTACCCACAAAAGGGTGCTCAACCTCAGGAACCTTCAGCCTGCTCCTCACAATATGCAGTTTCCAAAGCAATTCAGTTGAAAAATGAGAGAGAGCCTAGTGGCATGACATTTCATTCTTTTGAATAGTTTGTAAGAAAAAAAATGGGGATGAGAGTATTTTGTTGCCATGGCAACTTGAAGAGACCTGAACTGCCTGATGAGACAGTGGGGTTGCTAATGCTCAGTCTTGATTCCACATGAGAAAAACAGGGCTGCTGTGGGTTGGGCATTGGGTGGTAAATATTCTGTTATCCCTGTACAGTTCTGCCACACTGAGTGATTATAAAAAAAAATAGTATTAAATTAAATGTGTGCACAGTGACGGTGTCAGATGGGCATCTGTTCATGCGCATCCCCACCTGGAAGGCACTCTGCTTTGATGCCCTAGCTTCTGTTCATCCTTTGCTTTGAAGATGCAAACCCACAGGGGGGAGATCCTTTATTGACTGGCACTCAGCCGACCACAGCCTTTAGATATTGCACCAATCATTCCATTCCACCCTGTAACCTTTCTCTCACACAGAAACTGTGTCCTCAGAGTAGAGAAATGACAATAAGGTTTACTTTCCTGATGCCTGTAAAATCTAAATGGCCAAGTTGCTCGCAGCTGTCTTTCATTCTTTCTCTTTTCCTGAGTGCTTACTGGGTTGGTAGATAAAGACTAGCAGCAGCAGCAGTAGCTGCTGCAGGAGGGATGGCTTAGGGATCGAAAGCTCTGGATGCTCTTTCTGAGGACCCAGGCTCAGTTTCCATCACTCACAACCACCTACAACTACAGTTTCAGGGGATCTGGCACCCCCTTCTGGTACCAGGTGTATGCCTGGTGCTTGTACATAAACACATACAATACACACACACACACGATAAAAATAAATAAATAATAAGAACCCCAGCAGCATCAGCACCACCTGGGAGCTTGTGAAAAAAATGCAAATTTAGAGCTCTACCCAGTTGAACAACAACAACAAACCAAAAGAAAAAAAAAATTGCTCCACCCAGACCGGCTCAATTGACAGCTGTATAGGGTAGGGCCTAAGACTTTTGTATGTATTCATTTAGTTGCTTGTGTGCATATGTGCATGAGTGGAGGCCAGAGGGATGATGTCTGTCTACTTATTTTTATTAATTTATTTTTCTGAGACAGTGTCTGTCACTGGCTACTCTCGCTGACCATCAAGGCCCAGAGCTCCAATCTCTCTTTTTTCCTAGCGCTGGGGTGTCAAGCCCATTTCACCACACTTGGCTTTTTTTTCTCATGGGTTCTGGAGATCCCACTCAGGCCTGCACTAGCAGGGCAGGGCCTTTTCTAGACCAGCCATGGGAATTTCTTTTGGAGAAGTCTCTCGGATGACCTGGTGCACCTTAGGCTGAGCATCTGTATCAGGTGACCTAGTGTACGGTAGGTTGAGCATCTGTATCAGGTGACCTAGTGTACGGTAGGTTGAGCATCTGTATCAGGTGACCTAGTGTACGGTAGGTTGAGCATCTGTATCAGGTGACCTAGTGTACGGTAGGTTGAGCATCTGTATCAGGTGACCTAGTGTACGGTAGGTTGAGTATCTGTATCAGGTGACCTAGTGCTCGTTAGGCTGAGCATCTGTATCAGGTGACCTAGTGTACGGTAGGTTGAGCATCTGTATCAGGTGACCTAGTGTACGGTAGGTTGAGCATCTGTATCAGGTGACCTAGTGCATGTTAGATTGAGCATCTGTATCAGGTGACCTAGTGCATGTTAGGTTGAGCATCTGTAGGAGATGCATGTAAGTGCCTCCTTTTTTTTTTTAAACTTTCTTAAGCATTATCTGTGAAACTAATAAATGTGCTGCTATGACCATGAGCAATGGCAAACAAGTTCCAAGGAGCCTCCTTTGCCTAGATTAGGATTTTTTCAGAAGGAACAATCTCTGAGGACATTCCTTGTGCTTAATTTATGGCTGGCACCAAGCGGATGGTTTGTAGAAGGGTGCTGGGCATCAGCCTGGCACTGTGGCACTGTGAAGCAGGGCCCACAATCTTTAGGATGCAGGTTAAGTGTTCATGAGAGTGTACCTACACACTGTCCTCAAAAAAATTATCTGTTTGCTTATTGACTGATTGTGTGTGTGTGTGTGTGTGTGTGTGTGTGTGTGTGTGTGTGAGAGAGAGAGAGAGAGAGAGAGAGAGAGAGAGAGAGAGAGAGAGAGAGAGAGAGGGCTCGTATATGTGTGTGTGCCTGCAGCAGGCCTGCCCATGCTCCTACACATGCATGCATATATGCACACAAATAATAATAAACAAAATTTAAACACAAAATCAAAGCATGACAAAAGAAAGAAAAATCAATGAAACAAGCGCATTAACAGAATAAGAAAGAAAACCAGAAATAGAAGGAAACTTTTCCAACTTGATGAATGACATCTTCAACAAACTAATTATGACATCCCCTTCCCTTTGGCTCACAGATTCAGAGTGCTGATATGAACAGTTAACTTCTACTGAATGCTTACCATGTGTTAGCTGAGGGAATCCAGGTTTTGACATTATTCTATGATGTTGCCATCTACCCTGGGGTGCAGGTGAACTGTGAGATGCAGCTTGGACTTTCCTGTTAGACACAGTCAAATTCTACACAGGTGCCATTTCCTTCTATTCTCTTAACTCTGTGACGCACTTATGAATACCTCATTTGCACAATAAGGCCATGATGACGTCTAACAATATTGCATTGCCTTTGAAGGAAGAATGTTCTGTGAACAAGGAACACATCCTTTCCTACTATATATCCCAAGCTCATCTTCTCACACAAGGTGTGGCTTTATAGTTAAAGCAAAGACCAAAGAGTCCAAGCAGGTGTTTTCACGAGATAGGCAGGCTCCTTTTTATAAATCTTTCTTCTACCTTCATGCACATGTGAGTATGGGGCCATAGACCGGCATTGAATGTCTTCCTTAATAACTTTCCACCTTTAATCATTTTATTTTATTTATTTATTTATCTACCCACAGGCTCATGGGTGCACACATGTCTATATGTGTCTGTGTGAGTGTATGCATATGTGTGTGTGTGTGTGCAAGTGAGCATGCTTAAGCATGTGTGGAGGACAGAGGAAGGTGTTAGACCCCTCAGAGCTGAGGTTACAGAGCTGAGGGACGAAATGTGCTGAGATCTGAATTCGGGTTCTCAAGATTTTATGGCAAGCACTCTTTAACTACTGAGCTGTTCTCCAGCCTGTCCACCTTAATTTTTTTTGAGATAGAGTTTCTCACTGGGAGCTAGGTCTTACTAATTTGGCTAGGTTGGCCAGTAGGTCTTAGGAGTCTGCTTTTCTCCAGCTTCCCCAATGCTGGGTTTATAAGCACATGACGTCATGTTTTTTTTTTTCTTTATAAAATGAATGTTAGGGATCAAACTCAGGTTCTCATGCTTAAACAGCTCATGACTGAGCCATCTCTCCATTGCCTTGATGGCTATGTTTCCAGTAAGCATTACAGAGTACCCAACTGTGTTGGCTACTAAGGATATCATGGAGAAGTAACCAGAGTCTTTTGAGAATGATGTTTATAGTCTGGTTGAGGAGACGGACGTTTGAAATTAATACAAAATGGTGATAGCTTCTGCTGATACTTGGGGAACAGCAACCCTCAGTGGGTGGAGGACGACTGTCAGTTAGAGACATCCAGGTGGATTTAGGGTACAGTGGCTGGAAAGACATTCCTGAAGATAGAAAACTGTATGCAAGTCCATGGAATTCAAAGGCAGAGCATGCTCAGTTGGCTGGATACAGTTCACCTGGAACCGTAATGGGTAATATGCACCTAGACTGGGCGCAGCTCCTGCAGGGTCTCATGAACCCTGTTAAAACAACAAACAAACAAACAGGTCCTACCAGGCTCTTGCCATTGAGAATTAGCAAATTGATTTATATTTTAAGTAGCTAATAAGGCCTATGTTTAAACTTTATAATTAATTAACTATTTAATTAATTATGTGCTGTAGATGGTACCAAGGCCTTTTGTGTGCTATGCATACATTCTACCTCTTAACTGTATCGCCAGACCCTGAATTTATTATTATTATTATTATTATTATTATTATTATTATTATTATTATTGTTGTTGTTGTTTTTAGAGACAGGGTCTCATGGAGCCCTGGCTGACTTCTAACTTGCTACATGGCCAAGGATGACCTTAAATTTGTGATCCTCCTGCCTCTACATCCTATGCTTTGTGATAAAGATGTGTCAGTGTGCTGGCTTTGTGCAGTGCTGGGGGTTGATCCTTTCCTTCTTCTGTAGAAGGCTGTCATGTAAAGTTCTGTGACTTGGGGCTGTGGAAGCCATCTTGAATTCAGGAGGACCGCAGAAAAGGAGGGGAGGGAAGATTCCATGATGCCACTTGAATTATTGAGTTGCAAACCAGTCCTGACCTTCCAACAAACAGATTCTACTTCTGTGAGATGATTGAACAGCTTTGTCATTTGAGCCACCATTAGTCATAGATTTAAAAAAATTATATGTTAAGATTAATTAATTAATTAATTAATTTTGAGACAGAGTTTCTCTGAGTAGCCTTGGCTGTCCTGGAACTCACTTTGTAGACTAGATTGGCTTTGAACTCACAGAGATCCACCTGCCTCTGCCTCCTGAGTAGTGGGATTAAAGGCATGTGCCACACACCTGGTTTAATTTTATTTTTGTGTGTGTGTGTGTGTGTGTTTGTTTACTCATGCACCAAGACAGGCAAAAAGCTTCAGATCCTGGGAGTTGGAGCTACAAGCAGTTGTAAGCTGGTCCATGATGAGTGCTGGGAACCACAGTAGGGTCCTTTGCTTTTAATTCCTAAGCCACGTATCTAGTCCTCTAGTCCCCCTCTGTTTTTTTTTTTAACTTGCAACCAATGCACTTGAACTGATACAGTATCAATGTCTAGAACATGGTAGAAAAATTTCATGAGTGAATCCAGGTATGGTCTTACTACAACCTGGGGATAGCCTTTAAAAAGGAAGCAGACGCACCGGGCAGTGGTGGTGCACGCCTTTAATCTCGGCACTTGGGGGGCAGAGGCAGGCAGATTTCTGAGTTTGAGGCCAGCCTGGTCTACAGAGTGAGTTCCAGGACAGTCAGGGCTATACAGAGAAACCCTGGCTTGAAAAACCAGAAAAACCAAAAAAAAAAAAAGGAAGCAGACAATCTTCGGTTTATTTATTTATGTGTTTATTTTATGACGTGCTGCCATGCTACATCCAGAAAGGTGGCCCTGGATGGCTGAGCAGTCTGGGCTGTTGCTGCTGTTCTCCAGGTGGAGGGGATGATTACGTTATGGGCAACTTGAGCGGCTCAAAGCAAATTATGGAATTAAGTGCTAACTGCTTCTTCTCAGCTGATTAGCTTTCTCTGCTCAATCCCCACCGCAGTGCACACCAGCTGGGCACTAGACAGTGTCTGCTGAGTTTCTGCCAGTTGAATGAAAACCACCCATTGAGAATGATTGGTAGAGATTTTGCCTTAGAGATGTGGGGCTGGGTACATAATCTCAGTAAAGTACTTGCCTTACAAGCATGAAGATCTGAGCTTAATCCTCAGAACCCACATTAAAAAAAAAAAAAACAAACCAAACCAAACCAACCAACCAACCAACCAAACAAACAAAACAACCAGGGGATGGTGGTGCACACTATAATACCAGGAGGGCAGACAGAGACAGACACATTCTTGGGCATGCTGGTCAACTAGCCCAGCCTACCTGGCAAGTTTCAGGTTAGTGAAAGACCCTGACATTAAAAAACAAAACAAAATAAACAAACCAAACGAGGTGAATGACACTGGAGGGATGAAGGCTGAAGCCACTCTTTGGCTTCTGAATGCACTGGAACATGTACACACATGTATGCCTATCTGCGCGAGTGCACACACACACACACACACACACACACACACACACACAGACAGACAGAAGAGACAGAGAGACAGACATGGAGCAACTTGTTTTGGAAGGTATTTCTCATCTAAATACCTATAGCTGTTGAGTTAAGGGCCATGCAGGACATCTAAGCATCTCTGAACCAACACAGTGGGTTCCAGGTCTCTCTGGAGCATCAGTGGATACAGGTGCCACTGAGAAGCAGGTTGAGTAGCTCCATAGGTTGGTCTTTGAGACTCACACCTATACGATTAACCCAGATCCCAGCAGAAGTGTGACCTCTCAGCCCCTGCACCACCTCTCCTGCACCAGGACTCTGCCCACTTTGATTCTGCCTCTAACTTTAAGCTAGACCAAGATCACTTAGGAATGGCTATACTACTCATGAATATTCTAGAACAACAGCTTACCAATATATTGTGGTTGTTTTCTGTCTCTGTCTCTACCTTACAGTAGTTACAGTCATACCCTTGTCTTGTGAGAGGTGTCTCTGGAAGAGGTTTCCCTCCCTGGGTTATGACATAGAGTTATGACACTGTCCATCTATATCATGTTTCCCTGATTTGAATCTCAACTAGGACCTGTCCAGACCCTGTTCTTTGCACCAACCTCTCCCTGCCTCCAGACAAAGCTGCACGGAGCACATTGCCTGACCACTAGAGGGAGGCACAGCCACGGTTACAGATTCTGTCCTTGTCTTCAGACTCCAGGGGTTTTCTCTGCTATCTCAACTCTTATCACCTCCCTCAGCACCAGAGTCCACCCCTCCTCAGCATGTCCCTCATACAGCAGGCAAGTCCCTCACCTCCCTCCTTTCCCTACCTACTCAGGTTCCACCCCCTTTAGCTTCTATTTTCACCATCCTACCGAGCCACTATATGAAAACTTCTACCCTCCTTCTCCAGGACCCAGTGGCGGACTGTCCCTCTCCACTATGATGCATTTGGAAATTGGATTTGTCAATTTTGTGAATCATCCCCACACTAATTGTTAATAAAACCATTAGTTTCTCCGGATTTGGCTGGGGGCACACCCATCTTTCAATGGCCAATCTGCTTGGGCAGGGAATCAGTCTGAGCGCACTGCTCCTGGTTTCCGAGGACCCCATAGAGGTCTCATTAGTGCTGAGGGCTGTCCACCTGCTCCTTCTCCTGTCTTTCTGCCCCTGGAATCAAGTCTAGCAGAAATGTGTCTGAATTATGAGCAATCATAAAACCGAAGTCAGAAGCCATTGTGTTCAGTTGATTAACAAGACAGACTGCCCAGATACAGTGAGAATTCATGACTGGCATAGAGAGAAAGGCTAGGGATAAAGAGAGGCAATCGGACGTCGAATCCTGGAGAAGGATTTTGGAGGGGCTACGATGTGAAATCAGAGCTCTAGGTTCTCTTCCTCTCCCTTCATGTCGAGCAGCCTGAGGAAGTTGGTCATTTGGGGTCTGACTTCTTTAGGTAACGAATCACTTAGAACTGGGGAGTACCAAGTGTTCTTTACAAAATGTCAGAGCTCTCATACAGGTGCCTCATGGGGTAGCGATGACACGCGAAAACACTTGGGGAGGCAACTTGGCAGAAATCACCAGCAGTTCTGAAAATACGAACATTTTTGACACAGAGATTCCACTTCTGGGAATACGCCAGAAGGAATAACCCTGAACGAGGGAAAAAAGAAACATAAAAATGTTCGTTGCTATACTGTTCTGTAGTAGGGAGATGTTAGAACCAAATTAATGATTCAAAATAAGAGGATGATTAATTAAATCCCACTGAATTCCCTTGATAAAATATTTTGTAGTCATGGAAATTTTAATTATACAAATGATAGTGCTGTAGGAACATAATGATGTGAAATTTTATGCATGGTCTTAATTGCAGTGCCCTAAGATATACTTGTACTTATATAACTAAAGAATGTAAGGAAACACACAAAATATGGATAACTGTATTAAGGTAGTGGAGTTATTGATGATTTAAAATTTTCCAGTTCAAGGTTACTATACATTTTTCTCTTTAAAAAATATTTATTTTTATTTTATGTGTATGTGTGCATGTATGTATGTGTACTGTGTGCATTCAATGTCTGTGGAGGCCAGAAGAGGATAGCAGATCAGCCTGCAGATGAAGTTACAAAAGGTTGTGAGCTCCCACGTGGGTGCTGGGAACCAAACTCATGTCCTCTGCAAAGGCAGCCAGTGCTCCTAACCTCTAAGCTATTATTTGCAGCCCCCAATTCACTCTTTATAAGTATGCACAATGAACATACAAGATGCAAATACTCTAAGGATGACTGAGAGACGTGGCAAGAGTGAACTGGTATGCTTGAGCTACTGGGCTAGCTGTAACTTCACGTTTGCTAATGTAATTTCATCTGCTTCCTAAATGGTATGTCCCTTTTGATTTTTGTTCTTGTGGAAATTGAGGCTGAGAGATGCTGACTAAAGATAAATGGAAGGTAGGGGGTGGGGTCATATAAACATTTTGTGTGATTCGGAGTTCATCCAGCAGCTAGACAAATGAGGACTGCTAGGAGCCCATCCCACTCTTGTTGTACAGGACTATTCCCCAAGCAAACTACTGTCGCGGTACTCAGCTGTGCCCGAATGGGAAATATTATTCCAGTCAGGCTTGTTGACTGTACCTCTTACAGAGGGTTGGGTCGGGTCACCAGATCCCTCCCTCCCACCTGCTGTATGCAATGCTGCCTTACCTATGTGTGGCTTTAGAGAGAGGCTAGGGTATATAGGCTGGGGAGGGAATCAGGGAGGGGACTTCATGTGTGAAGCCGTGGGGAAGCCATCATCCCTGCTGAATAAAGACTTCCTTGTGTAGCCTTTTGGGGAGAAGCAACCACAGCCCTGTAGGTAACATCTTACCTATGTTCTCTAAGTAAGACCGGTGAACTCATTGGTTCTCCAGAGTGAACTTTGGTGGAATTGTGCCGTGGCTTGCCAGTGGACCTTAGGCTCAGGGGTAGACATTGTTTATGTCTCCCTGAAGGAATTTTAGCCACTCTCCTGATGAGGGTGTGTTCTCACCTCAGCCCATTCTTTTTGTAAGGGGTCCTAGCACTGAATCAAGGGAGGAAGTGTTGGTAGGACCTAGTGCACTCCTGGAGACGAATGAGAGGTGGAGGAATCAGGAAGGTCAGGATTGCTGTAGTGAATGACAGCACTGGAGGCTCGAGCGGTGGGGTATCATGGCATGTGTTAAAGTTTTCAGACAATGACATGTGCTGGACTGTCACTCTGGGAAAGTGTGTTATGGGCAGAACTGTGCTGCCCCTCAACCCAGCAAAGTACTTTGACATGTGACTGCGTCTGGAGGCAGTCTTTAAGGAGGTGACCAAGGTTAAATGAGATCATGAGGTTTTGTGTGACCTTAATGGACTACGGCTCTTACAGGATTACACAATTCTAACATGAGGAGGAAGAAATATCAGAGAATTCTCTCCTTCCATGAATACACAGGTGAAAAGCCAGGTGAGGACACAGTGAGAAGAAAATAGAGGCTGGGTGTGGTGGCGCACACCTTTGATCCCAGCACTGAGAAGGTAGAGGCAGGCAAATCTCTATTTGTTGGAGGCCAGCTTGGTCTGCATAGTTAGTTCCAGGCCAGCCAGGATTGCAAAGCAAGACCCTTTCTCAAAACCAAACCAAAACTAACTGACTGCAAGCTAGGAAGAGATCCTTTGTTAGGAGTTAAATTTTTGGTACCTTGAGCATGGACTTTAAGGTTCAACACTTGAGAAAGTGAATGTCTATTTGTTAAGACACCCATCTGTGGTGTTCTGTTATGGCAGCCCAGCTGGAGAGGCATGGGAAGTCTATGCGGCTGAAATGGTAAGATTGTAATGTGTGGAATGGCTCATGTTGTGATAGTTAAACACTCTCATGACGCCATAAAGTGAATTATAACATTAGCTAAAAGTGCTGGGCACTTAAGGACCAGGAAATACAATTACTTTATGTGCACAAATTCATTTTGCTCTTCCCTTGGTCCCACTAGATAAGCCCATGACTTCATCCTTGTACCCATTGAAAGGTACTGGCATGCAGAGAGGGGACAAAGTGGCATATCTAAGATCACATGACTAGTCACAGAGCTGGGGCTGGAAGCATACACGTAGAACCCATGCACCTAAACAGCGTTTTGTGTATGAGTGTGGAGAATTCTATGAACCCCTGGCAAAAATCACTCACCTCAAAGAAAAACCAAAAACCAAAAACAATGAAGGAGAAATGTTTGGCAGACTGGTCAGCTAGATCAGTTGGATAAATCTGGGTGACCAGTGAGTGGCAGAAGGAGAAGTTGGTCTTATCGCTTCTCGTTTCTAGGGAGAGGAAGCCCATGGGGTGAGTCAAGGGATGTAGGATTTCTCCATGAGGTTGAAAGAGGGATGCTGTATATTCAAGAATGGGACGTTGTTTACGGATCATGCCATCTTCAAGCTGCCTCCAACTGAGAGGATATGTCATGACAGAAACTTGTTCTCAATAGTAGGTTCAATCTGGGAAGGGTTTCCCGTAGAGATTTCCCAGAGTCACTGTGGCACACAGGTCCGCTTTCCTTCCTCAGCCAGGGATACTTTTGTCTCTATCTCTTCAGCTTCTAAAGTTTGTGTGAAGCCACTGAGTATCAGAATAGACAAAGCTACTCAAATAATATCAGCACTGGGGGCATCATGCTACCTGATTTAAAAACACAACAGACATAGGGATCAAAATAGCAATTTAAAGGCAAAAATTAGGCATACAACTCAAAGGACAGTTTAGAAAGCTGTATCAGGAAATACGTCTACACACTGTGGTCAATTTATCTTCAACAAAAGTGCCAGAAGGCACACGGTGGAGAAAAGGTAGTATCTGCAATCAATGGGATTGAGAAAAATGAATGTTCATATGCAGGAGAAAAAATTCGGACCCTATCTCAGAGTTATAGGAAAACCCAACATCAAGTGTATTGTAGTAAAGATACAAAAATATTATCTCAAACTGTAAATGTACTAGAAGAAAACAAAATTGAGAAGTTTCTTGACATTGATCTTAGAAATCTTTTGGCTATAACTGTGTCCAAGTTAACATTCCGTCCTCGTAATGAAGCACTGGGGAAAACCAATTTTGCAAAAAGGAAAGGTTCATTTTGGCACATGTTTTTTTGAGCTTTCAGTATGTATTGCTTTGGGGTCTATAGTGGGGTCATACTGAGAGAGCATATGTGGTGAGGGGAAACTCATCTCTTTGTGAGAGGGAGAGGGAGAGAGGGAGAGGGAGAGGGAGAGGGAAAGAGGGAGAGGGAGAGAGGGAAAGAGGGAGAGGCTGACCAGATGTCAGACACCAGTGTTCCAGGATCTACCCTAACAGCATGTCCCAGTGACTTAACTCCCTTTCATCTCATTATCTGCCTATAATGACAAATGTTCAAGACCAAACCTTCAATATGTGGCCTTGGAGAACATTCAAGTTCCAACTTAACACTTGGCCTTGCATGCACTAGATCCTAGAGTCAATCTCCAGCGCTGGAAAACCCCCACAGACAAACATCAATCACCATCGTCAACACAACACAGTGAACAGAGGTATGTGGAATGTGTCAAACTAAAATTTCCATGCAGGAAATAAAGCAATCAATGGAGAAAGAGGTAACCTGCAGGGCAGGAGATGCTTGCAAGCTGTACATTTGACGAGGGACTAATATTCAAAATCTGTTAGGGACTCACACAGCTACTCACCAAAGAAACAAATAAGCTAATTTAAAACTCTGGTGAAAATCACAGAGAGATGCTGAGCTCTGGACAAATAGCAAATGAGGGTTTCCTTTCCTGCGCATCCTGACTGGTACTTGTTAGCTTCATCTTTCTTATGACAGCCGTTCTCACAGGATGGTGAGCTATGTCACAATGAGGTTTTGATTTTCATTCTGATGACTAGTGGTATAGCCAGTACTACACATTTTCAAGCACTTATTAGCTATTTTTATGTCTTCTTTAGGGAAAAATAAACAGCTAAGAGTCGACAGGGAGACAGCTCAGTCAGTGAAGCGCTTGCTATATCAAACATGAGAGCCTGAGTCTGGTCCCCAGAACCCTCATTAAAAATCTGGGCACAGTAGCACAAAGCTTGTCATCCCAGTGCTGGGGAGGCAGAGGCAGTAGGTTCCTGGGGATTTGCTGATCAGCTTGGTCTGCTTGGTGGATACCAAGACTCAACCTGAGAAATAACATCGATACTCTGTCTACATGCTTATGCATGTTATAGTGGTTTAAATGAGAGTGGACTTTGCAGGATCATATGTTTGAATGTAGTTTTCACTTGGTAGAACTGTTTGGGAAGGATTAGGAAGTGTGGTCCTGTTGGAGGAGGTGTGTCACTGAGGCTAGGTTTCGTGACATTCCTAATTAGCTCTTTCATGCTTGTGGGCATAAGCTCTCAGTTCTTCTCCAGAGTCATGCCTACTACTGTAGTGACAATTTTGGAAGTTTGGTTTCTTTAAAAAACACAGAAGTATTATCAGAAGGTGCTTTTGTTTTCATCCCAGGTGTGGGGATATGGGGCTACTTCAGACTGTCTACAACAGCTGGCTATGATTTGCCTTGTGCTCTACCAGAGGCGTGGTTTTGCCAGCTGCAGATAGTTTATGCGATTGTGTAACATTTGGAATTCTGGGAACTTTTCAGAAGGTATACAAAAGCCAGGGCTCTGAGAGGCAGACAGAGTCCATGGCTGTTGGTCATTCAGGGGTGGGGGCTAGTTGTGGTTGGTTAGTAGTCATGCTCAAAGAAGAAACAAAAGGAAAGACATTAGATTCAGGATTCTCATTCTCTCTCTCTCTCTCTCTCTCTCTCTCTCTGTCCTATCCTTTCTCCCAATCTAGTGATTAGAAGGTGAAATCAGGGGGATAAAGGGTGGGGCAAAAGAAGAACCCACAAAATAGCAAAGACCAGCTATATACCTCTTGTTGTGCTCCATGTCATTATGGTCTTGGACTCTAACACCCCTCTAGAATGACGAGTTCCCCAATTAAGTAATTTTTAAAATTAAGTTGCTTTGGTCACGGGCCTCATCACAGCAATAGAAAAGTAACCAAGACATATGTACACCTGCACATCCTCCGCCCCCCCCCAATCATGACACAATCTCCAAATAACCCTACTTTTAAAAGGGACAGGAGATATTTCCCAGACCCATCTCCCACTGTTTCACTCTAGTGCTGTGTCATCTGGCTGTGGTGACATCAGCTATGACAGGTCCCAATGACTTAGGTGAGATATTTTCTGCAGAGGAAAAAGTGACACTATCTACTCAGAGTTCCCTGCAGCAAGATGAAAACCTGGATGAATGGGGACTACTGTACCATGGTGGTAATGAGTATTTCATATAATTCAGTGAACAAGTGGACAAGAGTACATTTATTAAAAGCACACAGTATTAACCGGACCATGTTTTAATTCTGAAAATGTCACTTTGGAAAGTAGATCCATCAGGGTAAGAGAGTTGACTGCAGAACCAGATTTTATTATTTTCCACTCTAGGGAAATTGGCTATGAAAAAAATGGGTCAAGTCTTTTTTATTTATATTGCGTTTACACCGTGCTTTGTAGAACAGATTGCTGCACTAATGAAGCTGGGTGAATTCTTGTGAGAACTGCTTGCTTTTATTAGTAGGCACTTATTAATCAAAAGGCTTTCTGTACATCTAATCAGTTGTAAAAGCCACTCTCGGGATGAAGCCTCCTTTAGAGCCTTCCTGGTTCAGAGGTGAAGAAATTGACTCCAAGTCTCCCAGGAGTAGGAAAGAGGATGTTTTTCTTAGCTACTGTGTAGGATCTCATGTATGAAGACTCAGTAAAAGAAGGGCATACACAATGATTAAGATAATAACATTGTTTTAAAGATACAATTTATATCCTCCTGCCTTTTTTAGTACGCCTTCCATCCCAGGCACTTGAACTCTTGAGTCCCTTCAGCAAACACTCAGGCCTGAGACACGGCTTCGCTTTGCTAATCGGTATTCCCTTAGCTCCCACACAACCTTTTCATCACATAGTAGCATCCGTGGATCCAGCCCTGGCTTCTTCTTTGCTGCATTTCAGAGGGTGCCTCCCAGACCAGGAACCCTATAAACATGTCCCTTTTAGAGTGTTACTCTCTTTAGAACTTGACTTAGCTTTAAGCACTAGCCAGGTGAGGTCCCTATAGCTGGGTGAAAGGAAGAAACTGGGCTCCTCTGTGGCCAGCTCTCCATCTTTACTGCTGGAATTTTTGCTTGTCTTTATCACTAAGTTCAGGACAGTTTGACTCCTGATTGCCAGCATCAGTATTTCTTCAACCAAAGGCTTTTCCTGGGCAAGCTACATAGTTGGATGTGCACCGCCCCCTTGACCTTCAGTTGCCCTTTCCCCTAGTGGTACTTTCTAGAATGCTGACATTTCTCACCTGAGGATTGGCTTCTGCTCCAGATCAAATTAAGACAGCCTTCTGAATTGCAGGGAGCTGAATATGAGGCCAATAGATTCATTGCCTCTGGGCCCTCTTCTGTTTTGCTTTTTGGGTGCTGTGATAAAACACTGACCAAAAGTAACTGGGAGAGGCAAAGACTTATTTGGCTTATAGGTTATAATCCATCATGGAGGGAAGCCAAAGCTCAAGGCAGGAGTCTAGAGGCAGGGAATGAAGCAGATGTTTGGAAGAACACTGCCTTACTGGCTTGCTCTCCCTGACTAACTCAGCTAACTTTCTTACAATCTGCGGAGGAATGGTGTCACCCACAATAGACTGGGCCCTGCTCATCATTAGTAAGCAATTAAGAAAGCCAGTTTGATTAAGGTAATTCTTTAGTTGAAGTTTCCTTTTCCCAGTTGACTCTAGATTTGTGTTATTGTCTAAGTTACTGTTGTTCTATTGCTGTGAAGAGACACCATGGTCAAGGCACCTCTCATAAAAGAAAGCATTTAATTGGGGTCTGCTTACAGTTTTAGAGTTAACCCATGGTCATCAGTGGTGGGAAGCAGACCGGCATGGCGCTAGAGCAGTATCTGAGAGCTTTGCATCTTCAAATGCAGGAAGCAGGGGAGAGAGAGAGAGAGAGAGAGAGAGAGACAGAAACAGAGAGACACTAGGCCTAGTATGGGCTTTTACAACCTCTAAGCCCACCCCCAGTGACACTCCTCTCACAAGGCCACACTTCCTAATCTTTCCCAGTAGTTCTACTCTCTGGTGACCCAGCAGTCAAGTATATGAGCCTATGAGGGCCATTCCTATTCAGTCTCCGCATTCATGTTGACAACTGAAGCTGACTACGATGGGCTCTGGTGGTGAGTCTTCTTTTGCATGAGTTCCTTCCACACTTGTCAGATGGCTTTAATTTGCCCAGAGCTGCAGGGAATCTAGGTACTCTGATACTCCTGATCTCTTTAGTTCCTCACAAACTTTCAAGAACTCTATTCTTATATGTTGCAGTTTCTAAGAGAAGTAAAGTTTAATGTGTCAGAGTGCATGAGAGAAGCAATGAGGCTGAAATTTAGTTAATTTCTCTGGTGGATGAGATCATCTTAGCATTCAACAAAGTCTTGGACATCTTGATATGTCTTGAAAATATGAAAATTGACGGAGTAAGCACCCACTTCTCCAAACCAAAAGACAGTGGCCATGTACATTCGAGAAAAAAACAAAATGATCAGGAGTGATGGCTCAGTGGTTAAGAGAACTTGCAGCTCTTACAGAAGACCTGAGTTTGAGTCCCAGCTGGTGACTTGCAGCCACCTGCAACTGTGGTTCTAGAGGGATCCAACTTCCTCTTTGGCCTCTGCTGTTACCCACACATGTGTGTACGTGCACACACAAAAATCCATACATGTATGTACACATAAAAAGAGAAAGAAAAGGCAAAACCAAAAATGACTGTATTATGGAGTCTCAGAATTACAGAGTTGATTAATCAAAGGCAGATAAAACAGATTATAGACGCTTCTGGAAAGTCTGTTAAAAGAAACATGAAAAAGCATAGTTGAGTATCGATAGCCCACCTGTGACTGAATCAAAAAGGATGGCTTTTAGTCATAACTTTTTTTTTAAAGATTTATTTATGTATTATATGTAAGTACACTGTAGCTGTCTTCAGACACTTTTTCTTCTCTCTCTGGCCCTGCTCACTCCTGCCCAAAGATTTAATTATTTATTATACGTAAGTTCACTATAGCTGTCTTCAGACACCCTAGAAGAGGGCGTCAGATCTCTTGTTTTTTTTGGAGACAGGATTTCTCTGTGTAGCCCTGGCTGTCCTGGAACTCAATCTGTAGACCAAACCTGACCTTGAACTCACACCACCACAGCCTGGCAAGATGGTGAGATTCTTTTTTTTTTTAAAGATTTATTTATTTATTATATGTAAGTACACTGTAGCCATCTTCAGACACACCAGAAGAGGGTGACAGATCACACAGATGGTTGTGAGCCACCATGTGATTGCTGGGATTTGAACTCAGGACCTTCGGAAGAGCAGTCGGTGCTCTTAATCGCTGAGCCATCTCTCCAGCCCTAGTCATAACTTTTTAGACACCATCTTGGATTGCTGTCTTGAATTGCACTAACTTTAATCTATGAAGACAGGTTTTTCTATGCAGAGGTGCCTGCAGAAGTTCTAATAGGAAAGGTAGGACAAGTGCTGGGGCATTGGATGCTTTAGACAGGACAAATTTTGTGATCTTGGTGGATGCTTTCCTGGGATTCTAGGCATGCCACTGCAGTGTTAAGGAAATGTATAGTGAAGCAATGATGCCAGCTCTTAATGGGAATTGTAAACTGTGTCCTGTTGGGGACAGAGATGCTTGCTATCCCTCTCAAATTCTGATTATCCAGGAACTACACTTCCCAAGAACCCTTGGGGCTGGGCGCTCTCTGTTGCCTGGGTTTTAGCCAATGTGGTAAGAATAGAAATGATTTAAGGCTTTTCTAGGCTGAGCTCACAAAACCCTCCCATGCAGAAACACACCATGGTATTTGTTCCTTTTAGCTGTCACATAAAGGCAGCCCCCCAGGGTGACTGTGGTTGGTTTAGTGTTGCTGAGAACAGCAAACTCTTACCAATTTTGGGTCTGTGAAAGACCCAGATAAACTGAGCTCTGTCAATCTATTAGCAACCCACTACTGTTATGTGAATAAGAAGTAAAGTCTGGAGGGAAGGAAGAAGCTAGCATGGGGCAGGCTGAGATGAGTTTGAGAAGAAAAGGCGGTGGCGAGGTCTGAAAACAGCATGTACACATCCATCCCTCAGAATGGCTCTCCGTTCCCAGGCTCAGTTCCGGACCCAGGCCTACACATACGGCCTGTGGAAAAGCTGAAGCCGGTACCCATAGCACGAGAGAACCATGGCGTCTTTTTCTCTGGGGATTCCTACCTAGTGCTTCACAGTGACCCAGAAGAGGCCTCCCATCTGCACCTGTGGATAGGCCAGCAGTCATCCCGAGACGAGCAGGGGGCCTGTGCTGTGCTGGCGGTGCACCTCAACACCCTGCTGGGGAAGCGGCCCGTGCAGCACCATGAGGTTCAAGGGAATGAGTCCGACCTCTTCATGAACTACTTCTCACGGGGCCTCCAGTACCGGGAAGGTGGCGTGGAGTCAGCATTTCACAAGACAACCTCGGGTGCCACCCCAGCAGCCAACAGGAAGCTCTACCAGGTTAAGGGGAAGAAGAAGAACATCCGTATGACCGAGAGGGCTCCGAGCTGGGACAGCTTCAACACCGGGGACTGCTTCATCCTGGACCTCGGTCAGACCATCTTTGCCTGGTGTGGTGGAAAGTCCAACATCCTGGAGCGCAACAAGGCGAGGGACTTGTCCCTGACCATCAGGGACAGTGAGCGGCAGGGCAAGGCCCAGGTGGATATCATCACTGATGAAGAGGAGCCAGCAGAGATGATTCAGGTTCTGGGTCCCCAGCCTGCTCTGAAGGAGGGCAACCCTGAGGAAGACATTACAGCTGACCAGACCAACGCCCAGGCCGCAGCCCTGTATAAGGTCTCTGATGCCACTGGACAGATGAATCTGACCAAGGTGACTGACTCCAGTCCTTTAGCCTCTGAACTGCTAATTCCAGATGACTGCTTTGTTCTGGACAATGGGCTGTGTGGCAAAATCTACATCTGGAAGGGGAGAAAAGCTAATGAGAAGGAGTGGCAGGCGGCCCTCCAGGTGGCTGATGGCTTCATCTCCTGAATGAGATATTCTCCAAACACTCAGGTGGAGATTCTACCCCAGGGCTGAGAGAATCCCATCTTCAAGCAATTCTTTAAGGACTGGAAGTGAGGGTAGGTGTTCCCATCCCTGCTCTCTTGCCTCCCACCACCTGCCTACTTGTTTCCCCTCTGGCTGCTGAGTCAGCACTGAGGTACCCTCTGGATGCTCAATAAAGGACACCTTTGGTCAACCACCACCCCCAACCCCAAAAGAAGTGAAATCTGCTTGAGTCACCATGTCTCAGGATCTATTTGCCAACAGTAGTGAGCCTCTGTAACCTACACTGCATCACTGTGCCCTACACTGCATCACTGTGCCCTACACTGCATCACTATGCCCTACACTGCATCACTGTGCCCTACACTGCATCACTGTAACCTACACTGCATCACTGTGCCCTACACTGCATCACTGTGCCCTACACTGCATCACTGTGCCCTACACTGCATCACTGTAACCTACACTGCATCACTGTAACCTACACTGCATCACTGTGCCCTACACTGCATCACTGTGCCCTACACTGCATCACTGTAACCTACACTGCATCACTGTCCTACACTGCATCACTGTAACCTACACTGCGTCACTGTGCCCTACACTGCATCACTGTAACCTACACTGCATCACTGTAACCTACACTGCATCACTGTGCCCTACACTGCATCACTGTGCCCTACACTGCATCACTGTGCCCTACACTGCATCACTGTAACCTACACTGCATCACTGTAACCTACACTGCATCACTGTGCCCTACACTGCATCACTGTGCCCTACACTGCATCACTGTAACCTACACTGCATCACTGTCCTACACTGCATCACTGTAACCTACACTGCGTCACTGTGCCCTACACTGCATCACTGTACCCTACACTGCATCACTGTACCCTACACTGCATCACTGTGCCCTACACTGCATCACTGTGCCCTACACTGCATCACTGTAACCTACACTGCATCACTGTAACCTACACTGCCTCTCAGGGAACTCTGGATCTTTCCCACTCTATTGCAACTATTCAGCTCTGCATTGTAGAGAGGAAAGTTACAGACAACACACCAATGAATGGCGAATACTGCATTTCTACAAAATGCTATTTACAGACCTGTGCTGCTGTCAACTTGGCCCTGCAGAGCTCTCCATTCTTGCTCTTCTTTGTCCTGTTACACCTTCCTTCATGGCACCCACTATTTTCCTTTGGGTATCCACTATCATAGAATGTATTATAGCGAAGCTTTCCAACAAAAGAGATGTCTTCTGTTTTGTTTTCTACTTTATCTCCCATGTATAACATGATGGCTAGCTTATGATAGCCTCTTGACAGATATTTGTTAAATAAATACTTATAATGGTTTGGTATATCACCCCTGCCACTATAATCATTAATTTCACATTGTATTTCTGCCAAAAGCAAAAAAGGTGATAGAATCTATCCAGAACCCTAACGTGTTCATTAATTTTGACCTTTTCTTTTTTTTTTTTTTATTACGAGCAGGAACACAAACAGCTTTGCATCTCATTATTTATAATAATGAAATTGGAAAAATAATCTGAGGTAGGGTGATAGCTAAGCAACCTAGGACCCATATAACTAGATATAAATTATTAGAAAAATTATTAGAGCACTTGTAGTAACTATTTTAATGGAAAGAAAAAGATACATATAGTATGTGCCTGTATGTGTGTGTTATGTGTATGTGAGTATCTGTATGTATATGTGTGTATGTATGTGTGCATCCATGTGTGTGTATGTATGAATGTTTGCATGTATATGTGTGGATCCCTGTCTCTCCCTGTGTCTCTGTGTCTCTCCATGTCTGTCTTTGTCTCTGTCTCTCTTTCTCTCTGTAGCATCAAATGATGGGCAGGCGCTGGGGTGCTTTCTTCTGCCTGCATTTGATTGGCTCTTAATCATGGGTCCTTAATATAGTAATTTCCTCTTTTCCATGTGAAAAGGGAATAAACCTCTTACCCCACCTCACAACTCTTGGATCCCTGAGAACTTGCTGGGGATGAGAGGAAAGGGTGTTTTTTTAAAAACAGTTTTTTTTTTCCATGTAGAAATGGTGGTTGGTAGAATTTGTGCTGGCATTGAACAGAAAATTACCCTGAATGTCTTCCATTTCTAAACTTCATTGTGTAAGGATGATGAACAGTTGTGGTGGTGCCTCCTCCTTCCTCTGTCTCTGTCTGTCTCTGTCTGCCTGTCTTTCTTTATGGAGATAGGATTTCTGTGTAGCTCTGACTGTCCTGGAACTCACAGTATAGACTCTGGCTTGTAACTCAGAGATCTGCCGGTGAGTCATTCTTGATTTCTCTTTCACCTTGTTCAAGGAGTCAGCATCTCAGTCAAGCCCAGAGATTGACAGGGCTAGTCTTGCTAGGAAGCCGACTCTCGAGACCCCATCTCCATTTTCTGAGGTTAGATTGTAGGTGGGCTTCCACGATCCCCACTACTTAAGTGGATTTGCCCTTGGGATCTGCTCTCAGGCCCTCATGCTTGTGCAGCAAACATTTAATCACCCAAACACCTCCTTACCCAGCAGCCCCCTTTCCCTAGCCTACTGAGAACTGCTTGGTCTGACAAACTTTATGGTTTTTTTTTTATTTTATTTTTTTAATTTACATTCCAAATCACTTCCCCTTTCCCGTTTCCTCCCTCCCCGAAAGTCCCATAAGCCCCCTTCCCTCCCTCTTTTCTCCATTCAACCCCCTCTCGTTACTCTGTCCTGGCGTTCCCCTACATCCAGTCTTTCCAGGACCAGGGGTCTCTCCTTCCATCTTTTTAGAAATCTATTGATATGCGGATTGTGTCTGGGGTATTCCGAGATTCTGGGTCAATATCCCCTTATCAGTGACTGCATACCATGTGTGTTCTTTTGTGATTGGGTTACCTCACTAAGGATGATATTTTCAAGTTCTGACCATTTGCCTAGGAATTTCGTGAATTCATTGTTTTTAATTGCACAGTAGTATTCCATTGTGTAGATATACCACATCTTCTGAATCCATTCCTCCATTGAGGGACATCTGGGTTCTTTCCAGCTTCTGGCTATTATAAATAAGACTGCTATGAACATAGTGGAGCATGTGTCCTTATTGCATGCAGGTAAAGTCTCTGGGTATATGCCCAGGAGTGGTATAGCCGGATCCTCCGGGAGTGTCATGCCCAGTTTTCTGAGGAACCGCCAGACTGCTTTCCAGAGTGGTTGTACCAGCCTGCAATTCCACCAGCAGTGGAGGAGTGTTCCTCTTTCTCCACATCCTCGCCAACAACTGCTGTCTCCTGTGTTTTTGATCTTAGCCATCCTGACTGGTGTGAGATGGAATCTCAGGGTTGTTTTGATTTGCATTTCCCTAATGACTAAGGATGATGAATATCTCTTTAGGTGCTTCTCAGCCATTAGATATTCTTCAGGTGAGAACTCTTTGTGTAGCTCTGTACCCCATTTTTTAATAGGGTTACTTGCCTCTCTGGAGTTTAACTTCTTGAGTTCTTTGTATATCTTGGATATTAGCCCTCTGTCAGATGTAAGGTTGGTAAAGATCATTTCCCAGTTAGTTGGTTGCCGCTTTGTCTTTTTGACAGTGTCTTTTGCCTTGCAAAAACTTTGTAATTTAATGAGGTCCCATTTGTCTATTCTTGATCTTAGAGCATAAGCTATTGGAGTTCTGTTCAGGAAATTCTCCCCTGTGCCCATATGTTCAAGGTTCTTCCCTAGTTTCCCTTCTATTAGTTTCAGTGTGTCTGGTTTTATGTGGAGATCTTTGATCCACTTAGAATTGAGCTTAGTGCAAGGAGATAAGGATGGGTCAATTTGCATTCTTCTGCATGTTGACCTCCAGCTGAGCCAGCACCATTTGTTGAAAAGGCTATCTATGGGACACAGTGAAAGCAGTGCTAAGAGGAAAATTCATAGCCCTGAGTGCCGCCAAAAAGAAACGGGAGACAGCATACACTAACAGCTTAATGGCACACCTGAAAGCCCTGGAACAAAAAGAAGCAAATACACCAAAGAGGAGTAGAAGGCAGGAAATCATCAAACTCAGGGCTGAAATCAATCAAGTAGAAATAAATAAAACCATACAAAGAATCAACAAAACGAGGAGTTGGTTCTTTGAGAAAATTAACAAGATAGATAAGCCCTTAGCCAGACTAACCAGAGAGCACAGAGATAGTATCCAAATTAATAAAATCAGAAACGAAAAGGGAGAGATAACAACAGAAACTGAGGAAATTCAAAAAATCATCAGATCCTACTACAAAAACCTGTATTCAACACAACTAGAAAATCTTGAGGAAATGGACAATTTCCTTGACAGATACCAAGTACCAAAATTAAATCAGGATCAAATAGACCATCTAAACCGTCCTATAACCCCTGAAGAAATAGAAGTTGTCATTGGAAGTCTTCCAACCAAAAAAAGCACAGGTCCAGATGGTTTTAGTGCAGAATTCTATCAGACCTTCAAAGAAGACCTAACACCAATACTCTTCAAACTGTTCCACAAAATAGAAACAGAAGGAACACTACCCAACTCGTTCTATGAAGCCACAATTACACTAATACCAAAAGCACACAAAGATCCGACAAAGAAAGAGAATCTCAGGCCAATCTCTCTTATGAATATCAATGCAAAAATACTCAATAAAATTCTTGCCAACCGAATCCAAGAACACATCAAAACGATCATTCACCACGATCAAGTAGGCTTCATCCCAGGGATGCAGGGATGGTTCAATATAAGGAAATCCATCAATGTAATCCACTACATAAACAATCTCAAAGAAAAAAACCACATGGTCATCTCATTAGATGCTGAGAAAGCATTTGACAAAATTCAGCATCCTTTCATGCTAAAGGTCTTGGAAAGATCAGGAATTCAAGGCCCATATCTAAACATAGTAAAAGCAATTTACAGCAAACCGGTAGCCAGCATCAATCTAAATGGAAAGAAACTTGAAGCAATCCCACTAAAATCAGGGACTAGACAAGGCTGCCCTCTCTCTCCATATCTTTTCAATATAGTACTTGAAGTTCTAGCTAGAGCAATTAGACAACAAAAAGAGGTCAAAGGGATACAAATTGGAAAGGAAGAAGTCAAACTATCACTATTTGCAGACGATATGATAGTATACATAAACGACCCAAAGAACTCCACCAGAGAACTCCTACAGCTGATAAACGACTTCAGCAAAGTGGCCGGATATAAAATCAACTCAAGCAAGTCAGAAGCCTTCCTATACTCAAAGGATAAGCAGGCTGAGAAAGAAGTAAGAGAAATAATACCCTTCACGACAGCCACAAACCATATAAAGTATCTTGGCGTGACTCTAACCAAACAAGTGAAAGATCTGTATGACAAGAACTTCAAGTCTCTGAAGAAAGAAATTGAAGAAGACCTCAGAAGATGGAAAAATCTGCCATGCTCATGGATTGGCAGGATTAATATAGTAAAAATGAGCATCTTACCAAAAGTAATACACAGATTCAATGCAATCCCCATCAAAATCCCAACTCAATTCTTCATAGAGTTAGAAAGAGCAATTCAAAAATTCATCTGGAATAACAGAAAACCCAGAATAGCTAAAACTATTCTCAAGAGTAAAAGAACCTCTGGGGGAATCAGTATCCCGGACCTCAAGCTGTACTACAGAGCAATAGTGTTAAAAACTGCATGGTATTGGTACAGTAACAGACATGTAGATCAATGGAACAGAATTGAAGACCCAGAAATGAATCCACACTCCTATGGTCACTTGATCTTTGACAAAGGAGCTAAAACCATCCAGTGGAGAAAAGAGACTTCCTCTTCTAACCTGAGGGATCCCAGATCCCACACCCTATACCTGTGGAATGTTGCATAGCCTTGGTTAAGGTTACAGGTTCAACTTCCTTTCTCCTGATAAGAACCAGTTCAGTTAGCACCTGAGATTCCGGGAATGCCTTCCTGCGTGTCTTAGTTAGGGTTTTACTGCTGTGAACAGACACCATGACCAAGACAACTCTTATAAGGACAACATTTAATTGGGGCTGGCTTACAGGTTCAGAGGTTCAGTCCATTATCATTGAGGCAGGAGCAGGCATGGTGCAGGCAGAGCTGAGAGTTCTACATCTTCCTCTGAAGACTCCTAGTGGGAGACTGGCTTCCAGGCAGCTAGGATGAGGGTCTTAACGCCACACCCACAGTAACACACCCACTCCAACAGGGCCACACCTTCTAATAGTGCCACTTCCTGGGCTGAGCATGTACAAACCATCACATCATGCTAATGAGACATCTGGGCATCTTAGCTTTCAGACTACAGTGGATATTCCTTCCACCTTCCCTAAAGCTATATAACCCTGGATTCACCTTGAGTAAAGTTGATCTGTCCTCCTGAAGCTGGTGCTGGTATGCCATTACTATCATTAGTACTCACAGGCTATCTGAAACCCTGTTTGTAGATTCTGCTCTCTGGGTCCTCATGGGCCAGTGGCCAATGACCCCAGTAGAAGGGAGATCCACACCCCCCCTCCATTACCCTTTCTTGTGCCCCACCCAAGCCCTTTGAGCTTCTTCTCAGCAAGTCCACCACTTACTTTCATGTCTTTTAATCAGGTGTCTTCCATGTCCATTCGTGTGGGGTTATTTTCTGGATCATAGGCAACTTACCAGAGCTGAGAGTTCTACATCTTCATCTGAAGGCTCCTAGTGGGACAGTGTAGCCCTGGCTGTCATGGAACTTGCTCTGTAGACCATGCTGGCTTTGAGTTCAGATCTGCCTGCATCTGCTTACTGAGTGCTGGGAATAAAGGCATGAGTCATGACTGCCCTAGTTAATAAAAATAAAATACGTTTTTAAGAAAAGGAAAAAGAAGCTTAAAAACTATGCATCTGGGTTTGTGAGTACCTATCCCATTTTTTCCTAATTCTTGCTTAGGAGCTCGAGGATTGTTTTCATTAAGCCATTTCCATGCCTCAGTCTATGGTGAGGATTGGTGACACGTGTCACCTGCCAGCTCTGATTAGTGTGTGGAGAGGTATTACTGCTGATTAGACTTGGCAGCAGCAGTGAACAGAGACCAGATCTATTGGGGACAGAGAATTGGTTGGCTTATCCCAGTGCCAGCTGATGCTATGACAGTGTGGTAACATCTAGCTAGTTTGTATTTCATAAAACAGACACAGTCGTCCCTCTCAGTGACATCCTCATCCTGGCACTGGGGGTTCTGGTAGCAGCTCCCAGAAGGACAGGTACTCACCAGCTCCTCATCCCCACAGCTGGGTGCCTACAATGGTGCTACAGAAATGAAGGACAGTGTGCTGAATCCAGAGGAACTCAGTGGGATGTCTACTGCTGTGTGAGCCCACCCTCCTTAAAATGGATGTGGATGCCCATCCACTACTCATGTCCTCTACACACGAGCCATTATTTTTAGTCATGTAGATATTGGTAAGCTGCTTTTGCTCTAGTAAATGACCTTCCACCCATGCTCAGGCAAGAAACCCTAGGTTCAGTGGGACATTCATAAAAAAGGCATGAAAGCAGGGGGTGGGGCTTGTCAGGAATGGGAGGAGTGTGGAGGAGCTGGGGGGGGGGGAAGAGGAGAGAGGAGGAGAATGGGGAAGAGAAAGAGCAAGAGGAGAAGGAGAGAAGAAAGTGAAGGAGGAAGAAAAGGAGAAAGAACAGAAGGGGAGAGGAAGGAGGAAGAGGAGGAGGAAGAAGAGGAGGAGGAGGAGGAGCAGCAGCAGAAGCAGCAACCTGTTTCCTTGTCTGTGTTTTGCTTTTTTTCACTTCCTGTTCTACTCCTGCCACATGGGATATTCTGCCCAGGGCCATCTCTTTCTCCGCACTCTAGGTTTTAGCCTTAGTTACTGTTACTATTGCTGTTAAGAGACACTTACATGGAAACTTACAGAAGAAAACATTGGGTCCTTGCTTATAGTTTAGAGGATGAGTTCATAATCATCAAGGTGGGAGCATGGCAGCAGGCAGGCAGGCATGGTGCAGGAGCAGTAGCTGAGAGTTTACATTTTATCAGCAAGTTGTAGGCAGAGAGAGGTGGGGAGGGGTGAGGGAGGGAGAGGGAGAGGAGGAGAAGGAAGAGGGAGGAGGGAAAGGGAAAGAGAGAGGGAGAGGGAGAGGGAAAGGAAGAGGGAGAGGGAGGGAGAGAGAGAGAGAGAGGGAGAAAGAGAGGGAGAGGGAGAGGGAGAGGGAGAGAGACTATGTCTGGCATGGGCCTTTGAAACCTCTAAGCCTACTTCCAGGACACAACTCCTCTGACAAGGTCACACCTCTTCCAACAAGGTCACATGTTCTAATCCTTCCTAATCCAGCCTACCAACTGGGAACCAGGCATTTAAACATACAAGCCTGTCAAACCACCACAGTCCCTCACAACTTACCCTCAAGAAAAAAAATGAGAGGAGCTGGCCAGATTGGAACAGATAAAATGAACTAGATTTCTAAGCACTGGCTGAGGAGATGGAGGAAGTGGGATCAGCCTGTTTCTAACTCAGGAGCCAGGTCTCCAGCCTGTTTCTCCTTTCACTCACCCATGCTTTCCCCATACCCAGCTAGGCTTGGAAGCTTGCCACTTGGCCTGCACCCAGTGTCAGCAATGGGTTTCCAGTACTCCTATGTAAGATGTTGAAAAAGAAGGTGTGTCCCTGGTGGCACAAAAGTGTAGCTCTTATTTGTAAATTATATGTAATGTAAAACATAGTATTTTCTCAATCAAATGCAGCCCTTTGTTTTATGGAAATCAAATAGAACTCGACATAAAAAAGAACCTTGATTGTCCGCATAATTAATTGTATGCTATTTTAACTTCCCTAGTGACGGTATCTCCACCTCTCTCCCATGAACATTTAGATCTTCAAAAGCACATTCCTGAGTTCACATTTGTATGCACTCCACTTAGTACCCACTTACTGCCACTTGAGAAAAGCAGGGAACATCTTAGATTGTTTTTCACCAGCAAGTTAGGGGCAATTACACAGTTCTGGTTTTGTTACTGCATTGACCTGGGTTTTCAAATCTATAACCAGCTGGTCCTCAGAGCCTTTGAAAACTCTCTCCCAGCTCTCACTGTTCAGTGATGTGCTCTGTGCTTGGCCAGTGTTATCTGAGAAGCTCACGTGCTTACCTCTCTGCTCTCTCACTGCATCCTGCTTTGCAAATGAGATATAAAAATTGTAGAGTAAATATATGCTAAGAAAAATATATCTGAAAGGAAAGAAGCAATCAATATAGTTAATAGATATGAGCATTGTTTCGTTTTCTGTTGCTGTGATAAAATAGCATGGCCGAAAGTTAAGTAAGGAAGACTTTATGTTGGCTTATGGTTCCAGGGGGCTAGCTGCTCATAATGGTGGCCATGGTGGTTTGACTGAGAATGGCTGATAAGTCTGAATACTTGGTTTCCCAGTTGGTGGGACTGTTTGGGAAGGATTAGGTGGCACGCCTTGTTGGAGGAGGTGTGTCTTTAGGGGTGGGCCTTGAAGTTTTAAAGGACTCTAGTGATTTCTAATGAGTCTTTCACTCTTTCCCCTACTTGTGAATCAAGATATAAGATTTGAGCTGTTCCTGATGCCTTGCCTTTGCTCCACTACCGTGGACTCTGATCCTCTGAAACCACAAGCCCAAATTAAACATTTTCTCTTAAAGTTGCATTGGTCATGGCGTCTTATCACAGCACTAGAAAAGTAACTAAGATGGCAGCAGGAGAAGGAGGCTGAGGGATCGTATCTTAGTGGCCTACAGGAAGCAGAGAGCAGGAAGTGGGGAGAGACTATCAATCCTCAAAGCCCACATCAGTAATGTATGTACTCCAGCAATGCTACATTTCTTACAGGTTCTACAAACTCCCCAAACTATAGGGACAAATAAAGAAGCAATCATGACTGAATACATGTCCAAATACATGGCCCTATGGGGACATTTATCATCCAAACCACAGTGATGCTAATACAAATCTAAAGAGAGAAAGCATGTATTGGCAAAAGCATTGTCCATAAGACCAAATGAGATCTATTCAGAATCTTAAGGCTGTAGACCAACCATATCATGCATGAGAGATTTTGATGGTTGGGATAAGATGGCTCGGTCAACTAGCTTGTTTTGTGACCATGAATACCTGAATTCAGTCCACAGTCCCTATGTAAAAACCCTGCTGTTGTGGTATGTGCAGCACTAGGGAGGCAGGAACAGGCAGGGACAGGATCCTGTCTCAAAGAACACACACACACACACACACACACAGAGAGAGAGAGAGAGAGAGAGAGAGAGAGAGAGAGAGAGAGAGAGAGAGGGAGAGAGAGAGAGAGAGAGAGAGAGAGAGAGAGAGAGAGAGAGAGAGAGAGAGCATCTTAGGGTTTCCATTGCTGTGAAGAGACATTACAACAACCAAGGCAACACTTATAAAGGACAGCATTTAACTGAAGCCAGAGGTTCAGTCCATTATCATCAAAGTGGGAAATATAGCAGCATTCAGGTACACTAGAGGAACTAGATGAGAATTCTACATCTTGTTTTGAAGGCAGCCAGAAGACTGTTTTTCAAGCAGCTAGGAGGAGGGTCGCAAAGTCACACCCACAGTGACATGCTTCCTCCAACATGGCCACACCTACTTCAATAAGGCCTCAGCTCCTATAATGCTACTCTTTGGACAAAGCTTATTCAAACATATGAGTTTATGGGGGTCAAACCTATTCAGACCACTACAGATAGATAGATAGAGAGATGTATCTGAGAGTTTCTAGAGAACAGAAAATATACTAATTAATGGAAAAAACAGCAGAAAGAAAATAGCAAGCTCCAGAGGCTTGCCTGCTGCTGGGTGGAGAAGGAAGAACAGTGCTCTCTGGCCTCTAGAGGCTGTCAATGCCTCAGTGGCAGGTCCACAGCACGGATGACTGTGTGAGACATGTACACTTTACAGAAGTGGGTATCACAAAACAAGAGAAGGAAGATCAAAGAGAGCCCAAGTGCCCAGCAGAAAACAGGCAAATGTTCTTCAGAGAACAGAAAAATGGTTAAACAATAAAATGTGAACAATTTTGAAAATGGGTATGGCAGCAGATCCTGGAATCCAATACTGTGTAGGTTGAGGCAGGAGGATCCTGAAATTGAGGTCAACCTCAGCTACATAGATAGTAGTCCAGCCTGGGCCATAGGAGACCTCGTCTCGAACTAACTCACTAAATATTTGGATGTGGAGGTATATTCCTGCAACCCCAACACTCTGTAGGTTGAGGCAGGAGGATCTCGAGTTAGAGGCCAGCTTCAGTTACTTAGGTAGTTTGAGGCCAGCCTGGATTACATGAGATCTTGATTCATATTTTTGTATCAATTTTTGTACTTTACTGTTAACTAAAATATAGCAGATCGAAACTAAGCAGATTGAAGTTGCTTAAGTAGGTTTGTCCTCCCCCCACCTCCATAGACTCATGTGTTTCAATGCTTGGCCATGGGAGTGGCACTATTTTACTTGGAGGTGTGGCCTTATTGGTGTAGGTGTGGCCTTGTTGGAGGAGCTGTATCACTGTGTAGGTGGGCTTTGAGGTATCCTATGTTCAAGTTCCACTCACCTCAGAATCAGAGCCTCCTCTTGACTGCTTGCATGAGACAGTCTCCTTCTATTGCCTTTGGATAAAGATGTAGAACTCTCAGCTCTTCCAGGAGGCCATGCTGCCCACCATGATGATAAAGAACTAAACCTCTAAAACAATAAGCCAGCCCTGATTAAGTGGTTGCCTTAGTTATAGTGTCTTTTCACACCAATAAAACCCAAACCAAGACACAGATATTACAACCTTTTACTGAACAAATGTATTAATCAGTATTCTCAAGGACTGTAGGAGTCTCTTCCACCCTGCATCTCTGTATTTAAAATGCAGTGCACTGGTGTATAGGCTGATGAGTATGCAATGCACCGAGCAAGGGATCACACTGGCAGAAGTCAATGCTGCAGCTCAAGTCTAAAGGCAGTTTGGAGGTTGGATGTCTTCTCTGGGGCCCTTGGTCTTTTTCTCTTAAAGTTTTCAAATGATTGGACAGGTCACACATGTCAAAGGCCAGTCACATCCGTTTTATTCAAGATCTGCTGACTCAGATATTGGTCTCACCTTCCAAGCACATCTGGACTGCTGCTCAGCTTAGCAAGCTGGCAAACAAAATTAGCAAGGGACAGTTGGGTTTTTTTTTTTAATAAAGATTGATCATATGCATCGTGTATCAGAGAAAGAGAAACTTTGCTGTACCCTCGGTGAGAGAATAAGCAGAATAGATTTAGGGACAAGTGAAACGCGTCCTGGGAATTTCTACAGAACTTTAAAGTATACATCATTTCCAGTCCAGGAATTCAACTTTTAGGTGTACCATTTTAGAGACAGTCGAACAGCAGGGATAGGACCTCTGTAGCTATCCACATAGCTTTTTTGTCCTCCTTTTTATTTTTTTATTTTTATTTTTTATGTGAGCTGGATCATGGACCACAACACCATGAAATAATTAAAAAATGAAAGATTTGTATGGACTGGTCAAACTCTTGATCCTCCTTGCCTCTACCTTCCAGGGGCTGGGGTGACGGGTGTGAGCCACCACACCTCATGATACTGTGGACTGAGTGAGCTTGCACATGCTATATAAGTGCCCTACTACAGAACTATAACTCCAGCCCTGGAAGATAGCACTTTAAAGGACACAATTGAAACTCTTGATACTGCAACAAAACTTGACACCCTGAGCAGACACCTCTCTGCTTGCAGGCACTGTTGCTGAGACCCCTTGGAACCATTGCAGTGATCATGGAGTTGAGTTGTTTAGAGTCCTAGAGGGGCTGCGTAGAACTCCAGCATGAACCAGTCTAGAAAATTCTACAGGACATTCTCTCCTCCCCATTCCAGAAAGGGGCTAGTTCTCGCTCCTCATTACTTTGTATTTTTACAATGTTATTTCTGGTGAAATTTGAATGATAAACATGTCTTGTTATCAGACTTAAAAAAAGATTTATTTATTTTTATGTGTATGTATGTAATAGGGTTTCTTTTGCTGTGATGAAACACCATAATCAAAGATACTTGGGGAGGAAAGAGTTTATTTGGCTTACATTTCCATATTACTGTTGATCACTGAAGGAAGTCAGGGCAGGAACTCAAACAATGTGGGATCCTGGAGGCAGGAACTGGTGTAGAAGCCATGGAGGGGTGCTGCTTACTGACTTGCTCAAGCCTTTTTTAAAAATTTTTAAGTAAAGCCCAAGAGCACCAGCCCAGAGGTGGTCCCAGCCACAATGGGCTGAGTTCTCCCACATCAATCACTAATTAAGAAAATGCCCCACAGACATACCTACTGCCCATCTGATGGTGACATTTTCTCAGTTGAGGCTCCCTTCTCTATGATGACTGCAGCTTGGGTCAAGTTGGCATAAAACTAGCTGGAACAGGATGCGTGCCTGCTTGTATGCATGCACATCCACAATGTGTGTACCTGGTGCTGTGGAGGCCAGAAAAGGGCGTTGGGTCCCCTGAAACTGGAGTTACAGGTGGTTGTGATCTGTCATGTAGGTGCTGGGAACCAAACCTGAGTCCCCTGGAAGAGCAGCTAGTGATTTTAGTCACTGAGCCATCATCTCTCCAGGGTGGGATCATTAGATGTCGCAGTGCTCCTGCCGAGGTAATTCAGCTGTGCTAAGAAGACAGCAGCATCGCTTTTGTGCCACAGCTCTTGATGTGAAGCACCTGCTGGCATTTCTAGATCTGCATTTGAGAATAATGGACAGTTCCAGATCCCCTTAGGTGAAGGGAAGGGTTACAGTGGAGCATGCTTATTCTGAACGCATTTTAAGGTTTTGCTCATATGTTGACCCTTATGGGCATCTGTACTCATTTGCCAGGGAAGAGAGACCACAATAGTGACAAACACCTTTCCCATCTTGATCCCAGGCATACACTCATGCATGTCTAAATTCAAAGTATTTAGTAGAGAAAATATTTTCTTTAAACAACAATATATTCATGCTATGTTAAAGACTACTGATATTGTTATCAGCTTTTAACACAATTCTGTAATAAAATTCTATGTCCTTTAGGACCTCTGAGGTTCTGGTCATTTTTTTTTTAAGATCTCAGGGCTTTTCATAGAATGAATCCAGCAACTCTGTCTTCTTTAGATATATGAATCTTGTACATTAGAAGGTATCGTGGTGCCTTCTGCCTGGTGGAGGGACCCCGCGCAGGGAGGGAGCCTGCCAGCTTCCCTTCCGCGACCTCTGTTCCCGCGGACTGCGCTGGAGAGACCGGTACCCAGGCTCTCCCCCCGATATAACATCACTTGGGACACGGCCTGTTGGGGCTTCCGTCTGTGCCCGAGGGCGGGTTGGTGCTGTGGTCGTCTGGGTGCCAGATCGGCGGGCCATCGTGACCACAGGGTGAGCGGCGCCACGGAGACTGCCCTCCGCCATCTTTGCTCCAGTGACCAGCAGCAAGTCCTGGATACCCCACCACACCCGAAAGACAAGATCTGGATTTAAAATCACTTCTCATGATGCTATTAGAGGATCACAAGAAGGACACAAATAAATCTCATAAAGAGTTACAGGAGACCATGAATCAACGGTTAGAAGCCCTTACAAAGGAAACACAAAAATCGCTTAGAGAAATGCGGGAGAACATGGATCAAAAGATGGAGGCGCACAAGGAGACAACACAAAAATCGCTTAACGAGATGAATCAACGGGTAGATGCACTCACAAAGGAATCACAAAATTTGCATAAAGAAATGCAGAAGAATATGGGTCAACAGACGGATGCCCATAAGGAGGCAACACAAAAATTGCTTAAAGAAATGAATCAACGGTTAGATGCCCTTACAAAGGAAACACGAGAACTGCTTAAAGAAATGCAGGAGACGATGGATCAACAGATGGAATCCCATGAGGAGGAAACACAAAAATCGCTCAGAGAAATGCAGGAGAACGTGGGTCATCAGGAAGAAATCCTGAAAGAGGTAATGCAAAAATACCTTAAAGAAATACAGGAAAATACAAACAAACAAGTGAAGGATCTCAGCAAATCCATCCAGGAACTAAAAAAGGAAGTAGAAACAACTAAGAAATCACAAAGGGAGACAACTTTGGAGATAGAAAACCTTGGGAAGAAATCAGGAGTCATAGATGCAAACATCAACAATAGAATACAAGAGATGGAAGAAAGAATCTCAGGTGCTGAAGATTCCATAGAAAGCATCGACTCAACAGTCAAAGAAAATGCAAAATGCAAAAAACGCGTAACCCAAAACATCCAGGAAATCCAGGACACAATGAGAAGACCAAACCTAAGGATTATAGGTATAGATGAGAGTGAAGATTTGCAACTTAAAGGGCCAGTAAACATCTTCAACAAAATTATGGAGGAAAACTTCCCTAACTTAAAGAGAGAGATGCCGATGAACATACAAGAAGCCTACAGAACTCCAAACAGACTGGACCAGAACAGAAATACCTCCCGTCACATAATAATCAAAACACCGAATGTTCTAAACAAAGAAAGGATACTAAATGCAGTAAGAGAAAAGGGCCAAGTAACATACAAAGGAAGACCTATCCGAATCACATCAGACTTCTCACCAGAGACTATGAAAGCCAGAAGATCCTGGGCAGATCTCATGCAGACACTAAGACAGCACAAATGCCAGCCTAGACTACTATACCCAGCAAAACTCTCAATCACCATAGATGGAGAGACCAAGATATTCCATGATAAAACCAAATTTTCACAATATCTTTCCACAAATCCAGCCCTGCAACGGATAATAGGTGGAAACCTCCAATACAGGGAGAGAAACAACACCCTGGAAAAAATGAGATAATAACCTTCTTGAATCAAACCCAAAAGTAGATAACCACTCAAACATAAAGATAGCGTCAAGAATGGCAGATGGCAATAATCACTATGCCTTAATCTCTCTTAATATCAATGGTCTCAATTCCCCAATTAAAAGACATAGACTAGCAGACTGGATACGTAAACAGGACCCAGCTTTTTGCTGCATGCAGGAAACGCACCTCAGTGTCAAAGACAAACACTACCTCAGAGTAAAAGGCTGGAAAACAATTTTACAAGCAAATGGCCCCAAGAAACGAGGTGGAGTAGCCATCCTAATATCGGATAAAATTGATTTTCAACCCAAAGTCATCAAAAAAGACACAGAAGGACACTACATACTGATCAAGGGAAAAATCCACCATCAAGAACTCTCAATCCTGAATATCTATGCTCCAAATGCAAGGGCACCCTCATTCGTAAAAGAAACTTTACTAAAACTCAAAGCACACATCGCACCGCACACAATAATAGTGGGTGACTTCAACACCCCGCTCTCTGAAATGGATCGTTCAGGAAAGCAGAAACTAAACAGGGACACAGTGAATCTAATTGAAGCCTTAGACCAAATGGAACTAACTGATATATATAGAACATTTCATCCTAGAGCTAAAGAATACACCTTCTTCTCAGCTCCTCATGGTACCTTCTCCAAAATTGACCATATAATTGGTCACAAATCAGACCTCAACAGATACAAGAAGATAGAAATAATCCCATGCCTCCTATCAGATCACTATGGAATAAGGGTGGTCTTCAATGGCAACAAAAACAAAAGAAAAGCCACGTACACATGGAGGCTGAACAATGCTCTACTCAATGATAACTTGGTCAAGGTGGAAATAAAGAAAGAAATCAAAGACTTTTTGAAAGTTAATGAAAATGAAGGCACAACATACCCTAACTTATGGGACACAATGAAAGCAGTGCTAAGAGGAAAATTCATAGCCCTGAGTGCCGCCAAAAAGAAACGGGAGACAGCATACACTAACAGCTTAATGGCACACCTGAAAGCCCTGGAACAAAAAGAAGCAAATACACCAAAGAGGAGTAGAAGGCAGGAAATCATCAAACTCAGGGCTGAAATCAATCAAGTAGAAACAAATAAAACCATACAAAGAATCAACAAAACGAGGAGTTGGTTCTTTGAGAAAATCAACAAGATAGATAAGCCCTTAGCCAGACTAACCAGAGGGCACAGAGATAGTATCCAAATTAATAAAATCAGAAACGAAAAGGGAGAGATAACAACAGAAACTGAGGAAATTCAAAAAATCATCAGATCCTACTACAAAAACCTGTATTCAACACAACTAGAAAATCTTGAGGAAATGGACAATTTCCTTGACAGATACCAAGTACCAAAATTAAATCAGGATCAAATAGACCATCTAAACCGTCCTATAACCCCTGAAGAAATAGAAGTTGTCATTGGAAGTCTTCCAACCAAAAAAAGCACAGGTCCAGATGGTTTTAGTGCAGAATTCTATCAGACCTTCAAAGAAGACCTAACACCAATACTCTTCAAACTGTTCCACAAAATAGAAACAGAAGGAACACTACCCAACTCGTTCTATGAAGCCACAATTACACTAATACCAAAAGCACACAAAGATCCGACAAAGAAAGAGAATCTCAGGCCAATCTCTCTTATGAATATCGATGCAAAAATACTCAATAAAATTCTTGCCAACCGAATCCAAGAACACATCAAAACGATCATTCACCACGATCAAGTAGGCTTCATCCCAGGGATGCAGGGATGGTTCAATATAAGGAAATCCATCAATGTAATCCACTACATAAACCATCTCAAAGAAAAAAACCACATGGTCATCTCATTAGATGCTGAGAAAGCATTTGACAAAATTCAGCATCCTTTCATGCTAAAGGTCTTGGAAAGATCAGGAATTCAAGGCCCATATCTAAACATAGTAAAAGCAATTTACAGCAAACCAGTAGCCAGCATCAATCTAAACGGAGAGAAACTTGAAGCAATCCCACTAAAATCAGGGACTAGACAAGGCTGCCCTCTCTCTCCATATCTTTTCAATATAGTACTTGAAGTTCTAGCTAGAGCAATTAGACAAGAAAAAGAGGTCAAAGGGATACAAATTGGAAAGGAAGAAGTCAAACTATCACTATTTGCAGACGATATGATAGTATACATAAGCGACCCAAAGAACTCCACCAGAGAACTCCTACAGCTGATAAACGACTTCAGCAAAGTGGCCGGATATAAAATCAACTCAAGCAAGTCAGAAGCCTTCCTATACTCAAAGGATAAGCAGGCTGAGAAAGAAGTAAGAGAAATAATACCCTTTACGATAGCCACAAACCATATTAAGTATCTTGGCGTGACGCTAACCAAACAAGTGAAAGATCTGTATGACAAGAACTTCAAGTCTCTGAAGAAAGAAATTGAAGAAGACCTCGGAAGATGGAAAAATCTGCCATGCTCATGGATTGGCAGGATTAATATAGTAAAAATGAGCATCTTACCAAAAGTAATACACAGATTCAATGCAATCCCCATCAAAATCCCAACTCAATTCTTCATAGAGTTAGAAAGAGCAATTCAAAAATTCATCTGGAATAACAGAAAACCCAGAATAGCTAAAACTATTCTCAAGAGTAAAAGAACCTCTGGGGGAATCAGTATCCCGGACCTCAAGCTGTACTACAGAGCAATAGTGTTAAAAACTGCATGGTATTGGTACAGTAACAGACATGTAGATCAATGGAACAGAATTGAAGACCCAGAAATGAATCCACACTCCTATGGTCACTTGATCTTTGACAAAGGAGCTAAAACCATCCAGTGGAAAAAAGATAGCCTTTTCAACAAATGGTGCTGGCTCAGCTGGAGGTCAACATGCAGAAGAATGCAAATTGACCCATCCTTATCTCCTTGCACTAAGCTCAATTCTAAGTGGATCAAAGATCTCCACATAAAACCAGACACACTGAAACTAATAGAAGGGAAACTAGGGAAGAACCTTGAACATATGGGCACAGGGGAGAATTTCCTGAACAGAACTCCAATAGCTTATACTCTAAGATCAAGAATAGACAAATGGGACCTCATTAAATTACAAAGTTTTTGCAAGGCAAAAGACACCGTCAAAAAGACAAAGCGGCAACCAACTAACTGGGAAATGATCTTTACCAACCTTACATCCGACAGAGGGCTAATATCCAAGATATACAAAGAACTCAAGAAGTTAAACTCCAGAGAGGCAAGTAACCCTATTAAAAAATGGGGGTACAGAGCTCCACAAAGAGTTCTCACCTGAAGAATATCTAATGGCTGAGAAGCACCTAAAGAGATGTTCATCATCCTTAGTCATTAGGGAAATGCAAATCAAAACAACCCTGAGATTCCATCTCACACCAGTCAGGATGGCTAAGATCAAAAACACAGGAGACAGCAGTTGTTGGCGAGGATGTGGAGAAAGAGGAACACTCCTCCACTGCTGGTGGAATTGCAGGCTGGTACAACCACTCTGGAAAGCAGTCTGGCGGCTCCTCAGAAAACTGGGCATGACACTTCCGGAGGATCCGGCTATACCACTCCTGGGCATATACCCAGAGACTTTACCTGCATGCAATAAGGACACATGCTCCACTATATTCATAGCAGCCTTATTTATAATAGCCAGAAGCTGGAAAGAACCCAGATGTCCCTCAACGGAGGAATGGATTCAGAAGATGTGGTATATTTACACAATGGAATACTACTCTGCAATTAAAAACAATGAATTCACGAAATTCCTAGGCAAATGGTCAGAACTTGAAAATATCATCCTTAGTGAGGTAACCCAATCACAAAAGATCACACATGGTATGAAGTCACTGATAAGGGGATATTGACCCAGAATCTCAGAATACCCTAGACACAATCAGCATATCAATAGATTTCTAAAAAGATGGAAGGAGAGACCCCTGGTCCTGGAAAGACTGGATGTAGGGGAACGCCAGGACAGAGTAATGAGAGGGGGTTGAACGGAGAAAAGAGGGAGGGAAGGGGGCTTATGGGACTTTCGGGGAGGGAGGAAACGGGAAAGGGGAAGTGATTTGGAATGTAAATTAAAAAAATAAAATTAAATTAAATTAAAAAAAAAAATAAAAAAAAAAAACAATATTACCAGAGACTTGGGAGGAGAGGGGTGTGATATATATGTCACATGAATGTGTGAGCACTACACAGGAACTTATTCTCTGCATTTTGGAAGACCAGTCAAGTGCTCTTACCCAGTGAGCCATCTCTCCAGCCCATTCTCTGCATTTTGAATAGTTGTGTTTCTACTTTATTATATCTAATATACATGTATGTTATAAATATGCTTATGTGTGTGTGTATAAACTTACAAAGTAGTAAAAAAAAAAAAAAAAAAAAAAAAGAAGGTATCGTGGTGCATACTTGTAATCCAAGCCTTTGGAAGGCAGAGGCAGGAGGATCACTAACTCTGGGCCAGTCTTGGATAAACACATAGTGAGACTGTCTTTAACAAAGCAGAAAGCTAAAACAAAAATGGAACAATAAATGTGTATCTGGAATGATTTCCAACTCATCCCAAACGGTGGCTATTGTTCTTAACCTCCCCTCACCGTCTGCTGCCATCGGACTCAGGGTATGCTCACTGTGTATTCTCATGCGTTTCGTTGTATTTATCTCTGTTTTGACCATCTCCCCAAAGGTTCGGAGGCAGTCAACAGCAAGGAGCTGTGCCACCCGGCAAATGAAGTGGAGACAGAATGGCGGAGCCGCTTCACTGGATCTAAGACGCCGCAGCTGGGTGTGAGGGCCAGCTGTTTCTGGGCACTTCCCAGAATCCAGGGATGAAAGGCAAGCAATCAACCGCAGAACTCCACACCAGGAAAGCGGAAGTTGGCTACTTCCTCCAGAGTGCCAGAAAGTTCCTGACCCTAAATGACAGAAAAAAAAATTCTCATGCACAAGTTATTTAAGGAGTGTGGCGTGAAACCTTGGGAAGAAATGGGTTAATAATAGCACCTTGCTCCCTAGGGACTAGTGAAGATTAACTGAGGAAAATGTGCTAAGCCTTTAAAGAGGTGACTAGCTCTTAGAGAGCAAAATGGACACTAGCATCAGGTTGCTGCTTATGTAAAACTCACATGCAGATTGCATAAGAATACACAGCAGCGGGAACTGCAGTGACTATGGCTAGTGCAGAAGTAGATTTCATTTAGCTGAGCCACGAGCATGGGCACAACCCCATGAGAGTGGTCAACAGAAGCCAGTCAGTGTGACAGCATGGGGCCGTTCAATATCCATATTGGATTAGGAGACATTGCAGAGGGGACTTTGGAATAATTGGATTGCACACTTTTTAGAACATTAATCTCAGATAAGTTTCTTGGTCATCTAGTAAGGCGTGACGATAGAGCCTGTGAACAGGGAATGCTTTACAGAAGCTTTGTAATTTTATGAGGTCCCATTTGTCAATTCTTGATCTTAGAGCATAAGCTATTGGTGTACTATTCAGGAAATTTTTCCCTGTGCCCATGTGCTCCAGGTTCTTCCCCACTTTCTCTTCTATTAGATTCATGTGTCTGGTTTTACGTGGAGGTCCTTGATCCACTTGGACTTGAGCTTTGTTAAGGGAAAGGACACTGTCAATAGGACAAAACAGCAACCAACAGATTGGGAAAAGATCTTTACCAATCATACATTCGATAGAGGGCTAATATCCAATATATACAAAGAACTCAGGAAGTTAGACTCCAGAGAACCAAATAATCCTATTAAAAAATAGGGTATAGAGCTAAACAAAGAATTCTCAACTGAGGAATACCGAATGGCTGAGAAACACCTAAAGAAATGTTCAACATCCTTAATCATCAGGGAACTGCAAATCAAAACAACCCTGAGATTCCACCTCACACCAGTCAGAATGACCAAGATCAAAAACTCAGGGACAGCAGATGCTGGAGAGGATGTGGAGAAAGAGAAACACTCCTCCATTGCTCGTGGGATTGCAAACTGATAAAACCGCTCTGGAAATCAATTTGGCAGTTCCTCAGAAAATTGAACATAACACTACCTGAGGAACCAGCTATACCACTCCTGAGCATATACCCAGAAGATGCTCCAACATGTAATAAGGACACATGCTCCACTATGTTCATAGCAGCCTTAATTATAATAGCCAAAAGCTGGAAAGAACCCAGCTGTCCCTCAACAGAGGAATGGATACAGAAAATGTGGTACATTTACACAATGCAATAGTACTCAGCTATGAAAAAAAATGAATTCATGAAATTCTTAGGCAAATGGTTGGAGCTAGAAAATATCATCCTGAGTGAGGTAACCCAATCACAAAAGAACACATACGGTATGCACTTGCTAATAAGTGGATATTAGCCCAAAAGCTCGGAATGCCCAAGATACAACTCACAGACCACATGAAGCTCAAGATGAAGGAAGACCAAAGTGTGGATACTTTGATCCTTATTGGAAAGTGGATCAAAACACCCATGGCTCACGGCCAGCCAATAGACTGAGCATAGGGTCCCCAGTGGAGCAGTTAGAGAGAGGACCCAAGGAGCTGAAGAGGTTTGCAGTCTTGCAGGAGGAACAAAAATATGTACCAACCAGTACCCCCAGAGCTCCCAGGGACTAAACCATCAACCAAAGAGTACACATGGAGGGAACGCATAATGATACTAAAACTCAAGTTCTTATGGGAGAGTACTTTGTTTACTAATAACTACTAAGTGAATTATTAAGAGTTAAATGAAATTTGGTACTCCAAAATTTATATCAGATTTTTTCTAAAGATTTAAATAGCCCTGCACCAACATGTCTGGCATGTTCCACAATGCTGTAAAGATCACAATGCAAGATAGCCTGTTATTGATCAATCATTAGCAATATGCAGAGTTTATTGTGCTTTTCAGTGGAAGTTGTTCTTGGATGTGCAGGCGTGCGTGCATTTGTGTGCATGTGTGTGTGTGTGTGTGTGTGTGCGCATGTGCGTGTGTGTGTGTGGTGTACCTACATGTGTATTCCTCTTTGTATTCATCAGTGTGCCTGCATTTACATGTGTGTACATGTGGATGCCAGAGGTGAACATCTAAGTGTCTTCTGCTCATGCCCTCCTCATTGTTTTGTGGCAGCATCTCTCACTGAAGCAGGAGTTCAGTGATTTAGGTTGATTGGTTGGCCAGAAAGTATCAGTGATCATTCTGTCTCTGCCTGGGCTCCGGAATCACAGGTGTACACTACTATGCTTGGCTTTGTACATAGGTGCTGGGACTGAATATTTAGCTGTCTCCTCAACCTCAGCTCTTTTTTTTTAAAGATTTATTTATTTATTATATGTAAGTACACTGTAGCTGTCTTCAGGCACCCCAGGAGAGGGCGTCAGATCTCATTACGGATGGTTGTGAGCCACCATGTGGTTGCTGGGATTTGAACTCAGGACCTTTGGAAGAGCAGTCAGTGCTCTGAACTGCTGAGCCATTTCACCAGCCCCAAACTCAATTCTTGATCTTTAAAATACTTGTACTATTCAGTGGGTTCATACTGGTATTTGTATTGTTCAAGATAACATCTGTAGGGCTCCGCTTTCTCTGGTGTGCTAGTCTCACGACTCCTTATCTCATGGAGCAGGCTTTCTCCGGCAGCACCAGTCCTACCCATAAGATCCAGAAGCTTCTTTAGAACTTTTTCAGTGGAAAAGGATTGAACAAAAGCACCTTTCCCAGAGATCCAGTTCTTAGAGTTCAGCTGTCTAGACAGCCATTCTTCCTGGAGACAAATCTGAAAATGTCCACTCACTACCCCTGTTCATTTTTCATTATTACGATGTTGTGATAAAAGCAATCTGGAAGGATTTAGAGAGGTTACATGGTTCAGTTTCAGAGGTTTCATTCAGTGGTTGACGGCTCCTGTTGCTGTGGTCTTAGGTGAGGCTGAACATGATGACGGATAGGGTACTAGAGAGCAAACCAGCTCATCTCATGGGATAGGAAGCAGAGGGAGAGGCAGGAAGTGGCCAGGACAAAGTATTCTACGACCTACTTTCTTTAAGCTACGTCTCTCTTCTCCAACTTGCCAGTATTTCTCAAAATGCCATGAGCAGGTAAGGACCAAGATTTCAAACTCAAACTGTATTTCTCCTCTTTCCCTTGGTGTTGAAATTGTTGATGGAGTCATCACTGTCTTTAGTATCTACAGTATTACCATCCTCACCACGAAGATACCTACTCTGACAACTGACTTGCTGTGCTCATGCAACTATATGATGGTGACTGGGCCATGACCAACACACCAGCCTGCTTGTTACACATCTCCAGTACTCTGTGATGTAGCTTAGGATTGAAGCCACCTTCCGTACTAATCCCAATGGCATCCTCAGTGTCTCTCTCTGAGGATGACAGTATAGAAAAGAGGACCACTTTGTTCTCCTTTTTTCATGTCATAAGACATTGAGCACAATCCAAATCAAAAGTGATTTCCAAGAAAGAATTTAAACAACCTCACAAAGTGCTGGTATAAGTCTACAACTCTAAGGATGCACTTACCCTGCCAGAGACTTGATGCGTCAGGGTGCGGGCATATCCAGAGGGGACCCCACATTCTCAGAGGAGAAGGAGAGGGCACATGGGGACAGGGTCTCTATGAGGGGGGGGCCTGGAGGGGAACAACATTTAGCATGCAAATGAATGAATGAATGAATGAATGAATGAATGAAGACTAAAAAAAACTACATTGTCCTGAATATGGGAGGTGTATCAGGAGAATGTCTGAAGGATGGAGGTGGGGGCACTTTCTCAGGTCCCACCACTAAAGAGGCTGATTAAGCCAATGCAAGTACAGATATAGCACCTATAACAAAACACATAAGGATCCAATTTTGTAGCAAATTATGGGCAGTTTTTAAGTTAAGCTGTTAGCGCAAATTGCTGGCAAGTTTCAGGACCTGAGTGTGGAACATTTGCAGAGGAAAAGGAAATAACATTGCGTCTCTAAGCTCTATGCTGTAAACTGAAAGGTACAATGTGTTTACAAGAGCCCATTTAACACTGGGAATGAAAAAGATTTATTAACTCTTCACAGAAGGTCAGGAATGGCTCCTGAGCTATCTAATGAAATAGCTCCAGGGAGAGGAGACTATGTGGGGACATAGTACCACAAAGATTACTGTGTGCCCTAGTACAATATCCTTGGGAACTCTTATTTAAATTTTATTTTAGGCATAGTCTGGTGTAGCCCAGGTTGGCCTCCAGCTTGCTATGTAGCCACAGATAACCTCAAACTCTTGGTCCTCCTGCCTTCATCTCCTGGAAGTTGGCATTGTAAGTGTTCCCCACAAAGCCCAGTTTATGAGGTTCTAGAGACTGAAGCCAGGGCTTTGTACATGCTGGGCAAGTATGCTAGCAGCTGAGCTACATCCTCAACACTTATTTGTTTTACACACACACACACACACACACACACACACACACACACACACAAGACACATTTACTTTTCTGTCTTTGTATACACACATGCTCCTGTGCCCACAATGATCATGCCACAGCATCTGTATGTGATCAGAGAACAAACTGAAGAGTTGGTTTTCTGCTTCCACATGTGGTTTCTGGGATTGAATTCAGATTGTCATCTTGGTGGTAAGTGGCTTTACCTGTGGAGCTGCCCCCTCCCCCAATTTGTTTCATTCTTTATAGTGCGTTCAGGCGACTCAGAAAATGGGTATCTTTAGAACCATGGCACATGCTTCTCAAAGCCTGGTCCTGGAATCAGAATCAGTTCTACGGGTTGTCAGGGTTTGGAGGTAACTTTCTGAGCCTGTGGACTCACAGGGTCTAGGGAATCTACACTAGCCTATGTTCACAGAGTGTGGTGTAACCTCTGGCCTCACTTTCTGCTTCTCTGAAAATTGAAACAACCATCTAGGGAGGCTTTTCTGACAGTTTGCCATTGAGCCACCTCACCCTTTGCCTCTGTTCCCTCTGTGCTCCGTATAGCAGCATCCTGCTTTCCCAGAAATGGTCGGCCAAGAGTTCTCGCCTTTCACTCCAGTAAACTCAACTGCTGTCTCGAGAGTGATCCCCACAGGCAAGGAAGCAAGTTCAAGACTGGACCAACAAATGCAAATTAAAAACTGCTCCTTGGTTCTACACTCCCTCTAGTTACTGTGTTATTTTTAAACAATTCTTTAGTTTTTTCTTTATTGATCGCGAAGCTATGGCCTTGCTATTGTAGCTCTGGTTGACCTAGAACTCAAAATTAAGACCAGGCTGACCTCAAACTCACAGAGTTTCAGAGTTCACAGAGAGCTTACAGGTGCTGGGATTAAAGGTGTGTGCCTCCACGCCCAGGTATATTCTTTTTAAGATTTAATTTTAGTTTTTGAGATTGTATTTTAATTACAACATTTTCCTCTTCCCTTTCCTCCCTCCAAACCTTCCCATATGCCCCTCCCAGATCTCCTTCATATTTGTGGTCTCTTTTTTCATCAATTGTTATTGTATGCACATATGTATTTGCATATACATACATATCCCTCATCATGACATGTTGAGTCCATATAATGTTACTTGTATGTTTTTAGAGCTGGCCATTTGACACTGGACAACCAATTGGTATGCTCTTCATGGGGAGGACCCCCTCTTCTGCTCCCAGATTTACTTAGATGCCTGTAGTTCTTCGTGTAGGGTTGAGACCTTGTGGCCTTTTCTCTATCCAGTTTAAGGCATTGTGTCCTTGTTCAGCTCATGTTTATGGTCATGTAGGCGAGACTTTATGGGTACAGCTTCTGATGTTACGAGGGGGGGCACAACCTCACAGAAAAGTTTATGATTCTCTGGCTCTTACAATCTTTCTGCTCCCTCTTCTGAAATGTTTCCTGAGTCTTAGGTATGGGAGTATTTTGTAGATGTAGCCATTGGGACTGGGATCTATAACAATGGATATTGATTGGTTGTGGTTTTCTGTAGTTGTCTCTGTCTGTTACAAAGAGAAATTTCCTTGACTAGGGGTGAAGACTATACCTTATCAGTCTAGACTCTGGAGGAGAACACGGGGAGTCTGGATGCAGATTTTATTTTAAATTATATGTATATGTATATTGGCAATGGTACATGAGTACAGTGCTGGAGGCTAGGAGAGGGTACCTGATTCTCCTGACAGGTGCTGGGACCGGAACCTGTGTTGCTCTGCAAGAGCAACACACTCTTCAGTGCTAAGCCATCTCTCCTGCTCTGAAATACCATAGTCTTCATTCTCTCCTAAGTTGGGAATTTTGTAGGTTTGAGTCTGTATTTCTTTCTTTTTGTTTACATATATTTATTTTTAATTTTATGTATGTAAGCGTTTGCACCATGTGCATGCAGTGCCCGTGGAAGCCAGCAGAGGATATTGGATCCTCTGGCACTGGAGTTACAGATATCTGTGAGTTGTCATGTGGATTCTGGAGTTGAACCCAGTTCCACTGCAAGAACAGCTCAAGCTCTTAACCACTGAGACATCCATCTATCCAGCCCTGGGTCTGTCTGTCTTTATCAGGCACTCTTTCTTCCACTCTCTATGATCTGCTTCTATCTCCTGCTTCCATCTCCACAGCCCTTATCAAGTCTAGCTCTGATATTTTCATCACCAGACCTCCAGGGCACTTTCTGTTTCCCTGCTGGCTAGTAGTCAGTCTTCACACCCAGAGCTTTCTTTTCTTTTTTTTTTTTTTTTTGAGACAGGGTTTCTCTGTGTAGCCCTGGCTGTCCTGGAACTCACTTTGTAGACCAGGCTGGCCTCGAACTCAGAAATCCTCCTGCCTCTGCCTCCCAAGTGCTGGGATTAAAGGTGTGCGCCACCACCGCCCGGCTCAGAGCTTTCTTTAAACACATCCTTTCATTGGATTGCAAGACACAACATCCCCTTGGTTTGCTTCTCATCTCTCTAATGCTGCAACTCTTTAATTCAGTTCTTCATGTTGCTTTAGCCCCCAACCATGAAATTATTTTTGTTGCTACTTCAAAACTGTAATTTTGCTACTGTTATGAATCATTAGGTAAATAGTTGTGTTTTCCAATGATTTTGGTGACTCCTGTGAAACCCCCAAATGGGTTGTGACCCACCAGTTGAGATCTGTAGTGGATCTGACTCTTCCTCTCCCCAGCTTTGGGGATTTGCTGGTGACTATCATAGCTCATGCCTAAAGCATCTACTGCCATCTGTAACTGACTTGTTGATTGCTGTTCTCAGACTGCTCACTAAACTGCAGTCCAGCATCTTCAACTTTTCCTTGGCATTTCCTCTGACGTCTCATTATTGTCTTACTTTTGATATGCTTAAGATCAAACTTATGTTTCTCAACTTTCCCACAGCATTAGTATCCTAATGTTCTCTGTTTCCAAGAACGGCTCCATCATTCAACTCTCTACACTGGAAATGTTAAAAAATTTCCATCTGGAATATCCTTCCCCTCTATAGATAGTGTAGTTCAGTTGCTGAACACTGAAACAAACTGCTTCTTAAGTCTATCTGCTTTCTCTCATCTGTCCCCGTTAATTTAGTTTGAGATCCTGATATAGTGAAAACAAATTTAGGGTCAGAAGGAATTAGTTTAGGTTAAAATGCCAAAGCATAGGACATTGAGGATGGTTAATCAGAGGTCTTGAAACTAGGTATGGATAGCTAAGAAAGCTAGTTAAGAGGAGGGACTGGGCTCTGAGGCAAACAAGCCAGTCTCTACAGGTTCCTACTGGTTCCCATGGAGCCCACCTTGAGGATCACACATAAGGCATTGTTACCCTTTCTCATATGCTTGAACCTAACGTAGCTAATTGCAGCAGACTGAGTCATAAGAAGAGATGAATGGTTTCTAAAACACTCCCGCCAATCTGAAGGAGACCACTTCAGATTGCCTAAGTGAACAGGGAGTTAAAGAGGAGGAAATCAAGGAACTTTACAGTTACATCTTAGTAACTGTGGTAGGGCTTAGCTCCAGATACAGTCAGTGAAAACAAGTTACATGGTGAAACAGGCTAGTCATGTAAGTGGGTGAAGAAAGAGTGTGGTATGGTTGCCAGGTAGTGGACCCAGCTGCATTTGTCTCTAGCAGACCTAGCCAAGGCTAAAGACTGGCAAACCAAGCCAAACTCAAGGAATATTCAACAGGGCCACTTAACCATTCCACTGAAAGGGCAAACATCACATGATCATCTCTCTAGTTGGGTAAGGAGGCATGCACAGAGTGTGTAGGCTCTCCATTGGCTTGGCTTATATTATTCCCAAGAATGAACCATTCTCTATAGAAATGCCCTAGTCTTTGTCCAGTTTTTGTTAGAAGGCCTAGGAAAAGTCCCCAGGAATTGTCACTGGTTATGGGAGTCTGTGCTGGTTAGTGTCAATTAATTTTTGAGAGGGTAATTTGACGCAAACGAGAGTGATCTGGGAAAGATGAAACCACAGTTAAAGAATTGACACCCTCAGATTGTCTTGTGGGCATGTCTGTGGGGCATTTTCTTGATTGATTATTAATGTAGGAAGGCTCAGCCCTCTGTGGGAGATGCCACCCCTAGGCAAGTACCATCCATGGGCTGCATAAGAAATCAAGCTGAGTAAGCCAGTGTTCCTGCCCTGTATAGGTCCTATAGTGATCAGGACCTATAGGCCTAATCAAACCCTTTCCTCCCCAAGTTGCTTTTGGTCATGGTCTTATCACAGTAATAAAAAACTAATGAGGACGCAGTTTTTCCTGATTTTGATTTCTTAAATGGTGTATGTGTGCTCATATGCATATCACAGCATGTAAATGTGTACATAGATCAGAAGACAACTTGCAGATATCAGTTCTTGCTTGCCACATGGGATCCAGGAATTGAACTCAGGTCCGCCCTGATGATGGCAAGCATCTTTATGTACCGATCCATCTTATGGACCCTTTCATGCTTTTTAGTGCCTTTGCCTTCACTTGGTCAGGTCTCCTGTCTACATCTTTACTTCAGTTCCTCTCGGACTGATTCTTGATGACTAATGATTGGCCTGTGCCTTAGTCCCCAGGTCAGACCCAACTAGAGATGCCCTATTACTCTCAGAGGTCAGCATTAATTCTATCTCCCCTGATTGGTCTCTGCCACCACTGTGGCCTTTTCTAAAAGTAGATTGCTGCTGTTGGTTCCTGAGTCTTTTGTTGACATCCTTTGCTTTAAGACTAAAGACCTAAATTGTTTTCTGCTTTCTATTGCTGCGACCAAACACCATGAACAAAAAACAAAAGTTGGAGAGGAAAGGGTTTATTTGGCTTCCACTTCCACATTCCGCTGTTTATCAACAAAGGAAGTCAGGACAGGAACAGGGCAGGAACCCAGAAGCAGGAGCTGATGCAGAGGCCATGGAGAGGTGCTGCTTATTGGATCACTCAGCCTGCTTTTTAATAAAACCCAGGATCACTAGTCCAGAGGTGATACCAATGGCTGTCAATGGTGGGTCTTCCCCATTGATCACTAATTGAGAAATTGCCCTGGAGGCATTTCCTCACCTGAGGCTCCTTTCTCTCAGATGTCTCCAGCTTGTGTCAAGTTGACACACAAGACCAGCTAGGATACATCAACCTGGAACCTGTTTCCTGTGGGAACCTGGGCTCTTTTCATGTGTGTCTCTTGCTGCACTGCAGGCCTAAGACTGAGAGGGTGAGTGCTAGGTGTCCTCTGACTAAAAGGAACTCCCTATTTTTGGTCACAATGACCTTTGCAGTTATTTCTAGAGTATAGAAATGTCAGTGTTGCCCTTCTGTTGGTGAACAAGTAATGATCTGTAAGAAGAACGTTTATACAGGTTTGGTAAGTGTTCGTTGCCAGGGAGAGTTCCAGGACATGTCGCAATTACCCTTGTTGTCATCGTGCAGCTAAGTTCTGAAGCACAGCTCTGCTGTTATTCTTGTTGTGAGCACCATTATCTGAAGAGGGATGACGTTGGGACCATTGAGGTTTATAGTCTTTTTTTATTTACTTGTAAAAAGGAAATGTGCCCTACTCCAACTGTAGTTGTCTTGGTTATTTTTTTATTGTTTTCTCTTCTTCACTGTCCACATAAGCACCATTGCTATGATATATAGACCTTCCTCTTACTTGGACACGAATCTGTGTTTTAGTGTAGGTGGAAAGCTATAAATAACTGACATGGTCATAAAGCTGGATGGAGTTTTAGGATGGTACAAAAATGAAACACCTGTGGTGGTTTTAATAGGGACTATCCCCTGAAGGCTCCAACACTAGCTCCCAGGTTGGTGATGCTGTCTGAGGCTGCGGAGACTTGAACAGCTTGAGCCTGGCTGGAGGAAGCACACCTGGGTGGGCTTTTAGGGCTTACAACCTCACCTCACTTCCTGTTCTCTATGCTTGCTGCCTGTCTGTGGCTGAAGACTCAATCTTTCAGCTGCCTAGTGCCGTGCTTCCCCCTCCATGATGAGCTCTCCCTCTGGAGCCTTAAGCCAAAATAAATGCTTTCTTCCATAAGTTGCTCTGGTTATGGTGTTTTATCACAGCAACAAAAATATACCTTAATACACTATAAAGGGCACTGAGAATTGTTATAGAATTTAGGGAAGCCAAACAATTCCATTTTGATTTAGATAGACTTTGAAGATTGGGGTCTCTCATAGTTTGTGGCTATAGTGTTTGTCTGGGAACCTAGAAAGTGGAGATTGCACATCCATTTTGATTTTGTAAACCTTCTGAAAGGAAGGCTAAAATAGGGTAGGAGGCAGGTGAGCCACATGGAGGTTCTTTGTATTAGAGAGATAATATTGAAATGTTGGAAGAAAAAATTAGAAACGGGGCCACATGGGATAGAGAAGGACCGAGTTGTAACCCCACCTCCCCATATCTCCTCCTATTGCACCCTCTGTCTTGTGGTGTCCAACCCAAAACCTTGCTCCTAACCAAGTTCACACAATCAGGTCTTTGAGTTCCTAGTTCTAGAGAGGCAAACCCATGTACCAGGAGAAAAGTACTCCATTTTCCTGGTTAAGACTTATTCTTTGCTTTGAATCCCATCTCGATGACTTCCTAAACCATTTTCTGTTTTAATTCAGCCAGTCTAGCAGACCCATGGGTCAACTGCACAGCAATTACTGATCTGCTCACTAAATGCAGGTCCTGGGCTTAGCAGTGACTTAGGAAGTCAAACACTCTGAGGATGAGGCTAAGGATCTAGACTATAGCAAGCCCTTTCATTCCACCATGATTACGGGATTTGAAAATCATTAACCTGGTGCTCCTGGATCCTCTGCTTGAGTTCTGACTTCACTATTCTTCCCCGACTCACAAGCTAGTTTAACAACCTTTTGCATGACTTCTGGTATAGCCTGGCTCCAGGAAGTCCCTTAGTATGCTCGATTCTCACAGACAATCAAGAAGTTCCTGCTTTACCCCTCTACGCTTCCAGTACCCATGTGAGCCTGGCCTGAGGGCAGGGCATGGATCTCCAAGTTGCTTCATGTAAATGTTTTATCTTTCCCAGTGATTTTTCATGTTAAGGACACTAACATTGACTTCGTATGGGGATAGATCTTGCTAATGTATATAAGGTGCTTGACCCCTGAGTCATCACAGTCTGGGAGGGTCTGACCTCCCTAGACAGATTTCTGGGAAGCTAGTTCATGAAGTGGTTGTTTTCAGAAGTGGCAAATCTTCATAGGATCAGAAGAAGAAGATTCCAAAGAGTAAACTGTTCTTGTGGCTATAGATGTTCCTATGGTTGGGCAAACTATGCAGCCAGGCCCTAATCATGGTGTTCGGAGAGAGCTCAGCAAATGTGTCCAGCTGAAATTAATCTTGGCACCTTCAGTCTTGGGTGCATAAAAATCCCCAGAGACACAGCATAATGCTTGTTATCATTATATTTCATCTGAGGTGGAGAGAGGGAGGGGATTAGCCCTGTCCTTCAATGTTTGAAGTCTTCAGACTAGCTTCAAGTGCACCAGCAATCCGGCACTTTCACTAACATGATTCCTTTACTTTGTTAGGCAAAGGCTGAGGGAGACCCAGCCTTGCTCTTCTCCACTCTGTAGAATACACAGATATAGTGCAGGCTATAAGGGCATGGAGGGTCAAAGTGGTCTCGAGTATGCGGAGAGCACAGAGGAGAGGGAAATGCTATTCACTCACGATGATGGCTGAGGACCCTTCTGAGTTCACTGTGTGCTGTTGGCGTTGTTACTATCAGTTGTCAACTAGAGATCTCAGAGTCTCCTAAGAGACAAGCCTCCTGGGAGGAATTGTCTAGATTATGACTAGCCTCTGAAAATGTCTGTGAGGGATTATAAAAAAAATCTATTCTTGATAATCTCCTACTTGTATACAACGATATATGATCATATCTATCTCCCTATCCCTATTCCAACTTTCACTATATCCCCCAACTCATTCCTTTTTTAATTCATGTTTTTTTTAAAGACCCACTAAGTCCGTTCTCTCTGCCCATATGTGCATGGGAATAGGGCCATCCACTGGATGATAGTGATCCTCTCAGTGACCACATTCTCAAAAATTCATCAGCTCCCAACAGCTCCTTAATAAGGCATGGGGGCTGGTGATCATTGACTCCATCAATGCTGGAATTCTAGCTAGCTTGATCTTGCACAGGTAGCCACAGCTGGTGTGAGTTTATGAGTGTGTGATAGTCATGTCATGTCCAGGGAACAGCAATTCTTAGCATTCTTCCCCATCCCGTGACTCTTACGCTCTTTCTACCCTCTTTTCTAAGATGTCCTCAGTCTTGGTCAGGAGAAGAGGGTGCTATAGTATCCCATCAGGACTGAGCACTCTGTCTCTTATTCTGTGAAGGATTGTGGTGACTGAGTTAACTGATGTGGGAAAACCCACTTTAACCATTTTCTTGGCTGGAATAAAAATGAGAAAGTGAACTGAGCATTGGCATTTGTTGTTTCAGCTTCCTGGCTACAGATGCAGTGTGATCAGCTTCCCCAAGCTCCTGCCACCAGCCAGGACTTTCCCACCATGATGGACTACACCCTTGAACTGTCCGTCAAAATAAACCCTTCCTCCTGGAAGTTGCATTCATCAGGGTGTTTTATCACTGCAACAGGAAAAGTTAATAATATGACACTGCAGCAGATCTTCAAAGTCATCCTGGCCTCAGCTGCTTGGGACTAACACTGAAGCCCTGTCCTGGGAATCAATTTAGAAATTGATTGGGAATGGGGGTAGGACTGAGTGAGATTGGAGTTATGGGAGGGATTGGAAATGGAGGGATGTGTGGGTGGTGTCATGGTTGGATGGGAGATGTGCTGATCTCTCTCTCTCTCTCTCTCTCTCTCTCTCTCATAGGTAATATTATAAGGGCGCTGATCCTACCATAAAGGCACCATCCTTATGGGCCAATTAACTTCCCTACAGTTCTTTCCTTATTTAATACTATCGCATGACCAGGGGATAGTTACAACAATTGAACTGGGAGTCAGATATGCCCAGTTCTCTATTGGAGATAGGGAAGGTGACATTTCAGCAAGGAGAAGTTAGGAAGGATGTTTCAGGAGCTGTATTGGATCAAAGAGTGGAGAACATAATGAACTGGAAATAAAAAGGGGTTCTTGGATGAGAGGTCCTCCCTTAGAGTGTTGTTGACTCACCAAAGAATGTACTCTTAGAGAAAACTGACTCACCCTCTCCCAACACCCATCAATTGCTAATAGCTCCTGGGATAAGAGGAGGACTTCAATATGGACACAAAGGAGGGTGACTGGGGAAGGCGGGTAGATCTAGGAAGCTGGATAATAGAAGGGTGAGTATGGTCAAAACATGTACACATTTTTCAAATATATAATAAGATATTTTTGAAATTGAAAGCAAAAATTAAAAAGGCAGAAAAGAAAAGAAGGAGATGCAGTGCAAAGAGCCCAGGCTTGACCCTGAATAGACGCTGGAGCTAGCCAAATAGGCAGCACCAGTATTTGCCTCTGATGTCCTCTGTTGCTTCTTGCTCATTAGCAGTCTTTTCTCCTCCTAAACTTGAGAGGGAAGCCAGGGTGACATCTGTGACTCCTTGTGTCATGAGACTGTGTATCCTCAGCCTCTTTCCCTCCCCTCTAATCTCCTGAACTGGGTAGAAACAAGTGCTGGTGTTTTAGAGTATTGCCCGAGGGGTCAGATGCTCCATTTACCCTGGAAGATGGAGAGGAACGTTCTCCATGTGTCCCCATCTCATCCACCTGTGCTCAAGGCCCTGACTGAATGTCACTCTGGGGTTCATTACTGAGGAGGTCCAATCACTCTTGTACCAAAAGGATTGGAGGAACCCAGGAGAGAGTCTTACCAAGCCCCGCTATGCCACACATTGCTGGAGCAAATGAGAACGTCTTTGTGTCTCAATATCTGTCTCCTATGCCTTGTGTTATCTGTTAACCTATAACCAAGGCATTGCTACTGCTTATTCAGGAGACATGTCTTTCTATGGAGAAGAGTGAGCACACCCCTTTGCCATGAACCCAGTGGTTTTGTCTAAAGCTTTAAATCACTGGGGTGCCTGAGAAGTATGATTTTATTCCAAAAACTGTTTCCTGACAGCCAGGCTGCTTCTTCTGGGACTCATCTACCTCTTGCTGTGTTTGGAAGACCTCAGGCTTCTCACTTCTCTCTTAGAAACAACCCACTGCCTCTTCTTCTGCTAGACAGCATAGGGTTAATGATTGTTTTAGAGGATAGGCATATGTATCCCCTCTCCCATCCTGAAGAGAGAATGTGTGAGGTGAGGATCTTGAAAGGGACTTGTGGATTCCTTGAAGCTTGTCCAGGGACCTGTTTCTAAGATGTCTTAATTTACAAAGGAGCATCTTTATTGCTCATTTCAGATGACTTCGTTTTCCTCTTGCCCTCTCTTTGCCACTGCAAGCATGTTTGCAGCATCTCATGACTCCCTTGGTGGTGCTGCCTGTGGGAAGTGGCCCAGCCGTGGAAACATGTTGCCAGTGCTCACCGTGACTACCACTGATGTTTCCAATCTGCGGTGTGTGTGTGTGTGTGTGTGTTCCTGCTGTGTTTGCAAATGCAGAGGTCTTTGTGCAGTTGTAAAGCTGTATGGCACAGGTCTACCTGGAGAAAAATATGGGTGAGGAGTGCCATTGACTGACAGCCTCTTCCACCAGCCCAGGTGCAGCACTATGGGCCTATCATTCAAGGATGGACACCTCTGTTTCCCTTCTCTAGGCAGGTAATGAGCATGTCCAGTGCCAGCTTGACCATTTCTACTAAAGCAAATGTGAGCCTCTCTTGAATAGTCTTGGCATGCCCTGGGTTTCTCTTCCCCTTCTCATCAGTTACTTCTCTGTTGTTGTAATAAAACACCACAACCAAGGTAACTTATAGAACAGAAAGGTCATTTGGGACTATGATATGGACTGATAGTTCCAGATGGTTAGAATCCACAATACCCCACCCCCCTAGTGATGGACATCCTGGGGCTCCACCTTTCAAATGTTCTACAACCTCCCCAAGTAGTAACCCAGTTGGGGACTGTCTTTAGTTAGGGTTTTACTGCTGTGAACAGACTCCATGACCAAGGCAGCTCTTGTAAGGAAAATGTTTAATTGGGGCTGGTTTACAGGTTCAGAGGCTCAGTCCAATATCATCAAGGTGGGAGTATGGCAGCAGCTAGGCAGATATGGTGCAGGCAGAATTGAGAGGTCTACATCTTCATCTGAAGTCTGTTAGCAGAATACTGACTTCCAGGCAGCTAGGACTAGGGTCTTAAAGCCCATGTTCACAGTGACACACCTACTCCAACAAGACTACACCTCCTAATAGTGTCACTCCATGGAGCAAACATATACAAACCATCACAGGGACCAAATGTCTAAACACTCAAGCCCACTGAAAATGTTTCTCATTCAAACGTTCATAGCCTATCTCCATCCTTGTGATGGTCTGACATTCTCCCTTGTCTCCCGCCATGCCACTAGCTTGATTCTCTTCTCTTCCCACATGATCTGCCTTGACCTTGCCTCCAGGACATCTCTTGTACACCTAACTACCTTGTCATCTTCTCCATGGACAGCTTGAATCAGCACCTGTGTATTCATGGGTGACATTGTTGGTGCTGCCACACAATCCCATTCCATGTTCTTGTTTCTCAGTCTGGAAACACATCCCGGATCTCGCCAGCCCATATCCATGGCCATTCCAGCACCAAGTAGATGTTGGGTTTCATTGTTCTGGCTGTGAAACTTTCGGGAGTTCCCATCACTGTTCCATCCCACCCCCAGCAGGGTTCCTGTTCCCTAGAGAAGAGACAAAAGTGTGAGATAGCCAAAGCATACTTTATTTCCAGGATCCCAGGCCCCAAACACAGATGTCTCAGGAATGACCCTCTCTGTGGACACTTTTCTCCAGGCCTGTGCCCTCGCCTTTCCCAGAATTCCACTCAGCCCTTTGTCTCAGCATTCTGCTGAAGGGCTCAGGGTGTTTCTCCCATAAAGGTCCTTCCACAGTCTTCAGTTCCACTGAGTATGAGGCAGACTTCAGAGCGCCCCCTCCAAGCAAGAACAGTGGCGGGAGGAGGACTGGCTCAACTGGAGCAATGGCACTGGGATCCCACAGGCTGGAGGTAAAGCAGGAAGGATGGCCCCGGGGTGTCTCCCAGCCTATCGATACTGGAGGGTACATCAAGAAAACTCAGGAGACAAACACAGGGTGACACATTTCAATAAGAGACCCATGCACAGAGCGCAAAGCACAGTGTTCTCACAAACAGGAATTGACATCATTTCTACAAGGTAAATGGTCTTTGGAGCAGGGGCAGTGGGAAGCTCGCTGGCCCTCTCTGAGGGATGCTTCGACATATCCACTAAGCCCGGTGCACCTCGTCTTCCCTCACAATACATGTGGAGAGAAATTTCTCATCTCTGTCCTTTAGGTCCCTGGGGCCGACTGGTGGCTCCCTTCAGAGTCACCTCAGAGAATTGCCATTGCAGAGGCTCTCTGAAAGCCCCGCCCCTTGACTTGAGTCCCCAAGTCAAAAGTCAGTTTTTAAAATCTTAGGAGGAATCTGCTTCTCAATGCCTCCGTGCCTGGGGTGCAGGCTGGCGTCATCAGGAATGGCAGGCACAGGAATCTCCTCAGAGTGGAAGGAGCTGTGTACCCTCAGTTCGGGCAAAGTCCAGAGCAGGCACTCCATAAATCCTTGCCAACTTTACCCTAACCATCTCTTCTGTAGATGTGATGCCCTTCATGCTGGGTGTTTTCTTCTTGGGTATTTTTCATAGCCACTTTTTTTTTATTTTACATCCCTGCATAGCAAGATTCCTTATTGGAAGTATAATAGACAATTTGGGCACTGGCTTTTGTTGTTCTTACTCTATTTTCAACTCATAGGTTGTCTGTCATTCAGCGGCCTTTACTTAGTTTATTAAAATTTCCCATGATGCTCTGTAGAATATGTTTCTCATTTCTTTTTCCCCCCCGGGTTACATTATTTCTATATAATTCTTGCCTTCTCCAGGTATGCTGATGGCCTCGAAGGGTTAGATCCAACAAGGCTAGCAGAAGTTATAAATCCTGGTGGTGGGTGACCTTGATCTCCCTGACATGCTGGATGGAGCTTTTGTGCATCCAGTTATCTGAACCATGAGGATATTCATGGATGTCACATGAAGCTTTGGCTTCCAGCCACATCTGAGAGAGAGAGAGAAAGAAACAGCATGCTCACCTGTGGGGGGATCCTGCAGTCATCCCAGGATGTGAAGCTTTCAGTTCTCGGCTCTCAAGTGTCCTTTTGGATTGGTGGATCCTTCAACTTCTTATAGACTGAGATTGGCAAGGTGTAGCAGGAGGGCAAGGTTCAGAGTCTGAGGAGAAGAGGCAAGGCACCTCTTTCCAGGAGAAGAGCTGCGGAGGGCAGCCTCCCTCCTCTCCACTGCGTGCAGCAAAAAGTGAAGACTATGCACAGACTCCAACAGCAGAGCAGGAAGTCCACACACTTGCCTCCCTCAATGCTGCTTTCTGGGATGCAGCCTGCTGGAGACATCCAAGCTTTCCGGTGAAGTCCTCTGCTCTGTCAAAGAGGAGAACCTTCCCAGAGAAGGAATTTTTGAAGGAGGGCTTGGACCAATGGGAGAATATTTACACACACCCATCTCTAGGGACTGACAGCTCTGGTATTTTTGATGTTGCCATTGCTTTTTATTTATTTATTTATTTTATTTAGTGTGTGTGTGTGTGTGTGTGTGTGTGTGTGTGTGTGTGTGTGTGAGAGAGAGAGAGAGAGAGAGAGAGAGAGAGAGAGAGAGCGAGAGAGAGGCAAAATGAAGTATATACATCATTAAACTAGGGAACACTGAGACTCAAAGTGTTTGGTTCCACTCTGTTACTTTACAAAGAAGGAAAAGAGTCTCAAACAGGCTAAACCTGTCAGGGATCTTCTGACTCTTGGTTAGAACATCAGCTGGCTTCTGTAGACATAGTCAGTCAGAGTTGGTTGTACTGGGGACACAATGTATCAGAATCCAAAATTGTCAGTCCCATGATGGTTAAATGAACTGAAATATCGAGATGTCACAACAATAGGTGTCCTCTATTCATGTGTGCTTATGTGGGGATAGAGCTTTCATGACAATTTAGGTGTCACCTTCTTTTGCTAACAATGTCCTGTGGAAGGCTGGAGTGGTGTGAACTAGTCTGGACATGTCTGAGAGTGACTTTGCTGTAGAAAGACAGATGCTCCAGGCGAATAGGTCTGTTACCTTGCAGAATTCCTTACCAGATAAGCACCTTGCATGCAGATGAAGTCATTTCAGTAATTGTGGGATGAACTGCAGGGGAAACCAAAGATAGCCTTCTCATTTTATAGAAGTTCACTGATCTGTATTGAGTCCCCAGGATGGAGGATGGTTGACAAAGACAGAAAGGAATCCAGAGTGAATACAGCATTGAACGCTTTCCTTAAACCATTGTGACCTTTCTCAAAAGGCTCCAGTGTTAGGATATTTCCAGAAAATTCCAAATCAAAGACTTCCATGAATAAATGACAGGAGATGGGTTAGTGGCCATGCCCTGGAACTATGCCTGCTGCCTAGGCCAGCATGTTAGAGTAGAAGCTGGAGCTTTCTGTCACGGTCTTTGAGTTGCTGCGAGAGGAGCCATTGGAGGTGAGATCCAAGGATGAAGGTGTGGCCTTGGGACCTTCCTCTGGCTCATCTTCATGGGCTCCCACCACAGTGGAGATGGTGGTCTCCAGGCGGCTAACTTTGTACACACTGCTCTGCGTCTGGAGGTATCGGGTGGATTTCATTTCCAGCCCCTCGTAATCACCAGCACTGATGAAGGGGCAGCAGCGAAAGGCATGCTTGAAGCCCAGACGGAACCTGGAGAGAAAGGATGGAGAGGTGAGTCCTGGGATTACCTGCTTTAAGAGGGCGTTCTTCCCCATGGTGTCCTCAACATGGGATCTACTCAGGCCTGATTCTGTGTCATTACAAAGTCAAATTAACTCACATCTGGACATGCTAAAGACAAGATCCCTTCATGGGTAGTTGTCAAGGTGCAATGAAAGCCTTTTTGGGGGGCATCCCAGAATTAGGTTGTTTCCTCAGGCACGTAAACAGAAGACATTGGGTTAACTGATCATCGATGAAAAAACAGCCCACACTGTAGGTATTTGTGTGTATTTATTGAGTTGGTTGCCAAGTGTTTTGGGTTGAAGGAGAAATATCCCCCATAGTCTTGGGCATTTGGATATTTGGTCCCCTGTTGGTGGTGCTGTTTGGGTAGACTTAGAAGGTGTAGCCTTGCTGGAGAAAGTATGCCACTGGTTTGTAGACTTCGAAAGCCTCTGTCATTCCATGTTTATTTTCTGCTTCCTGTTTGCCATGGAGATGTGAGCTTTTAGCTGATCCCGCCACCATGTCTACTCCCTGCTGCCTCAGTTCCCTGCCATGATGGACTCTATCCCTCTCGAGCCATAGGCATTTATAAATCCTTTCTCCTATAAGTTGCTTTGGTCATGGTGTTTTATTTCAGCAATAGAAAGGTAACTAACATACCAGACTCACAGTACAAGTATGTATCAAGACTCAAGCCTTGACTGCCAGTGATGTTTTACTCAGTTTCCTTACTGGTTAAACAGGGAGGGTCATCTTCACTTCCAAATGTGCTAGGATGTTTAACCAAGAGACTTGGAGCCAGGTCATCAAGCTCTTAGATGACGGATCTGTGAGATGGCAGAGACGGTGGGAGCAAGTTCAAGAGGGAGTCCCTTACATATGCCTAGGGCTTGAGTGTCTCTCTCTATTACCCCCTCATCTCTGCATCCTTCCCCTGATAGGGGTCGGATGCTTCTTTGGGTGACAATTACACTGTAGCCTGGTGTCTCAGACCCCTCCTCTGTGCTCTCTACCTGCCACAGTGACATCTTTATTGCTGACGGCTCGTTCCTGGGGATCCTCCTTCTCTGAATTCTCTTGAGTTCACCTCTGCTAGAAGAAGACTCTTTTGTCTGTCTGACCAAGTAAAGGCAGGAACCAGGCCTTGGAAACCCCGGCTCCTTTGCTTACTCCGTGTTATTGGAAATTCAAGATGAGTCTTAGGAAGTGACCCTGATGAGACAGTCGGGCAAGGGGAGCATCTAGTGTGCAGGTTTGTCTACATGCAAGAGTCACAACACGCCCCCAACCCCACTAATGTAGTCTCTACATTTTAAAAATCAGAAGACTAAACCATTGGGAAGATGGTTTAACAGGTTCAAGGGCTTGCTTCACAAATGTGAGGGCCTGATTCAAATTCATAGAACCCATGTAAAAAGCCAGGCATGTTTGTACAGTACTTGTATTCCCAGCTGTGTGTGTGTGTGTGTGTGTGTGTGTGTGTGTGTGTGTGTGTGTGTATGTGGTGCGGTGTGGAGACTGATCACTGTGACTTACTGGCTGCCAGCCTAGGTCTAGGTTCAGTAAAAGACCTGTCTCAAGGGAATAAGGTGGGGATGACAGAGCAGGACATCAGATGTCCTCCTCTGACCTCCACCTGCAAGCACAGATACCCATTCACACATCCAAATTTGCACTGAGATAAGAAAAAAATCATGTCATACATGAAACTGAAGATGCCTGCTTTGCTTGTTTGTTTGCGTTTTGGAAAAGAAAACCATCCCGATCTGGGCTCACACTGTTGCAGAGCCCCGATGGGCGTGACTTGGAGTGTGTGGTTAGCTTGCTGCAGACCCGCCCCTCCCTCCTCATGCTGGGTGTGGCTTGGGTGTACGCAGTCTACTCACCTGTCATTGAGGCAGCAGTAGATGATGGGGTTGTACATGGTAGAGCTCATGGCCAGCCACATGCTGGCCAGGTAGACCTGCTGGATGAACTTCTCAAGGTAGAGGTCTGGGTTGATGTAGGGCAGGAGGAAGAAGATGTGGAAGGGCAGCCAGCAGACGGCGAAGGTACACACGACCACGATCATCATTTTGACCACCTGGGGAGAGGGCACAGCAGGCAGGCCTATAAACACTGTGGGGTGGCTTCTCTCCTCTCCCTGTCACTGTACAGTGTGGGTAGGAATGGAGGTGTTTATAATACTGTCTTCTAAGGAGGCCGAAAGACCTTTAACACTCAGGCTTAAGTGTCCCAGTTACAGTTCTCAGAGTGTGGCCCAGGACTGCCATCATAGCTATCCCCAGGGACTTGTTAGGAAGTAAATGTCCCTGGACCAATCCATATAGACCTACAGCCTGGGGGCGGAGCAGGAGCCCTCAGAGGACTGTGGTGTGCTGTTATGTGACCAATGTGTGGACAAGCCAGGGGAGAGAGTGAGATGTGCATGGGTTCTCAGGAGAGAAGGTGCAGGGAAGGCAGCAGATGGCTGGGCCAGGGGAGGAAGGGAGCTGGGGAAGGTGTCTCTGGAGACTGAAGCTGAGGAAGGAGAAGGGGGAGCGCTGGAGAGTTCCTGTAAGGGAATGTCCTGTGTTTAAAGGGGGTTGGAGAAAGGTCTGTGAGACCCAGGAGCCTGATGTTCATGTCAGGCCTCATCATATGCTGACTCTCAGCAGCCAGTGACATGTGGGCCATGACAGTATTAGGTCACTGGCCTTTGGGAAGCAGCTAGACACTGAGAGCAAACCTTTATAGACAGGATCAAAGTCCTAATAAGAGAGGGCCCAGAGCTCCCTTGCCTTTCTGCTGTGTGAGCCATGAGCAGGAATTGCCCTCCCCAAACATGGACTGCCTTGGATTTGGACTTTGGGCTTCTAGAGCCATGAAGGCCAATTTCTGTTGTTTATAAATTCCCAGTCAGCCGGGCGATGGTGGCGCACGCCTTTAATCCCAGCGCTTGGGAGGCAGAGGCAGGCGGATTTCTGAGTTCGAGGCTAGCCTGGTCTCCAGGATAGCCAGGGCTACACAGAGAAACCCTGCCTCGAAAAACAAAACAAAAAAAAAATCAAAATATAAATTCCCAGTCCAAGGTACTTTGTGTATGCATGTGTATATGTATAAAACTTGTATGTGTGAGCAGTGTGTATGTGTATATATAGGTGTATGCATATATACGTGTGTATGAATATTATACATGTGTATGAGTTTGTATATATTTGTATATTATCACATGTGTATGTGTATATGAATATGTATGGGCAAATGTGTGTTACTTATATGTGTATGTTAGTGTGTATATGAGTGTGTCTGCACAAGAGTGTATATATATGTATGTATATTTGTATCTGTGTATAAGTATGTATGTGTATGAGTGTGTGTATTTGAGTATATGTGTTTGTATATGAGTATGTACACATGATATATATGTATATATATGAATTTATGTGTATGAGTGTACCTAGACATGTATGGGCATATGAATATATGTGTATAATGTTTGTGAGTATATGTATATGAGCATTTATATGTGTATGTGTATATGTGTATGGGTGTTTATGTGTGTGTATGTGTATGGGTGTCTCTGTGTGTGTATATATGTATAAGTGTTTGTGTGTCTATCTATATATGTGTGCATATGTGTATGAGTATATGTGTGTGTATATGTATGTATGTGTATGAGTGGGTTTTTGTGTGTATATGTACATGTGTATGAATGTTTATATGTGTGTGTATGTGTATGAGTGTCTATATATGGATGTGTAAACATATGAGTATTGGTGTGTTATGTGTATGAATAGGATGTGTGCATGTGTATGAATGAATGTGTGTGTATGATTACTTTTGTATGTGTATAATATGAGAGTTTGCACATGTGTGACTGTATATGAGTGTGTACATGTACATGTGGGCATGAAGGAACATCCTGCTTTCCTTTTCTGTTTTTGAGGTCCAGAGATGCTTTCTGGCTTCTGCCTTCGGGGCCTTAAGCCTCCCACACTGTCAGTGCCAGGCCGAGCTATGCCCTTGGCTTTTGCTCACCTTGCGCTTGGCAGAGACTTGCTCATGGTAACGGTCAGAGGAGTCACCGGGGATCTCACTGGCCCACAGTGTAATCCCCACCACAGTGTACGCATAGCCAATCACCAGCAGGGGCAGGAAGTAGATCAGCACAGTCACACAGATGTGGTACCTGTGAGGTAGACAGAGGAGTCCGTCTTAGCAACAGCAGCAATTACGGTTTGTGGACACCTTACTCAGCCTTGGTCATCATACGGGGAGGAATACCGTCCACCAGTCACAAGGAATGAATGGGTGATGGGCAGAGGACTTTCCCCATGTTCATAACTTTTCTTGGTTTTTTTTTTTTTCTGTGAACAAATATCTGACAGGAAGCAACTTAGCGGAGGGTGTGTTTATTCTGCCTTACGTTTTGAAGGGATACAGTCCATCATGGCAGGATGGCCAGCATGGCAGCAGGAGAGGCAGCTGGTCACACTGTTGCTGTAGTCAGGAAGCAGAGAAAAGAACTGGGCCTGGGCTATAAAACTGACTAGCTCCTAGCGTCTCCCTTTCCCCAGCAAGGTTCCATCTCCTAAGGATCTATAACCTTCCAAAGATAGCATTACTAGCTGAGAACCAAGTGTACAAACACGTGAGTCTGTGGGGGACATTTTCACATTCAAACTACAGCAGTGGCCAAGGTTGGAGGATGGCCTGGCGGTCCTGGACTTTCTGCCTCTGTCTCCAGAGCTCTGGGATTGGGATTGTAAGTGAGCACCACACCTTCCTGGCCCAGAACCAACTCCTCACCACCGGGGAAAAGCCACCCACACACCTGTTTTCTCCCACTCTCTTACAGCCAAAGCTGCCTCTCATTTCTCAGGAGGGAGCCCATGTAGGGACTCCTCTCTGCGTCACCAGTACCCCACTTGCTTTCAATCATTTCTTTGTAAATCTCCACAGCACTGCCACATCTCCAACCTTCTATGAATAGGAAAAATTGGCAATTTGAAAATACTTGAGGAGTTCTGAGTCTCGAGCTGCAGAATTGGTGAGGCAGAACAGTGGATAGCACATCTCTTATGTGCAGGTAGGTGGATCCCGGCTTCTTGGGCTTTCACAGTCCTCAGGGTAGAAGTCACCTCTTCCAATAGCCTCCACAGCAGTGACTATATGTGGTGTGCCCAATTTGTTTTCAGTTCTTCCTTCAGGTTTCTGTGCTGACCATGCTTGCAAACAAAGCATTTAGAGAAGACAGAAATGGACAGAACCAGAGAATACTCCAAGAGTCCCCCATGTCCCCTTTCTAAAAAAAAACAGCTCTGTCCCCTGTTGACTGATTGATAATTACCCAATGACCCAACACTCAGGTTGCGCCTTGACAGGTCACTGCCTTGTGGTGCTCTTTGGGATTGTCTGTCAAGGGATGTATGAGACCCTATGTTGTATCTACTGTTGTCCAATCGACGTCCCATTGTTTGGCTCCACATGCTCCTCACAGTTGGCCCTGGAATCCCCTAGAGGAATTGCATGATTGCAAAGGGCTTGACGTAAAAAAACTAGCATTTATTTATTTAATATATTTGTACGTGTGGTGCATACATGTGTGCGCATGTGTAGGTGAGTATGTGTATATATGTAGAGTATCTGCAGGCCACAGGTTGACATTGATTATCTTATTCTATGGCTCTCTACCTTAATTTTTGAGGCAGGGTCTCTTATTCATCAGGGAACTTACTGATTGGCTAGACTAGGTGGCCAGCAAGCCCCAGGGATTGTCCTACATCTGCCTACCAATTCTGAGATTCCAGGTGTGAATCGTCTTGCTGGGCTTTTTGTATGGTTCCTGGGAATCTAAATTCAGGCTCTCATGATTGCACAGAACTTTGCCCACTGTTTTCCTTATGCCAAATCCCTGCACTGATAGCAAATTCCCAGGAGATGCTGCTTCTGTTCCTGGTTCAGAAATTGAAAAGCATTGTCCTGTACCAGAAGTTCTCAGCTTCAGATGCACAGAAGAGTCCCTACCAGAGTTTTTAATGCCCATTGGCTGAAGGTGTTTATTCAATCAGCAGGGGTGTGGGAGTAGGAGAGTATAATCATGAAAATTACCTAATTTATCATAATAGATAGTGAAGATGGGGAACTTCTATTTAAGGCTTTGAGTCTGCAAGACTGATGAGTCCCTATGGGGAACCGATGGGTTTGTAATTGAATGACTTCATTAAAGTATGCGTTAAAATCATTTTTTTCCCTATAACTTATCTTCTGGTATCTGGGATCTTGTTGATCAGAGGGGCCTGTGCTTGCAGAGTAGCTAATACCTAGATATAATAAAGATAACATAGCAGCTTCTTCTCATTCCCCTTTTCCCTCTCTAATACAGGGTCTCACTGCACAGCCCAGCCTGGTCTATGATCTTGTGGCTATCTTCCTTCCTCAGGTTCTCTGAGATCCATGTACCACTGTGGATTTTTTCAATGAATAAATAAGTAATTTTGTTATTTCTTTGAAAATAACAAACACTATGGACTTAATTTTGGTGAAAAATGTGTTAGAGGGGCTGGAGAGATAGTTCAAGTGCTGAGATCTTTCTTCCCAAGAATGAGGACTTGAGTTTAAATCTGCAGAACAAATGAAAAAGTCCAGATGTGGTCATACTCCTCTGTAATCCAGACACTGTGGAGATGGAACTAGGAAGATCCCTGGGGCACACTGCACAGACTGTTTAGCTAGACTGGAGACCTCCAGGTTCAGTAAGAGACCCTGTCTCAGAAAAGAAGGTGGATTGTGACTGAGGAAGACATCAGATGTCAACCCCTGGTTTCCATATGTGTGTGTTCACATATGCACATGAACATGAACATGTTCACAGACACACACAAACACATAGTGTCACAGTCAGGTTAACCATTGCTCTTCTATTTTATTACCTAACAAGGATAATTAAAGATAGTATACAATTTTTCAGTTAGCAGTTCTATTTCTAGGCACACCTTTGAAACAGAAACTCTGAGCACAGGTCCATATGCAATAATATTTGTGCGTAATACAGAAAAGTCACAATACACGTCAACAGACAGATAAACAAATTGTAGACTATCTCCACAATAAGGTTCTACTCAGCCTGAAAACAGAGTGACATCCTGAGATATGGCTGACGTCTGCAGGCACTACGCTAAGTGAATAAGTGTGTGCATGAACATGAAAGGGTATTCTGAGGGATTTCACTTCATATGACACATATGCCATAGACACAGAAGGCAGAAAAGGCTTTCAGGTACTTGGCAGACAGAGTAGGAATTCCTACTCAGTAGGCCCATACTTTCTGTTTGGGATGAAGAAAATTCTCTAAAAATGGACTGATGAGGGTATCATAGCTTTGTGAATGATCTAACATCACTGAACTGTACACTTTAAAATTTTTTATTTTAATTTTAAATTATGTGTTTTATATGTGCCTGTGTATACATCTGTGTACATGAGTGCAGTGCCCACATAAGCCAGAAGGAGGCGTCAGATTCCTTGGGTGCAGGGACCTGAACTTGGATCCTCTGCAAGAGCACTTTGTGTTCTTACCCATTGAGCCATCTCGCAGCCCTGAGCTGTACACTTTAAGATGGTTAAAATGACAGGTCTTAAACTACATTTTTCATAATAAAGTGTTTTAGTGTGGCCCTCCTGACTGGAGTTCCCCAGATTTACAATCTCCAGCTTTCTGTTTCATTCCTCCGTGCACTCTCCAACAGACACCCCTCCTCCAAGATAGAGTTAATCCTTGGATGATGTCAAAGTTTAAACAAATCCATAAACCTTGCTCAGACTCTTATTACACAGAAACTATACATACATACATACACACACACACACACACACACACACACACACACACACACACACACACACACATCCCTGTCCTAATAGGGTCTGGGTCACAAAACTTCTGAATGAATGTAATTAAGATGAATGAAATCCCATCATTAGAAAACATAAAAGTAAATACATGCCACTGTGGCATGTGTTTGAAGCATTGTACCATATTTTGTACTTAAGTAGAGTTAGCCAATGTGTGTGTGTGTGTGTGTGTGTGTGTGTGTGTGTGTGTGTGTATGTATGTATATGTATGTGTGTGTGTATATGTGCATGTACTCCAAGATTATTCTTTCAGAAAGCTGGTCAATAAACTCAAGTAATACTGTTTTGTGTGCTCACACACCTGTTTTGGCTTCCCGTTTTGATGTTTCTTAAGTTCCTTTCAGACAAAGCTTTATGAGCTCTCAGAAGTAATATCTGCCTTGGGAAAAGAGATCTGGGGCCAGCAGTGCTCTAAGAGTGACTCATAGAAAGAAGCAGTCATGAAAGAAGCAGTCATGGGGGTAACAGGCAGCGACAGAAAGAACAGCTTGCCTAATTGTGGAGGTGTAGGCAGAGGTAGGGAAGTGCTTTGAGACAAGTCTAGGGGAACGTCAGAAAGGAGGTGTGTATATGTCCTTGGTTTTGTCCCATTTAGTTTACTTCTTTAAGGAGCTGAGGAAGCTTGACACACTTTATATGGAGTGAGCTTTCCAAACATAGACCATGTAGCTCCCAAATCCCACAGACTCCCTCCCAACCCTGATGCCTTAATACCCTAATGCATGCAAATCCATGTTTCCTTATATCTCACTAGCATGGTAACTTACTGCTTAAAGCATCAACAGTGTCAGTTTCTGAAAATCTTCAACATGTTTCAGTGTTGATATGTTAATTAAATAGAATGTTGGTGTCTTCATAATGCACTTGATGGGGGACACTAGGTGCCCTGGAGCAGGGAATGAGGAGGCCAAGCAGGCATTGGACCAGTGCTCCCCATCTTCAGTCTAAGGAGATAACTCTATGAGGGCTGATGCATTGGTTTTCTGTGCCTGGAAGGCCACAGGTAAACATTTTTAGCTGCTAAAGAACACAGATGTGACCCTGATCCCATCCAGCCTATAGCTGCCTCTTTAGTATCCATTGCATGCAGACATCATCCAGCATCCCCTTGTCTACCCCCATCACATGCTGCTCACTACCTCCAAACCTGAGCTGCACCAGCTACCCTTGACCTTGAGGAAAGACAGGTAGATGTCTGGAGCTAGAGCGAGAGGAGACGCCTGGGCTGGTATTAGATTAGAGGTTCATGAAATGGTGAAGTGATACGAATGGCCACAAGGAGGAAAGAGGCCAACTTTAGAGGCACAAGCTACAGAGTAAGAGGCTCCAGGGAAGATGTTGTCTACCTTAGAGAAGATGGAGGATGAGGTTGTAAACCTGGCTTTGGGACACTGAATTAGGAAGACAGCAATTAAACCAGATAGGATGAGTCGTGGGGAGTGTGGAAGAGGAGATGGTGTCTGGATACTCTGTTCTTAATAGTTTTAGCCATGAAAGGGAGGCTGGAGGGCAGTAGCTAAGTGGAGGTCAAGTGCCAAGAGAAGATAGTGTGCATTTGGTTGAAGAGGCAGGAGAAACAGAGACCTCTGTCTTTTGTCATGCTGTCTGCCTTCAGAGTCGAAAATACTGTAAAGAGAAATGTTGTCACATAGACTCCAGCAGAGAGAAACCAAGCTCCCCCATCTACACCCCCCCTCCTTCTGTCCTCAGGCGCAAGAGGGGGTAGGCGCATGGTGGGGAGGCTGGGAGTGAATGCCTGTGCACATGCACACTTGCTCCTGGGTGTGCAGGCCAGTGGTTAACAGTCCTCACTAGGGTTTGAATAGGTGAATGTGTCAATCAAACCCCACAGGAAGAGCTTCCTCCGGCTTTCCTATTTCTGAGAGGACAAATGAGAAAGCTTTTGGTTAGGGTGAGGATCCCACTGTGATTTGGGGGTATGCATAGGAAGACAGAAGTCTAATTTGGGGTGAGACAAAGGCTGTGGAATTGGTGGGGAGAAGGACTTGAATAAGAACACAGCTGGCAAGGAATTTCCTGAGGGCGCAGACTCTCTGCATTGTAAGGAATGGTGGTATCTGGAGACAATCTGACCTGTGGTATCTGGAGACAATCTGACCTGTCTTATGCTGTCATACACTGATTTTACTCTTCAAATCTTTGGCAAAATATGGACTACCAAACAGTTCCATATAGTGTGGGAGTGGAGGAGTGGACCAGATTCCAGGCTATCGGTGGCTGACTTGGGAATCTGAGGTATGCAGTACCACTAGGTGGTGCTGGACCAATCAGTGGTTCCTTAAGGTCACTGGCATTTCAGTAGCTGGGCAATAAAGTAACATAGCTTTTATGTGCTTGATCCACAGTACAACATACATAGCCCACCCGCTCTCTCCCTAGCCCCAAACACATGGTGCAATTTTCTAACGTATGCCCTGTGCAGCACGAACTTTGCAGATCCTGGAATATCCCAGCCCTGTAGAGGACAAGGCTGTTTTTTGTTTGTTTGTTTGTTTGTTTTGTTTTGTTTTTTAATTATGGTTAGAGATGTGTTTGCTCATCAGTGATTTGAACATCAGCAGATTGCTCCTCAGGGTTTGCTATTGTACCTCACCCACCCTCAGGTGCTCTACAAGGGTCTGAACTCTGCTGGGACGCTCTGCCTGAGGTTGGGTTGGCTGAGTCACTGTAGCATATTCTGACCGGGTGAGTGACCAGGGGACAGATCTGACATGGGCTCGTGCCTCAGTGGCCACAGCCTAACCTGAGTGCTGGGCTGTAAAGGGCTGACTTCTCAGGGGCAGGAGTGAAGCTTGTGCTTTGCACACTGTCGGACACGGATAATGAGCTCTCTCTCTCTCTCTCTCTCTCTCTCTCTCTCTCTCTCTCTCTCTGTATGATTAAGCATGTGCATTTGCGTGTAGAAACTGGATAAAGGCCTCAAATCCTTCAGGAATGATATACCTCATTATGCTGTTTTATGCATATGAATGTTTGTCTGTATGTGCACGTGTACCCACCCCTGTGTACTTGCTGCCTGTGGAGGTCAAAAGAAGACATCAGATCTTCTGGAACTGGAATTACAGATGATTGTGAGCCACCATGTGGGTGCTGGGAATGGAACTCAGGTCCTTTGTAAGAACAGCCAGTGTTCTGAACTGCTGAGCTATCTATTACTCCCACAGTATTTTTTAACTAAAAAAATCAACATTTATTTATTGATTTCGAGTACGCATACAGTTCAAAGGACAACTTGCTGGAGTTGGCTCTTTCCCTCGATTATGTGGGTCCCAGGGATTGAACCTAGGGTGACAAGCTTGGTGGCCAGTGCCTCTACCCACTGAGTTAGCTCATTAGCCTGTTCTGCCCTGGTTTTTGACACGGGAGCTCTCACAGGAACCTGGGGCTTGTTGATGTTGTTGTTAGAGAGTCTGGCCAGTGAGCCTGTCTCTGCCTCCCTGGCATGGATTACCCAGCACACCTGGCTTTTTTACATGCGTTCTGGGAATCAAACTCCATTTCTTATGTTTGAATGTAGCTGAGCAATAAAGTAAACAGATTTTATGTGCTTGCATTCAGTGAATACCACATGCTAACTGGACCATCTTCCCAGCCAAACCATGGCTATTTGGAGTAGGGAATTGCGTAGAAACTGCTTCAAATAGTGCTAGTGGACAACAATTAATATTTCCTTATATAAATGGGTTTGGTCATAAATGCAGGTGTTGCCGCTGTTTAACACTCCTGGTATTCCCAGGGGCAAGAGGAAACACTTAAAACAATTGAAATAGTCCTGCTTATAATAACCTGTGACTAATGACTGTTTGTGTCCCCAGGTCTAGACCAAGTGCCAGGAATCCTGGCTCCTCTGCTGAGTCCCCAGTCTTACTGCTATGCCTGGGGAAAGTTTCTCTCTACAAGAGAAATTGCAGCAAAACACAGGCTAACGCATGACCAGCCAGGAATCTTTTCTTCTGAAGATCTTTGGTCTGCTGTGAATGTTGGTGTGAGGCATGAAGAAATCCCACACATTCAATGCCTGTCATCATCTGTCATTCCAGCACCTGAGCAGTGCAGTCGGGAGGATGAGGGGTCCAATGGCATCCTTTGCTATATTGTGACTTCAAGGTCAGCTTGGGCTGCAGAAGACCCTGTCTTTAAAAAAAGTCACTCCAAACCGAACCAAAACTAAAGGAACATTCTCTAGGCTCTCTGTGCAGTGGTTTCATTATGGGGATATGGAAAGTGCACTCAACTTTATCTTATTACCCCGGGGCTGCAGGTGAGAGATGGCTACTGCTCTTTTTGTTTTATATTGAAAAATTAAGGGTTAGAGAAGGTAGTTGCCTTGTTCAAGCATTTCAGAACTGGGATGGGAAAAGGAAACAGAGGTGTCATGTTCTCATCCCATTTTCTTTCTGCTCAGATGCACTGAGAGAAACCAAGCTGCTCAGGTCACAGAAATCATGGTTTTCCAAGAACGAGTGAAGATATCAGTATAAATATTGTGCTCTATACTCAATAATAATGATGGATAATTCATTAAAAAAAGCATGGTTTGAAAAAAAAATCAGATTCTAAATAGAATTTCACCAAGATGGGTGACTTGGAAAGAGGTCAAATGGATTCCAGTTTGTGTGTGAGTTCCTTCTCTATTTCTATAGCTCTGGCCTGCCTTGAATCCTGAACCCAGAAAGACTATCAGTTGTCTGAAATATGTGGGAAAGATAAACACCCTACTTTCTATTCCTTAGCATAAATAGGCTATTATGCCACATAGGCTGCTGGTCTACGGTTTCCATGAAAGAACTGAGCAATGCAGTTGATATGCTTCACAGAATTAACCCAGAGGATGGCATTAATCAATTTGAAGTCTGCTGGGAGCTGAACGTGAGAAGACAAACATTCTTAATATGTAGTGTTGACAGAATGTTTGCCCTCTACCTTTTCAAGTTATCCCAAGAAGATCTATTCATTTTCTGGACCACTTTTTGTACCACTACCTTGTTTTACAAAAGAAAAAAGAAAAAAAGAGGAGCTTTTATTGATAAAAGAAAAGCTCAGCTGATCCACACTGCAGAGATAGTGTGTGTGCATGTGTGAGTGTGTGTTGCATGGAGAGATAGAGAGTTCAAAGAGATTAGTTATGTATATGAAAGTCTCAGGTTAGGACCTGGAGACCTTGCTCAGTGGTTAAGAGTAACTGATGCTCTTGCAGAGGACCAGAGTTTGGGTCTCAGCACCAATGTCAGGCAGCTTACGACTCTATATACACCCAGGTCCAAGGTATCTGAAACCTGACCATCTCTCCAGAGCTGGGATTCCACCTCTGGGACCCTATGGGTTCACCAACATGTCTGTCTTTTTTCTTTTTTTTTTTTTAACATGAGTTCTATGGTATCAAACTCAGACCCCTGTGTTTGCAAGGCCAGCATTTTACCAACTGATTGATCTCCCCAGGCCTTGTCTCCCAATTGTGTCAAATCCCATCTTCTTCCTTTGTGACCCCTCATGTCTCACCCACACGGTGGCACCCTCAGCCTCCTGAGTTGATTGTGTAAAGCAGACCTGGGATGATCCAGTTTCCACTGGTGTTGTGGGTGGCAGTGGGTGGGTAAGCAGATGTTTCTCTTCAGTTTGTCATTTGAACCAGAAAGTCAGGAATGAGAAGTAGATAAATAAAGGTCCAACCTTCATTGGCCCCACAGATAACTCCTAATATGGAGTTTATTTGTCCTTTAATAAGGAGTTTATGCTCCTTATCCCAGTCTGAACAAGTCCCATAGCCTTTGTCCATGGGAGGCAGAGAGTTCAGGTCATGGTGGCTTCTGGTTTAAGACAGACATCCAAATCCTTCCTTAGACGGATTTACTAGAGACCCTTATTGCAGTTCCAGAGAGAGCAGCTGTTTGTTACACACAGATGTGCCCCCAGGGGAAGTGGCTGGCTGGCTGCGGGGACATCTCTCCAGAGAGTATTTCCTCTGAGATGTTCTCCCTGGCGGAGGGGATCTGTTCCAGAGTTTGATCCCGGTGGCTTGCTTGTCATTGTATGTAGTCCCTAGGGAACAGCCACCCAGTCATGCTTTCAAGGACATGATTTGGGGCCAGTGAGATGGCTCAGTAGGTAAAACTTCTCACTGAACAATGCTGATGGCCATGATGGAAGGGGAAAAACTGATTGCTGAAAGTTATCATTTGATCTCAACGCCTGAAATAAATACTAAGACATCTGTCCTGCTCTCTGTAAACCAAAAACCAGGTCTTAAGAGTCACATGCCATGCTCAGTAGTGGAGACTAAGCACATGCCCTAAGCTTTACTAATGATCAGTTGGTGGTGGGCAGGGAGAAGGTTCAGTTTGTAAAGAGGACCTGAGAGCTTGATCCCCAGAACTTAGGTAAAAAGATATTCATGTTGGTGTGCACTTGCAATCCCAGCGCTGGGAAGACAGACACGGGTGGGACACTAGGACTTACTTGCCAGCCAATCTAGCCTGCTTGGAGGGCTTCAGGCCAATGAACGATCCTGCCTCAAAGGTGGGTGGAGTCTGAGAAATTGATATCTAAGGATGGACTCTGGACTCCACATGCTCATGCATGCATGCATTTGTGCATTCGAGCACACACACACACACACACACAGATGCACGCACACACACACACACACACACACACACACAGATGCACGCACACACACACACACACACACACACACACACACATGCATATGAGAACCTCCACACAAGTCACTTTTTGTTTTTATTTTTCAACTTATTACAGAACTACACAAAGGGGTAGTATATTAGCAGATTTCCATGGCCTTTGCATCTGCATCTGCACCCAGGCACTTTCCTGCAGAGCGCCTGAGGCATGCTAGACTTTTTTTTTTTTTTTTTTTTGCAGGATGAGAAGCCTCCCACACGAATGTTGACTGGTGCTGTCCTAACTTGTTGCAAACGAATAATTTGACACCGTGCATCCCTGTCATTTTCATTCCCTGAAACTCCAGCCTTCGGCGAGAAGCCCATTAAGGCTGAATTTTAGACACAGCTGCAGCGGCTGGGAGGACCCAGGCATGTGGGGGACACAGAGTTCAGACTCTGTCCATGCAGCATGACTCTGCAGCATGGGGCTGATTCTCCAGGCAGACTGGACCTGAAGCTCATGTCACTCGAGAGACATTGGGTTGAGATGGCACATCTCCAGCCTAGGGAGATGGTGGGGGGGGGGTTTGAAAAATAGCCACAGAGGAATGATCTGACATAAAACACAGCATGATGTGGATTTTTCTTTTGTTTTTTTTTTTAATTTACATTCCAAATCATTTCCCCTTTCCCGTTTCCTCCCTCCCCGAAAGTCCCATAAGCCCCCTTCCCTCCCTCTTTTCCCCATTCAACCCCCTCTCGTTTCTCTGTCCTGGCGTTCCCCTACATCCAGTCTTTCCAGGACCAGGGGTCTCTCCTTCCATCTTCTTGGAAATCTATTGCTATGCGAATTGTGTCTAGGGTATTCCGAGATTCTGGGTTAATATCCCCTTATCAGTAACTGCATACCATGTGTGTTCTTTTGTGATTGGGTTACCTCACTAAGGATGATATTTTCCAGTTCTGACCATTTGCCCAGGAATTTGTTTTTCATTCATTTTTGCTACTGGGAGATGATGCGTGAGAACAGGATTCCTCCTAACCCAATCTCTCTCACCTTGTCTCTGTCTCTCTCTGTTTCTCTGTCTATCTCTGTTTCTGTCTCTCTGTCTCTGTCTCTCTGTCTCTCTTTGTCTCTGTCTCTCTGTCTCTGTCTCTCTCTGTCTCTCTGTCTCTCTCTCTCTGTCTCTCTCTCTCTCTCTCTCTCTCTCTCTCTCTCTCTCTCTCTCTCTGTCTCTCTCTCTCTTCCTTTCTGAGAAGTTGTAGGCTACAGGCTGCGATAATGGCTAATATTGGTTGTCAACATTTACAAGATCTAGCATCACCTACAAGACAAGCCTCTGGGCATGGCTGTAAAGCCGTGTCCAGAGTGGGTTAATTGAGGTGCCAAGACTCCACCTAAATACAGGCACTGTCATCACATAGGCCTTAGACTTCATAATCTAAAGATTCGTTTTATTTTTAATTATGTATGTGTGTGCATCTGTGTGTGTCTATGCACGCATGAGTGCAGGTACCCGTGGGGGCCAGACCTGGTTGCTGGAGATGGAGTTGCAAGCAGTTGTGAGCCACTTGATGTGGGTTCTGGGAACTGAACTCAGGTCCTCCTCAAGAGTAGTAAGCACCCCTAACCACTGAGCTATCTCTCTAGTCCCATCTCCAGACCTAATCCAGGAGAAAGTGAGCAGGGCAGCTTCAGCTCTCCCTGCACCCTGGCAGACACTTCGAATTCCTGCTGCTACGTCTTCCCCACCACAGTGGACTGCGCCCTCCAACTGTGAGCCAGTGGGAAGACTGACTACTGGAGCTTCCATCTGGCACATGAAGGCCAGTTTGAGGCTGCATGTGTGCAGGAAGATTACATTTCCTGCATGGAACAGAGCACTTAGGGATGATAGGATCAAAGAGTGTCTAGCTCTGTAGTATAGATAGAGATTAATTAGTCTTTTGGTTGGTAGATTTTCTAGGTTTACCTGTGTTTTCTTCTTAGTTTCAAAACTTTTAGCCTTCCATCAGGAAAACCCTAAGTTCCAGAAAACTCGGACAGATGGTGGCCCTAGGTGTGGCCTCACTAACCTCCTGTTCTTCTAGCCAACCTTCCATCATGCTGGCAGGCTGTAGGGCCAGCCATCTATTATTTAAGAGACAGTCCTTTGAGTCAAGGAATTAGCCCTGCTGTGTACGACAGTATAGGCTTACAACTCCATATGCTCAGTAGGCAAGTGGCTTATAAGCCCCCAAACTGCCTGGGCTACACATGGAGCACATTCAGGACCAATCTGGGCTGCTTAGTGAGACCCTGTCTCAAATTAAATATGAAAAACAAAGGTGGGATATGGTTCAAGAGTAGGGCCTTTGATTAGCATGTCAGAAGGCCGTGGTACAAGCCACAGTGCTGCCAAACAGATGAAGATCCCCGCCCCCAGAAGATGACTCCCCGCCCCCAGAAGATGACTCCCCCGCCCCCAGAAGATGACTCCCCGCCCCCAGAAGATGACTCCCGACTATGAAACTAGCAGGCAAGAAGCAATACTACAAACCACCAAGCTTTCCCTGCAAGCATAGATTTGTACTTGGACACACCTTTGCTGTTCTGTCCCTCCTAATTCTATATGTGACCTGGAAAGAACTCTTTTTCATTAGTTAGAGCTTGGTTTCCCATAATTGAACACCCACACTCCCATGCCCAGCACAGTCGCAAACAGGTTGGCGCACAATGGATGTATCTGTGCCCAGTGGCAGCTGATATTCTGCAGTGTGTCCCTGGAGAGCTCATCACCTGCTGTTTTGCAGTTCTACACAAGCAGATGCTTATATACCTCTGTCAGAGAGCTATGTGGTTGAACAGACATTGCACAACCCTCAAATATTTAATGATTTACATAGAAGCCACACGCACGCACACACACACACACACACACAAACACACACATCTTGGATGCTTAGCAAACTGTTCTGAGGTACAGCCTCGCAGTCAACAGTCAGGTCTATGTTCCTCATTTCTACATCAATGCATCAAATGTTCTCTGAGGCTTTTCTGACACTTAAACCCGAGATGCTGCAGCTTAGTGATTGAAAACAGAGCCAAGTCTGCCTCTCTTAGGTTTCAGGTGTACTGAGAATTCAGAGGAATCATTTGAAGTAGGAGACTAGCCTGTGCTCTAGAGGAGAGCTATCATGCTAATGATCACCTCTTCTTTAAGTTCTCCCCTAAGATGCCTCGTTATGTTATGCAGTTTCTGCAATGTGAAGGACTTTGTATAAGGATGCAATGTGATTAGCTACCCCTTCATTACCATACTTCCCCAGAATAAATCCTTCTCCCCTCAGGTTGTTTCTTATCAGATATGAGGTTACAGCAGCAGGAAGAGTAAGATCTCTGACCCATTCTGAAGTGAAAAAAGAGTCAGGCAAAATCTTCCTTCAAAGCCTTGAGTGTAGTATCCAGTCATTATGAACCTAATGCTAGCATTAGCTAGGTTTCTTGAGATTACAGCACTGATCTTTTTGCATGGCTTCTCATGTTTTATGACCTGAGTGATTTTCTCATCATACCAAGTCTCATCTCATGTATCTGTAGAGTAGATGTGATGTTAGAATTCTCCAAACGGGAGCTTGTGGAAACCGGATGGGACTATCCAGGGACTGGAGAAATGGCTCAGTGGCTAAGAGGATGAACTTCTCTTGCCAAGGACATGAGTTCAGTTCTCAGCACCCTCATGGCAGTGCACAATTGCCTGTAACTCCAGTTCCAGGAGATCAGATGTTTTCTTCTGATTTTCCCAGACACAGCACCCAAGTGCACAAACCCACCCACATACACACAAAATAGTTAAAAAAAATAAAATCTTTTTAAAAATGGGGTTATTCTTGTACAGTGCCTTGCACAATGCCAGTTTTATAGTGAAAATTGATAAAAACTGAAAATTATTTTTTAAAAATCTAATTTTGATCATGTACCCCACATTTCTGTCGTTTCTTCCTTCTGTGAAGACATTTTTCTCCCAGGCAGTCTTGGTTGGCTTTCTTGTGCTCCATCTTAACTTGCTTGAGTCACATGATTCACGCCATGCAGCGGAGAGCTGAACACATGGCCCTGGCAGGGGGTATGCATAGGGATAAAGGCTCTTTCCCTGTCCATTAGAAGATAAATAGTATTTAAAGTTGTTTCCAGGTCACATGTGTCCCTGGTTTCATTTATTCCTTTTCTGATGATTGCACTGCGTGGGAAATGCTGAGTATCACGACTTGTCTCTGTCCTAGGTAAAGAGATCACTCTGTCCCTTCAGTTTGCCTCCCTCTGCCTGGTGTTTACTTAGTCACAATCTCAAAGATTCTCAAAAGTCTAAGGGAGAGTATGACAAGGTGAAGAGTGTGGTTGAATTACGTACCTAGTAGTTCTGCAGAAGCCACATCAAAATATGCAAATCCTACCTGTGGGGGTTGCTCTCTCAATGTGAGAGAGCCCATACCATTAGGGAGAACTTATCCTAAATGTGGCTGATCTAGTTTTATGTCTGTTGTTGTGATAAAATACCCCACAAAAAGCAACTTAGGTGAGAAAAGGCTTATTTCAGTTTACAATTCCAGTTGTAGTCCTTTCGTGCATGGATGTCAAAGCAGGGATTACAAACTAGTCACAGCACATGCGAAGTCAGGAGCAGAGAGAAATGAATGCATGCACGCTCATTCACTTTGCGCTCAGCTCGATTTCTCAGTTCCTACAGTTTGGGACCACCTGCCTAGGGAATAGTGCTACCCAAAGTGGGCCAGGCCCATATCAATTAATTTTATTAAGACAATTCCCCACAGATATGTTTGCATGCCAACCAAATGTAGACAATTCCTCACTGAGCCTTTCTCCCCCAAAGGATACTAGGTTGTGTCAAGTTGACGACTAAAGCTGACGATCACAGTATCTTTACACAGAAGCCACCCAGTCACCTTCATTCATTTTCTATTCATTTGTCTGAATTTTGTTTTGCATGATAGCTCAATGACAGACCTATATCTTTTCTCTGTGACACATTTTCCTTTCCAATTGCATTTTGATTTCTAATTTCTGTGACATATATCTCTTTGAGCATGCACATGGCTATAGGGTCATGTTTACAATCGGCCTCTATATTAAGTCTCTGTAGCACCCCTGTCTCCCCTACTGCGGGCTACCACCGGATGGTTAAAGTTCAAGCGTTAAACTTGGCAGTTGGGTCAGCGCCATCCTTCCTGCTCCCCACTGCTGGTCTTGACCTTTCTCAATACACCCCTAAACCAGCAGGCGGTTCCCAACCCTAGCTCCATCCACGTGGGACAACTGCTGCCCCAAATAGCTTGTGATCTCTGCTTTCTTGATTCCATTGTTCCACATTTAGTCTTTTTCTAGGAGGTGCCCACACTCACCCCTCCTGTTCAAATATGATTCATTTGCGTCTCAGGAAAAGTCCAAAATGGACATCTCGACCTAATGTCCTCTGCTCTTCCTCTGGGGTGAGTCATTTCAGTTGTTCTCTGAGGCTGGTCTTCAGGGGGAATTCTCAACTTTAGAAGCTTTCTGGAAGGCTGATCCTGTGGTGTTCTTTGCCATTATCTGGGGAGGAGAAACGCTCCTGCCATGGAAGTGACATTTACTAAGCAGCAGCATGTCAGCGTGGGGGATGGGTAGCTGGAAGATAGCTGGAAGCTGTTTTGAAGTAATTAAGCTTCCCTATTTTTACATCCCAGCACCAGAGGAAGCAGGTACTCTCCAATCCAGCAAAAGGTTGATACCTATCTATTATACTTCAGGATATTAAGATTGGGACGGAGTCAATCCTTACAGAAATTAGAAATCAAAATGCAATTAGAACTTTCTAATTAAGCTCATATAAATATTTATAAGAACAGGATTCAATTTCAAATGGCTGGAACACTGGATGTGTCTTTGAAATTGAAATTTGAAGAACCATGTACTACCGCTCATTCATTCCATCCTGGGAAAAACATCCCCAAAGACAAAAGGATGTGATTGAACACACATACACACACACACACACACACACACACACACACACACACACACACACACACACACACACACACAATTTCCTATCTCCCTTTGAGCACTTCACGTTTGTATGAGTGTTTCAGGCAGGGATAACAGATGCAATTCCTAGGGCAGTTAAGAGGAATCAATAGGAATGTACTTAGGAAAGTTAAACACAAAACGAAACAATGTTCCTGTATTAGTTACTTTTCTCATTAGTAGATTTTCTCATGAAATCAACTTAAGCCGGAAGGGTTGCAGCTCACAGGATAAGGGAACAGTGAGGGGAGGCGAGGCAGTGGAGGGAGAGATGGCTAGTCACATTGTGTCCACAGTCAGAAACCAGAGATATACAAATCCTGGTGTTCAGTTCCTGTTCTTTTTGCTCAGCCCAAGACCCCAGCCCTTGAGATTGGTGCTGCTTACACTCACAGTGTCTCTTCCATTCTCAATTAAACTTCTCTAGAAATAACCTCAAAGAAACTCCTAGACATGTGTCTCCTCAGTAAGATTCTAAATCCAGTCAAGTTGTCAAGGAAAGTTAACCACCACAGTACCCAAGAGCTATAGTTCTTTTTCTACGGAGCAAGTGATTTGCAGTGCAATTCTTACTTAGCAGTTACCTATTGCAGATAGATTGGCATACATGTAACAAAAATGTCCTAAACCATATGGTCTGGGATGGGGAATCTGGGAGTCAGGAAACCATTGGCTGGGGCTGAGCAAAGCAATAGGAGAGATGGTGTTAGAATGGATGAACTTGTCAGGAGGAGTCAAGGAAGAACCATCCTCACAAACCCAACTGGGAAATTGCAACACATCCAAGCCATATGACAGATCGCTTGAGAGAATAATGGATATGTCAGTCAATGCATCGATCTCGCAATCCATCATACCATAGGCACTAGCAGAAAGACAGAGGAAGTGCTGGGCTGGCCCCATAGGGAAACTGCAATTGAGTGAGAAGCATGATATAAGCTAACAGAATTAGAGGTACAATCAATAGGACATTATAAGAAGTCAGCACTTAGCGACACCATCCCCAGTGTTATTACAGCGGCAGTAATATACCCTGCTGCATCGTTCAGGTAAATGGGATCCTGGGAGCCACATTGGGTCCTTCCAGGATCACCTTTCTATAGTGTGGTTTTCATGTCTACTTGCTACAGTTAGAGTCACCTGAGGAGGGAGCCTCAATTGAGAAGCAGTCTTAATCCCTGTGAGAAAACCTGCCTGAAATGTGAACAGCACCTTCTGGAAGTAGATCAGATAAAAGTAGATGTAGTGTGAGGAAGAAGATGTGCCTTTTGCTCGTTTGGCACCACAAGCTAATTTCCCCTGCTGCTGATTTCTTCCGTTTTTGATGACATCAAAACTAGCATTTCCAGGCTTCCTTCGTGGGCTGAGGACCAGTGCTCCCCTGGAATCCTCCGGTTTTTGGTGACAGGTTAGAACTCTTAGACTTCTGGACTGAGCAAGTACTGGGTTATCAGCCCTTCCAGTGTGAGATGGCCACTGTGGGATGACTCCAACCACTGAGGCACCGAGCCTCAGACGGAACAACTGCAGAGTTCTCAGCCTCTCAGCTATGAGACAACAGTTGTTACTGTTAAAGGAAGCTGATTTAATAGAATATATTCATCCCAGTGTTCTGTTCCTCTAGATAACTTTGACTAATACAGTCACCAAGAAGACATTCGTCACAGGTCCACAAGTGATAGAAAGCTCTTTTCATTTTGAGGGACCTTGGAATCCCCCAGGTCAACTTCTGGTGCCTGTGTGAGCTGTTTTCATTGATGGAGCCTTCCAAAGGGTGGATGGTGTTGCCCATCCTGCCTGATAGGTGGCCAAAGTGAACCTGCTTCTGGGGACCTGACGTGGGCAAAGCTTGGATACAATCACTGGGGTAGCACATACATGAGTCCTGTCTAGACGGAGCCAACAGTTAGGGTTTGCACTGTCCTACAAGGTCGGGCTCCCAAAAGAAATCCAAGTGTTCACAATTTGTTTTTGGGACACTATTAAGTTATGAATTCTGAAGGCAAGGGAGAGATTGTGAAGAATGTTATATCATCTTGACTTGTAAGGTTTTTAAAATATTTAGACATGATAAGCAGACTATTTCTAGCTTTTGGCTTGTCAATATTAGCGTCAGTCCTGAATTTTGCAGTAATTTGGGTACAAATGAGACCATCATTTCCTAAGAAGCTGCATTTCCTGAGGCAGGTTGACATAGCGCAAGGATGTGGGGAAGCTTGTCGGAAGCTGGTTTTGAAGTAATTAGGCTGACCTGCTCAGATGATAATGCTGGAGGAAGGGGTTACTCTCTAACAATGCCAATGGTTGTTACATGAATATTGCTGGCCCTCTGGGATATTAAAAACGGGAGGAAGGGGACTGGAAAGCGGACTTAGTGGTTATGAGCACTTGCTGTACTTGCAAAGGACCTGAGTATGATTTCAGCTCTCCCACAGTGGTTCATAACCATCTGTAACTTGAGTTTCTGGGGCATCTGATACTCTTTTCTGGCCTCCACAGGCACCAAGGATGCACGTGGAACATAAACATGCAAGCAAAATACGCATACACATAAAACAAACAAAAAATCTTTGAAAATTTAAGAACAAAGGAATGGGGGTGGGGGAAGGCCAGTATTGCTGAAATCAGCTGAGATTATTGGGAAATGGGAGGGCTCAGCCTGGGATCTGACTTTTGCCTTGAACTGTGTATTAAATGAAGAAAAAAAAAATACCAATATGTATGATGGAAAATGCCCCTGAGGTGAGGATAGCAATAATGACGTGGCTGGAGTCCGTCTCTGTTGGCTGCTTTCATCCCTAACCACTGTCTCTGGTCCCCGCCATGGCTAAATTCCTACCTTTGCACACTATTGAAGGTACACTTCCTCTGTGGAGCTTTCTCAGGTTTTTTCCTTCCGTACATTTACTTTCCATTTCCGATCCCTTCCTGAAGTTCTTTCCACCATTAGCATGGTCAAACATTCTAAAAAATGATATGAGTGCTAGACAGCTTAGAATTAAACTGTCCAAGCAGTGGTTTTAATAGTGTTACTTTGCCCTGTAGAGACCCACAGAGTGAAGACGAAACCAGGCAGTGACCGGCTGTTCTGACAGCTCAGTTTGAACACTGGGCTGTTTGGGTGGAAGAGAAAGACAATGGAACAGGAAGCAGTTGCAGGACTTCCCAGGCTCCCCAGTCAGAGCTGCTTTCCACAGCAGAGGGGACGAAGAAGCTGTGTTCTGTGGGACACTGAGGGCATGGCCCCATGCTGTTCATGCTGTGTCTACATATGTGTGTGAAGTTCCTTTAAAACTTTGAGCACATTAATTTTTTGAATGTTTTTATGGTTTAAATTTTTATTAGTATTTTAGATGCTTAAAATATACCAAAGATAGATTATAAAATTCTAGATTTAGAATAAAGAGCTATTGTCTTGGGGGTGGAGGTGATGACTTTGTGCATGACATTATGGTAAGTATTGCCCACATGCCAAACTGAGAGAGATAACAGTTAATCTCAGGTAAAATTGAATATATTTAGGAGAGAATGCTGTAAATTTGAACAACAATTCTGGAATAGGCAACATAGAATCTTAATATTTTTATGTAAGATTAATATACCTTTAATTATTGTGAATCTTGTGAATATTTCTGTTGAATTGTATTATTATTGTATGAGCAATCTATTATATACTTATGAGCAAAAGATAATCTTTGCAATGACCATAAGATAAATAGGCATAATTTATTAAGCTAGTGGCTGAGAAATCAAACCAGAACACTCGATGTGAGACATAGCTGGTATGTATACTATGCCTGTGGTCATCACCAAACACCCCATGTGTATTTGTGTATACATTCTTGGTCAGGTAAGCATTACCTTCTTAATAAGCTGTTATACAAATGAAAGGATCTGTTATACAAATCATTAAGTGTTAGTGAAAACTTCTAAGCAGCCCTGTAAACTTATCATTTTAGTTCTTTATTTAACGATTTGCAAAATCTTGCTAGATGCATTCCTCAAAAATTCAAGCAAACATGGCTAGGGAATGTTGCTCAGTAATAATGTACTTACCAGATGAGCTAGAATCAATTACTAGTAACACACACACACACACACACTCAAAAACGCATATCATAAACAACCCCAAGCATACAATATATAATCTTTATTTATTGTTTAAATGAACAGTATAGTGTTGGATAAGATCCTGGGCAGATGTCATATAGACTCTAAGAGAACACAAATGCCAGCCAAGGCTACTATACCCAGCAAAATTCTCAATTACCAAAGGTGGAGAAAACAAAATATTCCATGACAAAACCAAATTACACAATATCTTTTCACAAATCCAGCCCTACAAAGAATAATAGATGGAAAACGCCAATTACACACTAGGAAAAGCAAGATAGTAATCTTCTTTCAACAAACCCAAAAGAAGATAACCACACAAACATAAAAATAACATCAAAAATAACAGGAAGCAACAATTACTATTCCTTAATATCTCTTAACACCAATGAACTCAAGTTCCCAATAAAAAGACATAGACTAACAGTCTGAATACATAAACAGGACCCAACATTTTGTTGCATACAGGAAATGCACCTCGATGACAAAGACAGACACTACCTCAGAGTAAAGGGCTAGAAAACAGTTTTCCAAGCAAATGGTCCCAAGAAACAAGCTGGAGTAACTGTTCTAATATTGAAAAAAATTGACTTTCACCCAAAAGTTATCAAAAAAGCTAAGGAAGGACATTTCATACTCACCAAAGGAAAAATCTACCAAGAAGAACTCTCAATTCTGAACATCTATGCTCCAAATGCAAGGGCACCCACATTCATAAAAGAAACTTTACTAAAGCCCATAGCACACATTGTGCCTCACACAATAATAGTGGGAGACTTCAACACCCCACTCTTATCAATGGACAGATCAGGAAAATACAAACTAAGCAGAGACACAGTGAAAATAACAGAAGTTACAGACCAAATGGATTTAACAGATATCTATAGAACATTTCCTCCTAAAGCAAAAGAATATACCTTCTTTTCAGCACCTCATGGTACCTTCTCCAAAACTGACCATATAATCGGTCAACAAAACAGATCTCAACAGATATAAGAAGACTGAAATAATCCCATGCATCCTATCAGATCACTATGGACTAAGGCTAGTCTTCAATAACAACAAAAACAACAGTAAGCCCACATATACATGGAAGCTGAACAATGCCCTACTCAATGATAACTTGATCAAGGAAGAAATAAGGAAAGAAATCAAAGACTTTTTAGAATTTAATGAAAATGAAGGCACAACATACCAAAACTTATGGGACACAATGAAAGCAGTCCTAAGAGAAAAACTCATAGCTCTGAGTGCCTCCAAAAAGAAAGTGAAGAGAGGATACACTAGCAGCTTGACAGCACACCTGAAAGCTCTAGAATAAAAAGAAGCAAAAACATCCATGAGGAGTAGAAGGCAGGAAATAATCAAACTCAGGGCTGAAATCAACCAAGTAGAAACAAAAAGAACTATACAAAGAATCAACAAAACCAGGAGTTGGTTATTTGAGGAAGTCAACACGATAGATAAACCCTTAGCCAGACTAACCAGGGGGCACAGAGACAGTATCCAAATTAACAAAATTAGAAATGAAAGAGAAAGCTATAACAACAGAAACTGAGGAAATTAAAAAAAATCATCAGATCCTACTAAGAAAGTCTATACTCAACAAAACTGGAAAATCTGGATGAAATGGACAATTTTCTAGATAGATACCAGGTACCAAAGTTAAATCATGATCAGATAAACCATCTAAACAGTCTCATAACCCCTAAAGAAATAGAAGCAGTCATTAAAAGTCTCCAAACCAAAAAAAGTCCAGGACCAGATGGGTTTAGTGCAGAATTCTATCAGACCTTCAAAGAAGACCTAATACCAATACTCTTCAAACTATTCCACAGAATACAAAGAGAAGGAACACTATCCAATTCATTCTATGAAGCCACAGTTACACTGATACCAAAACCACAAAAAGACCCAACAAAGAAAGAGAACTTCAGACCAATTTCCCTTATGAATATCAATGCAAAAATACTCAAATCCAAGAACACATCGAAACAATCATCCATCATGATCAAGTAGGCTTCATCCCAGAGATGTAGTGATGGTTCAATATATGGAAATCCATCAATGTAATCCACTACATAAACAAACTCAAAGAAAAAAATACCACATGATCATTTCATTAGATGCTGAAAAAGCATTTGACAAAATTCAATACTCCATCATGTCAAAAATCTTTTGAAACTTTTTATATGTATTAGTGTTTTGCCTACATGTATATCTATGTACCACATTTATCAGTGTCCAAGGAGGCCAGAAGAGGGTGTTGGGTTCTCTGGAACTAGAGTTATAGATGGTTGTTAGACATAATGAGTATTCTGAGAATTGAGCCCTGGTCCACTGGAAGAGCAGTCAGTGCTCTTAACTGTTGAGCCATTTCTCCAGCCCCTCATGCAGATTTTGTATTTTATTTTGTGATCCGTATTTACATGTGTTAAAACAATGTGTTAAATTATTTATCACTAGCAGGGCATGGTGTCGCATGCCTTTAACCCCCAGCACTCGAGAGGCAGAAGCAAGCAGATCTTTGTGAGTTCGAGGCCAGTCTGTATTTTGTGAGTCCCAGTGCAGTCAGGCTATATAAAGAGACTATATAACAAACAAGCAACCCCAAACACCAAATGAAACAGAAAAAAGTATTTATCACTTAGTGAAGCTGATGTCTACATAAGTCTAATGATGCCTGTTTTATAAAATACCAATTATTCTCAGGGTCAAGCACAGCACACAGCATACAGCACATAGAGGATGCTGAATGCATACTTGCTGAAGATGAATAAATGAATGAATGAATGCATTTCACTGTGCAATTTCACACACCCATTTTATTGTACTATATTCCCCAGAGTCTCATGCCTGGGTAGTTTGAGCAGTGAGTGCTAATGGTCTGTTTTCAGGAAAGAGCTGCTGAGGCTGCTAGTAAAAGAGGGAGAGGCTGCATCTCAGAAAGCCTTGTGTTACAACTCAAAGAAAGCAGGTGTGTGGAAGGGAAGCTGAGATGAATTCCTCAGAGGCACCATATTGGGAAAGATGTAGCATCACAGCTATGGGCAGCCATTGGGAATCCCGGAAGGGAGAGACAGCTTAAGTTCCAAAGGGCAAAAGGGGATTTCTTGCTCTTTAGGCATAGAGAGTGGAGGTCCATGCCAGAAGTCAGGAAGCCAGGAACGCACCGATAATATCTAGCTGTAACTCAACGCCATCTTGGGTCAGTAGAGAGAGGGGCAAGCCCTTGCTTGTAGTTTTAAGAGGTAAAGAGCTCAGCCCCTCGAGATCTGCAAGGTCATAGCATTCTTTCTTATCAGCTGTGGTGTGTGTGTGTGTGTGTGTGTGTGTGTGTTGGTATGTCATGGGAGAAAGTAGTAGCTTGATGGTCTGGAATCCCACAATTTCAAAGAAGGAATAAATAGGACCAGCACACTGACAGCAGATTAGGGCCTACAAGAATGATCGGGAGCAAGGAGTCTGATGTCTATGACTCTGCAGAGCTGAAGCGCTGCAGGCCTGGAGCCAAGTCCTCTTGGGCTATGTCTTTGGCTGTGTAACAGCCACTGACTGCCCACCTCTGTGTGTGAATTATCTTTGTTCCGACCAGGTATAATCCTCTTTGTAAGTGCAAACAGACCCCTGGCTTCCACCAGTCCAAAGGATACCATTAGGCAGCACCAGAAACCTAGCCGAGAATCTGTCACCTCGCTGTACCCTGTTTACATGATGCTCCCATATACATTTTAAAATCTCTTGATTTATGACTTTCTTAGTTTTGTTTCTGCTTTTGTTTGCTTTCTACTACTGTGATAAGACACTGACCAGTAGCAACTCGGGGAGGAAAGGGTTCATTTAATTTTACAGTTTATAGTTCATCATGAAGGGAAGCCAGGGAAGGAACTTGAGGCAGGAAGTAGAGCAGAAGCCGTAGAGGAACACTGCTTACTGGTTAGTGTCATGGCTTCCTTGGTTTCTGATCCAATTCAGGACCACCTGTCTACGGGTAGCACTGTCCACAGTGAGTCCCCCATTAATGATTAAGCAAGAAAATGCCTTACAAACTTGCTCACAGGCTAGTCCAATGGAGATGTGTTTCCTCTTTTTTTTTTTTAAAAGACGTACTTATTTGTTTTATGTATATGAGTACACTGTAGCTGTCTTCAGACATTCCAAAAGAGGGCATCAGATCCCATGACAGATTATTGTGAGCCACTGTGTGGTTGCTGGGAATTGAACTCAGGACCTCTGGAAGAGCAGTCAGTGCTCTTAACTGCTGAGCCATCTCTCCAGCCCTGGAGATGTGTTTTCAATTAAGGTTCTCTCTTCCCAGATGAGTACCTTGTGTCAAGTTCATAAAAACTAGTCAACAGAGTTACTAGAAAGTCTTCATAAAACTGAACGAGTGGGAACACAGTATTTATAGTAACCTGAATCTGTGTTCCCCAGCCACAGTCACTCATAGTTGACTCCAGAGCACACACTCTCTTATTCTCTTTGCAAACAAAAAGATAAAGTGATGTTTGAAGGGTGAGTTTAATTCCAGTTTGACCTTTGAGCTTATGCCAGGTTAAGATACTCATACGCCATCTTTCTTGGGCAGAGAGACCACTGGAAGTCACTGGCAATGAGAGATCCAGAAGGAGGGACTTCAGGTAGAAGCTCCCTCACTCCGTATTCAGCTTGTCCAGTACAGAAGCCACAGGCTACAGACGGCTGGTGAATCTAGAAATACAGCAAGTTCAGACTGAGCTGTCCAAAGCACAAGCTCAGTTTTGAAGATACTTCACACCTACATCCAAAGTGTATAAAGGATTTCATGTACCTGTGCACTGTGAGAGTCTCAATGAGAGATTGTCTATATTGGGTTGTTTTGAGGGCAGGTATGTGGAAGGGAAACTGAGGTGAATGCGTGTGAGTGATTGTCTTAACTAAGTTAGCCTATGTGAGAGGACCCAGCCTACTGTGGGCAGTGCTATTCCCTAGGCAGGGATTTCTCAATTGTATAAGAAAAGAGAAATTGAGCCAAGCACAAGAAAACAAGTAAGTGGACATAAGTGGACACCCATGCATTCATTTTTCTCTGCTCTCTACTGTGGATGTGATATGACTAGCTGTTTGTTGTTTCTGACTTGTCTTCCCTGCGCTGATGGACTGTAACATGGAATCATGAGCGAAAAATAACCCCTTTATCCCCTGAGATGCTTTTTGTCAGGATATTTTATTGCTGAAACATAAATGAAAGTAGGACACATTGATTGTATGATAATACTATGGATGTGTTAGGTTCAACCATGCATAGAGCGAGACATCCATTTTTTTCCTTGCTTTCATTACCAGAAAATTTAAAATTCCATATTCGGCTTACATTCTGTTTTGTGTTACATTTACACTGGGTGGCACTGATCTGGATGCATGGTGTGAGATAACTCGGCCACAGGTCCAGGAAAACAGGTCTCCTTCCTCAGGACCAGACTTTGCTGTCCTCTCCCAGCAAACCAGTGCCGATTCATCTGAGGTACTTGGAAGACACGATTAATAGATGGTTGCAAAGAGCAATTACTGTTTCCCCAACACATCTGACAGGTCTCACTGTTGAGAGGAGCTCTGGAAGTGTAAATCCACATAGAAACTAATTAAAATCTTTGCCCACAGAAGCCTCATCTGTCCTAAGCGACTTCAAAGAGGGATCTGTGATTATATTCCCCTTTGTGCTAGTCAATACTTCCCCCGCTGTATCTCTAGGTTGTCACTGATCCACACCCCCACACTTCCCTTTTAAACAGTAAATAATTGCATTTTCTGTTCACTTCCTTGCCCTTTCTAATCACTTCTCTCTAGCAGAGGCCAGATCTTGTAAACATAACCAGTCAATACACTTCTAGGAATTAAAGCATTTTTGATACTGTTGCTTTAACACCGAGGCCTTCCAGGCTCTGGCTACCCAGCTGCTATTTGTGGTAGATGGCAAAGCTTCCCGGGAAGTTACAAGGAGAATTTGGTGCCAAAGAGGGTCTGGTTGGGCAGCAATGGCATATGGAGTTATCTCTAGATCCTTTTCAGGGAAGCTCTTTGCAGTAGGGGAATGAATTTCCTGTATGTATGGCCTGACTGTGGCCAGGTCATTCTTTGCCTCTGCCTTCCAGTTTTGTCTTGTAACTGGAAGTTCCATCTTGCCTCTGTGACAGTATGGACGAAGGCACATATCCTCCAGGTGACTGGAACACTTTGCCTAGTCTGCCCCAGTCCCATTCCCTGTACCAGGCTCCAACTGCCCTCTCTAGTCTTGTTCTTGTCTCTGAAACTGGCCAGGCTGCCTTCAGTCTGTGGCCTTTCATTGCTATTGTTTAATTTTTTCCCTCAGGAAATATGAACAATAATCTATTCACTTCCAATACAACACTGACAAAAGACCAAAGGATCCATTCCATCCAACCATCTCATGGTGAACTAATGAGCCCTCATGGGTTACTTAGGGCACAAGTGATTCAGGCAGCTGTAACACTAGATAGTCCACCACAGTGTGGGTTACAGACTCCTGAAAGCTGCCAGGAGCCTCCTACAGGACTCCAGTGGAACTGCCCATTCCATCACCCTGCTGAGTTTCATGAGCTTCCTGGACATTGTAAATTTTCTGGTTCCCTAATCTTAGCTGCTTTCCTCAGGAGAGAATGTTTTAATTTAGAGATGGCTGTATGTACTTAGAGAGCTCTCTGCCTGGATTATGTCTCAACAGAAAATCGCCTCACAGTTTACCTCCTTCGGGCACCTTTTCTGACCTTCCAATAAGTATGTGGTCTTACAGATATGAGAGATTTCTTTCAAAATGTTCATCCTAGCTGGTGATGGAAGAGTTATTTGGTATGTGTATGGATGGATGTTTTGCCTGCATGTATGTCTGTGTATCTTGTGCCTGCAGTGCCTGAAGAAGCCAGGAGGATGCTCCAGAATTACAGATGGTTGTGTGACACAGTGTGGGTATTGGGAGTTGAACCCTGCTTCTCTGGAAGAACAGTCAGGACTTTTAAATCCCTGAGCCATCTCTCAGCCCCTCTGGTGTTTGATTTTAAGAAACTGGAAGCTGAGGAAAATGCTTGGTTTGTTCACTTTTGCTTTCCCAGGAATAGAGGCTTAGTAAATAATAGTGGGAATGATAGAATGCAAACATTTGGTCTGTTCCTCCTGCATACTGTCACAGTGCCCTGGTGGAAATATTCTCATGTAAGAGGGGACATTTATCCTCCAGTAGGAGAGAAGTCCTCATTGCTTTAGATCATAATTACCCTATGTATGTAGACGATGATTGATGATGAGTTAGGCATGTCAGTTGCAAGTCATGCCAGCTCTGGTCTGCATGTCTGATGTGAGCTATCGCCTCCCTTCAGGCCTGGACCTCCATTCATTTCTCCCTTCCTCATCACTTGACATGACCTGTTCTTTCTCATCTTCTGATACTTCCTTTTCCTTGGGTCTCAATGTGCACTTTTCCATGGCTCATCTCTTGAAGTGTTTGTGTTTTTCCCTCTCCCTTCTTACACGATGTCCTCCGACTCCTGCTAGTTTGGCAATTTCCCACAGGTCTATCAAACTTTAGAAAACGTACGGAGGCATTTTCTTGTCTGATTATAGTGGTTTTATACATCACAGACTCAATAAGTTAGCATTTACACACACACACACACACACACACAGAGAGAGAGAGAGAGAGAGAGAGAGAGAGAGAGAGAGAGAGAGAGAGAGCCAGGTCATGGCTTTGGTAGGGGAATTCTTTATCTCCTAGAGAGCATAGCTGCCATAATCTTATGTGGCTGGTGCAGCAGGATTTACTTTTTGCAAAATTTAAGATTTTTCTCATTAGCAAAATCTGCCAGGTTGCCAACGATCTATCAAGAGTCAAATTACTTGGCACTTCCGCATTTTCAGTCACCAAAGCCATCTGTGTGTTTCCAGAATTATAGCCACAGTCTTCCCATGTTTGATGTATTTCCCTACCTCATCACTGTCTTCAGAGAGTTCTTGCTCAAATCATATCCAGCTGTAGCTTTCTTCTGCTTGGACTCTGTGGGGAAACTCACTCAGGGAAGCTGAGGTCCATGCCATTGGTCTCTTCAGACTTATTTCTTATTTCGCCTCCTTAGCTCATTGGTCTCCACCAACAATGACTTCCTCCTGGCTCCCCGATTGTTCCAAGGATGAGGATGTTCTTCCTCTGTGTCCCCTCTGCCTGGAATGCTGTTGCTTCAGGCATACACATGATCTGTTTGTCTCCTCAGTAATGTACTGAGATGGATCAAATGGGGCTGACTCTGCATCTTCCTACTTGGGTTCTTACTCTTGAAAACAGAAGACCACACTGCTTGAGATAATTGTTAAATGTGGGATTGTCCACAACTTTCTTTATTTTATTTTATTTTTTAATTTATGTGTATGTATCTCCATGTGAATATCTGTATGTGCCTATGGGTGCCCTAAGAGGGCATCAAATCCCCTGGAGCTGACACTGGGGCATTCCAACATGGGTGTTGTGAACTGAACTCAGGTTCTCTGAGAGCAACAGGAGCCTCCAACTGCTGAGCCATCTCTCCAGTCCTTAAGAACCTTTTTTACAGAACCATTACACTTATCTATGACCATCTATGCTGAATGTGCCTGATCTCACCATAATGCTCACACATTCACAAAAGTTTCAGATAGTGTATAATAGTCTTAGAGAAGTGGGTAATGCTTTCAAACTTAAAAAACAATGAAGTGTCGGTCTTTAACGGAGTGAAAGTATGTGCCTGAGATTCCACTTCTGCAACCTCTTCTTGTGTGTGCACCACAGGCGTGCAGGTGCCCATGGATTTGAGCCATTTGATGCTGGTACTGGGAACTGAACCTAGGTCCTCTTATAAGAACAGTAAGTACTTAACCACTGAGCCATCTCTCCTTTGCTTTTGTAATTTTTAAGAATTGACACAGATGACTAATGTTGGCTATGACTGGCATACCTGGAGCGCTAGTGATAGACACTATACTGTCTTCCATGACAAATGAGGAAACTGAGGCCCAGCGGGTTTAACTCTTTAATAGAGGGCCTCAGTCTAGACATATTAGGTTTGCCACTGTTGAAGCTTGAATGGGAAATGTTTCCTATAGGCTCATGCATTTGAACCTGGTTGGTGATGCTCTTTGAGAAGGTTCTGGAACCTTTAGAAGGTGGAGCCTGGAAGTACATCACTAGGGGCAGACTTTGAGATTTTTATAGCCTGGTCCCAATCTTTTCTCTCTCTTCTTCCTGTGTGCAGATGGAATGTGATCTCTCTGCTTCCTGACTGCCGGTCTGGTCTCTTGCTCCCCCTGCCATACCTTTCCTGCCATCACAGTCTGTTCCCTCTGGAACTGTAAGCTTAAATAAATTCTTTCTCTCCTAAATTGCTCTTGTCAGAGCATTCTATCACAGCAACAGAAGAATGACTTATACAGTTATCTGTACACATGCATTCTGAACCATCGTGCCTTAGAAGAGTTTTAGAAATGTTTCAAGCTGTTAAGGTTTGGCCCGTTGTTATGTATTGTAATGCTAAATACTGCCCCCCCCCCACACACACACGAGGTCTGGCTGTCCCGAGGGATGAGGAGATCCTCACGTATACCAAGTGATGCTACGGAATCTTGACCCTCGAGTTATGCTTGATTGGTCAAGAAAGACACCTATAGCCTATATGTTGCTGGGCAGAAGAGAGTTGTGTGTGTGTGCGCGCACATGTGCCTGTGTGGGTTCAGTTCCCAGGCTTGGGGTCTGAAGCAGAGACCATGAGGAAGAGAAGGAGAAGACACTATGGGATAAGAGATCATGAGAACTGGCCATGAGGGCTGGCCAGTCAGAGTAAAGCAGCCCAGGGAGAACATGTCAAGGGACGTAGACAAAATAGCTTAGAGGGTTGATATCTGCCCATCACTAGTGCTATTAAGGCTTATTATAAATATGAATGTTTTGTCTTTTATCTGGGAACTAAATGACCTAAGGTGGGGAAACCCCCAATTGATATTAATGTTAACTGCAACAACAAGCAAACGTTCTAGAAGGTATCCCTTTGATCAAAGCAAATACACTAGACATAGAGTCCTTACCTCTTCATCTTCTTCAAATTCAGGATCACCGTCAGCTCCACTTATTAATTGTGTCCCTCATTTTATCCAGCAGGTAATAGGATTTACCACATTCATTTACTAAAACAACCATCTTTTACCTCCATCAGGTCAAGAGTCACTTCTGAGTGACCTGCCCATCCTACAGAAACCCACTCCTGTATCCTCCCCCAAATGTCTATCCCCTAAGGTTTGTGTGTGTGTGTGTGTGTGTGTGTGTGTGTGTGTGTGTGTGTGTGTGTGTGTGCATGTACATGTGTGAGGGTCAGATGTCAACCTTGAGTCTTGTGTCTCAGATGCACCTTAGTTTTGAGGCAGGGTTTCTTATTTTGCATCGAGCTCACTGAGTAGGCCAGGCTGGCTGGCTCGGGAGCCCCAAGGATATTCAGTTTTTCTAATTGGTTGTTGTGGGTAGGACCCAGGTCCTCATGCTTGCAAGGGAAACACTTTACTGTCTGAGCTATCACCCCCACCCCTCCCTGCTCTTTTTATTTTAATTCCCATAGCATCTGTCCTTCTGACAAGTGATCTAAATTGCACTTTTATTGACCTTAGCTTTAGACAGAGCAGAGCATGAGCCGGGTCTTTAGTTGTGTTGATTTAGAACAGTATCAGACACAAATTTAACAAATACCAATAAATATCACAACTGGTTTCTTGTCCTGTGGTTAGTCTGCCAATCCTCCACTTACGCTCCAAAGTCCTGCATCATCCAAGAATGATCCACATTCCTCACCTTCCCACGAATGGGCACACCTAGACTGTCCCTCCTCCCTCCCCCAGGAGCCTCCCTTCCCTGCTCCTTCAGCCTTTCTCCCTCAGGTTACTGTTCCTTCTGTTTAGTATATTTCCCATCTGCCTGACTCTCCAGGGCTAGAAGCAAATATTACATGTGCAAACCAGACAATGTCATGTCTTTTATGAGATAATATTTATAAAATTTGGTGAGAATTCTCTTGAAGTAAAAATACAGAATTATCTACTTCACAAACCTTGGGAAAGTCATAAAAAGTCACAATCATATACACACACTCCTGGGCAAAGAGTGCCCTGCATCTAAGAAGGTGGGTGAGCAGGGATTCGAACCTAGATTTTGGTTCTAAAGCTTCCGTTGCTTTATACAAGAAGCTCTAGGGCCAGACTTCACCACTAAGCAAGTCTGTGATTTTAGAAAAGTTACTTAATTTTTTTTTGTCTCAGATCTATTATGTGCAGAATGGGTATAACCAGAGTGCCCACATCATTGTGGTTTTGTAAAGATTAAAATATATACACTATGTAAAGTACTTAGCTTTCCACATATATAAATGAGGGAACAAGTGCTATTTGAGCTATAACATTATTTAATAACCTTTGAGAGAACCATAAAGGAGAAAAACATTTTTCAAGGAAAGGTATTGAGCAGTCCCTTCAACAATGTGTCCTCTTTGATCTCGAAGTCATCCTCCTGAAAGGACAGAGTGTATCATCTCAGTTTCAAGTGTGACAAATAGTTTGTGTTTATCTTCAGCGGAATCTTTCTGACGGAGCTGTCCTTAGTCATCCTGTGGAAACAAGGCGGCTCAGCAAAGCTTCCTGCAGTGCTCACCTTGTCTGAAAATGTCACCGTCCCTCTATCCATTGCAGTGTACTGTCCCTCAATTTCCGCTCAAGCCTTAGCCTTCATTACGAGTTTCGGTTTGTAGCTGTTTGCCCTCCTTCCAGTTGCTCCTTGGTATAAATTGTTTTATTCCACACATTGAGGTGCTTTTTTTAATCTTTCATTTCTTACATACTTTGTTTAAAAAGAAAACCCCACCAAATTCTCACTAAATCTCCTCTCCTCCCTCTACCATAACTCATGGTAATTTTGCAAAATGGTTCAACTACTCTGGTTCTCATTCTCTTTATTTCACAAGTAAGGAATAGAATTACAGGCTATTCAAATATCATCTAGCTTCCATATTGTAGAGATCAGAGCCCGTTCTTTCTGTTTTGTTTTAGCATGTTCCATGTTCAATCATAATGATGGCTTTATTTACAAGAGACCCAGAGACCCACCGAATCATAGTGACTCTGTCATAGTTTCTGAGTATAAGTCCACTTAGAATTGCATAACCTAGAAAACAACAGTCCTATGGCCTTAGGGGACATACAGGGTCCTCTAAAACCTGGTTCATGAGATTTACCTCACAGAGGAGCACTCTTATTGCAGAGAGCTTGCTTGAACCTACCGTGCCATTGTGACTAAGACTTTCTGGATGTTCCCTTTGCAGAATTTAGTGAAAATCAAATAGATCTGGAAGGGGTGCATGGAAACCATCTGGAGTAGCAGGGGATGAGAAAGATGGCATTCAAGCTATCAAAACAAGAAAATTCATGGCCAGGAGCCTTTGCTGCTTTGTCATGTACCACCGAAGTTATTTGAAGTGTGGCAAATTAAATTCATTTCTATTGTTTTCTGGGGCTATACATCATCCCTGGATGCAGGCGACACAGGCTGAGTGTTTGAGAGTGAGAGCAGAAGAGGGAGAGAGTGGGAGGGGAGGCCTTGTCATTTCAGTTTCTATAACTTAAAACAGCCCAGGGATGTGGAATCGGAATGTATTCCTTGATAGCTGACTCTCTTGTCAGCTTTCTACTGAAAAGGGAAAGGAGTTTCCCTGACCACCAATGATTTTAGGTTCTCCATCATTACAGTTCCCCACAGGAATCAGGAGTCTGGCAATGGAATGAACCAGGAGGGTTGCCTGCAACAGCCGTGAGCTTTGCTCTCTTTGCTAGATTTTCATGGTCAGCAAACTTGAATTAGGAAGTATCTGATCTGCTGTAAAACCCGTGAAATTCCAGACCTATTTAAAACTGGGCTCTTTAGAGATATTGAGGGAGGGAGTAAGGGGAGAGGAAGAAGGAGGAAGAGAGGGATAGAAGGAAGAAGAGGGAGAAAGAGAGAGGGAGGGAAGAGAAAGATGATAGATAGATAGATAGATAGATAGATAGATAGATAGATAGATAGATAGATAAATGGATGGATGGATGGATGGATGAATGGATGGATGGATGGATGGATGGGTGGGTGGGTGGATGGATGCAAGGTTGGATGGATGGATGGATGGACGGACAGACGGACAGATGGATGGACAGACAGACGGACGGACGGACGGACAGACAGACAGACAAAGCAAAGCTGTTGGAAACAAGAGTCTGTGGGAGTCTGACAGTCTGGATTGACAACTCACATCATCTGCAAAGTCTTTTCTCTGGTGTTTGGGCAGGAGGTAATTCTAAGGGGCCTCAGAGTTATGACTGACACTGTTTCTTTTGTTAACACTTGAGTAACCAACAGTATACACTAATTGGTATATGGTGATTTATAAACAAGAACAATATCTATATTTTATTACTAAAAATAAAACACCATGACTTTTACCTTGTTTGCTGAATTTACTTGAGTCAAAGGCTGGACATTTTTGTCTTAGAATACTGGGACATTGGAAGCAGTCTTGCTGGGCTGGGTATATAGTCCAGCACTGGCCTAGGTTTCCATCCCCGGGACTGCATACCTGCGCATGGTGGTGCATACACACCTGTGATACCAGCACCAGCCCTAAGGCAGGAGGATCAGAAGCACAAAGCCATTCTTTGCTGCATGGTTTGTTTTGTATATAAAAACAAGACAAACAATGAAGAAATGGCTACTTTGAAGCAACTGTCTTTCCACAGATGAGGCCACAGCACACAACCTGGTGAGGATTTTGTTAGTGGTAAAGCCAGGTGGAGACCCCAAGTCTGATGGCTCTAAGTAGCATGTTTTTCCTGACGCTACCTTCTCATGGTTATTTAAAAATAAATACCATACTATGTATAGGGAATACCACATGAAAATGATTCTAAAAGTATATTGGTGATCAATGATGTTATTGGTTTTAATTAATTTAGTTAATGGGTATGAGGATAAAACATACCATGCATTCCTGATCTTTGTCATTCTGACTGAGGTGACATGAATGTCACGGTAGTTTTCCTAAGCATTTCTCTACTTGTTAAGACATCAAACACTTTAAAAAGATATTTCTTAGCAATTTCCATTTCTTCATTTGAGAACTCTGTTCAGATCTTTAGCCATTTTTTTTTTAACTCGGGCCATTTGCTTTCTTGACTCTTGGTTTTGAACTCTTTGCGTAGTCTGCGGATCTCCCCAACTCTCTGTGGGCTTCCTCCTCATTCAGCTGATTGTTCCCTCTGGTGTACAGAAGCTTTTTAGTTTTTTGAGGTCCTTCTTGTCACTTGCTGTCCTTTAATTCCTAAGTGAAAGGGATCTGGTTCAGAAAGCCGTCCCCTGCACCTGTGCCTGTAGGACACCCCCTATGCTCTCCTCCAGCAGTGTCCATGTTCCAGGTTCAAGTTGAGGGTTTTCAGTCACTCGTAGTTGGTTTTTGTGCAAAGCCCTATGGATGATACCTTAGGAGATTCTTAAACCTCTTCCACTTGAGACTCTGTTTTTATTTCCAAGAAAGTTTTACAAAATGCTGAGTATATAGGTATATAAAATAAGTATATAAATCATGCAGTTATTGATAATAAAGTCATTTATCTTAAAATAATTTTTTGACTTTCACATAATTTTACCATTTAGTAAAGACAAAAGCAAATCTGTACACTGAGGAGATGGATGCTTGTTTGTTTTTAAATATTTGCCTCTTCAGGGAACGCAGTATATTCAATGGTTTTCAGAGTTGACTGACAGTTTGATTTTATAATCATCGGTTTCTGGCACACTGCTTCATACAAGTGCATACTGCAAGATGGCGGCAGGATGCTCAGGGTCACTTTGGAAATGGCCAGGAATCCTGTCCCAGTCCAAAGCCAACACAACACACACACACAACACAGTCAGGCCATCCACCACTCAGTATCAACCAACAGCGCCTGAAACAGCCCAGCTCAATCTTAAGACTAGCATACATTTGAACTGTAGTGCTTTAACTTTACATGGAATGTTTTCTGCTCTCCAAGAAACATAATGGTTTAATTACAGTAAACAAAGACTTAATTTTTGGATAGAGGCTGCCGTGAAGTTGTACAATACATCATGACCTACTTTGCCAGAAACGTCTTGGCTTCATTACATGTTCGATTGTTGTGCATTCATAAGTCTTGCACTGTTGCCAACATTTTCATGACCTCCATATTCAGATCTGCCACCTCACCCAGGGAGTGTGACCCTCAATTTAAGAAGCTAGGTTTAAAAAAAAAAAGAAGAAGCTGGGTTCTAAATGAAAGGGATAGGGCTGGAGAGATGGTTCAGCACTTTAGAGCATACACTGCTCTTGCCAGGACCCAAATGTGACTCCTAGGGCCCAGTCGGATGATTCACACAGCCTTTAACTCCAGTTCTGGGGGATAAGATGCCTTTGGCCTCCACACAGGCAACTCCACAGGTGCACATATACCTGCATGCATGCACAAAAGCATGCTTGAGTGTATATACACAGCACACAGCACACACACACACACACACACACACACACACACACACAGAGAGAGAGAGAGAGAGAGAGAGAGAGAGAGAGAGAGAGGTAAAAATATAAAAAGATGTAAATAAAAGATAAAAATTGGATAAATAGGAAAGTTAAACCATTGGTCTAGGTCCATGGTTTTCATATGTATTTTATTCTAAATATTTATTTATTTTATGTGTATCTGCATGTGTTTCAGTGTATTCATGTATACCATGTGTGTGCAGGAGAAAGATGGGAGCTCCCTTTTCCTTCTTACTGAATACCAACCCTTTTCCAGTGTTACTCTTTAAATACATCGGAGCAGTTGGGTTGGCATATTGGACAGGAAGACTGACACTTCAGTGTAAGCAGGTCACAAGAGGACACAATCTTCTCAGCTCTTCCCAAACACCAGCCAATCCCAGAAGAGGCTCCCTAGGGTTTGCAAAGCAACCCAGAATCCAGTTTGAAGGTATTCTGGTACATAGAAGCACATGAGATTTGGAACTGGAAGACCTAGCTTTGAATCCTGGCTTCCCTAGTAATTAGACACATAAGTTTGAGTAAGTCTCTTAACCTCTTTGGGTTGTCTTTTTCATTGGAAATGAGTGGGAATCACTTTATTTCCCATTGTATAGAGACACTGTGCAAATGGAGGTAATATGTGAAAACTGCCCGACTCTGCAAATGCAGGGTTGTGTCTAACTAAGCACATGTACTTAGAAAACCAAAGCCTCCCTGCTACCTATGAAACAGATGCCAGAACTTTTCTGTCTTTCTGTGCCCGGTTTTACCTCTCATTCCACAGAGAACATCAAGACCTTCAACCATCCGTGTGTCAAGTTCTTCTCCTCTGCACACCCCACCTTCTCTTCTGGGAAATGGGACCCTTCCTAGCTCCAGGGACAAATCCTGGCCTTGAGTTCGCAGTCCGTTTCTACTATGCCTCCCCCAGGTTTTTGCTCCAGCAACCAATCCTGTCTCTCTTGTATCTCCCAGAACATTCACCCTCTCAGATCATGTTTTCAAGACACTTGAATCCTAAGAAAGGACTCACTCACTGATTGAATGTGACTTTCCTTTTTACCACATCTCTGCAAGAACAGCCCAGTTGTTCTACCATCCCCCACACTCATTTAGAAGTGCAGAGTGCAAGCAGCTGCTTTCTGACCACAATTAAACAGCCAATTAATTTTGGTGTACGTGTGGGTGCAATGGCTGTGGGTAAATAATCAAGGGGTTGATTTTCGGAGCTTTTTGTTATGAGAAAGTGCAGTGTTAATCTTTTTTATTTGTAGTCAGGGAGTCAAATGAAGTAACTCAGCAATTTATCTCTGATTCTTTTCACTTTGGGATTTCAGCATTACTTCAGGGACTTTTTATTTTTTATGTTTTCATTATTTGGGTTTTTTTTTTTTTTTTTTTGAGACAGGGTTCCTCTGTGTAGCCCTGACTGTTCTGGAACTCATTCTGTAGATAAGGCTGATCATAAACTCACAGACATCCCCCTGCCTCTGCCTCTACCTTCTGAGTGATGGGATTAAAGGCGTGTGCTACCACTGCCCAGTGACCTTTTTTTCCCTTCCTCTTAATGTGAGTAAAGAAACTAATGCTGTCCTATGAAGTATGTATTTGGAGACTTGACCTAAACCACCTTCTTTTATCTGAAAACAAAAGCACATTCTGTATGAGAGCTAGAATGGGTATTTAAACTAAATGGTTGAAAAGGCAGGGGTGGGAGAGTTGCCCCAGAGATGGCTTGCAGGTAAGATGGCTTGCAGGTAAGATGGCTTGCTGCTCTTGAAGTGGGTCAGGGTTCGGTTTCCAGCATCACCCCAGGCTGCTTGCTGCTGCCCAAAGCTCCAGTTCCAGAGGATTTAACATCCTTGGACTTTGCAGGCATCTAAGCACATGAACACATGTACCCCCAACACATATACACACAGATAGAAGTAAAAGTAATATATTTTAAAAAGCACATGGGGAGGCCAGCAAGCCCAGACTTCTTAGCAAGTTCCAAACCCAAGACACCATAAACAAGGTAAATGGCACCTTGGGAAATGACACATAAGGTCATTCTGGCCTTCACATCCACACATGTGTACACGCACACACATTCACACACACACGATGAAGAATAGATAGAACATGTTAAGACATGGCGGGGACCGATCATGGTCCATGAGCCAAGGCGGTCAGGGCTGGACAGGTCTCAGGGAGCCTTCTTACTTCCCAGTCGTGAGGTAAGCAGCTGACTGCTCTCCATGTCTGCCAGTCACCCAACATGGTGACAGACAGTTCCCACTCTCTGAATCCCACAGGTAAGCTCTGCTTTTGGTTGGAGCAGTGCGTGGACAGATTGTTCCTTATGTCTCTGGGTATTTGTCTCAGAGGAGAGATAATTCGGATGTCTGTATATTCTTAGTGGTGGTTCACAACCTGTGCTTTGCTGGGTACACTTGACTTCGTGAAGGATAAGCCCCTAACTCATGGCACACTGAGGTATAAATACTTCTGCCAATTTTAGTTCCAAACCACAATCCGACTGAGTGTGGGGCCGGGAAGAGGGGCCCTCACTGGGCTCTCACTGGGCCCTCACTGGGCCCTCACTGGGCTCTCACTGGGCCCTCACTGGGCTCTCAGAGCCGGAGCTGGCACAGCACTGATTTGCTGCCTGTACGTTCTGCTCCACGATGACACACATGTTTATAAACCTCAGATGCAGGGGGATGCAGGCAGACAGAAAGGACAGGAACATCACCGTACATTCCATTTTCAAAGAGGAGAGAGAATTCCAGTCTCAAATTGCTCTTACTGTGTGGTACCATGAAATTATCATCACCATTCTGAAATTCTGTTCTTTCCCACCTGCCATTTCCCCCTAAATATCACAGGTATTTCTGTTAAAAATTTATCCTAAGCATTTTAGCAGTGGTATGATACTTAGTGAGAAATCAAGCCAGACTACATCATGACACCCTGAAAATTTTTTTTCCATTTTTCTATTGATTGATTGCCTGAGGCAACATCTCTTACTGTAATGCAAGCTGATCTTGATCTCACAGCAATGGTAGTTTTGTCTCTTGGGTACTGACATTAAAGGCATGGCCTGCTACTGTGGCTTCCATTTTAGTTCTCTCTCTTTCCTTCCCTTCCTCTCTCTCTTCTCCTCCCTCCCCCTTCCCTCTCCTTCCCCCTCCTCCTGCAATGTGTGCTCATGTTTGTGTGTGTTCATGAGCCTGTGGAGACCAGAGGAAAACCTTTAGCCTTGTTCCTCAGGTATCAAACCACCTTGTGTTTTTTCTATTTATTTATTTATTTACCCTCCCAATCATGGCCCCCTCTTATCTCATTCCTCCTCCTCACATGGACTGACATGCTTGGATTCTGTGTTCCTGGGGCACACATCTCAGCCTCCCTTCCACCTGGCTGACCAGTGATTCACAATCCTCTGAGAAGGGTGAGGTCTTCTCTGGGTACCAACCCACCCTGACCCCTCAAGTCACTGTAAAACTAGGTACATCTTCTACTGAGGCCAGCCAAGACAGTTCAGTTCGGGGGACAGGATCCATAGGTAGGTGCCAGAGTCAGGGTAAGCCCCTGCTCCAGTTGTTGGGAGACCCTCATGAAGACCAAGCTGCATATGTGGAGGGGGCCTAGGTCCAGCCCTTGTATGTTCTTTGGCTGGTGGTTCAGTCTCTGGGAGTCCCCAAGGGTCCAGGTTAGTTGACCCTGTTGGTCTTCTTGTGGAGTCCCTATCCTCTCTGAGTTCCTCAATCCTTCCCCCAACTCTTCCTCAAGACTTCCTGAACTTTGCCTAATGTTTGACTGTGGGTCTCTGCATCTGTTTCAGTCAGCTTCTCGGTGGAGCTCTGAAAGGACATTTATGCTGGCTCCTGTTTGTAAGCATAGCAGAGTATCATTAATAGTGTCAGAGACTGGTTCTTGCCCATAGGTCATGTTGGACCAGTCGTTGTTCAGTCATTCCCTCTGTCTCTGTTCCATCTTTGTCCATCTCTGTCTCTGTTCCACTTCTTGTAGGCAGGACACATTTCAGGTCAAAGGTTTTGTGGGTGGGTTGCTGTTCTTATGTCTCCACTGGAAGTCCTGCCTTGCTACAGGAGGTGGTTACTTTAGGCTTCATATCCCCCACTGCTACGAGCCTCAACTAGAGTCACCCTTATGACCTCCTTGGAGCTTCCCCTATCCCAGGTCTCTGACACATGTCCTAGAGATGCCCCCCACCCACCTTGATTTCTATTCATTCTCCTAGCCCTCTCTCTCCAGCTGCCCCTACATCTGATCCCACCCACCAACTCTTCCCCATCCCCTCTCCCACCAAGATCTGAAATTTTCTAATCCCAGAAATGGAAAATTCCTTACCATGTAACTTTGTTTCATGCACAACATTATCAAAACAATGGCAAAAAACTACCTTTAGGCTACTTGAGTTGGAATTATACATGAAATAGTACCTCCAGCCCAGGATTTCCATCTCCAAAGTATTTGCATATTGTATATGCAAATATTCCAAAATTGAAAACAGTTCTGAAATCTGTACGCATCATCTCTGCTCCCACGCACTTTCAGTACACTCAACTTGTAACTTCTTTTCATGTCCTAACCACAACTTTGCAGACACCTCCAATTTCCTCAGCCCTCTCATCCCTCTCCAAAACTCACGTGATACAAACCTCAGTCAGGGTGATTCCACCATCTTATCTCCTATTGTTTCATATACCCTGTGCTAGGAAAGGTCATGTAGCAGCTAGCTTGACTGATATGCTTAGATTCTGTGTTCCTGGGGCACACATCTCAGCCTCCCTTCCACCGGGCTGACCACTGATTCATAATCCTTCCTCCGATGAGTCCCCTCAAGGTGACCTGACTTTCCTCAAGGTCATAAATCTGTCAGTGAAATCCTACCTCAGGCCTCACTCATAAGTTTCACTCCTGTGAAGGCACTCCCTGAGGCTGCAGGTCTCTGATGGGAGTTTGAGTTTTATAGCTCTTCATCCCAGAAATGGACAGGAAGATTTCCTTCCGTGTGGCTTTTGTTTTTAGCAGTCATGTTTCCATTTCTCCCTAACAAAAGCTGTTTCCCTGTTCGGGTGATGTTTTTGTAATCTGTGTGAAGATGTGTCCCTGTCCTTCCTTGCCTGCCTAATGCAACTTTTGATTGGTTAAAATAAAATGACTATGGCCTAGCGTGAAAGGCAGAATAGTAAGGTGGGACTTCCAAATAGAGAGAGGAACTCTGGGAAAAAGAGAGTTGCAGGAGATTCACCATCCAGACAAGGAGAAAGTTAGACATAAAAACTAACAAGAGGTAACCAGCTATGTGGCAGACATGGGATAGTATAAATGGGTTAATAGAAGTTAGGAACTAGTTAGGGAACAAGCCTATGCTAAGGCCAAAAGCATTATAAATTAATAAAAGCCCCCCCTGTCATTATTTGTGAACTGGGGTAAGCCTAGGAAAGTCCCAAACAGTTATATTTCCCCTCATTTGTGGTGGGGCTTTCTCAACCCAGCACTCCACAAGACAAAGCTGAACTATATCCAGCTTCCACAAGACAAGCTAAATGGTCTCCAGCTTCCACAAGACAAGCTGAACTATCTCAGCTTGGAACTTCTTCATTTACTCTCACCATGCCTCACCTAATCTTCCCCAGATACTACATGCTCTGTATGACATACCGACCATACTGAATCTCTTAAAGAGTCAAGATGGAACAGTAGCTAAGGAATGAGCTTCCAAATCAAACTTTTTTGCTTCAAAATTCAAGTTTGTAACTGGAGTCTATAGTACTGAGTAGCTGACTGTTCCCAAGATTACAAATCCATGTATATGTATATGGATGTGTATGTATATGCATATCTTCATCCTATTATATATAATATATTTTATATACTGTAGAATACACTTTATTATATGTATTATTTTAATTACAACATTTCTTCCTTCCCTTTCCTCCCTCCCCAACCTCCCATATACTCCTTTCCCCTCTTCTTCAAATTCATGGCTTTTTTCACCAATTGCTATTGCATACATATATGTATTCAGCTCACTTTTACTCTCAATTAGTCCACTTGACACAGTCTAGGTTACCTAGGAAGAGGGAGCTTCAAACTGGATAACGCTGTTATTGTATTGGCCTGTGGGCCTGCCTGCGAGAGGTTATAACTGATGGCTGATGTGGGAGGCCTCACCCTACTGTGGGCAGAGCCGTCCCCAGGGCAGGTAGTCCTGGGCTATAGAAGAATGGCAGCTGATTATGAGGGAATAAGTCCATGAACCAGAAAGCAGCAGTTCTCTATCATATCTACCTTAGTTCCTGACTCAGCTTCTCTCCTGATGGCTTGTTGTAAGTCAAAGCATGCCCTTTCCTTCTCAAATTGCTTTTGGTTAGTGCTTTCATCCCAGCAACAAAACAAAGCTAGACCAGAGGCTGCACAGATACATGTCATGGCAGAGTGCCTGGACCTGTGTAGGTGCCTGGATTAGTTACAGTTCTCTGGGTCCCCTGAAGCTGTGGACCTCTGAGATGGGAGTGTGAATTTGTACCCATAGCATGACATGAATCAGCTTAAGGGGGGAATGGTTCAGTTCATGATCTGGGGGAACATTCTGCTATGGCCTGGAAAGCATGATGTTGGAGTAGCTGGGTTCCCTGCAGTGGGAGCATGAGGCTGCCTGCTTGCCTGGGAAGAGCAGGGAGCAGAGGGAGGGGAAGTGCTGCTACTCACTTGACTTTCTCCTTTCCCCCTTCTTTACACAGTTCAGGACCGTGGCCCATGAGATGGTGCAGCTCACATTCAGGAAGAACATCCTGTCTTGTCACCAATTCCTGGAGACAGTATGGCTCACTAATACCTTGGGTATTTCTTAATCTGGTCAGGTTGACAAGAATGATTAACCACCATAGTGATTAGTGACCATTGCATATTATCACTTTTAAATTTTAGTGTCTTAAACATCACCTAGCATCTTTCTTCTAAGCTTTTGTGCACGCAATCAATCACCTCCACCTGGAATGCATCCTTTCACAGGATACTTCTTGGCACCCCCCCCCCCCCCGCCCATAGGCTATGAGTCTGTTTGACACATTTCATGGTCCCATGGTAAGGAGCATGATCTCTTTGCACTCTTGGGAACTATGAACCTGTTCTTGGTATATCATGCACAGACTCTACAGTTTGTTTTTACTCTTCTGCCCTATAGATTTTAGGAGCTTTGAAGGTGAATAAGGTGTTTTAGTTACTGTTTTGTTGCTGGGACAAAACACTATAACCAAGGCAATTTATAAAAACAAAGCATTTAATTTGGGGTTTGTTTATATTTTTAGAGGGTTAGTTCATGGTCATCATGGTTGGGAGTGTGGTGGCAGGTAGGCAGGCAGGCAGACATGGTGTTGAGCAGTAGCTGAGAACTTTATATCCTGATCTTCAAGTAGAAGGAAAGGAGGAAGGGAGAGATAGAGATAGAGATAGAGATAGAGATAGAGATAGAGATAGAGATAGAGATAGAGATAGAGATAAAGACAGAGAGACAGACACAGACATAGACACAGACTGACAGAGACAGAGAGCCTGGGCTTTTGAAACCTCAAAGCCCATCACCCCCAGAAACACACCTTTTCCAACAAGGTCACACCTCCTAATCTTTCTAAACCAACCCACCATCAGGAAAGCAAACACTATTCACATATATGCATCTCTGTTAGCTATTCCTACTCACATCTACACAGATGGAGTCTTGGCCATTGTATTATGTCCAGCATAGCACTTGCTATAGGTTCATAAGCTTTTTCTAGGAGAATTTATGTAAAAGTGTAACTGAAAATTTTCTGAACACCCTTGTGATATGAATATGTATTTCCCAAACTAGATTAATGAAAGGGGGAAAAATAATACTGTTGAAATAGCTAATTCATGTGTGGAAACATGCACCTAACCATCAGATTTTCCTTAACAAAAGGGAATTGCACTGAAATAAATTCTAGTGTTTATACCTAGCCAACCATGGAGATCAATGTAATTGCTAAATTTTAAAAAATGAAGAATTGGACAAAGTAGAAAATGTGATTAATTAGGTAGAGAATAAATTGAGTCTTCTTGGAATATTTTAGAAAAATGAAAATAGGAAATGCAGTAGGGACAGCAGCAAGGGTCTCAAGAGAGCCTGTCTTCTATCTACCAATAAACAGATTTTATGAAAACCATCAAGATGAGAGAGACAAAATATAAACCATGTGCTTCAGTGAATAGCTCTGTTGTATTTTGTTCTTTTACTGTGTTGTGTATGACATTCGGGGCTCACAGATGCTGGACAAATCTTGACCACAAAACAACACACTGTCAGGGTTTTGCTATGTAACCCAGGTTGGATTCAAATTTGTGACCTGCCTCTTGAAGTGCTGGGGTTATAAGCATGAGTCACAATATCTGGTTTATGTATCTTTTTTGTAAATCCTTATATTGATGGTACTTCAACAAATTCAACAATAGTAGCAACAACAATAAATAAAATAAATAAAAAATTGAATGGATGATTACTGTATACTAAGTATTGTGCTCATGAAAATATATTAATATGACTAATTAATATGCAATTATAACTATATAGTATAATAATTAATATACAATTATACATTATTATAGTCTTATGCGATATAGTAATATGACAAATAGTATATAAAATTATATATTAGTATGATATATATTAAATTTTGGGACAAGCCTCATTATATAGCCTTAGTTGAACTGGAATTGCCTAGGTAGATGAGACTGGCCTAAAAGATCCACTCACCTATGCCCTTCAGTTGCTATGTACCACAATAAACAGTTTACTGTTTATACTTTGAAACAATACTTTATTTTATGTGTATCAATACAGTTTACATGTTAAATAACATTTTAACAGAATGATTTGATATAGATTTAAAGAGAAAAAACAGGAAAATTTCAAACCACAAAACCTCTTCTCCCAGAATATATTTAAAAATATTTTTTTTTGAGTGGATCAGAGTGATACATGTGTTTAAAGATAAATCCATTTAATGTCCGGTTCTTGTTGCACTAATGGTCAATAGAATTAAAGAAAAAACCCAAATTTCACAACTCTAGTCTCAAAGGAATAGCACTTGTTAGGTCCTTTGGACACACTGATTGTTCAATATCCACAAAGTTGAACTCATGTATCCACCATGAACACAGAAGAACTTCAATGGAGTTGAAACTCTGAAAACTTAGCTTTATATGTTCTCTATCTTCTTTCATGACACATGTGACCTGCATTCTGTTCTTTCTCACTACCCAGCACTGCCTTTCTTGGCTGGCTTTCTAAATTTTAGACTCTATTCACAGTGATAATTGTACATGCACACACACGCGCACACACAAGCTCACAATACATACATGCTCAAGTGGGTGTACATACACTCATACATGCACATACACATGTACACACACATGCTCACGTGTGTGCACACACACGGTTCTACCCACCCTTATAATAACCCCTTGTGTAGGTCCTTACTGCTAGTTGTCAGACCAGGAGCCTGAACTCAGAGATGTGATGACTCACTGGTGGTGCCCAACACTAGATCTCTCCTGAAACGAGGAGTTCCTGACTCATGAAAATCATGACAATTCTGGAACTCCATCTATACATCCCAGTCTCCCTTAGGCAACTGAAAACAATGACGTGTACATATTTGTCTGCCATCTGGCTTGCTTGGCCCGTGACTTGCTAACACTTGTAAAACAAGCTTTGAGAGCTCTGGTGCCACAGGGGATTGCCTGCTGCCTCGAGATGCCGACACCTGGGAAGGAATGTGGGTGATGGGTGCCACCCTGCTTGGCATTCCTGCAAGGCCTACATGCCCGAGTAGGGCTCCCTAGCTAGAAAACTTATGGTTTAATAAAGGTATTTTCCCTCAGAATCTAGCTCAGTCAGCACAAACCAGATCAAGCCATCCCTCAAAGCCATTTTTCCAAATGAGCAGCAGATTTTGCTTGTTTGTTTATAAATCAGTATTTTACAAGTTAATGTGTGAGGTACTATGTATCATTGTGGCATTTTGAACAAAGTGTGCTTTAGTAGATTCTGCTTCCCCCCTTACCTCCCCTACTTCTGTGCACCCCCTGATTCCTCTTCAGGTCACAGGTCCATTATGGAAGAAAGGGTAGGAACTTAAGAAAGGAACTGAAGTAGAGGCCATGGAGGGGTGCTGCTTACTGGCTTGCTCTCCATATCTTGCTCACCCTGCTTTCTTAGAGCACCCGGGACCGCTAGCCCAGGGTGGCACAGCCTAGTAAACTGAACATTCCTACATCAGTCATCAATGAAGAAAATGTACCACAGTTTTCCTCTTCCGAAGCTGCTATACTATCCAAAGTGACTTTTTACTTGTAACCGAAAGAATCCCAATTAAAACTGGGTTAAAGAATACTTAAAGGCTAAGACATATCTTGGCCTAAAAACTGACAATGTGTATTTTTGATTACAGGAGACTTAATATTTCAAACCCATATTGCTTTTTTAGATTAACATATAATACTGTAAATGTTGTGCGTTGGGGGGAGGGTACATTTCAAGTTCAGTTATAAAAGAGAAAATACTTTTGGTTTCCTGCTGCAAAAGAGCAGTCTCTGTGGAGCCTGAAACCAAGCGGGATATTCCCAAGATCTATACCCAATCAAGTTTCCATTTGCATTTATATAGAACATAAATATATATTCTCAAACAAATGAGGAAGCGTCTTTTAGTAGGGAATAAAGAAACTATCAAAAGGTATGTTCTGAGACAAAGGAAAACAAAACCAATAATCTAAAAATCAAAAGGTCGCAGAACCAATAACAGGGCACGCTGAGTACACACAGGGAAGAGGCGGTTGTTGATTTCGCCACAATTATAAAGTGAAATGGGAAACATTCCCGAGACAGCAGGTCTGTTTGTGTCAGGATCTGTTTTCATTAATAAAGGTTACTTAAGAGCTGAAGGAGTTCTGATTTGTGTGGGCTCTCCTTGTCAGAGCCTACCGCATCAGAGAGGAAACCTGAGACGCAGAGTGGGAGGCAGTAGTCAAAAGAACAGCTATGTGCTTAGAGCTCAGGCATTACTTTCTTTCAAGAAGAAAAAGATTTATTTTATTTTTTAAGTGTTTGTGTGTGTAAGAGATTGGTTTCCCTGGAGCTAGAGTTACAGGTGGCAATCAGCCACGCTCCCTGCTTTTCCCCCACGGGGTGCTGGGAATCCAACTTGAGTCCTCTGGAAAAGCAGTAAGCGCTCTTAATGACTAAGGTAGATCTTGATTTCTAGTGCCATTGTTCAAATACCAGTTTCTTTTTATTCTCCCCCCCACTACTGTTTCCCCTCCCTCCTCTCCTCTCAGTCCTTCCTCCCCACATCTCCTCCCCTCACCCATTCACTCCTCCTCCCATGGGTATTAACTAGCTTTGCTATATCAAGTTTCAGTAAGACTAGGCGCATCTTCTCCTATTGATCCTAGAAGAAGCATCCCAGTTAAGGGAAAAGGGTCCCAAGGCAGGTAACAGAGGCGGAGAGAGCTCCTGCTCCCTCTACTAGAAGTCTCACCTGAAGACCAAGCTGCACAACTGTTACATATGTGCAGAGGGCCTAGGTCCATCCTCTCCCTGTTTGGTGGTTCAGTCTCTGTGGTCCCTATGGGTCCAAGTTAGTTGATTCTGTGGGATTTATTGTGGCGCCCTTGACCCCTCTGGGTCCTTCAATCTTCCTTCCCCCTCTTCTGCAGGATTTCCTAAGCTCTGCCTAATGTTTGGCTGTGAGTCTCTGCATCTGTTTCCTTCAGTTGCTGGGTGAAGCCTCTCAGATGACATTTATGCGAGAGTCCTGACTGCAAGCAGAGCAGAATATCATTAACACTGTCAGGGCTGGGCTCCGCGTCATACATAGCATGGGTCTCAAGCTGGACCAGTTCATTTGGTGGCCACTCCCTCAATTTCTGCTCCATCTTTACCCATGCATATCTTGTAGCTAGGACAAATTGTGGGTTTAAGGGTTTGTGGCTGGACTGGTGTCCCAATCCCCCCATTGGAAGTCTTGCCTGGTTACAGGAGATGGCCAGTTCAGGCTCCATATCCCCCATTGCTAAGACTCATAGCTAGGATCACCCTCATATATTTCCATTGTCCTAGGTCTTTAGTTCATCTGAGAGATGCCCCCCATTCCAGCAGTTCCTCCCAGTACTTTCATTCTCTGTCCCCCCTTCTTCCGACCCATTCCCAACAGTAATAAACTGCACCCTAGCCCCTGGGCACCATTTCCCAGCCCACAACTCCACCTGCTTTCCCTGAAGTCACACCAGCACCTGGAACCCCAGGTAAGACTCAGCTGTTTCCCATCTGCCCCCAACTCCCCTTAAAGCACACCCAACAGCTGTAAACATCATCCTATCCCCTGGGCTCCATATTCAGCCCTACAACACTGGCAAAACTCTGGTTTCCTGGAGTCTATTGCTGGTTCTAGGGACCCCAGATCCAATGTTAGTACCCAAAACCCAAGAAGTCATGCAGGTCACAAAAACCCCAGTAGAGACACCCTAGTGGACCTTAAGACTCACTGGTCACCAGAATCCTAGGACACTCAGACCAGAAGATGGAGAGGAAGCAGAAACCGAGGAAAAAGCATTAAAAAACCCTACCCATCTAACTAAAATGAATTTAGAAATCAGCACATAAATTGACAATAACCCCCTCACCCCAATTTTCTAATTTTAATATTCTAGTACCCAACTACTACATTTCAATGTTGATATAAATATTATATTTAATACAACTAGTAACTAGTATATTTACTATGCAAACACCCAGGACCAAGATGGGTTTACTCCAGAGACAGGAGAGAATGACATCAGCTTTTAGTGATGGGAAGGCAGGATGCACTTGTCTTAGAAACTGACATAATTTGATAAAAAATATTGAGACAGGTCTTATGTATCGCAGGCTGGCCTCAACATTGTTATGTAACCAAGAGGGAGTGACTTGAACTTCTGATCTTCCTGTCCCTACCTCCCAAGTGCTGGGTTATAGTGATGCATCTCCGAGCTGCATTTACGTGGTGCTGGGGATTGAACCCAGAGCTTCGTGAAAGAATTCTACAGACTGAGCTGTATCCCCAGCACATATTTTGGCAAAACTTTCCATAAAATTAGAGTCAGAAGAGGGTCCTTACAACAATATAATATGTGGATCCTGAGAAACAGTTTTCTCAAAAAGCTTCGAACCTTGAGTCCAGTTGTGAGCCCAATCACCACAAACTTCCTGGTAAAGAACTGAAGACAGTAGTAGGAAAGCAAGAAAGTGAGTAAAGTCAACATGATTCCACACAGAAGTCTGGTGACCTGATCTGGATCCCTGGAACACAGTGGAGGTAGAAAATGAACTCCCAAAATTTGCCCTCTGACCTTCACTCATGTGCGTGCACACGCACAGACACACACTGATCAACTAAGTTTTCAAAATTTTGTGGATACAATGATTTCTAGTTAGCATGGATTAAGATCACAAGGAAGCAAAACCAAAACTTACAACATTCACGACAAAGTTATTGAGAATTGTGACTTCCCCTAACTTACGGACTGTTACCTGGAATTATAAGCTAAAATAACAAAACCTGTTCTCCCTGCTGTGGTGAATGAGAAACGTCCCACATAGTCTCATGTATTTGAACACTGGTCTCCAGTTGGTGGCACTCTTTGGGGAGGTGGGTGCAGCTTTGCTGGAGGAAGTGTGTCATTAGGAGCAGGCTTTGAGTTTAATAGCCTTGAGTCTCTTTCTCTCTCTCTCTCTCTCTCTCTCTCTCTCTCTCTCTCTCTCTCTCTCTCTCTCTCTCTCTCTCTCTCTCCATTGTGCTTGCATTTGAAGATGTGGGCTCTCTGCTCCTGCTGCCTCGCTTGCCTCTTGCTGCTGTGTCTCTCAGACGTTATAGACTCAATCCCTCTGCCATCACAAGCTAGAATAAACCCTTCCTTCTATACATTGCCTTGGTCATGCTATTTTATCACAGCAACAAGAAAAAGCTGATACACATAGCCTTCTGTAGTCACTGCCCTGTAGACCTGGCTCTGAACACTGATTGTGTGGGGAACCAAACCTGGAATATTTGGCTTTTTGCCTAAACAACAACAGTTGCATCATCTTGCTAGTCTTGGCAATCCTTATTAGGTTTATTAAAATTTGGTCATTTCAAGAGGAAACCATGAGTTTATTTTTGATAATTGTAGTGCTTGGGATCTAACCTAGGGCCTTTTGCATACTAGGGAAGCACTGTACTCTGGAGCTTAATTTCAGTCTTTAATTGAAAATATTGAGATCGCATTTGTCTAGGTCAGGGTATATACACTGTGGCATGTACCAGTTTCTTTGTCTATTCACCCATGAAAGGATATTTGGCTTAGAAATTTTGGTTATTATAAATAAAACTGCCATGAACATTTAATTCAATTTTTAAAAGATTCATTTTATTTCAAATTATGCTTATGTGCTGTGTGTGTGTGTGCGCAGATGCTGTAGAGTTCAGAAGAAGTTATCAGATCCTCTGGAGCTAGAGTTACAGCCAGTTATGTCCCACCTGATATGGGTGTTGAGAACCAAACCTAGACCCTTTGCAAGAGCAGTAAGCATTCGTAACTACCCAGTCACAAAGACTTAAGAAATTATTGAGCATTAAACTTGATTGCTTCTTTTTTCAGCCTTCCTCCTGAAACCTGTGAGTACACATGGGGACTAAAAAGACTCATATACGAACCTAACTATGTGTGTTACCTAGACACCTGTTTAATATTCGTGATCAGAATGCCGTAAATGTATTATCATGTTCCTAAGTTTGTACAAGGACATTGTAAATAACAGCCCCATTTCCCTTTGTATGCATTACTTAATCAGTTTATAATTATTGGATAGTTGTTTCTAATTTACAATCTAATTAAGCATCCTGGCACCAAAGGCTTATGTATGCACTTTGCCCTTAATTTCTAAGTGGGTGGGCTGGAGAGATGGTTCAGTGGTTTAGAGCACTGGCTGTTCTTCCAGAGAACCTGGGTTCAATTCCCAGCATCCACAAAGTGGCTCATAAAATTTTTTAAACAGTTCCAGGGGATCTGATGTCCTCTTCTGGCCTCTGCAGCTACCAGGCATACATATGATGCATAGACATACTTGCACACAAAACACCCATACACATAAAATTGCCAGCAAAGAATTTGCAAGAGTGCAATTGTTGACTCACACCAAGCATGCATTTAGACACCGATGCATACACCTGTGCCTCAGAAACTTGTTCATCAAGTTTAGTGTGAGCTGGTCAAGTGAACAAAAATTGACTCCATTTTTGGAATATAACTTTTCATATTTTTTCACAAGCTGTTGGGTTTGAGAGTCTTGATTTATTGTTATTAATTAGCTAGAGCTCTTCCATCTTAACTTTAGTAATAGTTTATTTCATAGTTTACATTTTTCTATTTTTTGAAGATGGTTATCTTAAGATTTTTGTTATATAGGATTTAATAAATCATCTATCTATCCTCTATCAATTTATTTCCATATATATATGTAATTGTGTCTATAATTATATCAGAACCAGCAATCTGTTTCATTTTGCCTCTGGCTTTGGGCATGTGCTGTGAGAACCTCTGCTTTATCCCATCTTATTTGGAAGATGTATAGGTTTTAATTTGCTAGCAGGAAATCCAGCTTTATGTTTAACCTGGAATTTATTCAGAATATGTCTCAAGAATAATATCCCTGTAGGATGCTAAAAGGGTTAAACAAAATAGTCTGTGGCCAAATAAATTTAGGAAACCCAAGACGAAAGAAAAGTGAACAGTCTTTTTGTCCTATAAAACTTCTCACAGTGGAAAGTATGAACGGCAATATGATTAAAGGCAGCAAAACCCTAGGAACACTCCTGCTATAAATCAGAAGCATGTGAGCTAAGCCTGTACTAGGGTTTGCATGCAAAAGCACATGATGCAGCCGTAAAGAAGCAACAAGAGGGCTTGCTGCAGCTCATAACAGCAAGGATAGCTTGCGTGATATATTTTGTGTTAAGACAGGACAAAATTAGAACATATGTCTACGCTTTATTAGATGTTATAAAGAAACCCTGGAAGGATAACAGGAGACCAAGAACAGTGGGTCTGAACAGGGGAGTGGGTGTTGGAGAGGGATAGAAAGACAGTGAGGAACCATCCTCCCTACTCTCTTATATTCTTGCCTTTTAAGCCACTCATGCTACCTACAAAACCCCCTAAATTTTGAAAAGAAAATGGGCTTAAATATATGCACAGCTCCAGTGCAGTAGCCACAAGCTCATTTCAGGGCAGGCTTCCAAAATGTTTTGAGTTATTCAGATTTCAAACAAATATGTAATGAGCTATCTTTAGCATATACTAAATGTAGTATTTTATATACTTGGATTTCTCTTTTCTATGTGTATGTGTGAAGCACAGTGTGTGAATGCTGTGCATGCATGTGCACTTGTGGTTTTTGTTTATGTGCTTGTGTGTGTGGTTTGTGTAGGTGTGATGTGTATGTAGTTTGTGTGTGTGTAGTATATGGAAGTTTGTGTGTGGTATCTGAGTGTGTGTGTAGTATGTGTGTGGCATATATATGGATGTGTGGTGTGTGTACATATGTGTGTGTGTGTGTGTGTGTGTGTATGTGTGTGTGTGTTTGTATGTACATAATTCCTGGTTTGTTTTCTTTGTCCTTAGCATTGAGTTCTTCAATATCTGGGAGAGCAAATTGCTTCTTCTCATTCTTTTTCATTATTTTGTTGATACCAAAATTATTTTTCTTCAACATTCTCTTGCAATAGTGTATATATGTATTTAGTCATCCAAAATGTTCCCTTTATTAATCACCTAATGTTACTTTTGGAGTTGGTTGAAGAACTCAGACCTTTATGGAATTATATTAGACATAGGGGATATAATCATGTATTTTCTGAGTTTTCCATTTTGCAAGGCACATTTCTCAAACATTCTCATGTATCATGCAGTACAGTCTAAGACTTCTTGTATTTTCCATTGCTTTTATACAGATCCCGACTCTTTCCTAATCATTCCAAGTCTTCTTGTTTTTATTCTGTTGGAAAGAGATCTCTTCAGGTTTTTTTTGTTTGTTTGTTTGTTTGTTCGGGATTATTTCTGCTATGAGCCAATTTTCCTTAAGAGATTAGATACAGCATTTTAACAAACTATTAAGGCATTTATGGAGATGATGAATGAGATGCTTCTCTCTGACCAATTAATTTAATAAAACGTAATAATAGATTTCCTGATAATTTAATAATCTTATTTGCTAGAAAAAGTCATGCTCAGAAGCAATGCATTGCCTTTCTAACACAGCTTTGAAGTTTTCGGTATTGTAAAGATTTACTTATGCTTTTGTACCCTGCATATCTGTGTTTGCTTGCATGATTCTATGTGTGCAACGTGTGCGCATGAGCCTGTGGAGGCCATAAGAGGGTGCTGGATCCTCTGGAAGTGGAGTTACAGATGTTCGTGAGCTATGATGTGGGTTTTGGGACTGGAACCCCTGTCCTCGGCAAGAGCAGCGAGCACTCTTAATTAGCTGTCTCTCCAGCTCCTTGGTGAGTACTTTAATTGGGATGTTTCTATCTACACTAGTAAATGGAATTGGCTTAATGGGTTGTGTCTGGAGACCAGTCTTTGCCAGCTGCTTGTATTCAGTTATTCCAAGTGCGTATAGTAAATAAGGCCCTCCATATTGTTCTGTACTCCAGAAAGAATTTCCTTGCACAGATTTTTTTAATTCCAGTGACTTCTATAAATAAATCTTTAAAAAGGCACAAAGCATTTTATGTAAGTGGCCAGCATGAATGTACACTGAGGGGTGTGTGTGTGTGTGTGTGTGTGTGTGTGTGTGTGTGTGTGTGTAGGTGTGCATAATGTGGGCATGTCTCTGTGCATACGTATGCACAAGTCAGAGCAGGACATTGGAGGTCCTGATCTATCTCTCTTCACTTTATTCCATTAAGACTCTGCTTCTTACTGAACCTGGAGCTAGAGTGGGGACCAGCAAGCTCTATTAATCCTATTGGCTCACTTCCTTGACCCACCACTCAAGGTGTTGCTATTACAGATGCACGTAGTCAAGCCTTGACTTTTTATATAAGTGCTAGGGATTTGAACTTATGTCCTAATGTTTATATAACAAGCATTCTTACTCACTGAACCAACTTCTCAGTTCCTAAATACAATTCAGGATGAGTATTTTCTTCCCTACTGGCTCCCAGCATGTGCCAATTTGGCTATTCCTGGTTTCTCAGGCACTTCTCTTCTATGTGATTGAGCACTATGTTCTCCGAACTGGTTAAGCTTTATCTTCTCAGCTGCATTAGAAGTTGGCTGCAGCCTTCCAAAAGAATCTGAAATCCACTGATACCCCAATCACTTTGACTTTCTAATCAGATGCGGCTAAGGATGTGCCATTTGTACCAGTATTAACCACATACATTGTAGAAAGAATCTCTCTGATGAGGGCTGAGGGCTGCACTAATCTATGGATATAAAGGTAAGTATTTAGAAGGCAGTTTGATCCTATATTCATTTAACAAAATAATAGTAGTTCAGGATGACTCCGAGCTCAGGGCCTATGAGCTCCCGAGTCATCATCCGTGTATGGACAGGTTTACAGTACCAGGCATAAGTTCCATACTGTGGGGTGGGCTTTGTATCTAATCAGAAAGTAGTTGGTGGCCCCTATACTAGTCATATCACTATTGCACCAATGGGATATCTCGGCAGTCTAGTCATTCCTGTAGCTCACAGAGTTCACAGCTCTTGATGGCCTGTTTCTCTCAGTAGCCAGCATAGGGCCTCCTGTCACTATGAAAGGTAGGAAGAGACCTTCCAGGTCAGAAGCAGCTTGACCTCTCCATGTCCTGTGACTCAACTCCAAAAACTCAAAGGGAGGAGGGTGCACCACTCCTGATAGTGAGAATATTGTTTGATAATCTCTTGTATGTTGGTGAGCATTTCCCCCTTCATAGAGAGCAACTGCATTTAGATCTATACATATTACATAAAATATTATATTTATATAAATATAAACTATATACATGTATACATCTTATAAAATAACAAGTTTCCATGTGGCATTTTTAAGCAATCTTAGTGCCAGTTATCCCCTTTCCACTTTCTCCTTGTTCTACTCCCTTATCCCTCTTCCCAGTGAGCCCGGCCCATTACTCTCTTTCCCTCTTCACACTAGCTGCGTCCCATTAGTCTTGTACACCATGCTACCGTCTCTCCTGTAGTGTCAAAGAATTCTTCCTTCTTGGCTTAACAGCTTCTCATCTATTGTGATGATGAGGCGAGGGGCCCTGGGCTATGTTTATCAGTGCGGTGAGTATGGGGGGAAAGATGCAGCACAATGTCAAACCACAGGTACACCTCATTTCCTGGTCAAAGCCTGAAGGAGCTGGGCAAAATGAAACGAAACAAAAATTTCTTTCTCTCTCTCTCTCTCTCTCTCTCTCTCTCTCTCTCTCTCTCTTCCTCCCTCCCTCCCTGCCTCTCCTTGAAATAATAAAAAAGGTAGAAAATTCCAGAAGTTCTTCAGAGGTGTTTTTTTCTAATATTTTCTTTTACTTTTCTGATCTCATTCTCTGCTAAGCACTGATTTTCTTCAATTGCTGTTATTCATGGAAATAAAGAATACAAATGTAAAATTTTAGCTGATTCCGATGATAGGTTTTGAAAGAAGAGAAAATGTTGTAATAATGACAGTGTCATAGTTTTCCAAAGATTTTTTTTTTAAAAATACTTTTACCCATTTGAGTATCTGCTTGCATGCTTGTATGATCAATATGTGCATGCAGTGCTCGTGGCAACCAGAAGAGGGAGCCATCTCTCCAGGCCCAGCAGTGCCCTAAGTTTATAGTTTCGTGTTAGAATTGGTGCAGAAAGCTGGTACAAACCACTCTGGAATGCAGTCTGGCGGTTCCTCAGAAAACTGGGCATGACACTCCCGGAGGATCCGGCTATACCACTCCTGGGCATATACCCAGAGCCTTTACCTGCATGCAATAAGGACACATGCTCCACTATGTTCATAGCAGCCTTATTTATAATAGCCAGAAGCTGGAAAGAACCCAGATGTCCTTCAACGGAGGAATGGATTCAGAAGATGTGGTATATTTACACAATGGAATACTACTCTGCAATTAAAAACAATGAATTCACGAAATTCCTTGGCAAATGGTCAGAACTTGAAAATATCATCCTTAGTGAGGTAACCCAATCACAAAAGAACACACATGGTATGCAGTCACTGATAAGGAGATATTAACCCAGAATCTCGGAATACCCTAGACATAATTCGCATATCAATAGATTTCTAAGAAGATGGAAGGAGAGACCCCTGGTCCTGGAAAGACTGGATGTAGGGGAATGCCAGGACAGAGAAGCGAGAGGGGGTTGAATGGGGAAAACAGGGAGGGAAGGAGGCTTATGGGACTTTCAGGGAGGGAGGAAACGGGAAAGGGGAAATGATTTTGAATGTAAATATAAAAAAAACTTAGAAAATAAAATAAAATTAAAAAAAAAGAATTGGTGCAGATGTACACTTATGTTAGTTAATATATCCACGCTCACTTACATGGTCACAGTAGCTCCAAGTACTTCATCAAGAATGACACTACTTTCTCACATAATCTCCTTGGAATACTACAGGGAGTATGGATTCAGATTAAACATGTCTTACTTAAACTATACCACAAAGTTATGTATGTAGCCGTGTAATTAGCAAGAAAAGACAGATGATCAGAATAATAAGTGAATTAACGATGCTAAAATCCCCCTAGCTGCCTGAATTGCTTGGATGTCTTTCTCATTTTTCTTCCTCATTACAGACTTTTTCTTGGTGGTGGTGGTAAGTTCTCCAATGAAAAGAGATTAGCTCATTCACCTCCTTTGTCATTCGGGGCCATTGCCCTGGTGCCTTCTGGACTGCTGCCACCATGCAGCCCATACAGCCCAGGCAAGAGGGACCAGCCTTAGAAACCTTCCCTTGAAAACTACTGTACATCTAACAGCAGTGGTGAGGGGAAATGCTTTAGATAAGGACAGCTTTGAGATGCCTAGCAGCTGGGGATATGGGTCCTGAAGTGTTCGCCTCCTGTAGCCAGGCAGGGCTTCCAGGGGAGGGAGAGTGACACCAGTTTCCCACAAAACCTTCAGCCCCAAATTTGTCCTGCCTATAAGAAGTGCAGGAATAAAGATGAGGCAGAGATTGAGGGAGCAACCAACCAATGACTGGCCCAACTTGAGATCCATCCCATTGGCAAGAACCAATCCCTGACACTATTAATAGTCTGTTATATTTGCAAAGAGGAGACTGTCATAAGTGTCCTCTGAGAGGCTCCACACAGCAGCTGACTGAAACAGATGTGGAGACCCACAGTCCAACATCAGGCAGAGTTCAGGAAGTCTTGTGGAAGAGTTGGGGGAAGGATTGAGGAACCAGAGGAGATAGGGACTCCACAAGAAGACCAACAGAGTCAACTAACCTGAACCCTTAGGAGCTCCCAGAGGCTGAACCAACAACGAAAGAACATACAAAGGCTGGACTTAGGCCCCCTGCCCATATGTAGTAGATGTTCAGCTTGGTCTTCATGAGGGTCCCCCAGCAACTGGAGGGGCTTACCCTGATTGTGCTGCATACTCATGGGTCCTGTTCCCCAACATGTGCTGTCTTGTCTGGCCTCAGGGGGAGAAGATGTATCTAGTCCTGCAGTGACTTGAGGTGCCAGGGTAGGTTGGTACCCAGGAAGGACTTCCCCCTTCTCAGAGGTGAAGAGGAGGAGAGAATATGGGGAAAGGCTGTGGGGCAGGGGGGACTGGGAGGAGGGGAGCTGTGATCAGCATGTAAAGTGAATAAATAAATAAATGGATAAAAGACAACTTTTTCTTCTTTATTCTCTCATCTTCTCTCTGTGATGTTTGTTCTAGTGGGTAGAGTTACTTTTGTCCATACTTGAAATCTTTGTTCAATACTTTTCAATCAAATCCACTTTTATAGGATCCCCTGACTTAGATCACTGTCTTGCTAGATCAGCTGCAAGCAGGCTGCTAGGTTACTAATTAAGGCTCAACTGCAAATTAGTATTCATGATGAGCCCAAGCCCCCATTTTTGCGACATTATTGCATTGGCATAATTTTCTATTACTGCAGATTGTAAATATCAGCAGAGAACATCAGAAGAAACTCAGCTTGTCCTCCAGAGATCCAGGGATGTAGCTAGAAGCCTACTTGGAAATTATCTATCCATCTATATATCTATCTACCTCTTTAATATGTATTGATTTATCATCTATCTATTAACTATCATATATAGAGCTATCCGTCAACCAATTATCTACCTATAATTTATCCATTTCAATTATATAACTATATATTTATCATCTATTTATTGTCTCTATATATCTATTTTAGATATATGTACCATTATCATAATTATCTACTATCTATTCATCTATCTGTCTGTCCGTCTATCTATTTATCTATCTATCTATCTATCTATCTATCTATCTATCTATCTATCTATCTATCTATCATTTATTTACCTATCATCTATCTATCATCTGTTTGTCTATTAATGTATCATTATTTACCTATCTCTCTATGTTTGTGCTCCCTCTATCATCTACCTATATTAGCTATCAATCAGCCAATCAATCACTGTCTCTATATTTCTGTTATTTTTCACATCATGTTGTAAAGATAAGTTCAATGACATAGGAAATAATTTATGGTATCAGAATGATATAGTTATAAATTATATGTGAACGTCTCTGAGGACTTATGAAAAGATATTACAACTCATTCATGACAAAAGGCCATACATTTTAGCTTCAATGAAATGCTGTATCTCCTCACCACCTGGGAAAAAAATCCTAAAGCTTTAACAATATATTTTGTTAGTATGCAGTAGAGGAGTGGGGACTCTCACACATTGCTGGTGACAATGTACCTTAATGAAATTCTGTGTAGACAACTGCTCATATTCCACTGTTGATAGTTTGTACTTTAGACATCCTTACAAGATAGATGTAAGTGACATAGCCAAAAGCTGGAAACCATCAAATTCCCACCAATTAATGATTGCCGAAATAAAGTTGAAGGTTTAAAGACTAGAACACTGTGTCCCTCGAATAAGCCCTTGTGTGTTGGCACAGAAACATTTCAAGACATTGTTAAGATAAAAACAGGCTGTGGAATAATATTCATAATAGGTTTCATTTTGTGAGACTATATTTGTGCTGAATCATATGAATATGTCTCCTCAAAAAGTGAAGAATAGTGTTCATCGGGAAGGATATTTGTCAGTATATATGTGGTTAAGTTCTCATCAACTTGACACAAACTGGAGATGTCTGAGGAGACGGAAACCCAACTGAGGTAATGCCCCCCCCCCATTAGACTGGCTTGTGGGAAAGTCTGTGGGGATATTTTCTTAATTAACGATTGACATGTGAGGGCTCATTCCACTGTGGGTGGTACCACTCCTAGGCAGAGGCTTCCGGGTTGTATAAGAAAGTAGGCTGAGGAGGCCATGAGGAGCAAGGCAGTAATCAGTATTCCTCCACACTTTCTGCCTCCAGATTCCTGCCTGACTTCATTGACTGTAATGTGGAAATGTAAGCTGAATAAACACTTTCCTCCCCAATCTGCTTTTAGTCATGGTCTTTATCATGGCAATATGAAACAAAGTAAGTCAACAGGTTAGTTGGAAGAGGAGACAATAGAGCTTAGAGAGTCCTAGGAACTTCTGTTATACTCCATCATATGTTCATCTTTTAAAATGAAGAATAAAATTGTAACTGACTTTTTGGAAGTGAACATCTATACATGTGTATATTTTCGAAGCCCCAAGTCTCCTGTCCATGAAGACAGCACCAACAAGGACTGCATCCCTTCAAGAGACAAGAATTTGTCTTATCTTCCTTTATTTAGCTAGTTGGGAAAACTCAGGGTGAAATGACTCATAGAAGTTAGCATTGCATAACCAAGAGGTCTGGTAGGTGCCAGGATAGGTGAGGATCCCTCTGATGTGATTTATTTAAAGGCAAGTTTCTGTAAAGAACATCCTCATAGACAGAGGCTACACCTAGAAAATTTCTTCTATTTATTCTGGGTAGAATATTTTGGTTCATCCTAGAGAAAGCATCTTCTTAATAGCTTGTAGCAATAAGAATCTTTGTATTACATTTAATTTTAGGTTGAAATATGAAATATACAGTACCCGAAGTAACAGATTACCTGCTCTTACAACCCTTAAGCAAACACAGATGCCACAACCATCAAGTTCAAGAAGTATAACCGCAGTGTCCCACCAGAGGCTCTCCAGGTGCCCCTTCTCCATCACACCCCTGTCCTTTCTGCAGGAGAAACTGTGAGCCTTGCTTACAGAGTGTCACTTCCTTGCTGAAATTCAATAGTCTCCCAACTCATTAGATATTTCAAGAATGTCATTTTGTTATACTTATTCTAGAATCTTGTAAGAGCCGCCCGTGGAGCTTCCCTTTGCTGATTTTATTAGTGATACAGGGTGCATCATTACAAAATATTCTACTGATGAGCACATACAATCTCTCCAGCTTAGATGAATATGAACAATGCTACCTGAGAAAGATGTTCTATGCATTCAGTTCATAGATGCATAAGCTTTGACAGGGTAATTATCACTGAGAGAAATTTCTGGGCATGTATAGCTTCTGTTTTTCTAGACACGATTAGATCATTTCACAATGTGACTTTGCAAATTTAGATTTTTCTCTAGCAGCCAACAAAAGTTCTCATTGTTTCCATCTTTGCAGAACTTAGAGCACTCAAGTTGGGTCAAGCCATCATCTAGTCTGAGGTGTGTGTCATGACCTCTTATGGTTTGAATTTCTGTTTTTCATGCACTCTGAATTAAGCTAAATGTCTTTTTATGTACCAATTGAGTATTAGAACTCTCTTTGTAATGTGCATGTTTAATACTTAGTCTATTTCTTTTTTTTTTTTTATCCCGAGCTGTCTTTCACAATTCTTCACTGAATTTGTGAATTATCAAAGGATCTGAATGATGAATGTTAGCTTTGGAAGTTCACCATGGAGTCAGAAGGCATTTGTGATACTTTACACAATACTTCTATGTAATTAATTTGTTGGTACAAACGATCTATCAGAAATTGAGCCTAAACCTCTGCTTAGCCTCCTGTCTACCTGATGGATGGGTGTTGCTAATATCAGCAGTCAGCGTTCATTAGACCCTTACCACATGTGGGACCCTAGGCTATACTTCATGTGACTTATTTGCTTCTTATATTAGTAACTTGTCTTGTTGTTGTGACAAAAGACCTGGAGAAAAAGCAACTTAAGGAATGAAGGTTACATTCATTCTCACATCTCGAGGAGATATAGTCTATTATAGAAGAGAAGGCACGGAGGCAGGAGCCCGAGGTGGTTTGTCACTTGGCATCCACAGTCAGGAAGCAGAGAGAGATGAATGAATGTCCATGCTCAGCTTGCTTTCCTTTTGTAATTCAATCCTGGATCTTAGCCCATGGCTTGGTGCCACCCATGTGCAGCCTGGTCTTCCTTTCTCAGTTAAACCTTTCTCCCACCTAGAGATGTGTTTTCCTGGTGAGCCTAAACCTTGTCAAACTGACCGTTAGGATTAACCATCACACTTAATTCTCCCTATACTTCCATACGGAGTATACTAGCAGACTCAAAGCCTTAAAGGAAATGACTCTTAATGATTGAACTGGAAAGTGATAGGGCTGGGGGCTGATCTCATTGAACTGTAGCCGCCATGTTTATCCTAATTATCCCAATGCCTCAAAACAGAGTTTCCATCTGATATCGACTTTAGGATTATTATGTACTATGGAAAGGATACTCATTAGTTCTATAAAAAGAAAATATAAACATGTTAAAATTTAAACCTCTAGAAACATAGCATAATACATTATAGAGGATACCAACACACAAAAAATAGCACTTAATGTGGAAACTGTTACAAACTTGTATTATGTTTGTGTTATAGTCAATGTATGAATGTATGGCAAATAGGTCTTTTAAATTTAGTATTAGAAACAAAGGTGTTATATATCTCTTGAGTAAATAATCTCAAATGCTCACAACCCAGTCATGTTTTGTAGGTTACTATCTTTCTAATAACCATCAACTTGACAAAACCTAGAATTATCAAAAAAAATCATGATTAAATAATTGTCTTTATGAGTGGATGCTTTAGTCCTACTTAGAAGGGGGAATAACATAATCAAAGGAAGTAGAGGGTGGTGAGGGAGAGAGGAGAGGGAGGGGAAAAAGAGGGGTAGAGTCAGGTATTGGAGGAGCTGGAGCAGACGTCTAGAGGGTCAGGAAATTGGACAGAGGTGTGTAGTAATGGGATGGGAACTGGGCGGGGGTTAGCAACCAGAAAGTCCAGATGCCAGGAAAGCAAGAGCCTCCCAGGACCCCACGGGGATGATATTAGCTGAAATACTCAACAAAGGGGAGGGAGAACCTGTCGAGACCATATCCAGAGATTAGGCATGGCCCTCCAGTTGATGGATGGGGCCACCAACCACCCATCTCCAAAATTTTAACCCAGATTGCTCCTGTCGAAAGGAAATACAGGGACAAAGAGTGGAACAGAGACTGAAGGAAAGGCCATCCAGAGACTGCCCTACCTGGGGATTCATCCCACATGCAGACACCAAACCCAGACACTGTTGCTGATGCCAAGAAGTGCTTGCTGACAGGAACCTGATGGAGCTGTCTCCTGAGAGGCTCTGCCAGATCCTGACCAATACAGAGGCAGATGCTCATAGCCAATCATCGAACTGAGCACAGGGACCCCAATGGATGAGTTAGGGGAAGGACTGAAGGAGCTAAAGGGGCCTTATCTGGTGTCAGTGGGAGGGGAGGGCCCTTGGTCCTGTGAAGGCTTGATGCCCCAGTGTAGAGGAATGCTAGGGCGGTGAGGCAGGAGTGGGTGGGTGGGTGGGTGGGTGAGCACTCTCATAGAAGCAGGGTAAGGGAAGATAGGATAGAGGGTTTGCAGAGGGGAAACTGGGAAAGAGGATAACATTTGAATGTAAACAAATAAAATATTCAATTAAAAAAATTAAAATTAATGGTCTTTATGAGGTTGACCTGTCTTTTGAGAATTGTCTTGATTGCCTTAATTGCCTTAATTGATATGGAAGAGCCCAGCCCACGGTGAGGAGCACCATTCTCTAGGCACATGGTGGAGCTATATAAGACAGCTGGGTATGAGAGAGCCAGAGAGTGGGCCAGCAAGCTGTGCTCCTCTATGACTCCTGCTATAAGCTTCTGCCTTGAGTTTCCTCAATGACATACAGTGACCTGAGAGTGTGAGCCGAATAAACCCTATCCTTCCTGAGCTTTCTTTTGGCCAGAGTGCTTTATTGTGGTGACAGACTGAAATTAGATCAGTGGCAATGTAAAACAAACAGTGACAACAAACCGACCCACACAGCCACACCTCCCTCTGAGTTCTCAAAACCAGGGAAGATGACAGTCCCACTGCATTGTGTTGAGCCTCAAAGGAAATTTCTAGTCATTAATAAAAGCAAATCAACAAGATGTTCTCAAGTGAGTCTCTTAAGTATCACTGTTTGTTGACTGAAACCCCACAGTTGCGTGGGAAGAGAAAGCTATTCAGAGTTCAGCTTTAAATTTCTTGTAAGAATAAAGAACTTGTGTGTATCTGGAAAGGTAGCTTGGTTTTGTTTTTGTTTCTATGAGGAGTTTTAACAGAGGTATTTTCCTCCTTGCTTGGAGGAGAGCTGACTGGGTCCTGTTCACAGGTCTGTTCAGTTGATGGAGCCATACCCTTTGTCCCACCGGGACCTTGTTCATATGGTAACTTCCCCAGAAAGACTTATTTTACAGCATCTCCTTACAGGCTGAGCAGTCACCCTCCATTGCTTGATGGATCAGATGCCTTTGTCGGTATCTGGAGAAGCCATGTCTCAGTCTTACGTATTGCTTCCTGGAAAGCCACACTTCTGCACTCCATGCAACAGACACAGCAGAGTGGCTGTGTGACAGGCTTTGGAAGTCTCAGATCTCAGTGGCATGACAGGTACCGTGCTTTATCTTAGCACTTAGTAAATTTAAAGGCCACACAATTACACTGTTATCCAATGACTTTGGCTCATAAGTCCTGTATGACATTTACTAGTTTATAACGTGAGATATGCCTCATTTCGTCTGATACACAGGATGCTTGTTTACAGGAAGCAATGTTTTATTTCCTTCCATTCGAGAAAAGATGAGGCACTGGGATTCGTGCCTGTGATCACACAGCTAGGGGAAATTCATAATTTAAATCTCAGGTTTCTAACATCAGTGCTGTTTTCGATTCGAATAACAAGCTTGAGTTTGGAAGACTTCAGTGAGTTTTCCCAAAGACCCATTTTATCCTGACCCACTCAGTCCACAAAAATGGATGCTTATATAAATTTCATATCACCTTTCAGATGGGTGGAACAAGGTAAAGAATAAGGAATTTTGGCATTGCCTCCAAGACAAGAAGCATTAAGGAAAATTACTAAGACATCTGGAAAAAGACTGTTTTGTGACCAGCCCTTCTCCTACAAGACGAGCAGGCCTGTTTGTATGTGTTCTGTAACCCCTAGATGCTAAAGGCCTTCCACGCTTGAGTCTGATCGGGATGTCTCATTTCTCACACTGTAAACTACTAAAAGGGCTTTGGATTGATGCTTCCCTAGAGGCAGCTTATGAGCTATGAGATCCAAGGGCAGTGACATTGTTTAGGAGGAAGAAAAGAGGCAGGGAGTGGGGCTGTGGTATATAGGAAAGAGGGGTAGTCTATAACCTGTGTGCTATGGTACCAGCTAGCACATAAGCAATGGCTACTTAATTTCATGAGGAAATTGCAGACAGTGTGAAATGCATGCTGCAGAGGGACTGTATCAGAAGGGAGAGGAGCAGGCCATTGCTGAGAGTGACTGGGACGTGACTGGCACAGTGACATCACAGAAACATAGATCCTGGCAGGGAAGCATCTTAGACAAAAGGCCCAAGAGGGACGGTGGAGCACTCAAAGGGTCTGTTGTTCCAGGAACCTGGAAGGTACCTGTCATGGCAACTAGGTCTTACTATTCTTAATAAGTCTTTCACAGTTTTGGGGGCGCCATTCCCTAATAGTGGTAGATGTATCAACACCATGTCAGAGCAGTAGATGAGAGGAAGTCAGGCAGACACGTGTGAAATCTTTGCTGACACAAGAATGTAGAGGAAAAAAGGAAGAGGTCAGGGCAAGGAAGGTTCTGCACAGCACAGGGCGGCTTCCGAAGCGGATCACAGGACTGGCAAATCTCTACTCACGCTTTCTCGTAAGTCCTGTTGGGATGCTCTGGCCACTCAATCATGCACACGACTCTGCTGGGCATGGTCTCTGTGGTGGAATAGTAGCCCTGTGGAAAGGCCAGCAGGAGAGCCAGGACCCAGATGACAAAGATGACCACTTTGGTAGCAGTGGCCGACAGCCGGGGCTGGAGAGGGTGAATGATAGCCATGTATCTGCAGTACAGAAGAGAGGACAACATTCTGTTATGTGCTTTTCCTGCCCACAGGAATTCCCAGAAACCCACTGACTTAGAATATTTGTGTTTGTCTATGTATAGAAGCCAGAAACCCCCCACCCCCACCCCAGTGTCCTTCCCCAGAAACCATCTATGCAGTCTTTTGAGACAGTCTCTCTCTGGACCCTAGGGCTCACCAATTAGGCTAAGCTAGCTGGCCATAGCCGAGCTGCAGGGACCTGCCTGGCCCTGCCTGCACAGTGTCTGAATTACAGGTATGCACCACTGTGCTCCAACTCTTCCACGTGAATTCTGGGGACCAAAGTCAGGTCCTTTTCAGTATGGGTTGGAGAACATTTGAGGGACGGCTCGGAGGTTAAGGTCTCATGCTTTATGACTATAGATGCTGAAGTTCGGATCCCAGCACCTATGTAACAAGCTGGGTGTCTCCACAAATGCCTGTAACCCTAGGTCCAAGGGGGTCAGGTAGAGGATGATTGTTGGGGCTGGCTGGTTTCTACCCTGGCCAAGTTGTGAGCTCTGGGTTCAGGGAAAGTGTCTCAGTGGACCAGCTCAGGTCTTCCTGCTTTCACAGGACTCGGTGACTGCTCTCTCCCATGGCCCCTCTCATTGATTATCTATAAGTATTGTCTGAACTATATTTTATAGTCTATCCTTAGATTATCTGACTTAGGACATATGATGCTAAAAACTCATGAGGAATGTCAGATTTTTCAAAAGTTGAGAACCCATCTAGCAACGTTCTAAGAGGGATTTTCATTATTGACATGCCTGTAGCACATACTGGATGGCCAAATATGTGTCAGCGGCTTACAAAATGAGGAAAATGACATGTTGTAAGTACTTCCAACATCAGGAGTTTTATCCTTGAGGCTTGAAAGATGGGTCAGTGGTTAAGAGCCTTTACTGTTCTTCCAGATGACCTGAGTTTGGTTCTTAGGACCCCCACTGGATGGCTCAAAACTGAACATCACATCATTCCAGCTCCAGGGAATCTGACGCCCTCTTTTGGTCTCTTTGAGCAATTGCATTTGTATGTAAATACACTCTTCCATATACACATACATACATATATTAAATAAAATAAATAGAAAAAACAGGAATTTCCCCGCTTTTCCTCTGGTGACAGAGACTGAACCCAGGACCTCGTTCTTGTCAGGCAGTTGCTCTCTACCGAGCTACACCCCCAGCCTTCTCTCCTATGCTGTGGGGATTAAGGGACAATGTATTAAGGAATACAGTTACACACTACAGAAGAGGTCTCAATCTGCAAAGCTGTTCTGTGATGGTACTATTAGGTGACATGGCCTTGTGACCCAGCATCTGTCTCAGCTTGTGGAAACATGCAAACGCTTGTGTAACGATTAAAAGACCGGATGCATTTTCAGACCGTGTCCTCCTTTGACAGTGTGATTGCAGCTGGTTTAAAAGTTCTTACACAGCATTAGAAAGCTTAGGGATGAGCTGGTGTGTATTAAGAGCTCAGCTGGGAGAGTGGCATCAGCTACCACCTGGGCAGTGGAGTGAGATTCCATGAGGAAACCCCAGACGCAGGCAGTGTAAAACACAAACCTCAAAGGGATTGCATGGGAGGGATGGGGATAGGGGAGGGGCAGGGACCACCAACCAAAGAGTACACATGGAGGGACCCATGGCTCCAGTTGCATATGTAACAGAAGATGGCCTTGTCAGGCATCAATGGAAGGAGAGACTGTTGGTCCTGGGAAGGCTTGATGCCCCAGTGTAGGGGAATGCCAGGGGTGGGGGTGGAGGGTAGGGAGACTGGAGTGGGTGGGCGGGTGGGTGAGTACCCTCACAAAAGCATAGGGAAGGAGGATCGGATAGGGGGTTTCTGGAGGGGAAACCAACCGGGAAAGGGGATAACATTTGAAATGTCAATAAATAAAATAGCCAATAAAAATAAATAAATAAAAACCTTTAGCTTTCTCAGTTGTTGATGCTGGGTCTGGGTTTCCCTTTCCTGGGTTGTAAGACGGTGGCAATGCTCTTTGAGGGGAAGCAGAATGTTTGGAAGATACCTCAGGCTAGCCTTTCTATAAACATTAAGAAGGGGTGATAGGGTTTCAGAGGCAGCTCCATCGGTGAAGCTGTGTAAGTATGAGGCTTTGAGATGAGCTCTCCAGAAGCCATATTAAAAGGGGGGTGTGGTGGCACACACTTGCGATGGCAGCACGGTGAGGTGAAGACAGGAGAATCTTTGAGGCTGCCCAATGAGAGAGACTGCCTCAGAAACAAGGTGAAAAGATCCTGAGGAGCAACTTCTGCGGATGACCTCTGGCCTCCACATGCACCTGCACACACACAAACACACTCGCACTCCCACCCAATAAATAAAATTTAAAAAAAATTTTTCAAAAGAAAGAGGAATTCTGCATCTTTCATCAAGACTTCCTGCCTCACCTCCAAAGCTGTGGCAGAAGCCGTGGAGATGTCCTATCTCTTCCAGCCCTGTGCAGACGGCCACCCTCACTGGCAGCTGTGCACTCCCAGGCTTTGAACTAGAGAGAGAGACCCACAGGGAAGCGTGCAGTAATTACAGCACCCTCTTTTAATATGATCTCAGATGCAAGGTTTTAATTTGCTTTTAACTCAGGGTAAATGTTCAAGCTTAAAGAAACGAATCCCATTGGCCATCCCCAAACTGGTGATACACCACTTAGAATCGAATGGGACTGTGCTCGGGGGGGGGGGGGGGGGGGGGGGGGGGGGGGGGGGGGGGGGGGGGGGGGGGGGGGGCGGGGGGCGGGGTTTGCATCAGTGTACTGGCAAATGTCCCCACATGGGTGGCGGAAAGCCATATTTTATCTGTACTACAAAACCTGCTGCTTGGAAGCCCATTTCAGTCAACTCTGTGCCTTTCATTTAGACTGGCAGCCATTTTGGTGACAAATGAGTGAATTACCTATAGAAACGCCAAGTTAGCATCAAAGATTGGCTTTTAAAAATACCTGTTTGTGCAGGTCCAAACCTAGTTATAAATTTCTCTTGTTTCCTCCTTTTTCTTCTTCCATCTCTCTGCTTCTGTGGCTCTGTGTCTGTCTCAGTCTCTCCTTTCTCCTATCCTGTGGCATGTGCAATACACTTTTATCTATACAGTGGTTAGCCTCAGTTGAACCACCCATATAACATGTAGGTATTTTCTCCCCTACATTGCATCACTAGCTTGTGTTGCATTAATGTACAGTGCATTTATCTGGATCCACCCTCAAAAACTCTTTTTTATTTGATTATAAGATATTATCATGCAAGTGCTTCAGGCCCTAGGAAAATACACTTAATAAATATTTATGGACTGTTCCATGCTCATGGGACACCAACGCAGCCAATTGAATGTCTTTCTGCCTTACACATTAATCACCAGACTGCCAGAGTCAGGGGTCCAGAGGCTGCGAAGCATGCAGTTCTGGATTTCGGGTTCCTCTGCCTTACAGAAGTCTGTCAGCTCTTACTGAAGCTGCGTGTGACCTCCTAGCTGAGATCTGGAGGTGTAGTTCCTTTTGGAGATAATGCTTTATAAAAAGAAAACTCAAAGAAGCATCCTCTTAATCTGGAAAAGTGTAACACTGCATATTTTTGTCATGGATACAAAGATCTTCTTGTATAAAAGAATCCTCTTCTTCCCAGCAGCTCAGTCCTCATGACTTCCTGTCATCTAGCCCCAGACCACTGGGCAGAGGATGGTCCCTAAAGCCAAGCCCTTCACCTGCAATCAACTCAATCACCCCTCACTCTTTCCTAGCATGCTATAGACTTCCTTTAAAGAATTCCATGCCCCTGAGTTCAGATGCTCAGAGAGAGTATGGCTGTAGATCAAGGGTTAGCAAACTTCTATAATGGTTGGAGAGCAAATACAGGCTTAAGGGTCCATTGTTTCTTTCATTGCTACTCAACCCTGCCATTGAGGTGTTAAAACAGCCGTAGATGGGAAGGAAACTCTTGGATATAACTGTGTGCCAATAAAACTTTATTTACAGGGAGATTGTGGGCTTGACCTGAGCTTCATCGTTTATGGAGAGTGATGAGTAAGAGGGATTAGAACTGGGGCATCATCTTAGAAACACGTTTCACCTTCGACAGGGTGTGCGCAGAGTCAACACACGTCAAGTCTGCCACCAGGAGCGTGGTAATCATCTTCTATAGGGCACTACTCAGAATCCTGTCCCCCTCTCAGCACACAGGTCTCTCAGGGGAGGACTCTTCTGATCTCAGTCTTTTCCTGTCTGGCTCTGGCTTCTGTCCACAGCCTGACTCCATCATCTTTTCCTCTGCGGGAGGATTTGATGAGCATCTCCAATGCTGTAGCTATCACTCTGTGCTGGCCACAGCTCACTTATCATTCTATTTGCCTGTCTGTCTCCCTTTCTGTCTTTCACAGAAGAGTTCCCTTAGTGCTTGGGATCTAGTAGTATTCAGTGAAAAATTAACTGAATAAGCAAATATGCAAATTTCTTGGCATATAGAAGGGACCCCTTAAATAGCTGAATAAAATTAAATTCAAAGCAGACATACATGCTATAGCTTTATTATTCCCAATCTGAATAGAGTGCATGACTGTTAAATGAGAAAAATCATTGTTCAAAGTATTTTCTATTATATGAACAGCCAAGATTTTCCTGTAGGAGTGACCCTACTGGTCCCTACTCCTTGGATATACCTATCCTTGGATTTTCAACCCTTTGACAATTTTCATTATTTGTCCACTGACTAACATGTACACGGACAGTACACTGGGAGCCACACAGAGGCCATCTTCTGCTAGGAACATCTTTTCTGAGAAAGAGTGCCCCATCGCTCCTCCTTCCTTCCTCCTCCCATTGCAAATGACACAGCTCTTTTCCCTAGAGGTCATTATTATCTCATCAGTTAAGAGTTTGATCTGGGATATTACTTTTATCAATGAACTACAGAGATTTAAATTAGAAAGTTGGCATGACTTTCTAAATTAAATTTCATAAAGCAATTCAAGCCTTTAGATGAACTCAAGCTCTCATAGTTGTAATCAAAGAGGCCATTGGCTGTTCCTCAAAGGTGGTACAAAGATCACAGACCATGAAAACATTTCCAGAGCCCCTCATGTGGGGACTTAGTCTGTGCCCATTCTATAAGGCACATATTTCTTATTCCAGTGGTCCATCAATGACTTACTTCAAACACTGCCAACAGATCGGAGGGTCACCACCAACAAGAACAAAAGAAATGGATGTAAGGCAGATGGGATTGAGAACTGTGACAGTCTGAGGTGAAGTAAAGAGAAGGACAGGATGCAGCCTACTGTTGCTGGAGATGCCTGCTTTATGTGTGGTCCAAGAGGGGCTCTGTGTGGTTCAAAGAAGAGCCAGATGAAGAGTCCCCAGGCCATCGGGGAACTCAGTATCTATTGTAGGGAACAATGAGAGAAGATCTGAGACCCCACAGGCAGGAGACCAGTTCTGAAGTCCATTTCCTAAGCCACTGATATCTGTAGAAAGCTTTCCCATCCTTTAAATATGCATGCTCAGGCCATCTTTTTATCTTTTGGAAAACAATTTGGGTTGTTTTAGAATTGTATACCCTTCAACTGACTGCCCTCCCACGTTCCTGTTAGCTGTGGTTCCTTATTCTATCCTTACATTCCGTCTTCCAGGAGGATAATTTATGCTCCTGTTCCTATCACTAGACAGTCCTCATCCCTAGGTTGGAGGCGTGAGCTGTGTGTCCTTTCCTTGGGGACTTTCCCAAAGCTGTTTTGAAATGTCAGACACAAAGCTGGGATAGATAACCTGCTCTGGTTGGGAAAGTGTAGAAGGTGACCCCTCAGGTGACAAAGGCACCGACTAAAGTTGGATGTGATTGATTGGGTAAAGACAATGAAATCCAAAACCAAACCAAGTCTAATCTGAGCCTCTCTGCCAGTAGCGGTGGGCCAGGCACCAATGGCAGCAGCAGCTTCTGCAATGCTCAACAGAAATCTCGTATCTGCTATGTGAAAGAAACCCATTATTTTGTATAGTCCAAGTTTTACAATGAAACTTGTTATCTTGCATAATAACTTAAAAATGAAGAGCAATAGGACAAATCGAGGTGGAGGCTGGGGAGGTGGCTCAACTGAGTGCCCGCTGTGCAAGTGTGAAGATCTGTGCCTGGATCCCAGCACCAATGCACAAAGCTCGATAAGGTAGTGGTGTGTTGTTTGTGTCTGCTGGGGAGATAGGAAGATCCTTAAGGGCTCATTGCTTAGCCAGCCAAGCCAGGGATCTCTCAGCTCAGAGAGACCTTGCCTTTTTTTTTAAAAAGATTTATTTATTATATATATATGAGTACACTATAGCTGTTTTCAGACACACCAGAAGAGGGCATTAGATCCCATTACAGATGATTGTGAGCCACCATGTGGTTGCTGAGAATTGAACTCAGGACCTTTAGAAGAAAAGTCAGTGATCTTAACCACTGAGACATCTCTCCAGCCCCCAGAGACCTTGTCTTAAAAAAGAGAGAATGAGGAAGACACTCAACATTGATCTCTGGCCTCCGCTGAGATACACACCTGCAGGCATGCTGGCTGGCATAAGCATGTACACACACACATACACCATATTCACACTCAAAGAACAAAACTCATACCTTATATGTATATGAAAATATCAAAGTGATACATTATCTCCTGCAGTAAAACATTAGGTGAAAAATAGGGTAAAAATTAATCCCATTCCTTGAAACTGAGGGTGAGTGGCTTAGGTAGGGTGAGAAGGCTTGGCCGAGTTTTGTTTTTTCCCTTTTGTCATGTGTGCAAAGGCAATAGAATGATGTATTCACTATTTTGGGAATGCATTAATAAATTGTTCAGTCACTGGAAATCACTAAGGAAGTTTTGCAAAAGTTTGCAAGCAGAACAACGCTATAACCAAGCTATTCCACTTCTTGCCATATCCCCAAAGGAATCCAGGTGAGGGACATCCAGCCTTATGACATGGTGACTCAAGGTTTTTGGGCAGCAGTCATAGTTGTGCAGGAATGCACGTGGCCTAAACAGCACAAGCTGGACATGGCTACCCAAGTCAACACACCACAGGGACTTGCACACTCATGCCAATTGCTAAACTATTCACAACATCCAAGTTCTGGAACTGACCTGTGTCTGCCAGTAGATGAGCAAATAAGGAAAACATGCTATATATACACAATAGAGTATTTTGTTTGTAAAAGAAGAAAATGAAATTATGTCATTTAATGGAAAATAGACACTACCAGATATCATCATTTTCAGCGAAATAAGTTTGATGCTGAAAGACAAAAATTACATGTGTTCTTACACTTGTGAATCCTAACATTCTTGTGTGTGTACCTGTGTGGTGATGTGTGTGTGTGTGTGTGTGTGTGTGTGTGTGTGTGTGTTCATGCAGTTGCATTTATTGCCTGTGTGTGCATGCATGCATGGAGTCCTTAGGTCCAATTCTGGTAGCCTTCTCTAATTTTCCCCATCTTAGTTTTTGAGACAAAGCCTTTCTGAATAGATCTCACCATTTGGATAGGCTGGTGGGCATGTGAGTCCTGGGATCTACCTGTCCCCAATACTCCCATCCTGGGACTGGAGTTACAGACATATGTGTACTGGATTTTGTGTGTTATTGAGAATCTGAACTCAGGTTCTCATGTTTATGTAGTGAGCACTTTACGCACTGGGCCATAGTACTAGCCAATAAAGCACAAAACCATTTATTCATATATATAATATATGAATATATAGTATACAATCTATTCACAAACATACCTGCATGATCTATCTATCTATCTATCTATCTATCTATCTATCTATCTATCTATCTATCTATCTTTGTCTGTCTGTCTGTCTATCTATCTATCTATAATGTATGATTACACACACACACACACACACACACACACACACACACACACACACACCACATAATGACAGGAAATGAGAAGGGTCACTAGGAAAGGGAGGTATGGGAGAAGGAAAGGGTGGATATGATCCAAGTATGTGACACACTTGAAAGAGTGTTTCCCTATGAAGCCAGCACTAATATACACCAAGAAAACACACCAACAAAGGAGCAGCAGAGGGGAGTCAGGAAATGCCCTCCCTTCTGGTCTCAGTTTGAACAAGAAACTTGTCAAACAACCCCTGGCCATTGCATCTCTGATGACTGACCTTTTTCCCTTGGGGATTTCACACTTGAGTCAGGGATCAGGCCCTGGGGGTGCTGATATGTTCCTCACAGAAGCTTCTGCCTGGGCTGCGTCCTTCCAACCCATGGGAGGATGCTGCTAGGACAACTCTGCTTCTTGGCAGAACTTCCACTTGGAGACTTGGAACTGAAGGTGAATAAATAGGAGGTCTGGGGCACACCCAGGAGGCTCCATGCACAGAAGCCTGAGGGCCAACCTTAGCCCCACAGGCAGAAGAAGCAAAGGAAAAGCTCTGGATTTTACTTCCTCCGTAGTTTAACTACTATTTGGGGAAGAGGATATCTAGATTACCTGATAACGGAGGGAAGATCACATCTAGGGCCCCTTTCTCTATTGGCACTGTGCTCTGGGACTCTGTCACTGTCAGAGTATTGATCTACCTCTCTAGGTAGATCACACGGTGTACCTGCAGCCTTGAAAGGCCCTAAGTGCCCAGGTCACAAGGTAACAGGACCCATGAAAAGCCTGGGAAATCATTAGTATGGTAACCATGCTGAATGAAGAGTCATTCTGATATGGAGTATGATTGACTTGGGTACCCTCGAACAATCTTATCTTTTATTATCCATTATAACTCTACAAAGATTGGTAGACTCATTAACTTTCTTGTTAAAGCAAAGTGGTGTTTTGTTTTGTTTTACAACAATAAGGTATAAGTAAATAAAAACTCATGTTTAATGAAAGGCAAATCATGGATTTCTGCTTTTCCATAGCATTTCTGATGAATGGGTAACACGCACACAGCAGTGGGACTTTTAACTTGCATGGATCCGAAATGTTGCTACAGGAAGTGAAAAGACAACGTAGGTGAATCTGGATTAGCCTTGGCACCAAAATGCTAGTAGGTGGGGAGGGTGAAAGGGGTGCAGTGGAGGCCAGGAGTCAGCTGCGATCACCCTGCTGCAGGACTGTTCTCCACATTGGCTTTGGAGACAAGATCTATTACTGAAACCTGAGGCTCTGGGATTTTGCTTGGCTTCTGGCCAGTGAGTAACAGGTATCTTGTCTTCACCTCCTCATCTCTGGGATTACAAACTCCAGACAACACACCTGGCTTTTTCTGTGGGTCCCGGGAATTGAACTTGGGACCTTATGTTTGCACAACAAGCACTTTTTTGGCTGAGCCGTCTTTCTAGCCACACAGGTACACGTGGCAGCCCATGCCTGTGAATCTAGCACTCCGAAAGTTGAAGCAGGAGAATCAGAGGGAAGAACTACTACATACTGGGGCCTTGTCTGCTTGTTAAGGGCAGTCGTTCCTAAAGATACTGAGATGGTGTTCATACAAAGGGCCGGGAGCATTCGCCCGCCTACCTGAGAAACATGAGTTTTTATTTAGATTAAATAATTAATTTTAGTCATTTTCAATTTCAATTTTCCTGTTGCATGTACAAAAGGTCAAGTCATAGCTATTAATCCGTTGGCTCAGTTAGCAGAAGAACTTGCCAAACAGCTAAATGATTCTAATTTTATATCAGAGTCATCAGATTCTTTCAAATAGAAAATCAGCTCATTTCAAAGATGCCTCAGCTCTCTTTTAATCCAATTAATTCTTGGATTCAAAGTTTTTGGAAGGTGAAACAGCTGGCAGTCATTGTATACGCCATTAAGTTCAAACTTCAGTAGTGGTGATAAAGTCATTTGTTTTTCTGCTGATGAATATATTGTGTTAAAAATATTGATTTTACTAAATTAAGAAAGCCTGGGACATAAATAAATTTTTATGTCACTAGGTGGTACACGTAATTTGCAATAGTGTCAAACAAGCTGATGTTTTGTCAATTGAAATAAAAGCTATAGCATTGAAATTTACAAAAAAAATGTATTGGTGTTTAGAGTAACTGAACTAATTTATTTTTGTAGCATTTCTTATTTGATTTGATTTCTTATTTGAAACAAACTTCTGACTCAGTTAACACTTCAAATGTGTTTGAGCCTTTGGCAACCTTCTGAGAATTAACTCAAGTAATAAAACTGATTCTAGTTGCATGTTCTTTAAAATTAGCCAAAGATCCTTACTTAAAATGTTTTAATGAATAATTACAAAAATATTGAATTCTGAATGAATTATGATTTTTTTTTGCTAAAGATTTATTTTTATTTTATATGTCTATGCCTGAGTGTATGTATGTGCACCCAATGCTTGCAGAGGCCAGAAGAGGGCATCAGGTACCCCTGGAATTAGAGTTATAGGCATTTGGGAGCCTCCAATAGAAACTGAACCTACATCCTATGCAAGAGTAGTAAGTGCTCTTAATCACTGAGCCATCTCTACAACCCTATATATTATGATTTTTGAATACAAATATGACAAAAATGTATCAGAACGCGTTCCGACAGAGACAAGAGAAGTGCTAAGCAAGAAAGGCCTGTGTGGTGTGCATAGTTCAGTTTTTAAAATTTTATAACTATTTTGACTACTGAGAAGATGTTTTCAATGGATTTCTGTGTGTCAATAAGTTACCCTCTGTATCAGAGTGGAGTGGTATGAATTGGGAAATCATTTGGTTTTGCAGTATTTAAATTTTGTAAGACATTCAACAAAGCATATAGGGATGCCTTCTCTACTGAGACAATTCAGTTTTATACCCTTAGTTTTATCTCTTAAATTTAAGAAACATTTAAAACAATTATTTTATATGTATGAGTATTCACCAGCTTGTACATACAAATGTTTGTGCATCATGCTCATGGCCTGTGGAAGCCAGAAGAGTGCATCCGATACCCTGAACCTGGAGTTATAGATGGCTGTGAGCCACCACATAGGCCAGGAAGCCAAGTCCTATTCCTCTGAAAGAGCACCCGGTAATCTTAACTGCTGAGCCATTGCTCTAGCCCCCAGTGATGTCTTGTGTCACGCTGTCTGTTCTACATTTGGATAATTTTGAGATTAACCTTCCAACTTGCAGACTCTCTCCAGGATGTAGTAATTGCTTGTCTGTTGAGCTTCTACATCATAACTATTGTTGTATTTCCTTTTTTGTAATTTTGATTTGCCTTGCACTTTTGATTTTGCTTGCTTGCTATGCTTGGCTTGTGCACTTATCTGAGAACCCTCCTTCCATCCCAGACTTTTAGGAGAGGGGACTCTAAAATGCTCTATTGCATTGAGCATTGAAACTAGAAATGGGCTGTTGGAAGCCAATGGCTTTCGAACTCTGCTCTATTCAAGGTAGAGTCATCTAGCTCCCGCCTTTGAGAGACTGGATCTTGAACAGCCTTTCAAATGCAAGTCCCAGGCCTTCTCCTTCATCTTGATGCTTTCATACAAGGTCACGATCCTGGTCAAGTACTCAGGATAAGAAACCAACATCCTTGCTCTGATCCCAGTCACAGGATGCTTACCTTCAGCTCTTGACTCTTCACACTCTTCACTTTCTGCCAAGGAAATGTATTCATATAAGGTGATATTTCGTGGTGTGCAAGTAAGCATTTTTAGTTAACATCAAAAGCACCCACCAAGACATAATCTTTTTCAGGGAGAAGTGCTGTTGTCTTTTCATTTTTATTTTTGTTGTCTAGGTATTCCTGGTTGGGGGATTGTTTTGTGAACTGTGTATTCACAATTACTGTGTCCACTGATCTGGGTGCAGTCCAGACATTGGTACTGTCATTATTCTTGAAGCATCTCCTGTCTCAATGTTGTGTAAAAATTGTTCTCCATCACCTCTAATTGGTTAATAAAGAGCTGATCAGTCTTTAGCTGAGCAGGAGAGTTAAGGTAGAACTTCTGATTCTAGCAAAGCAGGGATGGGGGTCCCAGGTAGAGAGAGGAGAGGAGAGGAGAGGAGAGGAGAGGAGAGGAGAGGAGAGGAGAGGAGAGGAAAGGAGTAGTCATGGGGTGACCCAGAGAGTCACCATGAGCATCTGAATGAAGAAGGAGGCCAGGGTCAGACTAAGATGCCACAGAACAGGACATGTGGCTGGAAAGTAGGCTGGGAAGCAGGCCAGACCAGCATAGTCAGGTTAGAATAGCTTGGCATGTGTCCCTTCACAGTGCTTGAAGCCTTTAATACATATACCACGTCTCCGCGTCATTATTTCAGAGAAAAGGTTGGCATAGAAAAGCCTGGTACTTGTACATAAATCTCAAGATGAAAAGAAAAGCTCACCTGCACATCAGTCTTTAAGAGTAGCTCGCAACTGGCATCCAGCACACATAGTTAATGCTAGCCTCAATCTAGCAGGTATGCTTCCCTTGTGATAGCTTATTTATCATTCACCAACTCTGAGGAAGGCTAATATCAGACACTCATTTGCTGGATGAGCTAACTGAGACTCAGGTAAAATCAGCTCTCCTCTACCAAGTGGTGCTAGGGCTAAAGCTGAACTCGGCAGCTGGCCTCTGCTTTTAATCAGGAATGATCCAGGACTCTCATTCCCACTGTCAGCAGTGCACACAGCCTTCCTCTCTCTGCACACAGACATTGTGCTTTGCCCTGGACTGATTTCCCATTGATTCATTCAGCGAGTCTTAATTAACCTCTGTCTGTGTATCAGAGCAGAGCGCAGGATGCCAATGTTCTGTAGGGAGGGCTGTTTCTTGAACACACACACACACACACACACACACACACACAAGTTGATGGCCACACGAGGTCCTACCCAGTCAGGGAGATACACTACAATAGGAGCTGCAGCCTGTATAGACACAAGGCCCTGTGGGCATGCACAGGAAAGTCAGAGAATCTTCTCAGTGGAGATGACACTTGAATTTGACCTGGAAGCTTAGTTAGGTGAGGACATGTATGAAAAGCAGCCTGTGGTATACTTTTGGTGCATGTGAGGGAGTGGGGCACACACATGTATGTATGCGAGCATGGATATGAAGGCCAGATGGGAGCTCACCAAACAGGTCAGGCTGGCTTGCCAGGGACTGCTCAAGTCCACTTCCCCAGCACTGGGACTACAGTGCTGCCACTGTCTCTCCTTTTAAATGTGAGTTCTGAGGCTCAAGGTCAGGCTACTTTCATGTCCCAAAAGAAGTTCACATACCTCAAATTGTCTGACATCAGAAGGCTACCTGTGGTTGCTGTCCTCCTGCCCCAAAGGATACATCCTAACTAAATGAGTCTCTCTTCCCACACATTCTTTCCCTGAAATTCCCTCCTCCTATGGCCCAGGAATCAGACACTCTGACTGCAGCCTGGTTTTCTTTCTCTGAGGTCTATAAGAAGAGACCTAGATGCTGCTTTGTGAGCTAGAACTTTCATCAGGGCCCCTGCCATGCTGTCTGCCATTCTGTTTGTAAGTCTATAGTGTTAAGAACTCATAATAAACTTTTTATACAAAGGGATAACAATTTCAGTGTCTCCCTTGAACCCCAGGCCTGATTGATACCTTTCAAATATTACATCCTTTGAAGCTCTGTGTCACCTGACCAGAGACAAGACAAGCCTTACAGTAGCTACCCGCAGATTGATGGATCAGCCTTTCCTTTATCAAGCAGGTGGCAAGCAGCAGGCAGAGAAGCTGGCTTCTGACGTTGCTTCAGGCAAAGAAAAACTAAGGAAGCAGGTTGGTGAGGAAAGGTAAGGTCTGTGGGCCTGGCTGCTGGTGGGGAGTGGATGCCCATAGAACACACTAATTTTCAGAGGATATGGAAGGTGCTGGAGCCAGGAGTAAATACACAGAGTGTCAAGGGTGGGGGGAGGAATATTTCTAGAAAGTAAACATTCCATTGCTCTCTGCTTGTGGACCACTGAGTCACTGGTGAGGAGGGCTGTCCTGGTCTGGGGCCTTGAGCCTTGAATCCCCCTCTGCCTAAATAGAGTTATGATTTTCCTCTTCCAGTGTAGCTTCCAACACAGCACGTATTTTTTTTTGCCTTTACCTTCCTTCTTGTCTTTCCAGAACCACTTAATCTCTCCTAAAGTGGCAGCTCTGAATCTCTGTTTATTTTTCCTCCTGAAATGAGGGTTGACGGTACTGACCGAGCAGAGTGAGTTAATGCTCTTCAAGCTAATAGACATGTCAGGTGTAGGTCGCACACAGCAAATGCTCACGTTACCTTAGTGTTCATGTGCTGTCCCAGCCGGGGCCACAGAACTGACTCTTAGAGCCTTGGTGCCTAGAATAAGCTAAGGGTACACAGGACACCAGACGCTTGAACCACTGTGCGGCTGGCTAGATCCTGGGCCAGACGCCCAAAGACGCGAAACACTAAGGAGGCAGTGGCGTCAGCTTAATAGCTGCTGTCAAGGATGGAAGTACTCAATTACAGCCTAAATAGTATTTCATGGGGAAAAAAATAAATTAAAGCCATGCTACTCATCCCTCACGGTCCAGTGAGACAATTCAACAAAATAATTGCTGAAACCTGGTGTCAGAGTTGAGAAAGGGGTCCTGGTGTCTGGCTGGCTATACACTGGAATGAGTTACCTCCTGCCTGGAGACCCCAAGACCTGGCTTCCACACGGAGGAGGAGTTTGGTGTCTGCTGCCTCTATACCCTTGCTTCCCCATTCAGGGTCCTTTCCATACTCTTTGAAGATCACATTTCTGCCAGCGGTAGGAAGAGGTTCTCAAAGTGGTTATGAGAGAAGGAATCAGTGAGATGTCAGAGGTGGAGATGCTCGGAGTGGGGGTGTTACAGTCACAGAGAAAGCCACCTTCCCAAGGGAGAAGGGAGCAGAGGAAGGCAGGGGCTGGTGTCCCATGAGCCTTGTGGACCGAGGGCTGGGCACACCACCTGGCAGGACCCAACCCAATCCTCTAGGATGAGTAGTTTCTGTATGAGCTTTGTGTATGTCTTGCTACAGGATGAGGATGGGGAGGCAGAGCTGGAGAAACTTCTCTCTGTTCCCACGAAGTCCATCTCCATCCTGCTCCACCTTACTGCACCTCAGCCAGCCTCTCTCTCTCTCTCTCTCTCTCTCTCTCTCTCTCTCTCTCTCTCTCTCTCTCTCGCTGTCCCTTCATTTCCATCAGAAGCATCCAGGTGCCCAACAAGCACTAACTTTCCCACCTCTGTGAGTTTTACAGTCACTGTGATACAGTAACTAGCTTAATGGAAGAATGATTTATTTCTGCTCACACATGGGTACAGGGGTCTCACTCTACAGTCTTCTGGGCCCTTGATGAGGAAGAGCATCATGGTGGAGAAAGCATATGGCAGAGGTTACTCATTCTGTGTGCACAGGAGAGAGAGGGAGAGAGAGAGAGAGAGAGAAAGAGAGAGACAGAGAGAGACAGAGACAGAGACAGACAGAGAGAGACAGAGATAGACACACACATACACATACATACACACACACAGAGAGAGAGAGAGAGAGAGAGAGAGAGAGAGAGAGAGAGAGAGAGAGAGAGAGAAACAGACAGACAGACAGACAGACAGACAGAGACAGAGACAGACAGAGAGAGACAGAGATGGACACACACATACACATACATACACACACAGAGAGAGAGAGACAGAGACAGACAGAGAGAGACAGAGAGAGACACACACATACACACACACACACACACAGAGAGAGAGAGAGAGAGAGAGAGAGAGAGAGAGAGAGAGAGAGAACAACCAGGTAGAGTTTCAGAAGGCACCTCCCTAGCGATCTACTTCTTCTTCTAGGCTCTGCCTCCCACCAATACTGTGCTCCCCTTGCTGTGTGACTTGACAAAAAGCAGCTTAAGGAAGGCAGGGTTTGCTCGGGCCTGGCAGACAGAACCCTGGCAGCTCTGTAAGACTGTGTCCACAGTCAAAAAGGCAGAGAGAGATGGGTGCTGATGCCCAGTTTGCTCTGTCCTTTTTATCAGGTCTGCAACCCAGCCCGTGGGCTGGTGCTGCTTATGCTCCCAGTGAAACGTATCTGCCTAAACAGACCTTTCTGGAAATGCAATTGTAGATGTACCTAGAGGTACGTGTAGTGGCTTGAATGAGAAATGTTTCACATAGGTTCACAAATTTGATCACATGGTCCCAGGTTGGTGGTGTTGCTTTGGCCGGGGGAGGGGATGAGGATGGGACCCTTAGAGGTAGTAGAACGCCTCCTGGGAGGAAATATGTCACTAGGGACAGAATTGAGAGCCCTTAGCCTCACTCCTTCTCAGCTTCCTGCCGCCTGCTGCTGTGCCTTCTCTCCATCACAGACTCTCCGGAACCATAAACTAAAATAAGCTATTTCTTCCATGAGTGACTTTTGTTTACAGTGCTTTATCCCAGAAGTAGGAAGACTGCACAGTAAGAAACACTGTAGGTTTACACAGGGATTGAAAAACCTAATCAAGTTGACCATAAATACCAACCACCACATAGCACTCAGTGATGATCAAAAGAAGGGGCCCATCTCTGCCTTGTGAGACATCACTGTGAGAGCCACCAGACACCAGGCTCAGGAAAGAGACAGGAAGACAGTCTGTGCTGAGCTAATACACGGAAGTTTCAAAGAGAGCCAAAGGTGGACTAGGCAGAGTGGAAGGCCCGTTAGACTCCCCAGGGTGTCTGTTCTGCTCACACTGCCTGACACCCGGGCCTCAATCAGAGGAGGCTTAAGTGTTTCCTTGGGACTTCAAGGAAAAGATGTTGGGCCAGGGGCAAACACACTAGAAGCAACTTGAACCAGGGATTAGGTTCATGTGTCTGCAGCACTTGGATGCTGATCACACTTGGGATTCAGTGACTAGGTAGGCTGCTAGCATGGATAGGCTGATTTGGGGTTGTTTAATCCAGCTCCTTTATGAGACAAAATAGAGCCTTGGGGTTCACTGAGGTGAGTGAATACCCCAGGATGAAGCTAAGCTATGCTTGGAGTCAGGCATGTTTCCAGAATCATGTACTAGAAAGCCTAGGAGAAAATTTGTCTTGAAAACACAGGAGAGGATCATCTTGAAGCTGTGTGTGTGTGTGTGTGTGCGCATGTGTATACTACTAAGGAAAACCTTAGTTGTCATTTTCTAGGCACCCTCCATCCAGGTTTGTTGAGACAGGTTTCTTAACTAGCTCACCAAGTAGACCGGGCTGGCTAGCCAATTAATTCCAGGGATCCACCTGCCTGCTTCCCCAGGGCTGGGATTGAAAGTGTACCCCATCATTAAGCTTTTAAAATGGGAGTTTTGGAGATCAAATTCAGGTGCTTGTGTTTGCAATGCAAGTAATTGCTTTACTCACTGTGCTGTCTCCCCGGTCCAGAAGCTGTTTTGCATAACATTTTTCATATGGGTAACCAAGCACCAAGTGACTACACCAGGAAAGAGAAGGGAAGGGCTGACCCTGGCCGGGGAGGGAGAATGAAACCTTGTGGCATCTCTATGGTTTGGTATTCCTAGTCCTCTTCCACATGTTTCCATGAATCGTGGGAAGAGTCAAGTCCTGATGAGCTCTTACCACCATGAGCCCTTCCTCTAGACTAGGCAGTCCAGCTCTACCTCTGCCAGGGTCCCATGGAGACAGATAAGAGGGCCAAGACAAGCCCCATCATGTCTGTTCATGGCTCAGAGATTCTGGGCTCTCTGTCTCTGCTCAGTTAAGACAACCAAGAAAGCAATTTCTAGTCAAGAGACCAAAACATGCTAGTGCCAGGCTCTGTTACTGCAGAGAACACACGGAAAGACAACACTCCTTAGAATGGGGTGCTATGTGTGATAGTAACTGACTGCACGCAGAGACCAGACTAATTCATGCAAGCTTCGGAGTGTACTCCAAAGGTCTTGTGAAAGGACTCTCTCCCATTGTGTGTTGAAGGCCTCTGACCTCTCAAGGCCCCCTTTCTTGTGCCTTGGTGACAGGTGTCACAAACAGATTAAAGACGTTTGTTTGAACAGCTTTGGTGGCTTGGTATCTGTTTCATGGCTGCCGGGCCAGCTGAGCAACCTTTCCTCTTAAAAGTTTTCTCTTTCTTTCTCCTTTTCCTCTTGAGACCATTTGTTCAGCACTCTAAGGTTGTAAGTTCCCTTTACAACAGGGCCAGATGACAGGGATGGCCATGGACCACTTCAGTCTCTATTTTCGTAAAAGGGTCTGTGGTACCAGAGCCTGGAATTAGCATGTTTGGTCTCAGTGCTAGAAACTGAGCAGCTCTTGTAATCTCAGGGTAGATATGTGACTAAGTGGGGGTGCCTCACGGGAAATGAAGTGAGATTATTTGATTCAATAGAGTTGATACTGCTTCTTTAATATGACAAGGCCAATAGATAGCAGGTTTTTACAATATCAAACAACATGAAAAAAAAAAAAGACTTCTCTGTCCTTAAGCCCCACTCGTTGTTTTCCTCCATTGTGGTGTGTGTGTTTAAGTCAGAGGTCAACTTTCACTGTAGTTTCAGAGACACCATACACCTTGTTTTTGGAGAGGTTTCTCACTGGTCTGGAACTGTAAGCTGACTGACCAGAAAGCCCCAGAGACCCACCTATGTCTACCTCTCTACTACAGTATTACAAGAACACACCTTTTTAGCTTTTTAGTTTTTTAACTTGGGTTCTGTGGATCCTAACTAAGGTCCTCATGCTTTTGTGGAAGGTACTTAGTTCACCGAGCTGTATCCCTAGTTCTAATATCTACCTTTTAAATATAGAAACTGGGGGTTAAACTCAGGCTCCCAAGCTTGCAAGGAAAGCAACCTTACTGGCTAGGTTACCTCCCCAGCACTTCATCTTTTAAAGGGCCCATAGGAATGGAATGGGGAGAATGATATATGGAGTAAGAAATGGGGTACAGGCCAGGAAGGGGTGGAGGCATCTGGTATAAACTTCGGAAACATTAATGACACAGGTTTTATCTTCATGAGCCTGTCTCTGCTGTCTGGTCTTATACTTATTCACCTGTTTACTTTTTCGATATCCAGTGGGCTCAGTGACCATCTATAACCATTCCAAGGAATCACTGCTTGCCTGGAGGCTGTTTTTATAAAGACATCCAACTCACTGTGCTCTGAGATAAACTGTGTAATCCCTAGAACACAGACAGCTGATAGCCTGCTGCAACCTTCATTTCTACACTTCGCTCAGCAATAAAGCGCCGATTCTTGTTGAAACCAACAAGAGTTTGTGAAGTCCATTATCCCCCTTCTCCCTTCTTCTGTTTGGCTGCCTGGAACGTAATGCTATAACCTCACTTTGGTCCACAAGAATGGAAACCCTATGTAGAGAAACAGAGAGTTAAAAGAAGTATGGGTATTCCATAGCTTCAAGGGGACATTATATTGATGCACACATGCTCACTTGCTTTCGGGTCACTCTTAGGACATTGTCCTACATGTCTATGAGGTTATTTTATGTGACAGAATAAACTTGTGAGATTAAGCCAATCAGACCCTGGTGACTCTCTGCTGCTTAGAATCCTGACAATGAATCCAGCATCAATAATTCAGCTATGGCAAGGAAAAAGTAGGAATGGCCTCGGCTTACTGTTTAAGGAGAGGTATGCTACACACTATGGTAGGGTGGGAGCTTGGTGATGGCCACCACAGCAGGTCAGCAAGCGTCCTTCTGCACGCTGCAAGCCAGCTCTCTAACTGCTCACTGAAGAAGCATTATGATCAGTGGGGTTTATGGACTCATTTCTTGCTGTCTCTGTAAAGTCCTGTGAGAGGGATGAACTCAAGCTAGAGCTAGGGAAGCTGCACGGTGCGATGGGGAGTAGGTGGGATGGAAGAAAGGATATGGTTCTGCAAGGAGATATTGTCATCTGGAACATGACTGGGCTGAGAGGGTGCAGAGCTCTTCTATTAAAACACAGAAAAGCGACGGTTATATGACTACTTACATGAAGAGGTAATATGTTTGTCCTCCAAAGGTGATACCTCAGGGCAGACACCACACCCCTGGTACCGGCTGTGTATTAGGTTGGTCTTTTGTAATTTGACACAAACTAGAGTCACCTGGGAAGAGGGAACCTCAACTGACAAAATACCTTCCCTATACTGGTCTGTGGGCAAGTCTGTACAGGTTTTTTCGTTTACTGATTGATGTGGGAGGGCCCAGCCCACCACGGGTGGTGCCATTCCTAGGCAGGTGGTCCTAGGTTGGATAAGAAAGGAGGCTGAACGAGTCATGGGGAGTAAGCAGTGCCTTTCCATGGCCTCTGGTTCAGCTCCTGCCTCAGTTCTGGTCCTGACTTCATGACTGACTATAAACTATAAGAGGAACCACCCCCACTTGCTTTATGTTGTTGTTTTTGTTGTTTGGTTTTTATTTTTCTGTTTTGTTTTGTTTTTGTTTTTGTTATTTTGCAATAGAAAGCTAATCAGGACATCACTCTAGTGTGTGGCAGACTTTGGTGTCTCTGTGGACTTTGGCTTCAGGAAATCCCAATATTTGCCCGTCTCTGACATCCTTAGGCTTTAAACAATACATCCCTAGCCCTAGCAGAATATACTTGAAAGACCAAGTTTACTAAGAGGAAGAACAGCCTATTTTAGCCCATTCCTTCAAATTATTTAAGATAGTACTTCTAAAATAGATTTTTTTTATAAACAGAATCTGAGCCATTTATGTAGAGTGGCCGCATAGGGTACCCTCTTCAATTACCTTCCTTTCTGGGTTTCCTTATAGACCCATATACATAGAGACCATCTGACCCCAGCACATGAGAGGCTGAGAGCTCCCTGATGAAGGCTTGAGGTCTTCTCAGACTCTTCACTTCCAATCTTCATACCCTTTAGGGTGTGTGTAATCATGAGGCTAGTGGTGCGTAAAATGGTGCTCAATTGTAAATCAGACAAGTATCCCAGGTCCTTAGCACCCAGGAAGGGAGACTGCTAAAGGTCTATGAAAATCATTGTTCCTTCACCCAGGCTCTTTGCTCTGGTGCAGTCTGAGTAGAGGCCAGGCAAAGCTCTGCCAGTCAGCTGAGACTGGCTGTGCCTGACATGGGGCAAACTCTGAAGGCTTTGTTTCCTCTTTGTGTGTCTGGGGACGCTGGATCTCCACCTCTAGACTGGGCACAGAGTCACCTAAATGACTTTGTCAGTCAAGGCAGACATCCTTACCTCTCTTGAGAGCAATCAAATCAGAATTTCTGGGGTGATTTCTAGAAGTCTGAATTTGTGACAATCTTCCAGACTAAAGCAGGTCTCACCTAACATCTCTTCTTGTTACAAGAGGACAATTTGGGGCTTTTTTTCTGGATTCCAACTCTGAGAGGAGCAGGAGGAATTGGGCAGGGTGCTAGGTTCTTTATGTATTTCCTATTGTTGGATGCTCAGTCTGGCACTTTAGGGTCCTGCTATTCTCCTCAGTTAGGCAAGAGATAATTGGGTGTCAATTTCTGTCAGTAAATATCAGAGCTAGGATTAGAATCTTTTTCTGTCTGCCCTGACACCCTATTGCAATTACAAATTATCCAATATTTTCTTAAGGTCCAAACAATACATGTTTTATTTTTACTTTTAAATAGGAACATTCTCTTTTGTCTTTTTAGTTAGTTTATATAATTATACATACTGTGGGGATGGAAATATGGCTCAGTAGTTAAAAGGATTTGTTGCGCTTGCAGAGAACCCAGGTTTGGTTCCCACCTCCCACATTATAGCTCATAACCACTTGTGACTGCAGTTTCAGGGGATCCAATGCCCTTTACTGGACTCTGTGGGCACTAGGCATGCTCATGCTATTCATGCAGACATGCAGGCAAACATACATATAAAATTAAATAAATCTAAACATTTTCATTATATGTAATAGGATTACAGGTACACTCTTGTGGCTTTTATGTGGGAGCCAAGGATTTGAACTCAGGTCTTAATAACTTTACAAGTGTTCTTACCCACTGTTACTTCTCCCCACACCCCAAATAAAGCTTTCACTACATCCCCGTCATTTCTCAGAATGTAAGTGCCAAATGTTTGGATTGCACTGTGTTAAAATGTTTGATTTTTACCATTATTGTTTGAGTTGTTGACTTGAATCTCAGAAAAAAAAGTCAGTAAATGAGTTTGGCTTGGGATTAGGACAGAATTCCTAACAATTTCTGGAATTGTCCTTAATGTATTATATGTCTGTCATCCCCCCACCCCACATACATATTTATGTGAAGCAGTGTTCTCAGCACTGGTGATTATAAAATAAAAATATTGGGACCTCGAGATACGGCTCAGCAGTTAAGAGCTCTTATTGCTCCTTTAGAAGCCAGAGTTTGGTTCCCAGCACTTGTATTGAAGGTTTACAACCTCTCATAGCTTTCAGTCCAGGGGTCTCCCATAGGTACCCTCACAAATACATAAATAAAAAACAAACAAATCATTAAAAATGTCCATCTGCTCTGAAAAATATTGAAAATGCCTTATGTCCTGCACTATCAAATATTCAGCCAAGATTTAATTATTTATGTAAAAATAAACAAGCTCATCCATCTCATTAGCATACAAATTTGCTTTCAAGTCTAATAAATGTTTAAATTACATGTATACTAAATAATTGTTTTAAAATCCCCTCATGGTTTATTATCAGTTACTAGATGATTTATATACCAATTTTTATCTATGTACCTGGAATCTTTTAAAATTTCTCAGGCGAAAAAGAGCTCATAAGTTGAGGATATTTGAGAAGCTCTGTTCTAAGAGATATAGATACAACACCATCCAAGCATTCAGTGTGAGATGGTTGACTAATCAGGTTGTCTGAACAACATGCTACATAAATAAATAACTTTTGTTTTTAATGAGTCTAACATCCAAGTATTGCATTCATACTTCACAACTACAGAACAGGGAGCACAGGGCAATGAGGCAATGAGGTCGCTTTCCCCAGGGTCACTCTGCTAGGGAGACTGGGGCAGAAGAGACATCTGAAGGAACAGACATGATGGTCTGAAGTCAAGCACAGGTGGGCCTGTGCTGTTGGCTAGTTCACATTAGAAGCTGTAATGTTTCTACTCAAACAAAGGAGAAGGTGGGGGTGTCTCTGGCTACAACTGCATCCTGCATCCCTGGAAGCCTTGTCTGAGCAGGGATTAAGCTGTCTTCCCTCCTCCCCCATAGCATCATGCCAGCATGTTCTGAATGCCCTTAGACTACCCAGAGAGAGAGTCCCTCCATGGAGAGTCAGAACTGTTGTACAGAAAACAGAATGGTTTAGAGCTTTCTTTCCCTCACATATAAACAAGCAAATTATCACCGTTCAATATTCAGGCAACAAAAGTAATCTCCTTCCTGTTGAGTGGAAGATAAGGGATTTGAGAATCGCCACTGGGGGAAAGACAGAAACCTGCATTAAAAGTTTATGTGAGACACAGTCAAAATGCTGGTGTCTCACTCATGAGGGAAAAATTGCAGTGGAATGGAGAAGGAAGGGCCAAAAAGACGTGACAACACTTAATGCCACAGTCAATGCCATCAGACAATGAGTGTATTCTTTCCAGATGCACACTTTGATATTACTGGGGGAAAGAAAACCTGCAATTCTCAAATCTGCTTCTGTCTTAAATTAACATGTTCTGTTAAAATGGAAATTGAAGGCCTACCATAGGAGTATTCATTTCTGAGTAATGTAGCATCACTTCTGACTTCAGTGTGTGTTTGCATATGTGCGTGGGTATGTGTGTGTGTGTGTGTGTGTGTGTGCATGTGTGTGTTGTGTATGTGTATGTATATATACGTGTGTCTATGTGTATGATGTGAATGTATGACGTATGCGTCCTCGATGTAATTTTGTGTATGGTATTTGTCTATGACGTATTTGTGTATAGGTAGATATGGTGCATGATATATGTGTGTATATACGCATTATAATGTATGCAGATGATATGTGTATATGCCTATGTAAGATGTGTATGTATGTATATGTTGTATATGTGTGTATGATGTGTATATGATGGATGTGTGTGTGTGTGTGTGTGTGTGTGTGTGTGTGTACATGTTCATGCGTGTAAGTTCGGGTGTATGTGTGGAGGTCAAAGTTGAACTCCAATGTTGATCCTTATCTTCTACCTTGTGTGTTGATAGCGTTCCTGTTTGCTGACCTGAAAGCTTTGAGGATTCTTCTGTGTGTGCCTCTCGTCTCAATGTAGAAGCACTGGGATTGCAGACATGAGCTACTGTACCTGGCTTTCCATGGATTTTGAGGCTATTCAAGTCCTCACACATACTCAGCACGTGCTTTCCTCAGCCCTGTATCTGTCATTCTCCGTCACAGCACACATTCAAATTCATCCATTACCCTTTGGAAGCTGCAACTACGACTGTCCCAAAGTAGCCTGCTCTCCTTGGCATTGTGTGTAGATATTGTTTTGAGGGGCAGGGGTTTGGGTGGGTACTGAGTGCCTGTCTTCCTCCTTTATTCAAGTTAATCTGGAAAACGTAAATGAAAAATCCTGGAGGAAGTCGTGTCTGCAAAGGCTGATTGAGACATCAGTCCTTTAGTGATGTGGTGTGGGTGGAACGTCGGAGGCCCAGTGCCCTATTACAATGTATCTTGGGCTATCTTTATCTTCCTAAGGATCTTCCTTGCCCCAATCCGTGTCAGACCTGACATTTTGTCACTAACGGATAAAGCCAAACTCAACATTCTAATAGACAAAAACAGTTTAGAATGTATTAACTTCATAAAACCCCAGTTTTCCACCAACCAGGGGGCTAAAAGTGTTATCAGGCAGCATCCAAGGTCCATAGTTGAGATTTTCTCTGATTTCCTAATCACCTACTTAATGTTTTCACCAGTGTATTTGAAAAACATTTGAATATATATGTATATTTCTATAACTATGAAAACCTCATAAAACTATTTCCACATTGGACCATGAAGTTTAGGGTAAGCTCAATCTATGTTCCCATGTCATCTGTGTTCCTTGGTCACGGTCACTTATCCTTGGCTCCAGAAGGAATCCATCTTGTATTCCCTTTGAGGTGGGGCTGTGTTTTTGTGTCAACAAAAGCAAATTCAAACAGAAATGAAGGGAAGACACAGGGGAAAACTTCTCTGCCCCTCTGTTTAGGAAAAAAAATAAGTAAATAAGAAAGAAAGAAAGAAAGCAAGCAAAGGAAGATAAATAGGTTTGAGGCTTACTTGGAGAAATTACTTTTAAAGTTATTGTGGGAACTAAGGAAGCCAACTGTGTCCACAGAGTTCATGAGAGGGCTTTCTGTGGCATGGGCTTAAAGTGAGCAGTGGTCACAGTTGTTTCTGTTGGGTATTTCCTGCTGGTGTATCCTTGGAAGTACTGACAGATTTGAAAATGATGTACTCCATACTCTTCCAAACGATATCTTGCCACTTTGTTTTTAGAATTGACTCAGGTGCTGGAGATATGGCTTTGTTAGTAAAGTGCTTGCCATGCAAGTATGATTGACTGGGTTTAATCCCTTGAATCCATGCAGAGGAGCCAGGTGTGGTGGTGTGTGCTTCTAATCCTCATTCTAGGAAGGTTGGAGACCCTTGGGCTCCCTGGGTTCCCTGGGCTCCCTGGCCAACCAACCTAGGCAAATTGGTGAGCCACTGATCAAATGAAAGACCCTGTCTAGAAGTAAAAACAAAGAAAACCAACCAACCAAACCAACCAACCAACCAACCAACCAAATGACATGGATGACTGCTCAAGACGCTATTTGAGTTTAACCTTTGGCCTCCATACATATGTTCGTAAACACACACACACACACACACACACACACACACACACAGACTCTGTGTGGCCCTCCAAGAAGCCCCTTCAGGTTTTTTTTTTAAATTTCTACTGCCTCTGATCATCTCAACTGAAATTAAAATGTAGTCTTAGTCACCCTGGTCAGTAACCATCTACACAGTGAGATTGCAAGCCCCTGAAGACAAAGATGAGGTTACCTGTCAATCTTGCATTCCTCATGCTTGTCCAGAGTTCAGAGAATGGAAAGCAAAACATTTTCCTCCCCAACAAGAATTCCTTCCTGATAAAGGTGCTTTGTGACACTAACTTAATCCAGATTAATTTGGTGGAAACCCTTCCTTTCAAATCTTGGTAAACTCCAAAGCATGAGTCAGGACAGGTAAGGGCTCTCTTTTATAATCCTAATGCTGAGGAGGGTGTAGACAAGGAGATGGATCCTCAGGCTTCCTGGGAAGCCAGACTATGCCAGTTGCTGAGCTCCAGGTCTTTTCTTCTGTGGCTTCCATTGTGCATACTTCCTCAATGCAAGAACTGTGTCCCCGTCTCCCTCCTTAGCATAGATGTATGTTCATTCTTATATTTATGTCCATAAGCATTAGAGAGTCTGCTAAGTACTGGGAATTTAGAGCTCCCAGGGGAGTGTCATTGCCTGGTTGACTCTTTCCTTCTCTCATCTCTCTCTGAGATTGTCTCAAAGCACTAACTCATGTGTACTAGTTCATTTTAATTATTATCTTGAAGTAGCCTAGAGTCACCTGAAAAGGGAATCTCAATTGAAGGATTGCCCTGATCAGATTGGCCTGTGGGCATGTCTGCAGGAATTTGTTCTGGTTATAGATACGGGAAGGCTCGGTCCACTGTGGGCACCATCATCCTGGGGCAGGTCATCCAGGCTGTATTAGAAATCTATCTAAGCATGAGCTTGAGCATTGCTCCTTGAGTTCCTGCCTCAACTTCCCTCAATGATGGGGCATCATGGAATAATTGTATGCCAAATAAACCCTGGCCCCCTCTAAGTTGATTTTGATTAGAATGTTTTATTACTGCAAGAAAATGAAGTTAGAACATTATATTTTCTTTAGCATTGGAAACTTCCAGCTCCATTCTTTACAAACGCACGGCTGTATATTCAACAGAGCAAAGCCATCTCATCACATGACACTATCCTTAGAAAAAGGTACCTTTCCTATTGAATTTCACAGAATTTGCAGTTTCCAGCATGGAACCCTCTCTAACAAAGGTCCTCTGTGGGATTTAGGACTTTTCTTTAAGAAAAGAAACCTCAAAGTTGCCATGTGGGGAGAACAGTGGGAACTCCAGAAGCCCCAATGAAGTTCTGGGATGGCTTGACCTCACTGAAGCATAGAGGGGCAGAGGGATGCACCAAAAGAATGGTTTTCAGGATCACCGACTTCCTCCCGTCATGCATAGAAGAGACACACAAACAAAGAGCCGAGAAAGAACCAGGGAGCCAGGGAGACAATGCCAAGCCATGCCCCTGTCCGTACACCATTCAATTTGCAAACACTTCTTGGTTTTTAATAAAGCCATCCACCAGGCACCAGGGATACACAGATGAGAGAGACATGGCCCTTTCCCCAAAAAGCACTTATATCTGCTAGAAAAGTACAAGGCCACATGCATTACAACAGTTTCTTGTAGACACTCGGGTATTTGAGAATGTATCTTTGTGCTCTACCTCCGAGTTCAATTTGTAAAACAGAATTTATTATTAGTTCTTTGAAAACTTTTGTGTGATGTATTTTGATCATATTTACCCCAACTCTTTCTAGACCTCTCCCCCATCCCCCATCTTACCAGGGCAAAACTGACTCTCACTCTCTCTCTTCCAGCTGCCAACGGTTACTAATAAATAGCTTCCTTAGCTAAGGGTAGAATTCCATGCCCAACTCCTCTTTCTGTGGTGAGATTTGGTCGGGATTGAGCTTGCACAAGTCAAGTGCCTGCTGTCATAACCACTGTGTTCATTGGGCAGCTGTTCTGCCGTGTCTAGCAGCTATTGTTTCCTCGTAGTTAGCCACTGCCCCTGACTCTCACACTCTATGCCTCCTCTTTCCATAGTGATCCCTGAGCCATGGGAGGATGGGGTGCAATACAGACCTCTCACCTGGTCTCCTCTTCTCTGCACCTTGATCAGGTCTCTGTGCTAATCACCACCTACCGGTAGAAGCTTCTCTGATGAGGGTTGAGAGATGCACTGTCCTATACGACAAGTCATTGCCAACCAGTTTAATGCTGGATACACTTTGCAGAGTCATACTGATAGATTCTTGCCTAGGGTCTATGACTTGGAACTATGTGTGATCCTCTGCTCTAGCTTTCTGAAGGCTATGTACCCCACGTCTACTTGTCCTACCAAGGGAGCCCAAGTCAGGTCTCAAGCTGCTCCTGACTATTCTGCTGCAGTTTCCAGGCCCTAGCTTGAGACCCATCAGAAAGTACAGAGGAAACAGTTTCACAAGTTGTTTCCTGGCTCCTTATAAGCAAACAGTGATTATCAGCTTAGGGAGACCAGAGTGGCCATGAATTGATCAACATGAGTGGAGATCTGAGAGGAAGAGATGGGGTGCGGCCTCCATGCCCTATCTGCTGCTACAGGTTCTGTCTGCTTTCCCATTGAGTCCATTTAAGGTTTTCGCTCTGGCCTCCTGAACATCAGCTCTCCTGTTCTTTGTGCCAATCCTCATGCCAAGCTTGAAGCTGCCAAGTATTTAAGTCTTCGGGGAAAATTTTTATTACACAATAGTCCTCTGATCCCTTAGGCTCTTTGCTCAGGAAGATGAGGAGCAGGGAGAGACATAAAGTTCTCAGGGCTGGACAAACAAGTCTGGAGATGGCTGCCAAAGCCGAAACAATGGTCTCTGCCTACCGTACGCACTCCTCAGTTATCTGAAAGTGGGACAGGGATAAACAAAAGCATTAAACTACAAAGGACAGAAATGCTACAAAAACCTGGCACTATTGAGTGCCAGGAACCTTGTAAGGTGCTGGGCACATAATGAAGACAAGACTTGGGACTTCTCTTGCAGGAATCCATGAATATACTACCCAGAAGGAAGGGTACACTAACAGGTCACTGGTAGGAGAGCAGGCCATCAGTAGGGAGGGAAGGTTATCCAGAGAGAGGGTATGCTAACCAGAATGGAGAATATGTTAAACAGAGAGGTGTTGTTAGCTCAAACCTGACTGTTCCCCAGAATCATTCCAGTTGTTTTGTACATATGTGGATTCCCAGCTCCAACATAACAAACTGGAATCTTCTCATCTATATGTCCGTTGCCTCTGCATTTAATGAGTTTTCATCCTGATTTCTACAACCATAATAGTCACCGTCCTTCATAGAGGAACCAGAAGTAAACACCATTGCTTCCCAAGAGGTTTCCCTTACTGTGTGCTCAAGCTTCACAGAGGAGGAAGGGTCAGAAGTGAGCCCCCAGGATTGCAGACAGGCAAGTTAAGTGCATGGGCTGATGAAAAGGGAGAAGGGCCCTTGAAAGTAGAAGGGCCCATCTCAGTATAATGCGCATGCGCGCACACACACACACACACACACACACACACACACACACACTTCAAAAGAATATTTAAAATATTAAGTGTAAATCTGTCATATGAATTTGTAAATTTGAATTTCAAAATTTTTATTTATAAGTAAGAGCAGTGAATCACAGATTAGTTAGTCCAGAAAACTGTATCAATGATTCAAAAGTCCAGTTTGAGCCACTTCACCAAAAATCCATGAGCAAAAGACAAAGATGAATGTATCATGTCAAAATATGACAGAGGGTGGGTGACATGATTTAGCAGGTAAAGGCGCTTGCTACCAAGCCTGATGACCTGAGTTCAAACTCCAGAACTCACATATTACAAGGCAAGAACTAACCCTTGTAAAATGTTCTCTGACATCTATGTGAGTACTGTGAAATGTGCCCCACTATATGAATACATACATAAAAATAAATAAATGAATAAATAAATAAATAAATGTAATTTTAAAAGATATCAAAGATATTAGGGGTAGGTTTAGGAGATAAAATTTAATAGGAAGTCATGAAGGGAACACATAATTTGGAATATAGTCTCCTGAATTAAATGAAATTTTAAGCTTTTAAACTAAATAAACCTTGTGGGAAAAACATTACTACAAAATGATTCAATGTTAGGGATTCAATTAATATTATTTTTTATATGACCAGATTAAAGGAGAAGTAATTTGTAACTATTTCTTTGGAATGATTAAAAGTCATCTAATAGAAATTTAACATCATCTACTATGCAAGACAGAAATAGGATGATATATCATTAATAAAATAAAGAAGATGCATTCAACACAATGATGGAAGTATTTACAAAATAATATTGAAAAATAGAAATGCTCTACTCTCATTAAAGTCAAGAGTCAGAGGAATGAACGCTATTTCCCATCAGGATGTTTTTTCCAGGAGTGTTAGCCTGTGGAAGGAAAGGGAGTGGAGGAATAAATAGGGAGAAAACTGTCATTACTGTGCATGCAAGCCTATTTACAGACCAGAGGCACTCAACTGAACAACTAATTAAAACGAAGTCAAACAAATTGGATTTCAGGAAACAGCTGGTTTCAAACCAAACATGTTGAAAATCAATAGGTTTGAGCCTGGTTATTTATAAAATGTAAGTGGATCCTATCACAATGGCTGTGGGATGGTTCAATACCTATACACAGAGATGCCACTGAAATAGGTCAGAAATCTGTGCAGAAAATGTCGAGATAGTGACTTATCAAAAAGTAGTGAAAATGTGAATGAGTGAAGAGACATCACACACTGTTTTGAGTGCAGCTTTAACACTGAAATGTTAGACTGGTACAGTGAATTCACTCAGGTGTGCAAGGCTGGCAGTTCTGGAACATGAAAGAGAGGATGTATATGTGTGTGACTCCTCTTATTCTTGGATATGTACATCTGTATAGTTTATATCTCTATGTCTATATATTTGATTACCATCTTCCATATCATTTCTATTATCTATGCACATACCCATCAATTATCTATTTTTAATCATTCATCTCTGTTTTATCTATCAATTCTTTATTATGTGATTATCTTTGTATTTATCTATAATGGGTCAATCAACCCTCTATATATCTAGCAATCATCTCTCTGTGTACTTATCAACCATTTATCTTTATATCATCTATCTCTATCATCTATCCACCAGTTAATCATCTTTCATCTATCTGTCTTATCTCTCATCTATCAACCAATCATGTATCATCTTTGTATCATCTATCGCTTGATATTGAATTCAGTAGCTAGATCTAAATTGACTACAAAAATTGGTTGTTAATGCTCCAGAGTGAAAAGATTAAAGCCACAATAGGGATGAGATTGATGCAGTAGTGTATAGAATACAAAGAGAAAGGGCTCAAAGGCCCATCTTGATGAATACCACCATCCACAAGAGATGCAGGGTGGAGGGAGTAGCAAACAGGATAAAGACAGGAGGAAGATTCTGAGAGAGTCTCCGAAATCAAACAAGGCAACTTCAGGAAGTAGGTGGTAACTTTAGTCCACATAATAAGGCAAGATCAAGATGGAAGTGGGTTGATTTTATCTGGCTTCTGTGGAGGTCATAATCAGTGTGGCAGGAGTGAATGATGGTGGAGTACATTTATTCCAGCCTGTCTCAGGCTCAGAGAAAATTGATGAAGAGAGTGTGGAAAGAATGCTAGAGACAGAAGGTAGGGAGAAGGGATGCAAATACTCTTTCTGGAGCATGATGTACTGTGATGGTTTGTATATGCTCGTCCCAGGGAGTGACACTATTAGAAGGTGTGGCCTTGTTGCAGGAAGTGTGTCACTGTGGGGATGGGCTTGGAGATCTTCCTTCTAGATACCTGAGCATGCCCAGTCGGTTCCTGGCTTCCTTTAGATAAAGACGTAGAACACTCAGCATCTCCTGCACCATGCCTTCCTGGATGCTGCCACGCTTCTGCCTTGATGACAATGAACTGAACCTCTGAACCTGTAACCTAGCCCCAATTAAGTGTTGTCTTTTATAAAACTTGCATTGGTCATGGTATCTCTTCACAGCAATAAAACCCTAAGACAATCTACCCACTACAAACATGCCCTCACAGCAGCTGTAGTTGTCTGAACTGGACTTATATAAGAATGTGCCAATCAACAATCAATCACAGATCTGGGAGGGGCTTATGAGATCCTGCCCCCTCCTGCTGAACTATTGGCAACTGATAGATTCCTAGTTAGGGAACAGTGGTTACCTTCAGTTGTGTGCCTGTGAGCCGACCAGGCTGCAGTGAATAGCTCCAAAGCTGTGGCCACAGAGATAGTCCTGTGGCCTAAGCAAAACAAAAAGGCATAAACGTGGGAAAAGCACTCATAGGAAAAGGTGGTCTCCAGGGTAGAAGGGTGATAGGAAAAAGTGGTCTCCAGGGTAGAAGGGTGATAGGAAAGGGCGGAAGTGAAAGAACTGAACATATTATGTACGTACGTGAAATGTCAAAGAACTAGTTCAATCAGTCAAAAAGCTTGACAAGAATCAGAAAGGAAGGAAGGGAGAAAAGGAAGGAAGGAAGGAAGGAAGGAAGGAAGGAAGGAAGGAAGGAAGGAAAGAAGGAAGGAAAAAGAAAGAGAAAAGCCGGGACTGAGGAAGAACTTCAATGGGATTCTTGAGGGGCTGAACTTGAGCTCAAGCTAGGAGAGCTTTGCCTTGTGTGAAGTCACTAAGTCCCAATAAGTCTCATTTTCCTCATCAATAGAATTTCAGAAAAAAATTAAATCATTGTCACATTGTCATTTGCTAAAAACTACACATTACTATAAAACAGATGTTGGGGTCTGCCAATCTTCCAGGCAGCCCTACAACCTGTGTTGTGCTACCGATGTGGCAGCAAGATAGTAGGTTCCCCTATTTTTTCATGGCCTCCTCCATAGTGACAGTGTTTGATCCTGAGATGAGCTCTGTAACCGTCTTAACACAGAAACACAATCTGCTGTGTGCCCTTGCACTGACGTAAGGAAGCTGCTGGGGATGCCAAGGGATCTGAAACGTCTTGTAGTGTAATGCATTGTTTCAGCTGTCAAGGGAGGAACAGCATTCCCATTCCAGTCAAGCGAGGTGGCAGACTGTTTTCCTGTTTGTCTAAGTAGATGCCAACACTTAAACACACAGTGCTTTACTTCCCAGAACTCAGTTGCAAAGCACCACTCAACACACGCAACCCAGAGACAACTGGCACATGGCCCAGGCCAGCTGACGTCTCAATTGTCCTTTATTTCTATTATAAGGCTCTCAAATGACCACCAGGATATTTCTCAGACCTGCAATGGGACATTCCAGTGACAATGTTGAATGGTGGTAATGTCCCTCCCTTCTTCCACCCATCTCTATAGGGAGCATCTGCTAAGCATCTGTTAAATGTCAGGTACTTGTCCAGAACAAGGTGTGCAAACATGAATGAAATTGACTCCCACTCAAGGACTTCACAGTTTAGTGGAAAAAAAAAACAGAAACATGCTTTACACTTAATTTTAATATGACAAGATGAGAACTTTAGTAAACATGTGCTCCAAATTCTTTGGGAACCTGGATGGGGGTTCATCCAGAAACACAAGAGGTTGAAACTGTCAGGATCTGCCTGTCTTTAACTCCCAACAGTAGGCTTGGTAGTTGCTCATAGAACACAGTTGTATACAGTAGAAGTCCAACTAAAGCTTAGTAAAGAGTTGAATATAATAAAAAGGCTAATTACAGCTTTCTTAACCATCCTGCTATGAGTTCCCTTCCTTTAGAATAGCATGCTTTTTTTTTTTAAAATCAAGTATATGTCATATATGCGTGTGGTATATGCACATATTTGGGGATCTGTGTATACAACCATGCACACATGTTGAGGTCAGAGGAGGATGCTGGGTGAATTGCTCTAGCATTCACCACATCATTCTCCTGAGAAATGGACTCTTACTGACCTTACACTAAGCTGGTGGTCAGCAAGCCCAAGATATCCCCCCATCTCTATACCCCTTCCCCTGCACACACAGCCTATGCAGCCAGACCATGGCCAGCTTCTTATGTGGATGCTGGGATCCAAACTCAGGTCTTCCTGCTTGTACAACAGCATTCTCATCCACGGATCCATCTTTTTATCCCACTTCGATCTCCACAGGAGGTGGACCACCATTCTATTAAGTGTCAATAAGTGGATCAAAGACTGTTAAACCAAAAGTGTGGTCAAGGTCACTTACAAGAATTATTCCAGGCAAAAACTCAAAGAGCACGCAGGTGAGGGACAACACATGGTCACTGTCAACTTTTGAATCTCAAGAACACTACACAAAGAAATGAAAGGAATCTTTTTCTGAAGTCACCCTCACCTCAATTATGAAAGATCACTGGGGGTTGGGGGGGGGCTGTGTGGAGGTAGTATTGAATCCAAAACGGGACAAATGAGGCATGACAAGTCACTTATCTCAGTGAGGGCTTCAGACTTCATTTGTGAACTATGTAGGTCAGTGTTCTGCACCAGTCTAGGATGTATTTTTAGAATCAGAACATTAATGAAACCCCTAAATCCTTAGAGGATTCTTGAAGGAGCATACCACTTTGGGAGAAGCAACAATGTTGGGGGGGGTACAAGGGGGACAGAAATTCACCCAGGCACATTCTCTATTCCCTTTTGTGTGACTGTTGACACTTTTAACTTGGAGCTACAGAGGATCGAGGTAGGCCAATGAGGGAAACCAAAGAGAGAAGCAGTATTACAGTCCCCAAAATGTCTTCTCTTTCTATGTGTATAGCTATTCTGCTTGCATGTCTGTCTGTCTGTCTGTCTGTCTGTCTGTCTGTCTGTCTGTCTGTCACATTTGTGCAGTGCCTGTGGAAGCCAGAAGATCCCCTAGGACTGAAGTTACAGACAGCTATGAGTCACTGTGTGGCTGCAGGGTATTGGGCCCTGATCCTTTAGAAGGGCAAGTAGTGTTTCTAACCACTGCACTGTCTCCCCAGCCCTGTCTCCTTTTTCGACTGAAACAAACTCCAGGCCATCAGTACACTTGAAATTACATTCTCTGTGGGAGTAGCCCATGGTGAACAACATGGCTCTGTCTTGCTCACACAGCTGTACAAAGGACTGGGCTGAGCCCTCTTTCTGTGAATTGGCCTAGGAAAGCATGCTGGCCCTCCTGTAGGGCTCTGGGAAAGGCTGAGTCTGCTGGCTGACGGATTCATTGAAGAACACACGTTAAGGGTTTATTGTGCAGAACGGGATCCATTGGGTGTCATTCTCAGGACTCAAAGACTGTGTGGCCCACAGGAAGGTTGGCCTGGTGTGGCTTCCTGTAAGTTGCTGGCTTCACTTCATCTGAACAACTAAATGCAAAATATCCTGTTCTGAAAACCCCAAACAGCACAGCCCTGAGGACTCAGCAGGAGACAGACCATCCCTGACTGAGGTGCCCTGAGGGAAGGTAGCATGGTTGAAGCTGTTTACCTTCAGAGATCGCCGATAGAAGTTTGGCCAAGAAAGATGATTAGTCAAATGAATGAATGAATGAATAAATAAATGGAAAAATTAAAAAATAAATTAAAGATCCAAACACTGTGAGTCCAATACCAATCCCAGCTCAGCTGAGGGGGGAATGAAAACCTGTCTGTCTTGGCATCTCTTTGAGAGAGTGTCCGGGCTCTCCCGTCTCCTTTAGCCTCACTGTTGGCCAGTAGACCAGGCTCAGGCTCTGTCTTACTTGGTTGGTGGCTGATAGCTCTGTCCTATGCTCTCTGGTCTTTCCCAAGTGTCTCCCCTCCTCTGTATCCCTGCAACTGTGTGTAGTGTTCTCTCCTCACACAGCTGGGTCTCTGTTCTTCCTCTTTTTCCCCAAGACTCTGCTCAGGGCTCCCAGGTCCCACCCAGCTCCTCATTCACATGAGCCTGCTTAGGAATAGGAAGTAACCATCTCCCACATGTCTGAGTTCTTCTCCCACATGTCTGAGTTCTTCCCCCTCTTTTATTGACCAAATTCACACTGGAGGAACATCTCTGACCCCAACTTCCCATGCTGGAGGGATGGGCTTCCAGCTACAGCTTTATTGATTTTCAAAGGGTTTTCTTCTTTGTCCTCCATTTCAAAAACTAGACAAATAAACCAAGAAAGGGAACAGGCCAAGAGTAGCATTTTTCCTGCTTCCAGGGACCTTCTTTTCCACCCTGGGATTGTGGATCTTCCCTTGCCCAACTTCCCTATGCTCTGAGACACCTCTAAGTATTTATTCTTTGAGCCTTGATCTCACTCAACATCCCTCAGGATCTAAGTTCCTCTCCAGTTATGAACAGCCTCAGTCATCCTTCTCCCTTTCCCATTTCCCCCCTTCCCCCTCATTCCCCTCTCTATCTCCCTCTCAAACATGCATCAAAATTTCCTGATTCATAGCCCTACCCCAAGGCACCAGCTCAACTGGCCCCATCACATATAGAAAAGTCTTGGTTCTTCCAGAGACATAGCCACATGCTGTGTCTTTAGGTCACAGAACTCCGGTATATGTGAACAAGGTCAAGCCCATCTCTTTCCTGTCACCAATGACCTTCTCCTGTCACATTCCTCACACAGTCAAAGAGGGAGTATGGAGAGACAGGGCAATCACAACCTATGTTGAAAAACACAAAAGGAGCTAAGAGAATGAAAGCAGAGAGCAGATGGCCAGACTTATGAGAAAACAATGATTTATAATAATTTTATTATTCTAACCCAAGATGGGACAAAGTTGGTTAGCTGACTGTATTTAAAAAAAAAAACAACAAAATAAGTCCTCTAGACAAAGAATAATCTTTACATTTTTAAATGTCTGGAGGAAATGAATATTTTATAATGTGTGAAAATTGTATGAAATTCAAATTTTGGCGGCTGTAAATTGAGTTTTGCTGGCGTGCAGCCAGGCTCGCTTGTTTACTCAAGGTCCACGGTGGCTTTTGCAGCTGCCCCAGAGTTAGACGTCTGTGATGAGGACCATATGGCCCATAAAACCCGAGGTGTTTATTATTTGACTGTAATGTGTTGAGGGATGGTCCCCCACAAAGCCTTGTCCAAGCCCCTGTGCCTGGCCCTGTAGATGCTTCCTTATTTGGAAAAGCAGTGTTGGGAGATACAACTAAGGCTCCTAAGGGATCATCTTGGGTATTCTGGATGAACCCCTAAATCTAACGATTCGTGTTCTTGTATGACTCTGAGGAGAAGAAGGCAGGCACCCTGGAGATGCCTGTGTCAGTAGAGACCAGAGTCAGGAGGCTATAATCCACGCTAAATGTCCAGAGCTACCAGAAGCTGGGAAAAGCCAGTAAGGCTTTGTCCCCAGAGGGTCTGAGGGAGTGTAGTCCTGCCAACACCTTGATCTTTGGACTTTTGCCCTTAATAACCTTGACAAAATAGTTTCCCTTGTTCTGTAATGACAAGTAAAGAACCTCAGTGCTGTGGCCAGACACAGGGGTTCTCCATTCTTACACCTAGATAGAACTGTTCCTTAAAGTACGGCAGGAGGGATTAATAAGTTTATCTTATTAGGAAGGAGTTTGTCTTAACAATATGAATATGTAATAGGACATGGAGACACTGGGCTTTCATAGGAAGTCTTCCTGCTGTGTTCCAATTTGTCCTATGTATTGTTTTTGGTAGAGTCATTCCAAAATAAGTTTATATTGAGATGGATTACAAGGGCTGGAGAGATGGCTCAACAGTTAACTCTTCTGGGGAACCAGAGTTCAGTCCCCAGTACCAACACTGGGCTTGCACAATTGCCTGCATCTCCAGCTCTAGGGGATCTGACACCCTCTTTTGACCTCCATAAGCATTGGTACACATGTGGTATGTGCTCACATACATACATGTAAGTAGAAATAAAACACAAAATCAAATCTTAAACAGATGACTGAGCAAATGGAGCTGGACATCATGGCACCTACTTATACTCTTAGCACTCAGGAAGCAGAGGCAGGAGGATTGCAATCTCAAAGTCAGCTTGGGCAACCCAGCCAGTTCATAGCCAGCCTGGGATAAACAGCAAAGCAAAACAACCCTCAAACAAAAAAAGAAAAAGAAAAAAGATCCCCAACACAGATGAAGGGGGCTGAGAAAGCGTGGCCCACACAGTCAACCTCCTTACACGGAGGGCTGGGGTAGAGCTGAGAGTTCTAGTTCTAGTGTATTCCAGCGGTCAGGATCATTGGTCAGAAACAGGTTCTGGGAGCACAGTCTTTTGTTCAGACTTATAATTGTATCAGGACAGGCATTGGGGGACTGAGAAGGAGGATAGGGAAGCAGAAGAGACGTTTTCTTGAAGGAAACTGAAAACAGGCTTGGAGGAAGGTTGGGCACAGTCCCTTCAAGTCTAAGTTGATCACCTATTCCCTCATTTCCATTCTTACCATCTGCAGTTCACCCTCCCCAACCATGGGAGTAACAGCCATCTGGTGACTTGGTATACACACTCCTCTTTCCCGGTTTCCCCAAAGGCAGTCCTCGAGTCCAATGAACAAGCATTTGGTTAGGATGACGAGTCCTTCAAAGACTCTGACTCAGTCACCTCTGAGGTGATCATCCTGAAAACTGCAAAGGAAGGTTATACCAACCTGCACCCACCTGCCTTCATAGTGTGTTAAAGAAAGGGCAGGTCAGTGGCACAGGCAACCATACCATGGCCAAAGGCAAGGACTATGACAGATGGGCAGCCCCAGACTGAGGCTAGACAGAAGGGCGAATAGTCTCACCCCTAAGTGAAACTGTCCCCCAACAAAAGATAAACGGATACATTTATTATCTTACACTGGAAGAGGTTGGAATTGAACAAGTTTAATACTTTTACATTCTCTCTGTCCCAGTTACTGGCCATTATTAAGATGGCAAGGGGATAAGAAATGCAAAAAAAAAAAAAAAATTCGATAGCAGAGAGAGGTTTGGCTCATTGGCCAAACAATTCCCAGTGAGCATCAAAGTCCAAGTCCCCATGGGAACCAGCTTTAGTTTAGAGCTTGCTTCTCAAGACCTTGCATGTATATATTTACATGCATGTTTAAGCTCATGGGTTAGGTTTAAATGTTGTTTTACCAGTGAAGAATGGAATCTTGGCTATACAAAGGACCAAGTTGAGATCTTAGACCAATGAGGCAGGCAGAGAATGAGAGTCCCACTGGGACTTGGATTGGTGTCCCAATATCCTTTACTACCTCTGGATGGAACTCACTTCCAGGAACTGTTTCTAAGATCTACAGTGGCTAAAGACCTGGGCAGCTATGGGGAAAGTCCTGTGCAAGGTAGCTACCACATCAATACAATTTCCATCAGAGCAAGTGGGCCTGGAGAGACTCCCAAGGCTTATCAGCTTGTCTTAGTTCTTAGCCTTTTTCCTGGGCTGAATATACACATCATGTATTCCCAGGGCCCAGCTTACTAAAAGGGGATAGTCTAAGCAGCAAAAGGGCAGCTGTTCTTCTAGATAACAATGTATATTTAATTAGATAAATAGCATAACCAGAAATGGTCCTAAAAGGGGATGTCTCTATCTTGGGCCTCAGATGAAGTTCTAAGCTTAGAATCTGTTAATTTTGAGCAGCAATATTACAAGGTGGTTTTTATCAGCTCTGGGTGATTGCCATAGATTTTCAGCAATTAATTTTCGTTGCAATGCCTGCTGAGTCTGGTGCGGCACAGACGTTTGCAGTCTAATTTAATTGGTCAGCCTGAGCCTTGAAAGCTAACTATTCCCCAAATTAACATAGCCAGGCTGGCAGGGGAAACTGAGTTGAAAAGCAGGACTCTGTGGTCAGGTGAGCTGTGCTCTCTGCAGCCGTTCCCTCTACAAACTCAAATAGTTCTATGTTCCAGCCTGTGCTCTGTCGCCCATAAGCTGTGCATCTGAGGACCTGCTCCCTCATGCACCAATGGAACTGCACACTATACAAGCTTCGAAGGGCATTGGGTCAAGTTTTCAGTTGTATTACTATCTCGTTTAATTCTTATAAGAATCACTAACTATTAAGACAACTTTTTTTTATCTCATACATAAAGAGTTAATTTTGTAAAAAGAAGTAAAATTGTAGAAAATATTGGTCTCTGGTTCAGTTTGGCATAGCAACTAATTCTACCTCTGAAAGAGTTTAGAAAGAATGAATAAAGAGGAAAAAATGTACAAGGATTTGGTGGCAATGAATCACAAGTATATGCTATGGAAAGAGACGATAGAAACAGGCAGAGAAAGATGAGGCTTAAAGGAAAAGGTATGCAAGCTTCAGAAATAAAGTATAAAAGCAAATAGGACCCATTTACATCAAATAAAATGTGATTTAATTAGATTTGAATTTAAGACGGGCTTCAAGCTGCTTACCTTTACTCCAGTGCTCAGGAGACAGAGGCAGGAGTGTCATGAGTTTGAAGCCAGCCTGCATTATACTGTGAGTTTCAGGCCAGCATGTGTTATGAGACTCTACATCAGGATAATAACAGCACTAACAATAACTTATGTTAAACATAGGATAACGTTTGGTGCTTTAAATATAATTTAGAAAAACACTTGCAAGACAGTTTTCAATTAACAATCAAAAGATAAGAAGTGGTGGCCCACGCCTTTAATCTCTGCACTTGGAGGCAGAGGCAGGGGGATTTCTGAGTTCGAGGCCAGTCTGGTCTACAGAGTGAGTTCCAGGACAGCCAGGGCTATATGAGAAACCCTGTCTTGAAAAAAAAAAAGATGAAATAAAAGGACTATTGCTGGCGGAGGTGGGGCAGGGGCAGGAAGGGCAAAGCTGAAGGAATGATTGACACAAGGGAATCCTGGAGTTACAAATGCAGCTGCAGGATAGCATTCAGGAGCAGAGCAAGAGGCTCACAGGAAGGCAGAGTGCAAAGAGGCAAAGAGTGAAGATGATTAGACAGTAAGGTAAGAGTGAGGAGGGAGTCTGGACGAACAAGAGGATTTGGGTTGGAGCAATGATTTAAGACCTGATAGAAGAAAATGCTCCTAGACCAAATAAAAGCTCTGTGTATACTGAGGGAAATAGTTTTTTGTTGGGGGGGGATATTTTATATCCTTTTCTTTTACTTTAGGAATAAAAGTAGAGGGGCTGGAGAGGCAGCTCAGTAATTAAGAGCACTTGCTTCTTTTATGTAGGACACAGGTTCAATTCCTGGCCCCTACATGGTGACTCATAATCATCCAAACTCTAGTGGCAGGGGATCTGATGCCCTCATCTGGCCTCCATAGGTACCAAAGATACACACAGTATACATACATACTCACAGGCAAACACTCATACACATAAAATAAAAATAAATACACTTTTAAAAAGAGTTTAAATAGGATGCTTGTGATGGCTTCTCTTGGTTGTGAACTTGACTATACCCGGAATGAACTAAAACCCCCAATGGAGGCCATAACTGTGAGGGATTTTTTGCCTAATTTGAAGGGGGAAGATCTACTTTTAATTTGGACCTTTGAGAGGGAAAGACACACATTTTTCATCCAGACCTTGATGTGGGAAGACCCACCTCTAATCTGGGCCATGCCTTCTGCTGGAAGCTTATGTGAGGACATGGAAGAAGCAGCTCTGGCTCTTTGTCTGCTTGCTCTCGGTTTGCTAGCATTGCCCATCCCTTCGCTGGCGTTAGCGCCTGCTCACTCCTTCAGGATCCCTGCATATACTGAAGACCAGCTGAGACATCCAGCCTTGTGGCCCGAGCAACTACTGGCTTCTTGTACTTTTTGTTCATAGACAGCCATTGTTGGAATAGCTGCACTGTAGTCTGTGTGTCTTTCTAATAAGTGTCTTAGTCAGGGTTTCTATTCCTGCACAAAACATCATGACCAAGAAGCAAGTTGGGGAGGAAAGCGTTTACTCAGCTTACACTTCATCACTGCTGTTCATCACCAAAGGAAGTCAGGACTGGAACTCAAGCAGATCAGGAAGCAGGAGCTGATGCAGAGGCCATGGAGGGATGTTTCTTACTGGCTTGCTTCCCCTGGCTTGCTCAGCCTGCTTTCTTATAGAAGCTAGGACTACCAGCCCAGGGATGGCACCACCCACTATGGGCCCTCCCCCCTTGATCACTGATTGAGAAAATGCCTTATAGCTGGATCTCGTGGAAGCATTTCCTCAACTGAAGTTTCTTTCTCTGTGATAACTCCAGCCTGTGCCAAGTTGACACACAAAACCAGCCAGTAAAATTGACTCCTTGTCAACTTGATACACAAACACATCACTATTAAGCCTCAACCCTTACTTTCTTATTCATTCCCAAGATTTTAATAACTTTAAAAGTCCCACAGTCTTTGCAAATTCTTACATATTAAAATTTCAATCCCTTTAAAATATCTAATCTCTTTTAAAATTCAATGTCTTTTTTACAATTAAGTCTCTTAACTGTGGGCTCCACTAAAATACTTTCTTCCTTCAAAAGGGAAAAATATCAGGGCATAGTCACAATTGAAAGCAAAATCAAATCCAACCGTCCAATGTCTGGGATCCATTCACAATCTTCCGAATTCCTCCAAGGGCTTGGGTCATTCCTCCAGCTCTTGTTTGTAGCACACACCTTGTCTTCTAGGCTCCAGCTGCCTGTACTCCACTGCTGCTGCTGTTCTTGGTGGTCACCTCATGGTACTGGCATCTTCAAAACACTGCTGTGTTCTGCTGCAACTAGGCTTCACCAATAACCTCTCATAGGGTCTCTTCATGGTGCCAAGCCTCAACTCCTTTACGTGACCCCTTCAGTCCTGGGCCATCAATTACAACTGAGGCTGCACCTTTACCAATGGCCTTCCACGGCCTCTCACAGTGCTGAGCCTCAGCTTCTCTCCATGACCCCTTCATGCCTTCAAAACCAGTACCACCTGGGTGACTCTTACACATTACCAAGTCCCACTGCAGCATGGGGTACAACCTTGGCTATCTCTGGAACACAGCTTCTTTGTACTCACAAAAAAAGCACTTCCCAGAAGATTTCACCTCAGTAATGCTGGCCTCTTCTTAATCACCACTAATTTCTTAGCTCCAGCTAACTAGCATCAATTGTCTCATTAACGCAAAGGTTTCCCTTTAGTAGTTCTGGTATCTTGTTAATCACAGCTGATTCTTCAGTCCCAGCTAAACAAAACCACAGATCTTCACAATCAAAATAGCAACAGCTCTGATGAGAGACTTTAATCTTCCCTCTGAAACTTCACAAGCCAGACCTCCAGCTTCTGCACTGTTCTCAACATTATCTTTCAAGCTCCTACAGAACATTCCGCAGAGCTCTTAACATGGCTCTTCTAGCTGAAAGTTCCAAAGTCCTTGCACAGTCCTCCCCAAAACATGGTCAGGTTGTCACAGGAATACCCCACTATGAGGGTACCAATTTGTCTTAGGGTTTCTATTCCCACACAAACCATCATGACCAGGAAGCAAGTTGGGGAGGAAAGGATTTCTTCAGCTTACACTTCCACACTGTTGTTCATCACCAAAGGAAGTCAGGCCTGGAACTCAAGCAGATCAGGAAGCAGGAGCTGATGCAGAGGCCATGGAGGAATGTTTCTTACTGGCTTGCTTCCCCTGACTTGCTCAGCTTGCTTTCTTATAGAAGCTAGGACTACCAGTCCAGGGATGGCACCACCCACAATGGGCCCTCCCTGACTTAATCACTAATTGAGAAAATGCCTTATAGCTTGATCTCATGGAGGCATATCCTTTCTCTGTGATAACTCCAGCCTGTGTCAAGTTGACACACAAAACCAACCAGTACAATAAGTCTCCTTTATCTCTCTCTATATAAAGGGAGATCCATTCTATAAGTCTGTTACTTTAGAGAGCCCTGACTAACACAATTATTAAATTTAAAATTTTCTTTAAGAGAAAATATATCAGTCTGCTTTTTAAGTTTTTCTTCTCCTAGTATCAGGAAATGGAACTATATTTTTAAAATTAGGGCAGGAGAAATCTTATAGCTTGAGGTTGTCTGTCTACCTAAATTGCTATTCATGTGCTCAGATAAAAAAGAACTTCTCAGTGTCATAAGAGCTCAAAGAGTACCTACACCAGGAATAGTGTCCCTGAAACAAAAACAACAACAAAACCAAAAAACCAACCACCCTCTCCCCCCTAAAAATACAAGAATACCCAAAGAACAAAATCAGAAAGAGAAATCTTCAAGACACAGTTTGGGTAGAGGAAGAAGAAATGGAAAGTCGTTAACTGAGAGGATGAGGTCAAACGTTTGTATAGAGAGTTATATAGAGAGTTAAGGGTTTACAATAGTTGTAATTATGCTTAATGTTAATGTAAAGATAAATTTTCAGTAGGAAGTTATATCATTTCATTTTATATGTTCATATGTAATTCATATAGATTCATTTTTCGTGGCAATGGGATTCACTAAGACACTCTCACAAAATGACATCATGTTCTTTCCCATGCTGACCCCCTGCCCTCCCCTTTCCCCATCCCCTCATCTGGCTAGTTCCTTCTACATGCCTAGGCAATCACACTTCTCCTTTCATGTTAAATATAAAAATAATTTATGTGTTCATAAGAAATCTAGGATCCACAACTAAGAGAGAATATGCACGACTTGTCTTTCAGAGTCTGACTATTGCATTCAGTACAATGATCTGTAGTTGCATCCATTTTTCAACAAACTACATACTTTTGTTCTTTATGTTTGAATAAATAAAGCTGTATCTGTCTATTGATGGACACCTTGGCTGAGTTCCTAACTTGACTGTCTTGACTAGCGCAGCCATGTGGTAGCTCTAGGTCCCTCATCAGCCTACAGGAGAACCCAGCAGGCTGTTGTGCTGAGTGCTGCAAGGCAGAATTTGCCTGATGTACTTGCTCTGCCTGCTCTCCCAGAAGGATTTTCTTTACATGTCAGGCTTTAATTTGAAGGTGAGAAGTGCCCATGACTAGTGTCTACATAAGTCTTCACAGCCCACTCAACACATAGGAAGGAACTTGAATTAGGGAACATTGAGCTTTGAATTTCCTCCCTAATGACTTGTTCTACAAAGGCAATATACAGGTAGATTAAAAATGTGACATTTATCCAAGCAGGGTAGTCATACTACAATCCTAGCCCTAGAGAGGCTAAGGCAGGAGGATAGCCAGCCTGTGACACATGAGTTCTAGGCTTGCTGGGTTACAGTGTGAGACCCTCTCTTTAACAAAAAACCATCATCTTCAACCTTGTTTCACTAGAAACATTTTGTGATTTGTTCTTCAGAAGATGGTCAGATAGATTATAACGGGGTACGCCAGGGCAAGGGAGAAGGAGCAAAGAGGAACTGGGGTGGATTCTTATAACATTTTAATTTAATTATATGTTTTACTTTATGTGTTTGGGTGTTTTCTCTGTAAATATGTCTGTACACTGGTGCCCATAGAGACCAGAAGAGAATATTAGATCTCTTGGGTCTGAAGCTGAAGCAGATGGCTGTGATCTGTCATGTAGGTGCTGGGAGTTGAACCTAGGTCCTCTGCAAGAACAGCCAGTTCTTTTAAGCACCGAGTCACCTTTCCAGCCCCCTGAGAAAGATTCTTACCCAGTAGTGAGCTTTTGACTTTAATGCATCCAGATAACAAAACTTCAAACCATTCAAGCCTCTAGTTAACTAGAGTCTAGTTAACGAGTCACGCAGGTTAACTAGTGTATGCTTTGTACAAAAGGATTGTTCTTTCACTTTCATAGAGAGTCTCGGGAAACAGTATAAACATTGTTTCTTTAGCCTCAAAATAAACACACGTGCCCTAGAATAAGGAACAACCGGCTGTACAAAGACAGTCCAGCAAAATCAAACTGAAGCTTGCAGCAGTAACTGTGTTTACGTTGCACAAAAAATGGGAAAATAATGATGACTGTAAATTATCATGTAAGATGAAAGACATTTCCTGAGATACTACAATCACGAAAATTGAATGCACTGAATGAAAAGATGATTTTCTAGGGAAACACAAATTACCCTGACCAATGGAAGCATGGGCTGGCAATAGGAAAAGCACAATCATCTTGGAATAAATGGAAGTTCATTTGTTGTGTGGATTTGGGCCTAAGCAGTTTAAGAGAGGAGGGGAGACAGACAGGGAGGGAACAGGAGAAATAGATTTGTTTGACACTAATTCTCTTTCACAGACCCCCAAATGATAAGTAAATGATTTGTGGTACACATTGGTGAATATATGTTATATGATATACAATAGGGAAACCACCATATTTTAAAGAAAATCTTCCAGAACTGTGGTTATCCATATGCATGAAAGCCTTGTCTATTGTAATCTTAAATCACCGTGTTCCTTTCTAGTTGAACAAGCCAAAACTTCAACTTGACCTGTGCAGACTCTGACAGTATTGGTTCCAGACTCCATGAGCACCTCTCGTAAAACAACCTCAGTAGACTGTAGCTTTGTTTTCCTCTTGGGGTTTTTGGCCCTTTCTGAGTCAAAGATGCTAACAAGAAAAAGAATTGTGTATGTGCTCACTGCAGGCTCCTTACAGGGGGTGCAGGGGAGACCTGTGTCCATGGTGTGTACCTTCCATGCAGGTCAGAACTCTGACCTGCTAGCGAAGCCCGGGAAGGCCTGACTCTGAGTGAGTTCTCAGAAAACAGGACATGCCCCTACTCTGGCCCACTCTCCAGATCACCTCAGCAAACGCCTCAGGTCCACGTCTTCCCACTGTCCACCCCCACTTCCACACGTGGCCAGCGGCAGAGGCAGGGAGTCAGCCCACACTCTGCCAGGTTCCAGCCTCAGTTCTGTTTCTTTTTCCTTCTCTCTCACGGCCGTCCCCGGTCAAGCTCATAATCTGCCAAATGAAGTTTATCAAGAGGAAAACTCTTTCTTTTCATGAGCTGATGAGAACAATTAATATCCACTAGACCTGTGCACTTTACTCTTAAAAAGCCATGCAAATGGAGAGGCCGAGAGCCATCATTTGTCCTCTGTGACTTGAGAGGAGGGGACCATCAGCACAGTGTAAAATAAACCATGGGCTCATACAGGCATACCACTCTGTTATAATGAGGCTGGATTGAGATTAGAATGTTCATTATTAGTCACATGTCACACCATTAGGTTTTATGGTGGTGTGACTAGAATGACTTATGTATTTAGATGCTTGGTCCCTAGTTGGTAGAACTATTCTGGTAAGAATGAGGAAGTGTGGCTTTATTGAAGGAAATCCAACTTTGTTGGGGAAGGTGTGTTATTGGATGTGGATCTCTCTCATTCTATTTTTCTCTCTGTCTGTCTCTGTCTGTCTCTGTCTCTCTCCCTTCCCCCATCTTTCTCTCTCCTTTTTCTGCCTCCAACTTGCTGATAAAATGCAAACTCTCAGATACTGCTCTAGTGACATGTCTACCTGCTGTCATGCTTCCTGCCAAGACAATTATGGACTCACCCTCTGAAATCGTAAGCAAGGCCCCATGTAAATGGTTTCTTTTATAAGTTGCCTTGGTCATGGTGTCTCAGCACTGCAACAGAAAACTAAGATAGGTTACTGGAGACAAACATGGAATCTAGATACAAACCAAAATGGAGTTGCTAAAATGCAACATCTATTCTTGATAAAACCTTGGGGACAAGAGCAAATCCTTTCTTCATTTGGCAGAAAGCGTCCCCTGTAAGAGGTACCACATAGAACTTGAAAAACGTCCTCACCACCTGAGAGGACTGTTATAAAAACCATGCATCATTAATCCCATCACTGCCATAAGCATCCAGTGTTAACATGGTCACCCGGCCTGTAGATTTGAAGATCAGGTTGGTATGCCGGCTATCCTTGTTTGTTCAACTTGACACAAGCTAGAGTCATTTTGGAAAATGGAAGCACACATGAGAAAATTCTCCCAGCATATTAGCCTTTGTGCAACCTGTAGTACATTTTTCTGATTGATGATTGGTGTGGGAGGGTCCAGATCATTGTAGGTGGTGCCACCCCTGGGCTGGTGGTCCTGGGTGGTATAAGAAAGCAGGCAGAAGAAGCCATAATTAACAAGCCAGTAACAGCATCTCCCATGGTTTCTGCTTCAGTTCCTGCCTCAGAGTTCCTACTCTGACTTCTTTCCACGATGGACTATGATGTGGAGCTTTAAGTGATATAAATGTTTCCTTCCTGAGTTGCTTATGGTCACAGTGTTTTTATCATAGCAATAGAAACCCCAAGACAGATGGTTACTAGCCAGGCTGTTGGCCAAACTATCAGCGACTTTATTGCCTTACTTATTCTACTTACTGTCTTTTGGGTTCTAAAATATTAGCAACTCCTCCAGAGCATACATCTGTCTCTTCCTAAACCATATTGGAGGACAGAAAACAGGAGGGAGACCACAGTAAGTCAGGGGTGGCTGAAGTCATATGATAAAACTCTTAGGTGCCATTAGAGGTTATATCCATTTTTGTTTTCTTCAAGGTATTCAAGGAAAGCTCTTTGGTGTGTGGAGCAAACATGCTTGAGGTAGAGAACCAAGAGTAAGGAAAAACACATTCTAGTTCCTTCCAGCCTCTGCTTTGGGGTGACAATCTTCATGTTGTTTTATAAATAAAATTTGCTTTTTGCTTGCTGTAGCTAGTTACAAAATATCTATCCAATGGTAGACCTTTCACATACTCCCAATAATAACTAAGGCTACATATAGTAATGGCATATTGTCCAATGATAGCAACATAAAGGTAAGCCATAGGAACAATTAATCTAAAACCTGAACTTATTTGATGAACACATTTAACAATTTTGCCAGAAGTCTGAAATCTACAAAAGAAAAGGCTTTGGGCTATGGAGATGCCTCAGGCAATGAAGTGTCTGTGAGCTCAGAGACCTGAGTTCAATACCCATAGCTCGTGTAAAAACCTAGGCATGGCAGATTGTCTTTATAATCCCAAGGCCAGGCAGGTGGAGGCAGGCAGATGCCTGGAACTCGATGGGCAGCTTCTTGACCAGTTCTAGACAAGGGAGAGCCCCTGTCTCATGAAAACAAGGTTGAAGAATGTCGTGCTTGAGAAATGACTGATGAAGTTGTCCTCTGGCCTTCACCCACACACATGTGCATCTGCACAGCCATGAACAGGAAGATTCACACAGAAAGAAAAAAATAATTATAGCGACAAGGATATTATTTCTTGTTACTTTCAATTTTAATGGAATTCCAGTGAAAATCAGATTTTTCTAAAACCTTGCTTTAGCGATTTCAAAGTTCACAGAGAAAAGGGGCTGGAAAAGGAATCTAGTCTATTGACAGAAGAGAAAGGCAGCTTTTTTATTCCTCTCTTTTTATTTGTGGCATGAGAATAAGAGTTCCCAGAGAAGAGAGCCAGTTATAAACAGGGGAGCCAGTCTCTCTGAGCTTTATTCCGGTGCAGGCCTTGAGCTTATCTGTAAGGACACATGTGACACAGTCCTTCCCAATGGACATAGACAACAATGAACAAACTCGACCCTGAAAATCCCCAATGCTGTAAATTTAGCTCAGACGCCTTCCTTGTGCACATGAGTACTAAACTGGGCCTTGGATGCTTCTGTGGCTAAATTTCATCCCCTGTAAGTCTAGCTCGGAGCTGTGACTTTTAAAAGGCTCAGACTCAGCCTTTTGAACTAACTACCAGTCCTTGCTTTCCTTATTCCTGGTTCTTTGTTCCTCTTGAAACTTCATGGAGGAATTTTTCTCTCACTAGTGAGCTTTTCCTCAGCCCGTACTCTTCAGCCCCTATGTTTCATACAGACCTGAGTCAATAAGCTTCAGTGTTGGGTAGAAAAAGGATTGAAATTAGCAACTCACTTTTGGGTTCCTGACCCTGCAAGAAGCTCTCTGTCTCTGTCTCTGTCTCTCTGTCTCTGTCTGTCTCTCTCTCTCTCTGTCTCTCTGTCTCTGTCTCTCTCTCTTTCTCTCTCTCTCTCTCATTTCCTTCCCAACTTAGTTCAATTAGATAAACTTTTAAAATTCCCAACATAGTGCTACCACATGGCATTCGTCGTTCTGTACCAGACTTATTTCAATGAAGGTAATATCTTTCAACTCTGTATAAGACTAAGCACTGTGACAAGAGACAATAGTTACCAATTAAGAAGAAGGTAAATAAACCCCAACGTAAGCATTAGCAACAGGAACAGACTGACTTTACAGCATTAAGATCTGGCCTGGAAAAGTGTAGTTAAAAGCCACAGAGACCCTAATTATTCTAAGGAAATGTACAGTCATGGCTGGGGCTTCAGAGGAACACCTCAGAGGGTCTTCAATCCTATCAGCATAGAAGTCAGTCTCCTTGGTGACAAACGGTAAGGAGTTGGATCTGCTTGTCCACTCCATTCCCACTGTCTGTAGTCATGCGTAGAACACTACCAGGGCTGTCAGAAAGGACTGGAGGCCTGACTGTGTGCATTCTCTCACCAGTATAATTACTCAGAGTGGGCCTCTTAGTGAAGTCTGAAAAATATATCCTCAGGGTTCATATGAGGCCAAGTGTTGTTCTGTATCTCTCACCTGAAATATGAGTTCATCTTTGACGGAAGTGACATTGAACTTGTTTCAAATTCAGCTGCTCCAGTTCAGCAAGCCTCAGCTACAAGGCCAGAGGATGGAGACTTTCTGAATGGCATCATTGTCTCCAGAGAAGGATTGAGTCAGCAGGTTGGTGTATAAGATCTGGGGTGTCCAGCTTCAGAGTAAAGACCTTGGGTTAGAAGATGGCGTTGCCACACATTAAAGTGTCAAAAAGGATCCTATTGGTTTAGGATGTTTTGATTTAAATTAAAAAATAACATTTACTTAATACACGCTTGTGCAAAAGCACATATGTGACTGTGTCACAACACTCATATGGAGGTCAGAGGACAATTTTAAGGAGTCAGTTCTCTCCTTCTACCACTTGGGTCCAGAGGATCAAACTCAGGTCTTGGGTTTCATAACAAGTGCCTTTACCCACTCAGCCGTTTTGCTGTCCCTGGAGAGTTCTTTCTTTCAAATTACAATTGAAAAAACAGTTCGGGTTCATTAATTATCAAGAAATTACTGTTAGTGCAATAATGTGATACTAGTTTTTCTTATCAAATTGTCAAATATTATGATTTTAAAACCCCTAGATACCTTGTCTGATTCCTAAGGTACAAAACCAAGCATTTTCTGATGAGTTAAGACTTTTGGAAAGAAATCCAGCAATTATCAAGAGTTTGGGCATTGAAAAAAAAATAGCCCTTGCCTTAGAATTCCAACTTTAGAAGTTTGCCCTCTGGAAATATTCAGTTTGCACAGACTGGTGTGGCATATGTTATTTATTATTTTAAAAATAGTGATTCAAATGCCAAATAAACAGGATTGGTTGAATAAGCTGTGGCTACATGATACTTTGGTTGGCAGAATATGTCCCCGATCTCAAGGAGGGACTTTGAAGATGTGACTAAGTAGTTTGATGTGAAGAAATCCCCCTGGTATTGGGATGGTCAGCCTACTCATAAGGGTCCTTGAGAAGCAGGTTATTTCTCTCATGTGGTCCTTGGAACTCTAGGAAGGGAAACAGAATAAAACTGCTCAGAGTGAAAGAGAGCTATTGGCTTTGAAGCCAGAGGAAGGAGTCTTGATCTGAGAAAGGCGGGAGGGCTGAGGAAGCCAGAGAAGTCAGGCCCACAGAACCCCCTGGTGTGCTGGCGCAGAATGAATTCTAACAAGTGAAATTTTCATCAGACTTCTGGGGCTTCACAATAACTAAAATAAAGTGGGACATGAGGTTGGGAGGAAAATGGGGAGGGGACACTAGAGGGAGTTGGAAGGAGGCAGTGACCAAAGTACATTGTGTAAATGTATGAACATTTCAAAGAATAAAAAGAAATAAGGAAAGTCTAATAGGGTAAATGTGATCAAAGTGCATCATATTCACGCATGGGAATGGAATAGTAACCCTTTACTTGGTGCAATTAATGTAAGCTGATTTTAGAAAGAGGGTGTTGTTGCTGCTCATAACAAGCAGGTCACAAAACTCTAGATGTGCAGGCTAATGAAGTAGCAGCAATTATAGCTTGATTTTCTAGTCTCCAAATTAATGTATGTAACCGATCTCTCCTTTGCAATCAGAAAAAATACAGAGAGATGTAAAAAATTCCATTTTAATCTAAATCCCATTATTAAGTCAACAACAACCTCCCTTGAAATGGCCGTACCCCTCACAGTGAACATATTCCTAGTCTTTAATCCTCAAATCTTTACTTTAATCCTCGAAATGTCTACTAGTGACAGCTATTACTGTATGATTGTTACTAACAAATTATGGATATTTTAATTGTTTTTCTTAAAATTAAAAACATTTTGCTTCTGTGATGGTGTGAACTACAGATTTTGTGTATAGGCTCTTAATTCAAACGCATGGTCCCTAGTGATAACAATGTTCATCAAGGTTGTAGAACCTTTAGGAGGTAGAGTCTTGCTGGAGGAAGTACATCAGTGTTTTGGTGGGAATGAGATTGGAGAGTCTAAAACCTTACCCTGCTTTCAGTGTGCTAACTCTGCTTCTTGCTTGCCATGAAGATTTGATCTTTCAAGTTCTTGCTCCTGACACCATATGGGTTTGGCTTTAGTGTTCTGCCTTTCCCATTGTTATGAAGACATCCTATTCCAAATGAACTTCTTCCTTTAGCTGACTTTGGTTATGGTTTTTAGAACAGCAAGAGAAAAGCAACTAGTACAGACTCCAACTTAATTACTATATAAAAACTGGGGTAGAAGTAATATTCGATAGATTATGATTTCATGATTGCTTACACTGCCTTCATTAATCCTCCTCTGGGTCTTCAACTTTATTAATTTCTTCATAGTGTTTGTGCATTGATTTAATAATCCAGGGGAATGGTGTGATTGCTCTGTGTTCAAAATCCTTGCACATCTGAAACTACCTTCCATGTGTGAATGATAATGTAGGTAAGTATATAAGCTCATGACATTTGACACAGCTCTCTTCTAGCCCAGGCTGGCCTTGAACTCACTATGTAACAGAAGATGATCTTGAACTTCAAATCCTCCTGCCTCCACCTCCTAACTATTGGGATCAAAAACATGCTACCAACACCCAGTTTCTATCATGGTGCTAGGAAGAGAATCAAACCCAGAGTTTCTAACAAGCAGAAACTAGACCAACTGAGCTACATCCACAGACCAGAGAGACCATTATCTTTTCTGTTTTTACTCATTTCCACTTGACATTATAACATTCTATCAGAGGACTTAATTTAGAGTAATTTTTCCTTCCTACCGGGTCTCTCATTTTCCCCACTGAAATATATAAAAAGAACTTTTCATTTTTAACATAGATTTAGGAATTAATGAGCATAGAGTTCCCCTTCATTTGCATTCCATTGGATGTAGATTCTGGGAGGTGGGTTCATTCAGGAAGGTCTTGTTCTATTCTGTGAGGTTGTTCAGCTTGGGCTGGTTTTCTTTCCAAGAATACTTAGAATGTGAAATTGGATTTTGGGCTCTTTTTTCCCCCATAACTAATAACTTTCCTCTTAAAATTTCATTTTTCTTCTCCTCTCTTTGTTCTAGAACAGTTTACACTTCTCCCCACCCCATGAGACAAATTTGGCTTGTATGTGCCTGCTTCTACCTCCACTGCAATTTTAATCCCGAAATTGCATCTCAGTTTCCTTGTGGTTTTGTTTTCTTCTAATAGGTCTTTTTTTCTCTTTTTTTCCTTCATCTGACATGAGTATTTAAGAAGCAGTGTTTCCCCTCACATATACAAAGAACCTAATGTAGATATGTTCTGCTTTTTTTCTTTCTTGTGCTATATTATTCAAAGAATAATTCTTCATTAGAAGAATATGCGTCCTATGCTACAAATCTTTTGTACTCCTAATTTTTCTACTATGATTATGTTGATGATGCTGGTGGTGGTGCTGGTGTGTATGTGTGCGTGTGTGTGCCTCTGTCTGTCTGTCTGTCTGTCTGTCTCTGTGTGTGTCTCTCTCTCTCTCTGTCTGTCTCTCTCTCTCTCTCTCTCTCTCTCTCTCTCTCTCTCTCTCTGTGTGTTAATATATGATTTTGGAAAATAGGGTCTCACTGGGTCCTTACACTATTAGGTTGAATGCCCAATAGGGGCTCTTAAGTTTTTCTACATTGCTGATGTCAACTCTAAACCTCAGCTCACCTCAAGGGGAATAATAAATGGATTATTTTCAAGCCAAATAAGAATAATTATGTGTAGGGGTGAATAATAAATAAATTTGTACTGCCCCACCAGGCCTCTGCACCAAGTCCTGGCGGATCTCACTCAGGACAGCTCTCACTGTAGCCACCGAGCCAATCTTTCCTGGCTAGCTCTCACAGCATCCCAGCTGTGTTTCATCTCTGCAGTAGACTCTGTAACCAGTGGGAGTCTCACGCTTCTGCCCAGTACCCACTCCTTCCAAGTATCCGGTAAAGCATGACTCTTAGACTTGAATTGTTAACCAAATATATTTATGTATATAAAACTCCCAAATACGTAATGCCAGTTTACAATGATAAAGTCATAAATATTTCTAACCTCTCCAAAACACCAGAAATAAGTCCGATGCCATCTGATATCCGCATCTCCCTCTCTCTCCCCGATCATGTGGTCTCCTGAGCCTCTCTCTCTTCTGCCCTCACTTCTCTTAGCTCCTCCTCCTCCTCTCTCCCCTCCAATCATGGCCTCTCACTGCCTCAATGTGAATGGATAGGAAATATCTTGCAATAATCATGGCCTAGAAACATAGACTCAAGTTATCTCAAATACTGTGTTGCAATGCCATAAGTTTCATAAAGTTTTTAGAGTTACAGAACCAAGAAAATTACAAACCAAGGAGCTTTAAGAACACACTAGCAGGAACATTAAGTAGCTGCTTACAGCAAAGGGCAGGCATCTCTGCTACAGGTTTCAAGTGTCATCTGATGGCATTCATAGTTGTTGAAGAGTAGGGACCTTTTAGTACACTTGAAAATGATTCTGAAATCATTTGGAATATAAATAAAAAACTTAGAAAATAATAATAATAATAATAATAAAAGAAAATGATTCTACCTAAGAGTCACAAGGATATTAATCACACGCAAGGATATTAAGCCCACATAGGTGGGCTACAAATGGCTAGTTATGGGGTTAATGATACAGTCCAATATAAATTAGCTGTCAAGCTTCAACTTTCACATTCTGCACAATCACTGACTTCTCAGCAGCCTTATAGAACCTCTAACACAGGTGCAGATTTCTTTCATTTGTTTTCTTGTTTTGTTTTGTTTGTTAGTTTTCCTGTGAATATTAGTTCCCATTGAGCATAGCACAGCAAGCCCACAGCCCACAGTGGTTTTGTCTGGGATTATTAATTTACAGCTAAATTAACCTTGAGACTTGAGTCATCAGATATTTGTTGATAAATGAGTAATTTCAGAATCTTTGTCACAGTCCTCCATAATATGCCATTATTATCAATTATACTCATGCCCTCTCTGGGCATCCTACTGAATCACTAATATGAGGGGTGCCTTTCCGCCTAGGAAGGTTTTTGATCTACTTGGCAAATAAATCTGGTTAAACTAAAGGAGTGCAAGAAACAAAGGAGTGGTGGGGATGGCTGGGAAATTAGCCATCAACTCCATCATCTTGCAAGAAGGAAGGAAAACACCTCATTCTCAACCTTCACATCAGGTTGTGCCTCCAGCAAACCCTATGGTGAAGTGTTGTCTAATTATGCAACAATTATCTACTCTTTTAACTTGAGAGACTATTCATCATACTTTCCCCTTCACCAAAAGAGAACATCCCTTGACTTGGTAACGATCAAACCATATTCTTAAGTAGAGAGAAAGCAGGCATTAAAGCTTCCCACCCCCACGTAAAGAACTGTTCTGTAATGAGCCATTTCACCCTGTTCCACCCCCACCCTCACATCACAGTAGGCAGCCTCCCCTGAGGAGACTGCCTGAAGTGCTAAACAAAGTGTGGGTGCCCACTCTCCCTGGTGTGGGCTAATTACAACACTGTGCTTCAGGAAGGAAGCATGCCTTCCCTTGCCTTCAGTCCCTGCCTACTCCAGGGCATTGCTACCAAACCAGGGGGCTTTTTTTGCATAAGCTTCTAGAATGCCAGACCCTCATAGACTCCTGCAATTCCTTATTTGGATGTTCCACCAGAATCCCCCGTTGGGGCCGCAAAAATGGCATCTGTGTGTTGGCATCCAATGTCACACAGAGTCATATCATGCTAAGCCTGTTCCATGTCTATAGATACTAAGGGATGACCAGGGAAGGATAGTTAAAGAAAAGGCCCCCTTGTGCACCCTGAATCCACAGCAGGGGAAAGCCATTCCTTTTGCTACTTGAACTACATCAATTCTCCCTGCTGGTAAATTTTACAGTAACTAGGGATCTCATTAAGATGTCTCTTTGGGAAACTGCATGGCTGTGGCTGGTGCGGTTTCATTATTAAATGCAGATTGTGTTCTCATGCCTACCATCAGGGACAGGGCACAAGGAAGGGCCAAATAAACACTGGCTTTTAGGAAACCAGTTTGGGAGTCTTTATTGATTGATCAGGATTCTATTGGTCTTGACTCTGCAACAGTGTCTGCTCTGGGGCCCTTGAGTACCCAGAAAGTATCTTTGAAACTAGGTTTATGGTTCAGAGCAGAGTCCTTTGTGCCATCAAATCTCCCCACTTCCCAAAGCTAAAACACACACACACACACACACCAATCATATATATCACATATATATCATACACACACACATATATGTATATATATATATATATAACTACACCTTCTGTAGATTTTTTCTTATACATACTTATAAGGTTTGAAGTATAAATTAAGCATAATAACAAAATATAACAATAACAACATACTATAACAAAGTTGCCATCACACTGCTCCTACTATTTTGAGCCACGACTGAAGATAATAAGGGTGACTTGAACACACACTGTAATCCCTTGACAAGGACTCTGAGTAGCAGGCACTGCTTAGTGACTAGTGGGCAGGTGATGTGTACAGCATGGATACTTTGGAAAGTCTTCTCATTCTGAGGGGAACAGAGCAGGATGACCTGGATCTCACGATGCTACTCAGAATAGGGCATAACGTAAAACCTAGATTGTTTATTTCTGGGATTTTCTTTTAGCAGACCCGTAGTTGACTGGGTAACTGAAGCCATGGAAAGCAAAACTGAGCACAAGAACAGGCATTTGTAGATTCCAAATATCAGGATGTAGACATTTGAGAAGTACTTTTACAGTGTTTATCATATAAAGAGCATTTTTGCATGGTTTGTAATATGCCCTCAACCTTTTAGGAATCTATCATGGAAATAAGTGCTTTATTTTCTATTAATTACCAAGAACAGATCTCCATCTCAGAAAATCATGCTACTAACATGTAGCATGGATCACTGTATTTACATTCAAATAGAGAAAGGAGTTAGGAACCTCATTCTTATTTCTCCAGGATCTGCTGCCATTACAGTCTCTTGGTTGAGAATAAAGCTGTGAGCCTTTCTCCTTCATCCTCTTTCCTGATGCTATGTGCCAGAGTATTTACACATAGAAATAACTTGTTTGATTATGAATTGATTTATTTCTTTTACTCTTTTGTAATAAAGCACATTATATTGATCTTTGCTCTTGAAAATACATGAGTAGCTGGACTGTAAAATCTGTACATTTTATTGAAATTCTATCTAGGAACATAATAAAATGTTTGTGGCTTAAAAAGTGGTGATAGAGTCTGTTGTGTGCATCTCAGACAGATCCTGCTGCCTACAGATAACCTATCACTTGTGCATCCTGTCTCACCCTTCTAAACTCCTCCAAAGTGCTGTTGGACACATCTTTGCTAAAGTTACCACACAATTTTTCCAGGACTTTTGCCAGAGTTCATAAAGGTCCCCCAACTCCCAATATCATGAAATTTCCCAAGAAAGGAGAAAACCTTTAGACTTTCTTTTGGACACTGATGCTCTACCCACCGCAAGACCTCAGGAAATCCCACAGAGGCTTGCACACTCCTATTCAGACCTCATCCTTCCTGTGGCACTGCTAAGAGATGCCTTCATGTCTAATGTCAAGGAAGCAGGTCCCACACAGGAGACTATAGGTTGTCCCATAATCATCCCAAGATCAATCCTTTCATTCTTTTGCTCTCTGATCTCTACCAGAGGCTTCAGCTTGTCCAGTTACCAATTACCTAGCATTTATCTCCAATATGGTACCAAATGTCCTAGCCTGGTGTACCTTCTTACCCTCTTCAAATTCGTGTGATACCCTCCTCTTGGATGGCTTCCTTCTCCTCTCCACTTGTAATGTGGTGGTAACTGATCTTCCTTCCCAGACTGTCTACCTCTGACTCATGTTCCCGCCTTCATAACTTTAACTACTCTGTAGCCATACCTTCCCTTCTTAAGTTGTTTTTGTTGGGTACTTTATCACAACAATGAAATAAGTGATATATGATCTATGTTGGGCACATAGCTGATATAACCACACATATGTAACGTGAATAGCTTGACTGTTTAATCTTTTTCTGTATCCTTACTCTTTCCCTTCAAAGTTTGAAGTTATTGTCAGTGTTGACTTTGAACCTAATCTAGTTTTAGAACGTCTTTAGGGTTTTAGCATTGGGGTATTAACAGCTATGACACAAGCATAGATTTGAAAGGGGCTATTATGTTGTTGTCTATGTGTAGGATCTGTCTGCCTTAGGCTCATGTTTGAACACTTGGCTCCCAGCTGTTGGTGCTGTTCTGGAAGGTTATGGAACCTTTAGAAAGCAGAGCATTGATGGAACTGGGTCACTGGAGGCAGGGCTTCTACAGCCCGCCTCACTGACTGTCCACTCTCTTCTTTCTGACTGTGGGTGGGATGTGACCAGATGCCTCTCACTCCCACCATGCCTTCCTCACCACAAACTGTGCTACAAAGTAAACTTTTCTCCCTTAAACTGCTTCCTATCTGGTACTTAGTCACAACATAAGAAATAGAAATAAACAGCACAGTAGCACCTGCTTGCCCTCCACACCCTACTGTTTCCTAAGAACACACTTTGGCAGGCTACCAGAGGATGAAAATACATGTTGGGTTCAGCTGAGCATTACTGGCTTTCCCTAAAAACAAGATTAGATAACGTGGCAACCAATGGCCCACACATGAGATAGAGCCCATTCAAGAAATGGACAAGCCCAAACCGGCTGGATACTGTTGCCTAATGAGTGGTAAAATTGTTCATTTTTATAGATCAATGAAATCAATCATATGGATGATTTTTACACAGCATTAATGTGGCAGTAAATGGCTGATACAACTGGGGCTCAGTAAATAGACATTGCATGTCCACAGTGAAAATGAAGATGCTTTACAGTGGGTAGATTGTTGTTGTTGTTACTGTTGATCCTGTTCTGTGTCTTGCCTTCCAGATTTGAACACTTGCCCAAAGTCAGTACCCAGGGTCAACCCCCAAATCTTTTCTTCTTTCCTTCCTTGCAAGTGACTAATAGCTCCTGTATCATCCAATTCCATCCACACTGGGATCTTGTTTCTCCACACCACATTCCTGAGAACATTTCATATCAGTATTGTGACAACTTCTATTTCAAATCTATGCCAGTTATTTATTTCTGCCTCACATTCTCCCTACTTCTATTAATTTCATTAGCTTACAAATCAAATAGGAATTATAGTTAGAGCAAGAGTGAGAGGTCATTTCAAAATACTGTATTCCCAAATTACCTTTAAAAACACTAAGGAAATTATTTTTTAAAAATAGAATGAAATAAAGCCTGAGTTATACAAGCAGGGTGGGTGACCACAAAAGAAAATATTCTAGGAAAGATTCATTATTTACTATCTGCTGTTAAAATGGTTCATCTGTGACATTGTACCACAATTGTTCACTTGACTGGTATCAGCTAAGAGATACCTGCCTTGGATGGGCCTGAGAGATCATTACCAGAGAGGAATTAACAGAGAGAAGTCCTCCCTCAGAGGGAGCAAGTCCCAACAAGTAGCCAAGTTAGAAAGAGATATAAGTACTCCTTGGTTGGTGGTTTAGACTCAGGAGCTCTGGTTGGTTGATAATTGTTGTTCTTCCTATGGGGTTGCAAACCCCCTAAGTGCCTTCAGTCCTTTCTCTAACTCCTTTGTGGTCAGTTAAATGGTTGACTGTGAACATCTATCTGCCTCTGTATATGTCAGGCGAGGGACCCATGGTTCCAGCCATATATGTAGCAGAGGATGGCATTGTTGGGCATCAATAGGAGAAAGGCCCTTGGTCCTATGAAGGCTCGATGCCCCAGTGTAGGGGAATGCGAGGGTGGGGAGGTGGGAGTGGGTGGGTGGGGGCACATCCTCATAGAAGCAGGAAGAGGGGGGATGGGATAAGGGGTTTCTGGGGGCGGAAATAGGGAAAAGGGGTAACATTCGAAATGCAAATAAATAAAATATCCAAGAGAAAAAAAGAAAAAAAGAGATATCGATGGCACGCCTGCCTTTGATTCTCGCTGCTGCTGTTGCTGCTGCGGCGGCGGCGGCGGCGGCGGCTGCACCATCCTTGGTTGAGGTCAGAATTGGGCTTCTTCAGCCTTCCACTGCGGAAGGTCAGAAACCCTCTGGGAATCTTTCAGGTCATGCCAGACTGGGACAGTTGAGGAATCCAGATTTGTGGACTGATTGGGTTCTCAACTTCGCCAGTGTGTAGATAGACAGTCATTGTTGGACTACTGAGCCGCTATCATGTGAGCCAATCTAGTAATTCTCAATACAATACAATATCCAATACTATAATAAAATACCATAATATAATGCTATGATATAATTAATATAATAAATATAATAGAATAATATAATGTATACTATATGTGATGTTATATTCATTTTCCTAGGGAACTGTACTATTCCTCCTATAAACTTTTAGGACTGTTAAAGGTAAATTCACATGGCTCTAACATTATCCTTGTGTTACACTGTTCTCACAGCTGCCTTCCTGCTGGTACAAATCCATGGTTGAACCCCTGGTGTTAGCTTCACTGTGGCAGTCTGTGGTAATTGTCACAGGCCTATAGTGAGCTTTCCTTACTGCATCTCCATCAATAGTTGGAATGATAGCTGTGAATTATCATAATGCTTCTGAGTTACAATTTTATGTTTCTCTCATTAAAAAAATCTTTTCTATTGATTAACTTCCATTGACAATTTCACATGTTTATATGATATGTTCTGTTTACTCTTACCACAGCCCTCTTTCATCTCCCCCCTACCCCCGGTGTCTTCCATTTGCATTCTAATTTTATTTGTGAATAAATTTTTAATGCAAAAGATGGGGAGGCTAAGTGAAAAGTATTTGTTCCTCCTCTGGTGAGTGGTGAGTCTGGCTTCCTCCCACCCAGTGTTTTCATTAATGCAGTGATCTTGGTGACAAGTCCTCCCCCAACGTCTGCCCTCACTCCTCTTAATTAGTTGGGATTATATTTGGTTGCAAACAGCAGAGAATCTGTTTGTCACAGGCTTAAAAAACAGAAGCTGCACCACTGTTCCTAAGGAGAAGCCCTGAGCTAAGCAGCGTAGGGCTGGCACGTGAATCAATACGTTGAAGAAAATGATCATCAGTAGACAGGGTTCTCATAGATGAAAGCCTGCCGCTGGTTTCCAGGTCTCTTGTTTGCCTTCAAAGGAGGAGAACAAAGCATTGAAAAGCACATCTTGTTGCCTTTAAAAATAAAACAAAACCATGTAGATGTGTGCATGCATGTGGTATATGCACATAGTCATGGTTACATGTGACTGTAGAAGTCAAAGGTCAAATGTTTGGAATCTTCCTCTATCACTCCACACTTTTTGAGAAAAGATCTCTGAACCTGGGACTCATCAATTTGCCCAGGCTGGCTGGCCAATGAACTTCTAGTTATTCATGTACCTGTCTCTGCTTCCCCAGCACAGGAATTATGTGGACACACCACCATGCCTGGTTTATTATGTGGGTGTTGGGGATCAAATTCAGATCCTCCCAAACTTTGTCTTTTGTTCAGGACAAAAAGCATAACCTAGAGGTTTCCTGCCCCACCCCACTGCCTGATGTCCTGAGGTGTCCTGTACTGCAAAGGAGGCCAGGGCACTGATGACATCATTGATTGTGGGTGGGACAAAGAGAAGGGTGATGTAAATGACATTTGCATAACTAATCTACAATGCTTGTGATAATCCTGTCCCTAATAACTACTCCATCCTTTAGATCTTAATCTAAAACCATTCATTCAAATAATGTGTGCTTTCCTATATACTTAACATGCTGATATTTCACCAGACCCATGGAACGGGTTCCTTCTGGTCTGTCTGGGTGGGTGCCCCAACAGCCAGTCCACAACACACAGAAGAAGCTCCACTCCCAGGCTCTCTAACATGCCCAGGATCCCAGGATCCCAGGAGCTCGGACACACCCAGGATCTCAGGATCACAGGATCCCATATTCACAGGATCACAGAGACAGCTTGACTCTGAGGAGTTCTGACACAACCAGGATCACAGGAAGGACAGGCTCCAGTCAGATACAGGGAGGGCAGGTAGAGATAACCAAATGGCGGGAGGCAAGCATAAGAACTTAAGCAACAGACACCAAGGTTACTTGGCATCATCAGAACCCAGTTCTCCCACCATAGTAAGTCCTGGATACACCATCACACCAGAAAAGCAAGAATCAAATGTAAAATCACTTCTCATGATGATGATAGAGGACTTTAAGAAGGACATAAATAACTCCCTTAAAGAAATACAGAAGAACACAGGTAACAGCTAGAAAACCTTAAGGAGGAAACACAAAAATCCCTTAAAGAATTACAGGAAAACAATCAAGCAGGTGAAGGAAATGAACAAAACCATCCAGGATCTAAAAATGGAAATAGAAACAATAAAGAAATCACAAAGGAAGATAACCCTGGAGTTAGAAAACCTAGGAAAGAGATCGGGAGTCATAAATGCAAGCATTAACAACGGAATACAAGAGATAGAAGAGAGAATCTCAGGTGCAGAAGATACCATAGAAAACATTGACACAACAGTCAAAGAAAATGCAAAAAAGCAAAAAGCTCCTAACCCAAAACATCCAGGAAATCCAGGACACAATGAGAAGACCAAAACCTAAGGATTATAGGTATAGAAGAGAGTAAAGATTCCCAACTTAAAGGGCCAGTAAATGTCTTCAACAAAATTACAGAAGAAAACTTCCCTAACCTAAAGAAAGAGATGTCCATGAACAGACAAGAAGCCTACCGAACTCCAAATAGACTGGACTAGAAAAGAAATTCCTCCTCTCACATAATAATCAAAATACCAAATGTACTAAACAAAGAAAGAATATTAAAAGCAGTAAGGGAAAAAGGTCAAGTAACATATAAAGGCAGACCTATCAGAATTACACCAGACTTCTCACCAGAGACCATGAAAGCTAGAAGATCTTGGGCAGATGTCATGCAGACCCTAAGAGAACCCAAATGCCAGTCCAGGCTACTATACCCAGTAAAACTCTCAATTACCTTAGATGGAAGATATTCCGTGACAAAACCAAATTTACACAATATCTTTCCACAAATCCTGCCCTACAAAGGATAATAGATGGAAAACACCAACACGAGGAGGGAAACTAAAGCAAGAAAGTAATCTTTCAACAAATCCACACAAACATAATTTCACCTCTAACAGTAAACATAACAGGAAGTAACAATCACTTGTCCTTAATACCTCTTAATATGAAAATTAATATTACCAACATATGCTAATTGATTGAAATTCAAAAGTATGAAGAATTAGAAATTTGTTGGCTGTCATCCAGTGATTTCTCTAATTTGGAAGTTGGAGAAATAAGTCCAATATTGTACAATCCATATATTTTCTTCTTGTTTGTATGTGACAGTGTCTTGTTGTGTACTGCATAATGGTCTTGAAATCATGCTTCTCCTATCTCAGCCTCTCTATTAGTAGGATTGTTTATTTGATGTTTTTACACTATACTATGGTTTTCAGAACAGCTTGCATATTTCAAAATTATTTATACAGCCAACAGAAATGTAGACAATTAATTTGGGAGGTGACTTGTAAGAGAACAACAAAGTGTGAGACTGAATGTTTTGCTTGATATTCATAATTAATGTATCAATTTTGAAGGAGGACCTTATAAGTTACTTTTTCTGAAATGAATGCTTTTCAAAATCATCACAGTGAATGAGCCAGAATCTTACTCACTTAATGTCTATGCCACCCTCCCTCCACGCAGAACCATTGTTCATTGAAACAGTTGATGAATGACTTCATGGATAGACCATCTTAATACACACACCATTTCTTAAATGGGTGTAACCTGTTCCCTGTGGGCTGAGAATGATGACAATCACTCAAGTCAAATAGCTTTGACCACAGCAGGAAATCTGTATCCAAATCATGCCTACAGTTCATTCCTTGACACACAGAACTGTCAACTCTTAGCTGAGCTACTATGGAGGTAAAATCCTTTGGTGATGTGAGGGACATTGAAGTACAGCCTTATTACAATGAACTCCAATGTTCAAAAATTGTTCTTATTTGGGGTTTGTACCACAGTAAGAACCAAGATCTTAAGCTCTTCTAGGAACAAAACAAAACAAACAAACAAACAAATGGACTTTATCTAGTTATGTTCATTTAATAACGTGTCCATCATTTATTATATATATATATGTATATATATATATATGGTGTTGAATATAATGAAAAGTTTTAGCCAATTTACCCTGCCTGTAGATAATGACCTATACAATACTAATTTTAGTAGTTGTATGGAAGTCTATTATGCGGAAATATAATGATTTATTATTCGTGGGCTATTAGCAAGTTTTTGCTGTTACAAAAGTAATACAACTATTATACGTGTACACCTTTTGTGTACTTTGTGAATTTATAACATATGTGAGGTCAAAGGGAAGATATACTTATAATTTTCATAAATATGTTAGTTGTAAGATTGAATATCGACTGTAAAAAAAAAAGAGAAAAATAAACTGTAAAATAAAGATTTAGGAAGGGAGACCAGAAAGGAGAATAACATTTGAAATGTAAGCAAATAAAATGATTAACAAATAAAAAAAATGCTGATATTTTCTGCCAGCTGTTCAGTCAAAATTAATGAAAAAAATCACTGAATTAATGCTATGGGTTGAATGTGAAATTTTTCTTACAGACTCATCTTCCAAACATTTGTCTCCCAGCAGGCCAGCACTGTTTAGGAGGTGGGGCCTGGCTGGTAGCAGCAGGTAGTTAGGGGTGGGTCTTTGAAGGTTGAATACACATTCTGGTTACATAGCTCCGCTCTGCTTCCTAGAAGTGTCAATGTGAAGAGCTTCCATATTGCTGTTTCTAATACATTGAGCTGAAATCCCTGAAACCTGGAACCAAAATCCAGCTTCCCTGCCTTACATGGTTTCTATCTGGTATCACAGTCACAGAAATACAAGAAATAGCTGAATAAACATCTGGTTAATATCTGTGACTCCCATTTGACTACAAGAGTTTAACTTGAGGGCAGAAACTCCTGAGTTACTAACTTGCACTCTTGGAGCTCAGGTGTGTATTTTCTAGCTTGTACAAACATTGAGAGTTAGGGTTGGGGCCACAGCATTTGCTTTGTAAGCATGAGGTGTAGAGTTCAGATGTGTAATAGCCACATGAATGCCTGTAATTTTAGCCTCAAAAGTTTGACTAACCCTGTATAAGGTGGGCAAGGGACGGAAGATGATTCCCAACATAACCTCAGGCTTCCACATGCACACACACACACACACACACACACACACACACACACACACACCTCCACATGTGTACCACACACATGCATACATTCACACACACATGTGCAGTAAGTGCACCTCCACATGAGTACCACACACATGCATTCATGCACACACGCATGTGCACACCACGTACACACATGAAAATGGAAAATAAATATTGAGATCTGCATTTACATGAGCTGAGTATATTATTAGGAGACCAGAATAATCTTCTCTTCAGGAGCAAAGCAACAAATGAAACTGCAGTACTCTAGACTTCACCTGTCAATAGCAGGTGGAAAGCCAATAACCTACGTTTCGATGGCTTTTTAAAATATACCTAAGGTTTATTTATATTTCTCCCTCAACACTATCTGATTTCTGCAGTATTCAAAATGTTTATGGGGAAAGGAGAGTCTGCAGAAAATAAAACCTAATGTGTTAATGTTAAAAACCCCACAAACCTCTGCAATCCATATCCTCCCCCCATGTTATTATTATGATCTGAAATAAAGAGTTACATTAACTACAGGCTTGTGAAAGCTTACACAGCACAGGAAGCTGAAAGGGTCTGTACTACTTTCCTCTGCTTGCACGTCACTTCATAGGTTTGATTAAGATCTATGCTCTCCTGAGGATGAGCACGCTTCTCTCCCAGGGTGCTCTCTGCGCTGTGGCAGATAAAGGCGGCCCCTGGAGTTCGGCTCCCTCCCTAGCTAAGCAGCTGCAGTGTGTGTTGCAGACACTTTGCTGAACTGCTCTCTGCTCCGCCAGGTGAGGATGACTTCCGAGAAGGAGGTCCTGATGGGCACGGAGCATGTGGTGTGAGGCTAGGATGCCTTCCCCAGCTCACAACGGGGTGTGCAAGAGGTCGAGGCTCTCAGCCTACTGTGAAGACTCAGCTCCTCCGGCTTTCCGAACCAACGACTCACTCTGTTATTTTTTTCTTCCCTGCTCTGCTTCACTTGAAGACTCAGAAAATCCCATCTGGTGTGCATCATAAATAAACAAAAGAAAGAGAGAAGTGGTATTATTTAAGAAGTTATTGGGTGAGAAGCTTTTTACTGAAGTTCATTTATTTTTACCTGAAAGAATCAACCTTAGGAAGAACTCCTTTCACTTATTCATAGCCCTGGCAGCAAAATTGGAAAAGACAACATTAAAAAAAGAAAAAAAAAGGAATGTGTGCGCCAGTTGTACTTTACTGCAAAGATGTCCAAGCATAAATAAAATATTAATGAGCAGAGTTAGCACTGTGCTCAAATAACAAATCCTTAGACCAAACAGCATTTGCTATAGGAATGCTAAAACAGTTGAAAAATAAGAAATTAGGTAATGGGGGAAAAGGAGGCAGGGGTGGTGGTGGTAAATGATACATCAGGATCGTCACATAGAAACACTGAAAGGTGTAATTAAAAATAACAAGATAAATCTTTTAAAAGGTGGGCTAATCTAGAGAAATGGCACAGAGGTTAAGAGTGCATTCTGTCTTTCCAGGAGCTGAGGTAGAATCTCAGTACCTATATGGGGCAGCTCACAACCATCTGTAACTCTAGCATCAAGGGAACCTGATGCCCTCTTCTGGTCTCTATGATCAACTGCACTCATGTACATATGTGTACACACACACACACACACACACACACACACACACCATACACACACCATACACACATAATTAAAAATAATAAAAATAGGTCCTTAAACATCAAGATCTCATGAAAGCTTGTAGTAAACTAAGAATTGACTGATAAAATTTTAAAATATTTACCAGAAACCAAGAGATAATATACAGAGATAGGGATTTTAAGAGAATCATTCTGGTAACACATAAGAAAAAAAGATGCTAACACTGACCAGTTTTAATGAATATCTCTTTGAAATGTCTAGTAAAACAAACTGTAAAGGATACAGGAAATAGAAACAATATAAAAGATTGATGGCTGTAGATTGTATCCTGATCTCAGGGAGACCTTGAACAATCCCCAGAACTCCAGAGAAAGCACAGGACTTACTTATTCACAGAGCTGTTAGCTATTGTAGGATCAGTGGCTTTTAATGCCAGCCATAACCCATTAGGAAAGATGGGAAAACTGTTGCACTGCATATAATGAACAAAATTGTTGTTTATATATAAAATATTCATAATGTATAAGCATAATATAAACAATTTATTTATTTTTAAAGGATTATTTTTCTTTTAAGTGTATGAGTATTTATCTGCATGTATGTATGTGCACCACATGTGTGCAGTGCCCATGGAGGCCAGAAGAAGGCATTGAGTGCCCTAGAAAAAGAATTAAGGGGGTTGTGAGCTGCCATGTGGGTTCTGGGAACCAAACTCCCACCATCTGCAAGAGCAGCTAGAGCTCTTGACCACTGAGCAATCTCTTCAGACTCCAAGTGTATTAAAAATTTTAAGAAAATGTATACACTCCTCATAAAGAAAGCATTACTATATGCATACAAGGTGCATACATTTGTACTTTGAAAAGCACCTGTTATGCTAACAGTCTTCTCCAGACATTCTCTGCAAATGTACCGTCTCCAGTGCATTTCAGCAAAAATTCCAGTTGGGCTTTTTAGCAGGTATATTTTATTTTGTTAAAGCTGTAAAAACCTTAATAAGCATACAAAATAGGTTTGCTTGCACTATGTCATTTTTGTACACACATATAGCATTAACCACTCTCTGTCTTTTTTCCCTTGCTACCCTCATAAGAATCTTCTAACCTTGTCACACACACACACACACACACACACACACACACACACATTCTTTATCCTGCCATTTCCCCCTTTAGACCTTTTCTTCCACCTCACAATCTCAATAAGAGATATTTAAAGTAATAAATCCAGAGTCTTTAGGAAGGAAAAATGCAAGTCGTGTGAATCTAGGCTAGATAAATATACTATATGCAGACAAAAAAGTTAACTTGAAAGAAGAACCTTGATTATCGGGCCTGGGCCAAGTGCAGTGTAGCTGAGCATGATTGATATATCATGTATCCACACGTGGAAACATCACACGGAATTCCATTAGTGTGCATGATTAACATGTGTTCTAAAACAGTTCACATAATTAAAAATACAGATTACCTAAAGATGAGCAAAATCCAAATTAGGAGAAAGGTAACATCTCAGATAAATATGGAAATATTCATCCAATAACTCTATAGCATTTTAGAAAAGGGGTAATCTGTGTCAAACTACTAACGGGTAGGACACTGAAGACCTTCGGAACCATAAAATAAAATTAGCTGTGCACATTTATTTACTTTTGAACCAAGTAAGGCTTTTCTAAGCATGATGCAAGAAAGAGAAACAACTTTTTAAAAAACAGGTGAATAGTCATAATTATATAACAATTCTATTTAGAGTGGCCTTTAAGGAGGAAATTTAAAACGGAAATGAAAACACCAAGACTATTTGCATAGTATGAAATTTATAGGGTGGATCCTTAATCTAGAATGTGTTCCTTAAAAGGAAGATTTTAAAATCAGCCACGTAACCCAGGAAAATATAAGAATAATACATTTATAAAAGATGCTTATTAATACTTATTAAAACATATGTGGATGTTTTGCCTGAATGTGTTCCTGTGAACCACATATGTGCAGTCCCTATGGAGGCCAGAAGAGGTATTGGAACACATGGAAATGGAGTTGTACAACCAGTGGGTGCTGGAAACTGAATCTGAGTCTTCTGCTGGAGCAATAAGTGCTCTTAATAGCTGAACCATCTCTCCAGCCCCCAAACAACATTTTTAATATTTACAGTTGGGATAAAAAGATGTAGACCATGTTAAGAAAATAGCAACACTTCTGTGTGTTGTATATAAATAGCCTCCTTCAAGCTGCTGCTAAGTTGTTTCAATAGTCTGAAGACTGATTTAGTTGAACAAAGTATAAGCCTGAAAGTATTCAACATTCTGAACAGACTTTCTTTTGAAGAATTTACCTTGATAGATAATAACATATGCATACAAGTTCAGTGAAAACAATGACAAATTACATATTGTAGCAAAGAACTAAAAGCACCATTCAATGTAAGGATAAGAATTATTTGCATGGTCATATTTTCCAAATATTCAACATAATTTTGTAGAAGAATATTTATTGCAGAAAATATTTCTTGTTATCTTGTATCATGGTTCATCCTCCTTGTCAACTTGACAGAATTTGGAGTCACCTAGGAGACACACCTCTGGGGATGTCTTCGAGAGTGCCTCCAGAGAGGTTTAACTCGAGCGGGGTGACCCAGAGTTGATGAGGATGGCAGTACCCCATGCACTGGGATATCAGACTGACGAAAAATGGAAAATTGAGAAAACGAGCTGAGCCTAGTACCAGAGTTCAACTCTCTCTGTTTTCTGACTATGGACAAAACATGGCTAACTCCCTGATGTTTCTGGTTCTGTCATGCTTTTCTGACCGTGTTGGACTGTGCTGTCAAACTATGAGCCCTTTCTTTCTTAAGGGCTTCTATCAGGTATTTGATCACATCAGTGAGAACAGTAACTAATATATTATGTTAAATCAAAAAAATTAAAAAATACATACTGAATGACTGCTATAGTTTGGATCCTGAATGTCTCCTGAAGGCCTGTGTGTTAAAGGAGTGGTCAGGTCACCAGTCTGTGGTCTTACGGGGAAGTGGTAAAAGCTTTAAGAGATGGGGGCCTAGTGGGAGGAAGTTAGCCCTCAGGGAGTGTGCCTTGAAGGGTACGTTAGCACTCCCCATCTCCACTGCCTTGAAGACCACAGGCTTCCTCCACATTGTACTCCTGCTGGGATGTTCTGTGTCAGCACAAGTCAGCAAGGGGGTCATGTGTCCACAGACCGATGCCTCTGATGCCATTAGCCAAAACAAACCTTTTCTCTTATTAAATTGGTTATCTCAAACACTTGGTCATGGTAATGGGAAACTAAGACATTGCCTCCAAATAAGAAAACAACCCTATCTATAGAAAAATTGCTTTGGAAAGGCATAATTTCTAAGGATTTGTGATGGCAACATTTGGACAGTTAGACATGGTTTGATTTGCTTTTGCTCCTCTGTATACTATATGTTGATAAGGTGCCAATTCTTTTGAATAAATATGTAGATTTTTGTGGCTTAAAACAGTACATTGAGTGAGACCCAGAAGAAATTTGAAGTTTTGCATGTGATGTTAAAAAGTAAGCTTTTTTTTTACTTACAAAAAAAGTAGTTTATGTTCATACCTCAATAATGAACAGCCTCCAAGAATCTTTTCAGCATTCTTATGGGCTCATTTGCTTAATGAGAACACTAGTAATTTGATTTTTTTATATTGCTGTGTAAATGTTTTGCACATAACAGCTTTTGTTTTTCACCTGCTCTATCTCTGTTTTTCAGTTGTTGACATTTATTGAGTCTGTGCTAGTTTCACAATGCAGAGAAAGGGCTGGGAGGGAGAACAAGGGATGTTGTATTCAGGGAGGGGAGAGAAGGAGAGAAGAAAGACACAAAAGGGAGGAAGAGGACAGAGAGGCGGGAAGACAAACCCTGGCCGAAAGCCCAGCTCTTGGAAAGCTGGCCTTGCCTCAGGGCTTCTGAGAAGCTTGCTCCACTGATGAAGGTGCTGGAGAGCTGAAGAATTAACCCTGGCTCTCCCAGCAGAATGTACCTCTCATCATAATCACGGTCCTCTGGATCCTGGAAGCTCAGTGGAACTGTGGTCTAAAGTGTCTGTCTCTCTCACACATACCTCTCCCCGCCCTTTCCATTTGTCTGACTTGGTCTCTATTTATTTAAGATTTATTTTATGTGTTTGAGTGTTTTCCTGCATGCATTTATATGCAACATGTGTGTGCAGTGTCTGTTCAGGCTAGTAGAGGGTGTTGAACGATCTACACTGTGTGCTGGGAATAGAACCCAGATCCTCTGCAGGAGCAGGAAATGCTCTTAACTGCCGAGCTATCTCTCCATCCCTAAAGTCTCTTCTTAATGATAACATTCTTCCAGGTTAGAAAGTATGGCCAAGACTGTTAGGGACTCACAAAGATGTCTGAAGAAGAAGAGAAGACAAGTTCAACCTCATTTGATATCTAAATTCAGAATTCCTTGGCACTCAGGGTGGATACAACTCTGACAGAGACCGGAACCCTGTGGGGAGCACTCTGAGCTCCAGACAGCAGGACCCCAGTATTCTCCTTGGCATAGTACGCAACACTATTTCATGGAAAATCAGCTCCAGATAGTTTTGGATTATCCAGATTCTGGTACTGTCTATACCACATACTGGTCTAATTCTCCATCTCCTCAAAGATTCTCAGGGTAGATTGGCCAAGGTTCTCTAGAGGATCAGAACCCATGGGATGAATATATGTATGAACAGAACGTATTAAGCCAGCTTATGTTGAGATAGTACCAACAGCTGTCTCATAGCTGAGAGAGAGCCCATGCTTGCCCAGTCCTCGAGGCTGAGCCTCAGCAGTCAGAACAGTCCCACGCTGACTGTCTCATGTTGGGAAAGCTGGCAAACCACGACTTCCTGGTCCATAAGGCTGAGGGCTTCCGCCATCCTGACCAGGCGCTGAGGACCTGAGAGTTTCCCAGAGAACCTGGTCCTTAGTCAGTGGTCAAAGCTTGGAAATGCCAGTTCTGATATCAGTAAAGGAATCAGCAGCAGTAGCAGCAGCAGGAACAACAGGGTGAACAAATGCAGGGTAAAGGAGGGCAAATAATCAAGATGTGAATAATGCTATTTCATCTGGGTTGCTGCCTAAAGGCGCCACCCACATCTGGGGTGGGTTTTCCTATATCTGTTAAGGCAATCAGGACAATTCTGTAGGTAAAGCTTCCTATTCAGGTGAGTAATATGTGGCTAGTAGTCATTAAAACCAACCATCACATCAGGTCACTGAAAAAAACAAGATTATTCTAATTTTTCTAACACTCCCGTTGAGTTTTGGCTTTCTGACTTCCAGACCCTCGCCATCCCAGGTGGAAAGAGGAGAGCAGTTTAGGAGCAAATGGAAAAGGTGGCTCCAGAGAGGATTCTGCCATGGGGTTTTGCATGTGGTCTGGTGCAAGCTCTTTAAAGAGCTCAGATAAATCACTATACTAACTAGCTGCCTTTCACACCGCTCAAAGAGTAAGTAATGAGAGAGAGCATATTCTGGCCTTGAAATACAGATGAAAACTTCAGGTAGAAAAAAGTCCCCATGAGCCCCGCCTCCGTGTGCTTTTAACAGCTGTGTGTTTCTTGGCTCAATTCGACTTGCTAAATCAGTCTGAGACTGTGGAGAGAGTGGAGCAGTAATTGGAGACCATGAATTTGTGAAGCATGACTTGGGAACAGCTCAAAACTGATTTGAGCTGGTTCTAGCTTTGGTGGCAGGGAAACTCCGGGAAGCCAGGGGGCGCTATCTCTGCCTGTTTGTTCGGTCTAGCATTTCATAATGTCCATACCCCATGAGTCACTGAAGTCCACGAAGACTCTGACGTCACTGACTCCCAGGTCCTCAGCATCCCAGGTGGGAAGAAAAAAGAATTTGGGAAACCATTTTAAATGATGACTCCGGAGATGGTTGTCTCATGAGGCATGTGTCATCTTGTGGTATCTCTTTGAATAGCCCAGTTCTGCTACTACACTAACTAGTTATAGCCACACTCGGGGCTGCTTCTGTCTTGAATTCTAGCTTCCTCCAGCTCCCTGGGACTATTTAGAAGAGCATCTAAGTAGGGTTTCCTTTTGTCTAATGGATTTCAGAGGCAGACAAATCCTCTTATGAAAACATATTAATTAACCAAGAGGCCATTTCTCCAGAGTAAAATAAAATTAATAAATCATATAAGGTGGGTGTTTAAGTTTGTGCTCCCAATCTCATCACATGCTACTAATGTGTGTATTAGGCTTTTAGAGATTATTGTCTCCGTTACATCCTACGGAGCAGAAGGGACGCTGCCCTGACTATTCTGTGGTCTCCTGCATGAACTTTGAAGGTATACGGAGTGGCAAAGGAGGAGACTCAGGTGCTAGGCTTGAACTGTAACCATAGAACATACTTTCTTTTTTAAAAATGTTGCATATGTGAGCACACGTGCATGTGTTTGTGTTGTGTGTGTGTGTGTGTGTGTGCATGCATGTGGAGACGAGAAGCCAACCTCAGGCTACCTTTCCTCAGGACATAACCACCTTGTTTTTTGAGACAGGCTTTTTCACTGGCCTGTAACTCACCAGCTCAGATTGGGTGGCTGGGCTGTGAGGCTCTAAGACTCATCTGTCTCCCTCTCCGCAGTGCTGAGATTACAAACACATGCCACCATGCCAGGGCTTTCTACATGGGTTCTGGTGAGTCAAATTTAGGTCTTCATGCTCTCACACTCAGATTAGCACTTTAATGGCCGAGAGCTCCCTGGCACGATTAATTATATATAGAATAAATATATATTGATAAGATACAGTTAAAATATATTACATATATGCATATATAATTGATTGGATTCCCCATATTATGTAATTATTTATAATAAAATCGATAGATCATACAAGGTGGGTGTTCAAGTTTGTGATTGCAGTCTCCTCACAGGCTATTAATATTAGGCTTTTAACGATTGGTATCTCAGTTATAGTCTACAATAGACAGAGCAGAAGGGAGCTGCTCTGAATTATTCTGTGGCCTCCCTGCATGAGCTTGTGAAAGTATGAGCAGCAGAAAGGACACTTAGGTGCTGGAATTGAGCATACACACACACACACACACACACACACACACACACACACATACACATATTTTAAAATCTAAGACAGTGAGGAGAAAGGGAAGAGAGTGATCCCATAATTCCTAGAGTTAAAAGTCTTTGCTCGTTGACCTGAGAAGAGAATGCCCCATGATCTAGTAGCTGATTCTGGGTAGTTTCCAGGTTCCAGAAGGGAAGTCTGTCACTGAAGGCTTTGTCTCAAGAGGAAAGAGCGCTGCTGTGCTATGTAAGAGGCACACACGTTTGTGGTGACTACTGATTTGTGTGGGCATGCTCATGCGAGCGTAAGTGTTCATGCAAGTGTGTATGCAGGTGTAGGTGTGTGGGCACGGAGGCTTGAGGACAACCTTGGCTGTTGTTCCTCAGCTGCTTACTTATAACAGAGAAGGGCTGATCCGCATAAGGTACAGTAAGAGAAGGAGCCAGGGAAGGAAGGACGGGGAAGATGTAAACTAGGGGTACGTGGGGTGAGGTTTCACATGGTCCAATTCTTGTAAGTTAGATGGTAAGATGTTAATGTAAAAAAAAAAAGGAAACAGTAAAATTTTGAAGAAATCCAAGGGAACAGAGGACATGCCTTTTAGGAACTTCAAAATAATCCCAGTGGGAAAGTATGGGTGGTCCTTCCAGGCACTAGGTAAGCAGATCTCTGCTGGGAAAGGGGCTGGAATCTGAGGTACATCTGGGCAAAGCCCCCATGGGGAACCCTCAGATTGTCATCGGTGATGCCTCCTGTAGAGGGTGATTCTGACAGTGCTGCTTGGATAGCTTGGGGAGCTGGGAAGGCATTAAATAAAGGAGACAGAGGCACTAAGGAGGCGGTTCAGTCTGCAACGGACTTGCAGTGCAAACATAATGACCTGAATTCAGATGCCCACATACAAAACCAGGCACGGGGGTGCATCTGAAATCTCAACCCAGTAGGTGTGGATCATTGGAGCTCATTGGCAAGCCAGCCTCGTTGAATTGATGAGCCCCAGGTTCAAGAAGAGAGCCTGTCTCAAAAAAATTAAGGTAGATGACATCTGAATGAGACATATCTAGTGTCTATAGGTGCATTTGCTCACACAGAAACACACACACACACACACACATGAGAAATTATGCTTGAAACAAACAACAGAGACATAACTACGCTGCATTAAGTAGCCTCTATGTAGAGAAATGGGTTCCATGGTGCTCAGAAGTTGCCGTGTGCGATTTTCTTTGGGTTTCTAGAAATAAGAACCTAACATATTGGAGAATTTATTTATGAGATTTATAATTTTAATTGCCATGTTCAGGAGGATTAGCAAATGTATTTTGTATTTGATATTTAGATACATGCTCACTGATTTTGTAAGTTTAATTCTTGGGCAGTTGGAATGCTTTAAGAGAACGCTATCTTGGGGAGTACTGAGGTATTTGACTTATAAGACCTATGCTAAGTCCCAAGAGGATGCATATGATTCCTCCTATTAGGAGTTTGATGGTTTTAAGAAAAAAAAACACAGATGTATTAAATTTGTGGTTATAGTTTGGAATGTTTAGGAAGAACTTAATTAGTCAAGTTTATAAGTGGTGCTTAGATTAAAGATTGCATTTTGATTTGCTAAATTTGAAAGAGCTGTGACTAACTGAAAATAGGTAAAAAATGTCTTGATTAGTTTGGAAACGGTGTTGAGATGCTTAGGGGTGGGGTCTCATCTCATGAGCTCATTGAGCATTAGTCAAAGGTCAAGAGAAAGTGACACTTGACATCAACACACAGCTGCTTCTGGGATAGTTCCTGATTTGGAGGATATGGTAAGGGCCAAATAAACATGGTAGTTTTGATGACTTAGATGTCAATGAAAACTCACTGCAGTGGCAAGGGTGAAAGCAAGGAACACCATCTCCCTCAGGCAGTGGTGCTGGGACATATTAAGGTTTGGGAGAAGGTGTGTCCAACCTGCAGCCCCTAGGCTTCATGCATCTGTTGATAGCTGTGACTGTAGACCCAACACAAGACTGTAAACTTAACAAGTTGGTGGTTCTTAAACACGAACCTGGCAGAGAACAATGTCATCTTACAGGGCCAGAAGGTTGAACATGCTCAGTTAATGCATCGTATGGGAAAAGCTTTCAGTTCTTCCGCAGCAGGAGCTGTAATTATGTAAATGATGGACTCCTAGCAGAGCGTGTGTCTCCACGGGTGGCATGCTGCTGACAGGCATTTAGCCAGAGATGGGCGGCTCCATCAGGAAGATCTTAAACTGTAATCTCATCCAGGAAAGGTGCTTCACCTTGATGTTATGCCTGATGTGGAAGAAAGCTGAGGAGGCTGAGACAGAAGTGGGGGATGCCTAATGGATACAGGATAAGTCAGGACTTATTAGAGATCATGATGCTAATTACCACTAATGGGTTCTTACTGGGGGTGTCAATGATCTGAGACAGTTTTGTAACTTTTACTCTCTCTTTGTGGCAATGCCTCATGAGGTTAGTTTTTTAAAGATGTAGTTTTAATATTTTTTTTTTTATTTCTGCGTATGTGGATGCCTGTGTATGGGTTTGTGCACACGAGTGTCATGTCCATGGAGGCCAGAAGAGGGTGTCAGATTCACTGGAACTAGAATGACTGGTGATTGTGAGCCTCTGGGCATGGTTACTGTGAACTGAACTCTCTGGTCTTCTGGACGGGCAGCAGTGCTCTTATCTGCTGAATAAACACCTCTATGGCCCAGGGTTAGTTTTCTTGAATCCATTTTATTAGATTCGAACGCTCAGCTAAATCAAGTGATGCTTGCACAGCTGGGGCATGGCAGAGTCAATGCTGGGATCTACTGCCTGACCCCCTCACACTGACACAGCTGGTTTGGTTTGTTTGTTAGTTTGTTTGTTTACGTGTGGGTTCTGAGAATCAAACTTGGTTGGTCCTGATGTTGGCAGGGCAATCACTTTACCAACTGAACCAACCCCTACCATAGATACAATTCTTAAAGCAGATCATGTGTTAGGGTGAACCTCAAAGCCTCATGAAATTCCTCTTCATTCCCTGGGGCTCCTCCTTCAGAGACTCTCCTACAACCCATCCCTCTAAAGTACAGTTGCAGCCTTTCTTGTGGGTCATGAGAGAGTCATACAATCATTTTCCTATCCTATGGCTTCCAAGGGGCCACGCTGTGCTGGAATTTTGTTGTGTCAGAGTACTGGGCATTTAGGTAAGCACTCTTACTGAGTAGAGCACAGAGCCACATCACCAGACCTGGATTATAGACAGATTCTGTGGGTAGGTCTCGGAGGGCTGGATGGAGCATAGGTTTCTATAGGTATTGACTCAAGAAGAATGAGGAAAAGTAGAGTTGGAGGAAAATGCACAGATTTGATAACATGTTAGGGAAGATAATTGTCTATGCATTCCCAGCATGTCTGGAGTGATCAGAAGTGTAGTGGCAATGATCAATACATGTTTCAACTTACAGGTCTTCTCTTCTCCTGGAGCAACAGTATGTATTGGGATCCTCAGGGAATGGATGAGGACCCCATGGGGATTGCCAAGTGGTAAGAGGAAGAGACAGGGATGATTAGAATTTGTAGGTATTCTAGAATGGACAGAGAGCCCTTGATGAAAAGCATTCTGTGTACCCAGATAGCTCTTTATAGCAGACAATTAGCAATGTTTTTCTTATGTTTCAACATAGAACATTTTACACATGCTTTAGGAGTTGCCTTATACATTGAACTTGGTTTTCAGATCTTCTAGTGAGTGAAAGAGAGGCACAATCAGTTGGTCCATAATGAACACAGTATAGTAAATTGCTACTTTGTGCCAGGCACAGTGTAGGTGCTGGGAACAGGAAGCAGGTAAAGCAGCCTTGTTGCATGGAACTTGCAGCCTAGTGGGCAGGAAGGAGTGTCAGAGGCTAACACATCATAGACAGTTCCAGTGCTATTGGAGAAAGATCGTGGAAATAAGTAATGACATCTCATTTAGACCAGCATGTCAGAGTCAGCTAAGTACAAGTGTTCCAAGCTGAGGACATGTGCAAGTCCTACAGCACATGGTATTGGACAGGTAATGTTGACAAGATGGATCCTTCATTCTGGTCGCCTTCTTCTAAGAGATCCCATCAACAGACAAGAATAATGAAGATGGAAAGATGAAAGAGTCAACTAAAGATGAGGAAGATCCAGGGTTGTAAAGGTTGATATAGAGAAAAGACATGAGACCAATAGAAACCATCCCAATCCCAAGATACAGATTTCAGTTCTGTGCAAGGAAAGGAAATCTAATGTGACAATCAAATTGAGCCAATGAGACAAACAGACGAAAACATTAAAGCTGTGTTTGAGACTCTAGCACTGCCCTGTCTGAAGGGTTGTGAGGTTGAATTTGTGTGGAAATAGAAAATTGTGAAGGCGGCCTCTGATGTTCTCTCTGGTACTGGAAGAGTCCTTACACTTCCTGCTTTAGGTTATGTCTTTCCTTAACTATCGTCAAAAAGCCACCATGAGCAGTCATGTGTGGGCTCGTGAGTAGCCACAGACTCAATGTCTGCAGTTTTCAGGCTCTGAAAGGGTGGAGAGTTGACAGACAATGAGAAAGATGCGCATCTAATTTTCATAACAAGGTAGGCAAAGAATCCTACTTGCAGTAGGAGGGCTGGATGAGACAATGAATTAGAAAGCATGCAGAAACAAGACATCATTATCAACTTTATTAACACAAAATCTGCCTAGTTTCCAAGTAACAAATATTAGTAAATCGTTACGAGCATCTTCGAACTTAATTAAAACACAATGCTGCATATTCTGTTCTCTGTAGCCCACTCCTCTTCTGCTCCCTTCCCTCCTTTTCCCCTCTTCTCTTGGAACCAGTAAACCTTTCTCATATTCCCATGGGAGGTCTTTGCTTTGTTTGCAACTCCCTCCTCTCCAGTGTGGCATTGGTTACTCTGGGTTCTATATTTACATCTGTGTTGATCCCTGAAGACTGAGTGAACAAGGAGAAAAACACCAAAGTCATAGTGCTTCAACATCTGGGGGCAAAAGCTGAGCTTAGTGCTTCAACATCTGGCACAAAGCTCAATAATTATGTGGATAGCTAAGAAGACACTCAGTCATTTCCCATGTTGCCACCTCTGTCCATGGTCTGTGGTCGCTGTCTCTTTGCAGGTCACCAGTGTTTTCTAACTTTGAAGCCCAATGTTCTCGGTGTCCTTGACTTTAATGAACATGAACCAACACAGATTGCTTTTGTTAACCTTTGTCTCTTCTACTTCTTCATCTGCTTCTTTCTCCTCCTTGTGCCTAGTAGGACATCTTTGTGACAGTCAAGCCTTTCTTAGGAAGCACATATCTAAGTAGAAGATCAATTTTCTCTACTTCTTGTCAACCAGATGGTCATCACTTCTGTGCATAGAAGACTTCTCAATCTGTGTTTTCCCTGAGTCCTTTTCTAAGCCATCTATCAAACTTGCCTATCAGGAACTTCCAACTCATCAGTGTGCCTTCACATCACAAAATTTGGACTCATTTCCTCCTCTTCATCCATCCCACACTTACATATGAGAATATAAATATATTCATTCATTTAATCTGCTATACTCCCACAAGTATGTTTGAACTCAATGCTTTTGTTATGTAGTTTTTCTTTCTTTAATATCACCTTTTATAAATACGTGCATATGTACATAAATAACCCCCTTCTGAGAAGGTGTAGCCATCTTCTGCAACCTTCCTTGATCATCATGTGATCATCATTGGTTCTGACCATGAACTCTCTCCTTTTCCCTCTTGTAGAATTTACCCACACAATCTTCACGAGCCACTTTGCCTGGTGTCTTACAGTGTAGTTGTCTCTAAGTCAGACTTACTCAGTCAACACAGAGCACAAATTCTTCAAGAGAAGACAAAAATTCCTGACTTAGGAAGTATCACCATGCCCTATATTCTACAGTATTTTCACCTCATCCCCCTAACTTCTAAGTCTGGAGGACGTTCTCCTTTGCAATCCTTGTCTTAGCATTTTCCAAACCAATAGAACAATAGCAATATCTTTCTTATGCTTCTACTGTATGTCTTTACATTGAGAAGAACTCTCTATTTCCCCTAGTGTGACCTACGTTTCTGCCAGTTAATAATAGTCAGAAGCTGGAAACAACCCAGATGTCCCTCAACCAAAGAATGGATATTTAAAATGGATATTATTTACACAACAGAATACTACTCAGCTATTAAAAATGAGGACATCATGAATTTTGCAGGCAAATGGATGGAATTAGAAAATATCATTCAAAGTGAGGTAACCCAGATCCCAAAGGACATGTATCCACTGATAATTGGATATTAATCAAAATGTTCAGAATACCCATGATACAATTCACAGACCAATGAAGCTTAAAAAGAAGGAAGACCCAAGTGTGGATACTTCAATTCCATTTAGAAGGGAGAACAAAATAATCACCAGAGGCAGAGGGAGGGAGGGACCGGGGTGGGAAAGAGAAGGGGAGGGAAAAGGGGGCAGGATCAGGTATTGGGGAGACCAGAGAGAAGCCTAGAGGGCCAGGAGAATGAATAGAAATATGCATCAGTGTGGGGTGGGGGGCAGGAGAAACCTCTAGAAAGTTCAAGACACCAGGAATATCCCAGGACCCAATGGGGATGACATTAGCTGAAATACCCAACAGTGGGGAGATGGAACCTAAACAGAACACTTGCAATAGATAGACATGGCCCCCCATTTGAGACATGTGGCCACCCACTTATCTTCAAAATTTTTGACCAAGAATTATTCCTGTCTACAGGATATGCAGAGACAAAAATGGAGCAGAGACTGAAAGAAAGGCCATCCAGAGACCGGCGCAACTTCTCATCCATCCCATGCATGGACACCAAATCTGTTACTGAGACCATATGGTGCTTGCAGACAGGAGCCTGGTATGGCTGTCCTCTGAGAGGCTCTACCAGCAGCTGACTGAGATAAATGCAAATACTTACAGGGAGCCATTGGACTGAGGCCGGGGAGCCCTATGGGACAGTTAGGGGAGGGACTGAAGAAGCTAAAGGGGATTGCAACCCCATAGGAAGAACAACAGTATCAACTAACCAGGACCCTGAGAACTCCCAGAGGCTAAACCACCAACCAAAGAGCATACATGGTCTGGTCTGTGGCTGCCTGCTACACAGTTAGCAGAAGACCGCCTTGTCTGACCTCAGTGAGAAAGGACGTGGTTAATCCTGTAGGAATTTTATGTCCTAGGGAAGAGGGATACTAATGGAGTGAGGTGGGAGTGGGTGGGTGGGTGGGGAAACACCCTCTAGGGGAGGGGAGATAGTGTAAAGAACTCATGGAGAGGGGACCAAGGAGGGAGGCAACATTTGGAATGTAAATAAATAAAATAATTAATAAAAAAGAAAAAGAAGAAAAGAAAGTCAACATGAGTGCCCAGCAACATTCTTGACCATCCTGATACTTGGAGATTCCCAGAAGTTGGGACAACATGTGACAAAGTGTAATGGGACAGCTCCAGAGAGGAGGTGAGCATTGAGCCTTTTAAAAGAAAGTCCTGAAGCCTCAATGCCTTAATGCAATAACCTCAGATTTGACTCACATCTGTACTGACATTACAGGCTCCTGATTTGCAAAGACTGGGCCCTGGTGGAGGTGGCCTAGTCATGGGAATCCAGGTCCATCTGAGTTAGTTCAAGAGATCCAGGAACTCTGAGGATGCCTCTGTGTAGGGTAACAAAGGTCTGAAGGGTCTGCTTTGACATAGACACTAGCACCTGGGTCTAGCCAGTAAGTTTCACAGGTAGACTGAAGGTCCATTAGAGTCCTGGACGCTGGGTATGGCCTGGCCTCCATGGGATGGGTGCCTGGGGTCACTGGGCAGAGGCTTTGTTACCATGCATGTCTTTGTTCTAAACGTTTTTTTCTACTCATCCAGAGTGCTCATTCACTCTTTTCTTTTTGTCTCTGCATTTGCCCCTATTGGGGCAATTCTCTTTCTGGTCTCAGGTTGCCTAGAGGTAATCCCGTTTGGCTGTTTTGATTTACTCAAAATACAGTAGTACAGAGCCAGTCTGAACAGCAGCCAATGCCTACCTCTTATCTCACTGAAGCTACACCTGCCTCTTATAGGAAAAGAAGCCATTGCTTCTCATAGCCTCCTGTGGCTATGTGGCTGGCTCTCAGGCTGCTTCTGTTTGACTGAGGCTATGGGATCCATCTTCCTCTTCCTTACATTCCTCTGACAAAATGCTCATCATCATGAGCTTGTAAACTGAGGTACCACCTCTGGACATCTCTCATTTTGGAAAGTCAGGAAGCATCTCTCTCTCTCTCTCTCTCTCTCTCTCTCTCTCTCTCTCTCTCTCTCTCTCTCTCACACACACACACACACACACACACACACACACACACACACGTACCATTTAGGGCTAACAAGAATGCTTAAATTTGAAGTGTGACACGGGAAAAATTTCCTTGAGCTTGTTGAGGTTTAATGGGAGAAAAACTGAACCCAGTTAGCTTCGTTTGCCTCTGAGACCTAACCAAACCACTGCCTTTATAAAATGAGGATTTCGGAGGGGCCTGTGGTTAAGAGCACTTGTTGCTCTTGTAGAGAGGACCTGGGTTTAGTTCTCAGCATCTGCATGGTGGTTCACAACAACCTGTACCTCCAGTTCCAGGGACCCCAATGTCCTCTTCTGGGCCCCCTGGGTACCAAGTTCTCAAGTAATACAGAATCATATAGGCAAAATATTCACACATATAAAATAAAAAAAATTCTGAAATTAGCACTTCTTCCCGAAGAGAGTCCCTCCCTCCACCCTACCTCTATTTACAGAATGACTGCAGGAAACAGTAAATTAATAATGCGATCTGCAATTGAAGTTTCATTTCTCTTTTTGTATATTGGTTCTAATAAGAAATTTGGCAAATTTTAGAAAGATAGCTTAACCAAACCACCTTACTTCAAGTAATTTCTTCTCAGGAAAGAAAGAGAGATGCTCTTAGAGATTTATATCTAGGAGCCTGCCGATTGGCTCAGCTGGTGGAGGTACTCGCTGCCAAGTCTAACTGAGTTCTAGCCCTGAGATCCATGTGATAGAAGGAGAGAACCATTCTCCTGCAAGCTGTCCTCTGACCTCTACACATATATCATGGCATACACATGCCCCACCCCAGAATACACTAAGTAAGTTTAAAAAGATGTGTGTCTAGGATATTAATTTTCAACATTACTGTAATAATGGGAAATGATTGTAGTCATGGAAAATAATGCATTTACTAACTGCTCCCTTTTTTATGGTCCTTAGGATTGAACTCAGGGCTCTGGGAGCACTGTGCTGAGCTACAGCTGAGCTGTGTGCCAGGCATCTTACCTTTTAAAACGTTTCGTGACATGGAATGTACCCATGCCACAGTGCCAAGCCACAGCAGTAACAGTATCAAAGACCCTGGAGAAGAAAACCAAAGGAGCCGAAAAGTCACCTGCTGACAGGTTTTGTTATGTCTGAAACTTATCCCTTGATGTGTATATGGGGGTATAGAACATAGACAGAAGGGTGCCTATAAGCTAGCATTTCAGGAGTTTCTGTACAGACATACAGAAAGTGGCCTCCATAAGGTATTTGACATTCACAAATGAGAATTTCAAGTTGTAGCTGACTGGTTATCACTAAGGGGATCTTTATGTATTATTTGTATTTTCTTTACAATTTTATGTCTCTTTCCAAATGTTCTTTTAGGAATGTTTTACTTATCAATTTATTTTCAGTAATCAATAACCAATTATTCAATAAACAGGTACGTGAGCTATCAAATCTTCTGCTTTGTGCTAGGAAGATTCAAATGAATCAGATGGTACAATGCAATCCTTGCTCTGCCCCAAGTTTACAACCCTTTAAAATAAAGACGTATAGCTTTTTATTAGATGGTTCATTTGATCCAGTAATTGTACTTCTGGGAACCTTTCCTAGTTTAAAAAAATGTAAAACAAAGTTATGATATGGAATTGTTCATGAGAATATAAGAATGACCAAAAAAAAAAAATCTAGAATTGCTTACCTACACAACAGTAGAGGGAATGGTTAAATAATAACACATTTATACAATGCTATACTATGAAGTCATTAAGATTATATTTCTGAAGACATTGCATTTTTATTGTTTGACAGTTTCACACATTTATATAACGGATTCTAGTCATTTTTGCCCCATCCTCCTCTCTCGCCTCCCTTCCTCTCTGCCCACTTCTACTCTCATGCCTTCTTCTTGTCTGTGACCCTTGGAGTTCTATTAGAATCTCCTGTCTGACAAAGGTAAGTTGTTAACATTCCCTATTGATATCAATGTTAGTTACAGACATTCAGAGAGCAGTCTCCATAAAGTATTTAACATTCACAAATGAGAATTTCAAGTGTTAACAGGTGTCGTTTAGGATGGTGTGGTAACAGTTTGAATTTGTTTGTGTCTCTGCTCTTCCTACTTCCCAAGTCTTCTGCAATAAATAAGGTTTAACTTTATAGTCAGGAAAAATCATGCTGTCCTTTTTAAAGATTTGGCTCAGAAGTTGCCTGTTAATAATTCGAAGGACATAAAAACATTTAGCACTTCTTGTAAGTGCATATCCGTTTTTTAGGAAGGAGTGATTATTCCTGCAGAGACAGTTTACAATCTCCTTCTTTCTACAATGTTTTTGGGAGAGACCGCGTGGTCATACATGCAGAAGACACCTTCATCAGGGCCATGAGGGAATGAACTCCCAGAGCACTCATGAAGTTCAGCAAGAACAGGGATGTGCCCTTGGGGAACACAAGCTCACACCGAAAACCTCGGCCCTAATTTCAATCTGAAGTGTAACCTGGAACAGGATCCTGATAGCACCATTGACCCACATCTGCCCACAACAAACGCCTGGTCTTTCTTGTGCGCTGGCTTCTGAGACCCTCAGAGCCACTGGGCAGTTAGTTGTCCCACTGTATTTAGGTCCTGTCATGATTTATAAAGACAAGCAATGGTGAGGCTGAAATCTGACTCCCTGCAACAGTCCAATGTTGATCCCACTCTGATTTTAATCTAAGATCCCTAGGAAAACGGCAGGGTACTAGAATACGTTCCTGTGCAAGTCAGAGAGAGAGAGAGAGAGAGAGAGAGAGAGAGAGAGAGTGAGAGGGAGGGAGGGAGGGAGGGAGGGAGAGAGAGAGAGAGAGAGAGAGAGAGAGAGAGAGAGAGAGAGAGAGAGAGAGAGAGTCTGTCTCTTGGTGCCCTATCAGCTGCCCATGCCTAGGCTCAACACCGACTGACAGGTTTCCCTGAAGCACAGGCAGGCCCCATTGCAGTAAAAAAAGAATCAGCTCAGCTCTAATTCATGGAACGACAAGAAAGCATGCATGTACGGAACAGAAATGCCGTGTGTCACTAATATACCTTGCTACACATCTTTTTTTAAGCTTAAGGAACCTTCCATGAGTTAAATGAAGTTGTCAACACAGAAATATTTACAGGCACACATCATTTTCACCAAAATCAGTATTGGCAAGCTGGAACAGTCCAAATGATAAGCTCGTAAAATAGTTCCTTTCACTAGCAGTTTGAAGAATTGGTTGCCATCCTGCATTTAAAATACAAATCAGTTCACACAACGTGTTTTACCTAAGACATGTCATGGAGGAACGAACTTAAAACAGTTGTGTGCCACTGCCAAGATGAGACTAGAGATTTTTTTTTTGTTTTGTTTTTGTTTTTGTTTTAAAAGTATTCACTCACCACAGATACCTAACTACAAATTACCTATGGTCTTCATATAAAAGGGGGGGGTTATAATTTGGGATATATTTTTTCTTGATGTTTTCCCATAGGCTTCTCACATTCATTAATCTCAACAATGGCAAAACACGGGGCAGCTGCTAGGCACACTTTTACATCTCAGTGAACAGTAGGTAGCCCTGCCCACATAAAGCATGCAGGAAAGACCAGAGACACTCAGGAAGAAGTCAATTCCAATAACTCTGAGCTCCAGTCACCACTTTTCCCTCATGACACCTGAAGAGCCATTCGTTCCAGAACTCCAGCCTTTGCATTTGAAAGAGCCAACCTTTGCATTTCCAACCAGCTTCCAAAACCCTAATCTGAGGGTTCTCAGTTATTTCTAACAAGCACGTTTCTCTGTGGAAACACAGGCTAAAAACATTGACCTTTGGTAGAAAAAGAAATCTAGACCCCTGCCTGGGCAAACTTCCTGGATCCCTGCCTGGGGAAGCCCTGGAAAGGAACCTGGTTCTCCGTCCTGAGTGGGAGGCTCTTAACAGCACCGAGTTGCTAAATGAGAATCTCAAGTGTTTCAAGACTGCGGGCAAATGCTTGTCACTCTCAATAACACTGGAGAGTTGAAGTGGGCATGGAAAGTTCCTGTATCTTCGGGAAAGGTTGAAAAAAATGAGGAGTTTGCCGAGGACTACTTAAAACACAACGCTATAATAGAGTGTGGCACAGACTAACAGTCTAGAGGGGTTCCCGAAGGTCCCTGGTCAACCCCTCCATGTCTCCCATCCAGGCACTAAGGTAAAAGGAGAGAAAGAATGCATGGGAAAGAGTAAGACAGGAGATGGGAGTGTTGAATAGAAAGGAAGAGAGGCTATTGACAGGTGGAAAAAGTAATGAGAAAGAGATGTGGGCGCCTGAGGCCAGTCAGAGCCGAGGGCATGGACACGCAGTGTGGTTCTCCGGTCGCACTGTATCCAGCCCCAGACCTCCTCAGCAAATTCCCAATGCACTTCCTTAACTTTACAGACTCACCTGTCGAAGGCCACGGCTGTCATGGAGTAGATACTGGCGAAGAGAGCAGCAATCGGGAAGAAGTTGTGAAACTTGCAGTAGAAGAGGCCATAGTACCACACGTTGTGGACCGCGTAGGTGAAGTTCACCACCGTATTGAAGGCAGCCATGCAGGCCTCAGCGAAGGCCAGGTTCACCAGGAAATAATTGGTCACTGTCCTCATTCTCTTGTGGGCCAAAATGATCCAGATCACCACGACGTTGCCCACCACGGAAGTCACCACGATGACCGTGTAGGCGGCTGCCCAAAGGACAATCTGCCAGGTAGGCTGCACAAACTGGTTAGACTCAGAGGTGTTGGTGGAGGTGTTGGGGAAGAGGTCTGAGTCCACAGGAAGGACGTTATCCATTTTGGGGCAAGGCAGCAAAGCCCTGGCGTTTACAGGGACTCACAAGTACACACACACACACACACACACACACACACACACACACACCTTCTTGCTGCAGGACCTTGTTGAAGATTCCTGAGGCTTGAGGTCCAGGAGGTGGGAAGTTTCCCTGGACAGAACTGAATCCTGGTTAGCCAGGAGGAGACTTGCTCACAAGAGCAATGCTTCTCCTGTGTATGTTCTTTGCCTGGTCGCTCTAAATTCCTCCACTTTCACGCTAGGCTCTTGTTTGCGTTGAAGCAGCTGCACCCCACACAGTTCCAGAAGGCAAGGCAACCCGCCTTTCTGCACCTGCTGCTGCTAGCAACTCCCACTAACATGCATGCGGCGGAAAAGGCAAAAAAGCTGGGTGCTGGGTGGGGGCTTGAGGGGGAAGAAGGACTGCTCGCAGCCGCTGCTTGTAAAAGTTCTCGTCCTCTGGCCAGGGTTCTGAGGTCCGCATCCAGCTGGTGAGCTCTCTTTTGGTTGCTTCCTTTGAAGCCTCTACTGCCACCCGCAGCTTCTTAGTCTTGGTCCTTCTGGGCTCTGGAGTTAGCAGAGCCTTGGCAGGGTGCGCACTAGGCTTTTATAACCCGCTGCAGAGACGTCACAGGGAAGGGGCTGTACCTGGACTGCGTACTCGCTTGTCTTGTCCCGGAGCGCGCAGCGCAGCAGCAGCTGCTGCGCCAGTTGTTGGCAGCTGTGTCGCTCCACCACCGCAGCCACCACGCCTTCTGCTGTTCGTGACCTGCTGTGGGCGTTCTGCAGGCCGGACGAACCCAGCACTCCGCGAGGGGGCGACAAGGTGGCCTGGGAAGGAAAGACCCAGATAGGGCTCTCAGCTGGAATTACGGTCCTACCGGGGATACGAGCAGAAAGGATGGATTTTTGGAAACAGCTGAAGTGGAGGACAGTTAACGCTCTGAGGCTCAGCCCAGGCGCCTCAAGACAACCTCTACAGAGACGCGGTGGGAGTCGGGCGAGTGTGGGGGCGGGGTGCTCATCGCCACACTCTGGTTGCTACCAAGAAGTGACAGGTGACCACACCCTGCTTCAGAAGTCCGGGAAGACAACTTTCCTTCGGTTAACGAAACCCCCAGACACCTAGCTATGTTTCTTGGTAGACTGATTCCTCTTCCCTGCTCCCCAGTCCCCCAAAGCAGTGATGGGCTCCGAGCATTTGGGATACATTTTCTCAGCCACTTTGTTGGCTTGGTCCCTCTGTAAGGTATCCAGCGCTCTCTCAGAGAGCCCCGCGACTACCCTCTTAGCTGCAGACACTGGGGACTGTACGCCGCTCTCTGCAAAGCTTGGTGAGTGCGAGAGCTGGCAGAAGCCCGTTGTTCTGACGCTGGGACTGCCGATCCTGGGCTCTTGGCCAGTAGTACCCTTCGCGGACTAGTTCGCCCCGGCAACCTGGCAGCCTCCTTCTCTGCGCCTGTCCAGTTTGTGAGGCTAGGTGAAACTGGAGAGGCATGGGAAGGGTCTCTACCAGATTCCTCTTCCCAGTTTTACACCCAGACTGAAGGGCAAGTTTGTGCCTGTCTTTTCTCCCTATCCTGCCTGACAGCTAAGCTGGTGGCCGGACAGGAAGCAGATGGGCAAGCCTCCCCTGCAACATCAGCCCTTTTGAAGAAGCTGAGATGGGTAGAGCTCAGGAATATATTCCTGGCAGATTGCCCTTGGCGAGGTTCCAGGAGCTTCCTTCCAGCTGCCCCTCAGCGGGTCTCCTCCACCACTGCGGTTCTGGATCTGTGAGATGCCTTCGGGGATGGGAAGCACCAGTTAGTTGCTATGGGTTGCATCCCTCCTGGCACCAGGGAGAGATGCCTTTACGCATTGGTCTAGCAAGCCCGCCGCTGTGTCGCACATTAGGTGTTTTGAGGCTGTGTAATTTATTGTCCCGGTTTCAGCAGGCTAATATTCCTCGGTGGGGGGGCGGGGGCGGGGAGGCCTACTGAACTCTGGTTTTGTTGGAGGCTGAGATTCAGCGCTTATGGGAACCCCCAAGCTTCCTGTTTGTAGGTGCCTCCCAGGCATCCCTAAAACCCCTAAGCCCCACAGAGCAAACTCCTGGGATGCTTTTCAGAGAACAGCTCTGCGATCCGGATTGAGAAAGAAAAAGCTTGTCTTTTCCGCCTCAGATCTCTTACTGCTGAGCTGGGGCTACAGGAGAAGAACTAGGTGAGAGAAGCAGAGAGGGCTGGGAGGAGGCAAGCCCTTACAGTCTAGTGCAGAAAGAAGCCATGGCTATACAAAGCGGGCTGTTTCAGAGAGAGACAGCCTCACCCAACTAGGGAAATGCAGGGAGAAGCCTGAAGGGTGAGCTAGGACTGGAAGAGGCTGAGGTGAGAGAGAAGAAAGTTCCAGAGGCTTTATAAAAGGACCCATGTCACTTTGGTTAAAGTCTACAGATACCACGCCCTTCATTTCAAACCACACCTACAGTCCTCTCCCTGAGCCTCCAGGTTTGCTTTGATGAGACTGGCTCGGGTCGAACTGGCAATTTAGACAAGGAGTACTTGCCACTTGCTAAAGTTATCATCTCTTCCAGGGAAAACTAAACATACTCATGTTGTTGGAGTCACAATAAGTGGAACAACAACAATAAACAACCTCATCCTGAAATGGGAAGTGTCATCCTGACTGCACACCCTGTCTACACACACACTGACTGCACACCCTGTCTGTACACACACTGCTGCATACCCTGTCTGCACACACAGTGACTGCACACCCTGTCCTCACACACACTGACTGCACACCCTGTCTATATACACACTGACTGCACACCCTGATTGTACGATTTCTCTCTGAAAGTCAGTTATTTCCCCCTTTAGTCTTGTATTAATTTTGTTCCCATTCCACCGTTCTTTCTTGACACACAAGACAATCACCCATCCCAAAGTAAATCCTGTTGACAAAGTAGTCTAAATCCTTGCTTGTTTGTCCAGGCTCTCTGTAGGCAGACAGAACCACAAACACATAATACCCATGCTGGTAAGTGCAAACAGGGGATTTCCATTGTGTGCCACATGCTATTTTTCTTGCCTGAAACCTTGTCCAAACACTCCCAAGAGCTGGTAGGCATGGATTTAACTCATTCTTTTCAATGGCTAAATATTATTTTTAAACTGTAAGTGCAGTCTAGCTTACACATTCATTTTTCTATTCATGAAAATTCACTTCCAGTTTTTGCCACTGAGGACAATGCTACAGGGCTAGAGGGTGACTTAGTGGTTGAGAATATACTCTGAAGAGTATACTCTGACCTTGCAGAGGATGAGAGTTCAGTTTCTGGCACACACCCCAGAGGGCTCACAACAGCCTGTAACTCCAGCTCCAGGGATTCAGCACCCTCTTCTGGCCTCTGTGGACACACACACACACACACACACACACACACCATTAAAAATAAACCTTATAAAAGACAGTACAATAAATGTTCCTTACTTTTGTCTCCAAAGCCTGCGGCTACGATGTTTCTTTTCATTCTTCCTTCCTCTCTTCTTTCCTTCCTGCCTATCTGAAGTTCAAGAGATTGAAACTAGGGCTCGTCCACCAGTTAGACGAGCACTTCAGCCCTGAGCACCTCAGACTGATTTTTTTCCCGTGTGATCAATCCTGAGTGGAATTGTTGGGCAATGTGAAACACTGGTGATATTCACACAACTGAGGTAAAACACTTATTTTCACATTTACATAGCATGGCATTTATGCATATGTAGATCTGATATTAAGTGTGTGTGTGTGTGGGGGGGGGGGAGGGGGGTATGTGCACATGAGTACAGTGCCCGCAGAGGCCTGAATAGGGCATCAGATCCTCTGGAGGGGGAGTTGCAGGTGTTTGTGAGCCCTCTCTGGTAGCAGACTGCTGGGGACTGAACTCAAGTCCTCTTCAAGGGCCAATGTGTGCTCTTAGCCACTGAGCCACCTCTCCAGCACCCAGAACTAGGTATGAAAAGCTGTTTTAGGTTTTTTAAAAAGCCTGTTTTAGTGGTTATAATACAAGTATAAAGACGTTTTCCCAGCCACCAGAGTGTTTGGCTATCTGGATGATGTCTTCTATACACACACACTCATGTCCCCTGTCTTTGTCTTGTTAATTTACTGTCTAGCCATTTTTTTAACTTGATTATTTTGGGGGGAGGGGAGAGTTGGGAGGTGTTTTGACCTGGTGCCCAGAATAGGGCATTGTATTTCCATGAACTGCAGTAACAAATGGTTGTGAACTGCAAAGTTGGTGCTGGGAATTGAACCTGGGTCCTCTGGAAGAGCATCCAGTGCTCTTAAGTGCTGAGCTGTGTCTCTAGCCCCCTATTCATTTTTTCCCTTAATGATTTTTTTTTGTATTTTAGATATGAACACTTTGCCTGTCAGAAATATTTGAAACATTTTTAAATAATATTATTATGTTTCCTAAATTTGTATGTGGCCATAAAACTTCAATGATTTTCTGTGGTCATATTTACTTTAACATTGTGTGGGCTGTTTGGTTCTGATTTGAGAAAGTCCTGCCAAATGCTAGCTATTTTCATTGTCTCCTGGATTTTTCTTGCCAGTTTTTAGTCTAGTTTTTACCTCAAGGTTATACGTTCATCTTGTGATTGTATTTTGTATTGGCAAACGTGAATGAGATCAATAAAATAAATCTTTTAAAAATAAAGTAAATGAATGAAGGTAGAATGAAAACTGTCTAAGGGTTGAAAAGGACTAATGGGTGGGTGGAGCTAATGGGTGGGTGGAGCTAATGGGTGGGTGGAGATAATTGTGGGTGGAGCTAAAGGGTGGGTGGAGCTAAAGGGAGGTTATCAGCACAGGGGGCGGGACTACGCTTAAACATATGCATACATAGATGGACATGTCTTATATAATCAATACCCTGTATAATGAAAAAATCAGAACATTGGAAAAAGAAGGGGAAAAAAGCATTATTTAAGTGAAACATAGCTTTAAAAAATATAAAATATGGGTTTGGGGAGATGGCCCCATGGTTAAGATCACTGGTTACACTTCACAGAGGATCTGGGTTTGATTCCCAGGGAGCTCACAACCACCTGTAACTCCAGTTCCATGGCTTTTGAGAACACATCTGCATAGCCATCCATGCAGGCAAACCCACACACATAAAATAAAAATACATAAGTATTTAAAATATACACATAAAATAATTATTAAACATATGTTATGTAGACACACATATATTAAACTGCACAGCTTTGTGTGTGATTTGAAGCATTGTATTCATGCAAAAGAAAGCTAATGGAAACAATTGAACACACACATACACACACACACACACACACAAACCAAATGAAAGAAGTTAGTATTCATTTTCTTTCATGTGGTCAGTGAGTTTTGATGGCTTCATTCATTCTCCTAGTGAATCAGATGACCAGCCTCATTACCTTGTGAACCCAGGTTAGAATATCAGAAATTATATATGTGACTTAATATTTATATTTATTGGTCATCCTGATTGATCTACTATGTATTCTGATAGCATTGCTACATATATCATATATATATATGATTAATTTATATAAATTTTCATACAATTCCTTGCTTTTCTATCCAGCTCCTCCCTTGCAATCAGGCAGAGATAATGTGACTACTTCAGACCAATAGACTATAAGCGGACATTATTGTTCCCTGTCTACTCTAAAATATAGAGAAAAGGGGGAAGGAGGAAAGGAGATTGTTCCTTGTGGTCTTTTCATTTGGGCATCCTCATGCTCCTGAAGATACACCTGTAAGACAACAGGTCTTGGTCACACTGAATTCCCAGGTGACTGTGTGGCACAGGCCCTACCCGGTCATTTCGGGAATTAAGTATGAGCAAGAAACAAGCTCTCATTGTGCCGAGGCACCAGAGTTTGAAGTTGTTGCCAAGCTACAGATCATACTGACTAATGTATAATACAGATTCTGACATCCAAAGGAGAGGTCCACCTATGCAGATACAGACATCTGTAACATGACAGACCACTCGTGTCATGTGCTGCTTGTCGGTTTTAGTTAAACTTACATGTTTTTATTCAATTAAAAAAGTCCAATGTTCTGTACTTTTTTCCCATTCTTTCCATTTTTTCTGCTGGCCCTCAGGGGTTCGGGGTTGGGGGTGGGGAGGCGGTATGGGATATGGAAGAGTCAAAGGGTGGACAGGGGTGGGGGGGAATAAAATCTGGAGTGTAAAAAAAATAAGTAAATTAATTAAAAAAAAAAGTCCAGTGCTTAGAGAGATGGTTCAGTAATTAAGAGCACTTACTGCTTATGTAAAGGACCCAAGTTTGGTTCCAACACCCATATAGCAGCTCACAACACCAATTTCAGGGAATCTGATGCCCTCTTTTGGTCCATTTGGGCATGGCAAACATATGGTGCACATACACGTAGGTAAAACATTCACATACGTAAAATAAAATAAATTTATTCTGAACTAAACGTATTGAATTATAGTTCAATTACTAGTCTTATAGGAAGTGCTTAGAATTTATGTTCATTTTTTATAAAACTGACACTTTTATTAAGATTTTTATCCATGGCCTTTCTATTTTTTTGTCCTTGTCTTTCAAAAATACGTTATAATTTTGCTTCAATGGTATTTTTCAAAGATTACCAGCTGTAATTATTATTTGATGCTATAATGAACATACAAAAATGTTCATATAGTTTTCTCAAACATAAATTTCTGTTTTAAGTGCTATTTTTCTTCACCCCTGCAAGTGAATTTGAAGATTTCTAATCTTAGTTCTCAAGCCTGGTCAGGGCATCCAATGCTTTTAAAGGGAACATGGCCTTATCTTATGGGAATTTCAGAAACAAATAGGCATATTTAAACTTATATTTAGTTTCTGACAAGGCATTTCACAATCCCACAGGGCACAGTGACATATGGCACCTTATACTATCTGTGGGCAGTTACCAACTACACTCCTCTAGATGAAAGTATTTAGCAACTGATATTTTTTTTACATTTATTTAAATCAAACCAGGTTTACCTTTCATTCCCAAAGAAAGTCAGCTTGGAAGGTAGACATTTTATACTGTGCTTCTCCTAGTCAGTTTTAAGTGTCAAGGTGGCATTAGCTTAGAATCTTCTGAAAATGAAGTCTCATTTAGGTGATAGCCCAGATCAGATTGGTCTGTGGACATGCCTCTGAGGGATTGTTTTGGTTGTTAATTGATGTTGGAGGACTCTGCCTGCTGTGGGCAGCACCAACCCTCGGCAAGTAGTCTGGGGCTATACGATAAGGGTAGCTGGACATGGGCCTGACAGTGTCCACCAGCAGTGTTCCTCCACTGTTTCTGCTTCAGGCTCCTGCCTGAGTGTCTGCTCTGATTTCTCTCGACAAAAGAAACTTGCCAGCGCCTGAAAGTGTAAGCTAAATAAATTATTTCCTCCCCTGTGTTGCTTTTGGTTATAGTGTTTTATCGTAGCACTAGAAAAAAGGCTAACACAATGTTTCAGATGCCACAACATACACTTGGAAGTTATCAGACGTGCCAATGCTTCGGAAGCACGATGTTTTTCACATGGAGTGGTGCTTTTATTTTCCGGTGATTTTCTTATTTTATATTCCTGTGCTTAACTGCCCTGACAGAAGCAGCTTAAGAGAGAGGTTTATTTGAGCTCGCAGCTCCAAAGGGATGAAGTCCACCATTATGGAAGGCAGGAAAGCAGATGCAGGAGGCTAGTTGGCCACTGTGGGTCCACAAGCAGGAAGCAGAGAGTGAACAGGAAGTCGACTTATTCATAAAGCTACAAGGCCCACCCCCAGGGCTAACTTCCTCCAGCAAGATTCCATCTCCTAAAGAATCGACAGTTTTCCTAAATAAAGCCGCCTGCTGGGACCAGGTGTTCAAACACAGGAGCCTATGGGAGACATTTCACGTTCAAGCCATTACTGGTGGTGAAGAGAGCTTTGTTTTGCAGAAGTCTGCAGTTCTTACTAAGAGCTTCTACAATTGATCTTAGCCAAAAGGCCGAGAAGCGATCCTGAGAGCTTCTAGTACCGACAGATTACTGCAGTATCTGCATTTAGCCCTGTGTATCCAAACACCTCACCATCAAATGAGTGATGCTCCCCGGAATCTTTACTCTTTGCTTCTCTTGCATTTCCCAAGGACTCGCTGGTGCCCAGACAGATTTTTCCTGGTTATCTCATCGTCAACGTTTTCTCGGCAAGCATTTCAAGGCAAGCACCTCTCTGAGGTCAGGCTACAGTAGCCTCTGTCTAGACCACATTGTCAGGTGATTTATCCATCACACATCACAACAGCTGCCTGACTCCAACCAAGATTCCAAAGCAAAACAATAACTCTCCAGAATAGATCCCAATGTGGAGTCAGGTTGTTAAACATGACAGATTTCAGAACAGAAGCCCTTTAGGCCAGAAGAGACTGGGTCTGGGCATTCGCAGTCCTGAACCAGCATTGCTCTCTAAGTTTTCACAAGCTCCGAAGAGAAGCCATTGCAGCCCAGAGGAATCAGTTCCCAGATCCTTCAATTCGTTTTATGGATCCAGAGTTTTAGACGTTATCATCGTTCTTCAGCCCAGGACACTTATTTTTATTTTACATCTTTAGGACAGGGTCTTATTTATCCCTGGCAGTCTTCAAGCTCCCACTATACAGCAGATGTTAGCCATGGACTTCTGATACTCCTGTTTGAGTGTTCAGAGTGCACGGCTGTTTTAATTCTTGTTCTGTTGCTATGAAGAGACACCATGACCATGGCAACTCTTACAAAAGAAAGCATTTAACTGGGGGGCTGCCTACAGTTTCAGGAGGTTAAGCCTTTAACATCATAGCAGGAAGGCACCGTGCTGGAGAGCTTTACATCCTGATCTACTGGCTGTAGGCAAAGAGAGAGACACTGGACCTGTCATAGGTATTTGAAACCTAAACGCTACCCTGAGCAATGCATCTCCTCCAACAAGGCCACAGCTCCTAACTCTTCCTAAACAGTTTATCAACTGGGTACGATGAATCAAACCACAACTGGGGACCAAAGTAACCCAAGTAACTGAGTGCCTGTCCCTTGTTTCCTTCATTGATGAACTGTGACCTGGAGGTATAACCCAAGTAAATCCTTTTCTCCCTTTGTGGCTTTTGGTTAGAGTGTTTTATCATAGCAACAGATTAAAACAAAACAAAACAAAATAGACTTACACCAGAGGATAAAGAGCCACCTGTTGGATGGAGTTCAGGAAGGAAGAACAGGGTTGTTGCCAGAGCAGTGAGCCAAGTGAGTCCTTTTTGTTTTTAAATAGAAGGTTTTAGTGTTTGTGTGTGGGGAGTGGGGTGGGGAATTTGTGTGTGTGTGTGTGTATGTATGTGTGTGTGTATACATGTACTTGTGTGTGCAGGTGCCTAAGGAAACCAGAAGAGGGCGCCAGAGCCTATGGAGTTGGAGTTGCAAGTATTAATGAGCTGTCTGACCTGAATGCTGGGATCCAAAGTCTGGTATTCATGACTGAGCATGTGGTGCTTAACAACTGAGCCATATCTCCAGGCCCCCATATTAGGTTTTTGTTTTGTTTTGTATTACATTTATTTCAGCATATTTTATAGTTTATATTTTAAATATGTGTTTCTTTTTAATGCTAGAGCAAAGAAAAGCTTTCTGGTTACATATGGGGATGAGTTAACATGTGGCCCTATACATCCTAACCATGTTACTAGACTTTCATTCATCTGACTGTTTTAGTTTTCCATCATATTGTTAGTCACACTGATTTTCTTTTACTTTCTAAGACATGTTAAACTGTAAACACTGATAGAAGGTATTTTTGCATGGTTTCTAAATTCAAATTAAAAATGAAGGCAGTGTTTGCCTTTTACCCTTAGGTTATACTGGTCAGATTTGTAAAAACAATACTTTAGGTGTGGATGGGGTGTTTCTATTACCTTCCAGTATTATAGAGATGTCTTCTCATTTATATTTAAATGTTCCATTTTTAGGATTTGTTAGTTGAGTAATTTTTCTTAGTAACTTCTTTTAAAGGTTTTTTTAGATTTTTATTCTTAAGTGTGTGTGTGTGTGTGTGTGTGTGTGTGTGTGTGTGTGTGTGTGTGTATAAAGGGAACATGTGAGTGCAGGGTACCCATGGAGGTCATCAGATGCCCTGGGACTGCAGTAATGGATGGTTGGGAACGGCCATGTAGGTTCTGGGAACTGCATGTGGATCCCCCCCCAAGAGCCAGTTCTACTAACCATCTCTCCAGGCCTAGCAACCTGTTTTCAACAAGTACTCAGATCAGTCTTATCTTCAAGGAAATTTTGGAAATACATGTTTGTCTTAGTTAGGGTTTTACTTCTGCGAACAGACACCATGACCAAGGCAACTCTTATAAGGACGATGTTTAATTGGGGCTGGTTTACAGGTTCAGAGGCTCAGTCCACTATCATCAAGGCCAGAGCATGGCAGCGTCCAGGTAGGCATAGTGCAGGAGGAGCTGAGAGTTCTACATCTTGTTCCAAAGGTAAACAGAAGACTGTCTCTCATGTCACTAGGAGGAGGATCTCCAAGCTTATCACCACAGTGATACACTTCCTCCAACAAGGCTACACCTACTCCAAGGCCAGACCTACACTAACCATTGTTAACTCTTTTTTTAAAAAGACTTATTTATTATATGTGAGTATTTATTATATGTGAGTCTTTAGACATGCCAGAAGAGGGCATCAGATCTCATTATGGATGGTTGTGAGCCACCATGTGGTTGCTGGGATTTGAACTCAGGACCTTTGGAAGAGCAGTCAGTGCTCTTAACTGCTGAGCCATCTCACCAGCCCCCACTGTTAACTCTTGTCACTGTGTACAACAGACCTCTCTCTCTCTCTCTCTCTCTCTCTCTCTCTCTCTCTATATATATATATATATATATATATATATATATATATATATTTGTGTGTGTGTGTGTGTGTGTGTGGTGTGTGTGTGTAATGGAGAACAATGTGATTGGTTTGTGTGTGTGCATGAACATGTATTTGGAGGGCAGTGGTCAATCTCAGATGTTACGTGCTATGGCTTTCATAGGTTGTGGGGATTAAATGCTGACTTTTGTGCTTGTGTGGTAAGCATTGTACTGCTTACACTATCTCCCTAGGCACAGGTATGATGATTTTGCTCACTGAGAAATTAACAAATCAAGTCAATTCCTCACTTCATATATTTGTCAACATTTTATGGTGAGTGCATTTATGATCTACATTCTTAGTGATTTTCAAGCACCTAGAACACCATTGTTAACTATTGTCACCATGTACAACGGACCTCCATATTTACTTCACCCATCTAACTACTCTCTGTACCTTTCAACTGAGAGTCTCACCCAACAGCTCTTTAGTCCCCAGTAACTAGCGTCCTACCTTCTAATTCTATGAGTTTGACTTTTTAAGAATGATATAATAATGGCATCATGCAATTTTCTGTTCTTGCCTATCTTGTTTCATTGAATACAGCGCCCACCAGGTTTACCTATGTTTCTGTGAAGAACCACATTACCTTCTTCTTTGTGATTACTAGCATTCCATTGTGAATATGCGCCTCTTTGGCTTTGCTATTCATCTAGCGATGCATATGTGAGTTGATTCCATATCTTGATCAATGTAATGGGAAGCCCTTATGCATCATTGATGAGAATGCAAATTAGTGGCCATTATGGAAAACAGTATGAAAACTTCTCAAAAATATTGAAAGTAGAGCCACCATCCTGCAATGTCATTACTGGGTATATAGGCAAAGAAAGAGAAATTGGTATGTTAAAGAGAAATCTGAAGCCCAATTCTCTGCTGCAGTACCACGATGACTAAGATAGGGGTTTTGCTTTCTTTATTGGATCATCTGTCCTTGGGGCATTTGGTCTTTCTAGTGGTAATAATGCAAGACTGAAGAGATTTATTTTGGCCAATCCAAGGTTGAAAGGTCATGTTTGATGATGAGCTTTTGCAGACATAGTCCTGAAACAGTGGCATAAACGGATTATTCCACTTACAAGGGCAGGCACCTAACCACTCTCAAGGATTCTACCCAGATGTACTTTTCACTATATTTCAGTATGAGTTTCAGAGAAGCTAAACCATAGTCAAAATCATAGCAGATTCCAGGAAGTGAGTGAGAGACTCCCAAGCAGTTGGGAAGGTCCGGGTTAGAGCAAGCTCCTCCCCTCCTCACCACATGCCTGTACCATCATAGTGTTCAGGGTTCTGATCTTTCCTCCTTGAAGCCTCCCTGCCTTCCATTTACTCCATGGCAAGAAGACTTGGCTCACTCTCTCTCCTTTCCCGGGTGTGCCCAACATGGCAGCACCATATTTACATATACAGAGTTCACATTCTACAACCAAAAAAGAAAGAATGAATGGCTATCTGATAATGTTTCAAAGCTTTAAGCAAGTAAATGTTGGTTGGCATTCATAGAGCTATCTTGGGGCACACACAACCCAAGACCCATGATAGATATTCTAGAAGAGGGGAGCTGTTGGGACAGCTGGGAATCCCATCAGTCTGCCAATACAGGGCAACTGACCCAATCTCATGGCCAGGTCTCCGTCTCTTTCTTTCATACTCACTTGCTGCAAGCCTTTGTGTTCCTATACTGAGCTCCTGTTAACACCCAGCCTGACAGGGGAACGTTTATCTAATTCTATCATTCATTCAGCCTGGCCCTCCAACAGATCTCCAAGACTCACTTATTTTTGGCTGACATTAAATTGTGAAACTACATGGATGATAAATTGTCAAAAAAAAAAAAGTGGGGAGGCATCTGGGCTTGGGCTCCCACAACCTGCTAAGGAGGTGTCCTCTTCTTTCCTCCATGGTGCTGATGAGCTATCTTTAGCCACCAGGCTCCCTTCCTTAGCTGCCCTTTCAGGATTATCATCCGGTATGCAGTATGTCTTCTCGTTCAGGCTAAATTTTGGCTTCTGGAAGCTCATTCACGTCCTGTACCACCTTGCCTAGAGGATAGTCAGTACCAAAACGTTAAGCTGAGTTAGCTAGTGTGAAAATCGTTGGTTTGGAGGGGCGATATCAACCAATGAGGTGGTAACAGAACAGAAATCACCCAACTTTCCACCTTCACACTACAATGACAGATGTTAATGATGATAACCAGAAGGGCAAGCACATGTGCGTGTAACACTGTATGAACTCAGTGTACGAGCACACACACACACACACACACACACACACACACACACACACACACACTTTGCCCCTGCTTATGTGCAATGACTCTCTCTGTGAGATTTTCCCAGTTCTTCTAATTTACAAACCCAGGGTTGGTTAGAGCTATTTGCTGGTCATTCCTCCCACTCAGCCCCTTGTCCCTTGTGGTGCTCACCAACTGAGTTGTGTGACCCTTGTGAACCGGAGGTGGTGGGGATGGCAGTGTGGTCTGCTCAGCCAGAGTGGGCACAGAGGCTTCTGTCTGTCTGGAAAGCTCTTATGCAAAAGGGAGCGAGCCCTGATGAGGGAGTTTCTGCAGTGGTTCAGTTTGTGCCAGAGAAAGAAGTTGGTCTTTAAGAGCCTTAAACAAAATATAGTGCTATAGCTGAACTGGTTGAGAGTTTCCATTTACATGATAGTTGCTAGGAAAGTACAGGGACAAAGAGAGGGAGGAAGGGAGGGAGGGAGGGGGGAGGAGCATAAGAACTTAGCAGGCATGTTTTAGAGGGAGTATGTGACTTTTAGGTATGGTGAGTTTCTGAGTTAGAAACAATATCAGCACGGGAAGAGAATGGTTTTATTTTATTATCCTAATATCTGTCTAGAAAAAAAATCAGATTTATTTTCATTTTTATGTGGTGAGTGTTTTGTCTGCACATACATATGTGCACCGTGTAGATGTGGTACCCATGGAATCCAGAAGAGGGCAGTAGATCCCTTAGAATTGGAGTTCTAGAGAGTATAAGCCACCTGGTGTGTTCTGGGAATTGAGGCCAGGTCCTCTGTGAGAGCAGCAAGTATTCTTAACTGATGAGTGGTATTTTTAGCTCTATGCCTAGAGACTTTTTAAAAACTGTCATATATGGATGTAAAATATGCACAGCAAACTGTCAGTTTTTCATACATATGACGCTCAACAGAAATAAATCATCCATCAACACTGTATACACACTACTATTTTTCTTTTCAAAATAGAGGGTACCCGATAAATTGACTCAATTAGAAAGAGTTCTTTTAGAACTTAAAATTTATTAACTCAATAATTGCTCCTTTCCCCAAACAGTCATATTTAATTTTTTGCCTTACATTCTGTTCTCTTTAGAAGTATAATTAGGCACATGAAAATAAGCCTTATAATGAAGACTGCAAAATCCAAACAGAGGAAGTTACAGCCAGGAGCAGAGATTTCAAGGGTTGAGAATAGATCCTTAATCACCTACTGACTCCAATGTCACTGAAAGACAAATGTGTGCCTTATCTCTAGGGCTTTGGCATTGAGTCTTTGCTAGAAGAGTTCTGAAAGGCTATATACTCTGTAGAAGACAATTTGTATTGCCTATTAGTGGTTTCAGACAGGACTTAGCCCTTTCATCCAGTGACTTTATTTCTAAGTTTTATTTTAAAGAATAATCAGAGATGTGCATGGGGATTTTAAATGTTTTATTTTTATTTATGTGAATGTGGGTTTGCCTATTTGTCTGTATGTGCACCTTGTGCATGTAATGCCCACAGAGGCCAGGAAAAACAAAAAAAACAAACCAATAAAAAAATAATAACGTTCACAAACTAGTGTTTCCCTTGGGACTAGAGTCCCAGGCAGTTGTGAGCCACTACTGCCAACAGAATCTTGGTCCTCTTTAAGAGCAGCAAATGTTCTTAGCCACTGGGCATCTCTTCAGCCCTCTGCATTGGAATTTTGCTTATGAGTGCTCAACTTTAGTTTACATACTGTCTTAGTTACTGTGTGAAAAGATACCATGACCAAGGCAAAGTAAGACAAAGTATTTAGCCAGGGGCTTACTTACTGCTTTAGAGGGTTAGTCCATGATCATCACAGTGGAAATCATGGTGGCAGGCAGGCAGACAGGGTACTGGAGAAGTAGCTGAGATTCCCCAGGTAGGAAGGAGAGAGAGAGAGAGAGAGAGAGAGAGAGAGAGAGAGAGAGAGAGAACCCAATTCTTCCTAAATAGCCCACCAAAGGGGAGCCAAAGATTAAAAAACGAGGTTCTGTCTTAAAATAGCTCTCTCTGTCTCTATCCCCTGCCACGTTTGTGTGTGTGTGTGTGTATTCTAAAGAATGACCGCCAAAAATGATCACTAACCTCCACATACCCAGAATAGGGGAAGGGAGGGAGGTATGAGGGAGGAAGGGAGGAAGGGAAGGGGAGAGGAAAGGAGGGAAGAAGAGAGAGAGAGAGAGAGAGACACTATGGTAAGAGACCCATCAAAAATTAGCACTGTAACAGTCTCAATCTCGTAATTGCATAAGATTTTCATTTCTCCACTTTTCAGCATTTCTAAATCTTTATGATTAATATATTTTCCTTCCACACAAAGGAATACATTTTAAAGCAAGGTTCTGTACATCGGAAAACCAGGGGCACATTATGAGATTTGCATTTCAACAGGATGTGGTTGGAATGATTCCTTTGGCGTCTCCTGGAAAGTGACAAAATTATAATGCAAAGTCTTTCTGTACAATAACAAGTCTCTTATAATGGCACTGTGGTGACAATACTAGTTTACATGACAATGTGGACAGGGGAATTTTCACAAGGCCCCACCTCCAGATAAAATGTGATAGGTGATCAATGGCTGCTGAGGGAGGGAGAAGCCACTTACTTCAAGGATGAGCTCCCACATACACTGTCAGTCCCAAGTAGTCAGCCCCAGACATATGTATATACAGACAACACTGAATGAACTCAGTGAGCGCGCACACACACACACACACACACACACACACATACACACACACACACACACAGAGAGAGAGAGAGAGAGAGAGTGAGAGAGAGAGAGAGAATATTAAAGAAAAAGAGGCTATGAATTTGGGAAGGAGGAGGGACATGGGAGGAGCGGGGTGAGGGGGCAATGCATGTGTGATATTCTCAATAAATAACTTGATTACAAATGACTTTGAAAAGAATAATTGTTCATTTGCTTTGGATCCCAGGTGCTGCATGCTCTCACATCTGAGCACTATGGCTTACTCCCCACTGAGTTTTTTTTTTAATTATTTATTTTATTTTATTTTTTAAATTTACATTCCAAATCACTTCCCCTTTCCCGTTTCCTCCCTCCCCGAAAGTCCCATAAGCCCCCTTCCCTCCCTCTTTTCTCCATTCAACCCCCTCTCGTTACTCTGTCCTGGCGTTCCCCTACATCCAGTCTTTCCAGGACCAGGGGTCTCTCCTACCATCTTTTTAGAAATCTATTGATATGCGGATTGTGTCTAGGGTATTCCGAGATTCTGGGTCAATATCCCCTTATCAGTGACTGCATACCATGTGTGTTCTTTTGTGATTGGGTTACCTCACTAAGGATGATATTTTCAAGATCTGACCATTTGCCTAGGAATTTCGTGAATTCATTGTTTTTAATTGCAGAGTAGTATTCCATTGTGTAGATATACCACATCCCCACTGAGTTTTAGACAACACTCTAAAACTCTGACTCTGGGATGGGACGCTTTCCTTTCCCTCTGTGGAGCCTTCCCCTTCGCCCTCCCCAGCCAGGTGCCCTCTCAGGACCCTGATGTTATAGAACCTCCTCAGGGTGACTGGATGTTTTGGGGCTTACCATTTTCTTGAGTTCTGCAAACACAGCTATTTATAGGGCACTGCTGTGAACCTCATTGGCTTCTCAGTGCCAGAGACATCATGCGAGGACTTGGGAAGACACAGAGATCTGTTGCATAGCTCAGTTCTCACTGCAGAGCAACTGTGAAAAGGCTCTGCTTCTGCGGGGAACTGCTCTGGGCTCCAGTTACAGACCTGAAAGCTTGTTAATTAGATTCCTTTGCGTTGGATTTGGCTGAGAAAGACGCTGAATTTTATAATGTATGTATCTGTTTCCTTCATTACTGAAGAGTTTGTGATGGTTTGTTAAAACTATAAACATGGAAAGAGAGTGGAAGCAAAAGTGTCTCCTTCCAAGAACACTGGTAGATGGCTCTCAAGAACATGGCTGCTGCCTTCACACATCTGCTTTGCTCCTCTATTTGAAGATGATGAGATCCCATCCAGTCCATGAAAATGAAAGACACCTCCACCCCACCCTACTGACTCAGAAACCAGGACCGCAGAAGAGGTGATGTGGGTTTGGGGGCATGGAACAATTCATTTTCTATCAAACCCTCTAGGTGATTGGGACGTACATCAAAATTTAGAATCCACCATCATCATTAAAATTAAATATTAATCATAATTAAATGTTATTAAGTGCTGGATGGAGAGTTGGCTCAGGGGTTAAGAGCACAGGTTGCTCTTACAGAGGGCCAGAATTCAATTCCCAGCACACACATGGTGACTCACATCTTCTGACCTCTGAGGGCACCATGCTCCCACACATAGTGGTACCATTAAAAGCAGAAATAATGGGGAAAGTATGTAACTTCAACATAGAAAAAAAATGGGACACTCTCCAATAAACAGCCTCAAAGAACTAGAAAATCAAATGTGAATCAACGCAAACTTAGTAAAAGGAAAGAAATACACTTCAGAGTAAAACCAAATGAATTAAAGGGGAAAAGAACAAGATCAATAAATGAAAGAGATGAATATTCAAACACATAACTTCACAAACCCTTAACTAGATTAAGGAAGAAGAGGGGACAGCTTGAATGACTATAATGTTCTAAGTCAGATGACAGAAATGCAAAGAAGTTTGAGGTTCTTGTGTTCAACTCTAGGCTGACAGATCTGGTAACTAGAAAGATGACTTTCTGCTTCTGTCCATCTTAACAAGGCAGCGTTGTGAAGAAACAGAACAGGTGAGCAGAGTAATAACAAGCAACAAGACTGAGTTAGTTATTAAAGCCTCTTGTTAAGGACAGTTCTGGAACCAATGTCTCCTCCATGGGATGTTCGCAGACATCGAAAGTAATATCAGTTCTAAGTTGGTGTTTTCCAAGCCCACCCCCATAAGGCTAGTTGCCCTGATACCGAAAGTGGGCAATCATCAAAAAACCAGCAACAAAAAGCTGTTATCCTTGAAGAACATCGATGCAAAAGGACCCAAACTAAAACCAGCAGAACATTAAAGTGTCATTCACTATGATCAGGCAAGTTTTCTCCCAGGGGAGGGGGGTAAATATGGTGCAACATATAAAATTTCAAAAGCGTGATACACAGCATAGAAACACAGTGCAGCGATGTAGGGCAAAACCTCACAGCCACCTCAACACATGGAGAAAAGGAGTGGACAATATTCAGCATTCTTCCAGTATCAAAACTGAAAATTTGGACATAGAAGAAAGATAGCTTAGCATAGTGTCAGTCACATGTCAATCAACAGCTAACATCATTCTGCACAGAAAAAAATAATGGAGATCTTTTCAGGATCTGGGACAAAACAAAGATGTGAGTGTGTTCACCACATTCATCAAACCTTGGACTAAAAATCCTGGCCAGAAAAGAGAAAGGAGCATCCATACATGGAGAGAGGAAAGGTAAGTATGTCAGCTGGCCGGTTTGCAGATGTCCCGATCTCTTAAAAAATGTGTGTATGTGTATGCATGTCTGTCTGTCTGTCTGTCTGTCTGTCTGTCTGTCTGTCTGTCTCTCTCTCTCTCTCTCTCTCTCTCTCTGTGTGTGTGTGTGTGTGTGTGTATCCATTCTAGCATTGCAATTTCCCTGAGCCTTAAAATTCCTTCATCAACACTAAGCCAAAGAATATCAGGCATCTCCAGATCCTTTTCAGTGGGCCATCTTTTGATAAAGGCTTCACCCAACCATTCAAACTTCTGACACCTTTTTAAACTGTGCGAGCTTCCATATTAAACCTAGACTCTTTACAGAGAGGTTCCATGTCAATAAACTCAGCCTGATCTAGTCATATGCTCCTTCCACCGTTATCCCACACCCTTAAAATCCATTCCCACACAAAATCGCCAGACTTCTGCTTGAATGAATTAGCAAACTCATTAAGCTCCTTAGCAGTGTAGCACATTTCCTCATGGACTACACTTTCCACCTCCCCTCTAGGGGCCTGCTTTGCCTTGAGTCTGGTTATAGGTCTAGAAGAAACTATTGGTGGGCCTTGAGGAACATCAGTATTGTCTTGCCTGACATTTTCTTCAGAGAAAGTCACTGCTGGTTTATCAGACAATGCAGGATTAATTTCCTCAGGTGAAAAGGGCAATATTTCAAGGGGTGGGATTGAGGGTCCTACTTCCTCAGATGAGATAAACCCTTGAGAATCTGAGGATTTAAAGTTCTCAGCTTCAACAGGGTCCGCCCACACATCTGCATCCCAAGTCATAGAATCCCATAATTCTTTGCCTATTGATGCCGTTATTTTAACTGGTGACATCCTCTGAGGCTGAGACTTGACTTTTCATTGTAATTCGCCCTAGGGCTTTGGTTTGATTTTCTGCAGCTCATGCTCCATGTCTGTGGAAAGAAGATTCTCTTCAAGGGCACACTTAGAAAACTTTAGATTGTTTATTTGCATCTGGAGCTGGTCAATTTTATCATGCAGTTCACTCCTTTCCTTTATCAATTTATCCACAGATATTAAGAGTATCGAGCCAGCAAAATAATTTTCCTCTTTTCCCTCCCAAAACTGTAGAAAATTTCCTGTACCAGTTCACCTAATTCATTGCCAGTCACAACTGATGGATCAAGATAATCAAAGTCATTTGCTTCTTTAAGTTTGAAATATAGTTTCTACCACGGGTCTTTCATATTCTCTGAGCTCCCAGGAGAGAGAGTCTGGAGATGCTTCAGTAGTTAAAGGTACTAATAAATTAGAAGGTGCTGGAAAATTATTAAGCCGGTTCCAGATACTTAAAAGATTCATTCTTATACTTCTGCTCCTCTAGAAATACACCAGGTGTCAGCTTCTGTGTTAGTCAGGGTTCTCTGGAATCACAGAACTTATGGAATGCTTTTATATAGTAAGGAAATTTATTGTAATGACTTACAGTCTGTAGTCTAACCCAACAATGGGCAGCTGTGAATGGGGAGTCCAAGGAGCTAAGAGTTGCTCAGTCCCACGAAGGTAGTTGTTTGAGCTACTCTTCTGTAGAAGCTGGAATCTTGAAGAAGCAGCTACCAGCAGATGTGCTGGCAAGTAAATGCAAGCAGGGAAGAAGGGTGACTCTTCCTTCTTCCATTGGCCTTAGGTAGGTCTCCAGCAGAAGGTGTGGCCCAGATTAAAGTTATGTACCACCACGCCTGGATCTGGGACTTGCTTTGTCCCAGGCTGGCCTTGAACTCAGAGATCTGCTTGCCTCAGTCTCCTGGGATTAAAGGCATGTGCTACTTTTCCTGGTCCTAAGTTTTTGTGTCTCAAGATCCATGTCAAGGTCCAGGTCAGAAGCCTGAGTCCTCCAGCCTCAAGATCTAGAATCATAGATCACTCCAGATGTAGTCAAGTTGACAACCAGGAATAGCCATCACAGTGTGTTAGTGTGTATTTGTGTGTGTGTGTGTGTGTGCATGTGCATGGTGTATATGTGTGTTGTGTATGTGTATGTACGGTGTGCATGTGGTGCAATATGTGTGTGTCTGTGTGTCTACAAGCATGCATGTGTATGTTGTGTGTGCACATGCATAAGTGTGTGTGCATGTATGTACATGCTTTGAGTATGTACAACAGTTAGCCTCAAGTGTCATTCCTTAGGAGCTGCACATCTTATATTTTGAGACAGGCTCTCTCATTGAGCCTGGAGCGCATTAATTCAGCTAGTCTGGCTGGTCAACAATTCTGTCTCTGTTTCCTAATTGCTGGGTGATAGGACGTTTCAGGCCTTTTATATGGGTGCTGGAGACTGAACTCAGGTCCTCATGCTTGTGTGGGGAGCACTTCACCAACTGAGCCAGTCATCTCCCCAGTCCTTATCATGATCTTATGAACAGGAAAGCCCAAAGATGGCACAACCCCCCATTTGAACTAATAATAATTAGAATAAGTTTTCAGGATACTGAATTAACATACAAAAATTAGTGTTGCTGCTAAATACCAATAGTATACTATCTACAAAGAAATCACAGAGGAAGTGCCATTCCCAGTGAGCACACAAATACATAGGACTGATGTAACCAGAGTGGTTAAGGACCTCTAAAATGAAATGTAGAAAATAATGAGCCCAGAATCCAAACATACACAAATGGGAGCATGTACCTCATGCATGGAGTAGAAAATCAATATTAATAAATCAACATTGATAGTTACTATACTATGCAGAGAGAGAGATATGAATTTAATGATAATTAAATTTCATTTCAAAGAACTAGAGGCTGGAGAGATGACTCAGAAGTTAAGAACATTTGCTGCTTTGCCAGAGGACCAGAGTCTGGTTTTCAGAACCCATATTGGGAAGTTCACAACTTCCTGTAACTCTAGCTCCAAGGAATTTGATGTTCTTTTCTTGCCTCTTTGGAGACCAGCATTAATGTGAATATGCACATAGAGAGATGACAATTCACACACACACACACACACACACACACACAGAGAGAGAGAGAGACAGACAGAGACACAGAGACAGAAAGACAGAGACAGACAGACAGACAGACAGACAGACAGACAGAGACAGAGAGAGGAAATAATTATTTAAAATAAATCTTTACAAAACTAGAAAGATTTTAAATCTTTTTACCATGGAGACATGAAATATTTGAAGACATTTTTATTTTAACTTAAGCATTTACACAGTATATACATGTATCAAAACATCATATGGTGCCCCAACTGATATTGTTCTTATGTATCAGTTAAAAATAAGCACAACCCTTAAAAAAGCAAATGACATTGTTCCTGCATGGCTTCTCTCGCTACATGCTGTAATTGTTATATCGTTTTGGGCTGTTTGTCACGAGTCTGTGTTCATTGTCATATAGCAGTCCATTATTTGGAAATATTGGACTCACTGTTGATGAATACTTGAATTGTTTAGCTTCTGGCAGTAAGGATGATGCTATTATATCTTTTTAGTACAGATTTGGGCATATTTGTTGGATACATTCCCAGGAATATAGTTGCTGGGTCATAGAGTTTGCTCAATTTCAGTTCACATTTACAAACACATAATTGCTTATGCCAGTTGCACGCACTCTAAGGCTGTTCCATGCCCTTGGAAATGAATGGTGTCATCAGTCTTTTTAATTTCTATCATCCCAAGGGCAGATCCCATTTTAGTTTTAGCTGGCATTGCTCTGATGAATGAAAGGATGTGGTTGGGTACATTTCCATCTCATCTCTGTAGAATCTGTTGTGGTTGTTTGCTATTTTAAAAAATGGTTAGTCTCTTTTTAGTGTTTCACAAAAGTCCTGCATATAAAAGAGATAAATCTTTTTCTCTGTGTATATATTGAGAATTTCTTTGTGTGCTTTCTGATTTTGCTCTGTCTGTCTGTCTGTCTGTCTGTCTATCCATCCATCATCTATCTATCTATCTATCTATCTATCTATCTATCTATCTATCTATCTATCTATCTATCTATCATCTATCTATCTATCTATCTATCTATCTATCTATCTATCTATCTATCTATCATCTATCATCTATCTATCTATCTATCTATCTATCTATCTATCTATCTATCTATCTACCTACCTATCTTGGAGTTGGTGCTCAAGTTCAAAGCCTCCAGACCTAAGTGCTCTGTCATTGGCCTACATATGCAGTCTTTATCTTTTGACGGTTCAAAATTCCTAATCTTACAGCTTTTTCCTCTTGGAGAAATTCTTTTTGGCTTTGAGAAATCTTTGCCTGCTCCAAGTTCCTAAAATGTTTGCCAGTTACCCTCCCCATTAACTTGCCTATTTTCACTTTTATAGCTAAACCTATAACCACCCTGGAATTAACTAATGGGAATAGTGTCAAGTAGGGTTTTCTTGTTCTGTTTTTGTTGTCATGACAAATATCTGAGAGAAACAATTGAAAGGAAGGTAATTTATTTTGGCTTGTGTTTCTAGAGGTTTCTGTCAATGGCTGACACTGTCTGCTGTTTACCAGTGCTGTGGCAGGGCAGAGACACCGTGGAAGGAGGCTTTGGAAGAGAAAAAGCAAGTCAAAGTTAACAGGGGCAATGTCCCCATTCCCAACTTCCTCCAGGTCGAACAACACCTCCCAACAGTTAATTCAACTTTGAATTTATTTATGCATTGATTATATCAGAACCCCAATGATCTAACTCTCTTCAAACTCCCTCTTAGCCACATCTAGAGATGAGCTTCCACTTATCTCTTGGTATCTCTCAATCCACTCAAGTTGACCCTCTCTTAGATTAACCATCTCTTAAGAGACTAAGATCCCTCTCCATCTATGTAAGTAGCGAAAGTCCTAGAACTTGAAATAACGTTCTTTATTTAGTCTTCCTAGCTGGGGTGAGGTGAAAGCTACCTCTAGCCCACTCTATAACCTTCTTGACAGGAACCTCTGAAACCATGAGTCAAAATAAATTATCTTCCTCTTAATTGGTACTCTCAGATGTTAGTGCTGTGGTATTAACCAAGTATCTGCAATTGAAGGTCTTTCTCCTGAGTCTCCATCATGTCCTATTGAGATGTTTGTGCAGGAGGTGGACCCATCCTTAACCCCTGAGCATTCTCTTCAGCCCTGCCTTATATGCTTTGATGTAGGGGCTTTATCAAGTTCATACCTATTTAAGACAGGCAGGTAAATTTTCCTGTTAAATTCATCTTTTTATCTTTATAAAGCATAAGATTCATGTACTGCCTTTGGGTTTATTCTGTCTAATATTGGCAAAATGACATCTTTCTTTCTGTTAGTATTTTCAGTTTATAGTTTGGTTTAGTCTTTAGAATCTTGGTTTTTAAATAGATTTTCTAGCTCTCAGCTGAATGTTTATTAAGCATTGCAACATTTTTTTCGTGTTCATGCTTGGTTGTTCAGATACCTATTTTCTCTTGAGTTTTAGTCAGTTTGTATTTTTTGTATGTTTTAATTATTTGAACACAGAGAGTGCAAGGGAAGGAGAGAGAGACACACACACACATACACACACACACACAGAGAGAGAGAGAGAGAGAGAGAGAGAGAGAGAGAGAGAGAGAGAGAGAGAGAGAGAGAGTTAAGACATTAAATGATGCTGCATTCTATTAACCCCAGGGGGAGTTACTTCTGCTCCTGACCTGCAGTTGGAATGACTGTAATCCAATCAGGACATGAGCTGATTAAGAGTGACAACTGAGGATGTGTGCAACCTGGAATATTTTCAGTTCTCCATTATTCTTCAGGTAATGTGTTTTGGAGTCTTAAATAACTTCTTGGATATTTGTAATGATAATTTATCATTCATTCTTTTTGTAAAAACATGTATTACATTTATTTATGGAGAGAGAGAGAGAGAGAGAGAGAGAGCCACAAGTGGCCTGTAGAAGCCAGAGGATACCTTGCAGAAGTCTGTTCTTTCCGCCCACCATGCGGATTCCAGGAAATCAAACTTCAAACCCAGGTTGTCAGGTTCAGCAGCAAGTGCTTTTATCTGCTTAGCCGTCTTGCTGGTCCTCATTCTTTTTCCTTGTTCAAGGAATGTTGTAGTTGTAGTTGTTGTTGTTGTTGTTGTTGCTGCTGCTGCTGAAGCAATAGAAATTCCCGAATGTCTTCTTGATTCTTCAGCCTCTTAGTCACTCCCCAAGAAAAGCTGGAAGCAGGTAAGGGAGAGGGCAGGAGGCCTGTGTGTCCGCACACTCTTGGCAACAAATAGGGGAAAGTTTCAATATTTTCAATTAATAGGCTTTTTTGTTTAGAAGAATGTAGGTTTATAGAAAAAAAGGACAAGAAATATATAAGTTGTTAAACATTCTTCCCTGTTTCCCTATCTATCCCCCAATGGGCAACTGCTCTGATTTCCCAGAAGTCTCCATATCTCACAGGAGATTTGGCAGAGAGACCTAAATACTCAGTCCTCATCCACCTCCTTCCTGGTGACTTCATTGCTGTCTTTTTCTTTGCAGTGACAAATCACACTAGCAGATACAAAGAGAGTGGACCTTTGTCAATAATCACCAGTGTCAGAGTCAAAATTCAAAATTTATAGGCTGCAGAAAGAACTATGTCTCTAAAGTGCTTGCAAGCATGAGAATCTGAGTTCAAGCCCTGACACCCACAGAAAAGAAAAATTGGACTGAAGCAGTGTAAAACTGTAATTCCAGTGATGGGGGAGGAGTAGAGAAAGGAGGAGCATTAGGACTTGTTGGCCAGCCAGGCTCTCTGAATCAATAACTCAGACCAGTGAGAGAGAAAGACACCATCTCCAAAAATAAATTGGACAGCTTTTCAGGGAGAACACTTGAGGTAGACACCTGGCTTCCACACTCATTTGCACATGAACACATTCAGTCCTTGTAGGAGAAGGGTCAAGTTATACTATCTGACAGAACTTAATGACACCAAATAGCTTATGCTCTAAGATCAAGAATTGACAAATGAGACCTCATAAAATTACAAAGTTTCTGTAAGGCAAAGGACACTGTCAATTGGACAAAACGGCAGCCAACAAATTGGGAAAAGATCTTTACCAACCCTATATCCTACAGAGGGCTAATATCCAATATATACAAAGAACTCAAGAAGTTAGACTCCAGAGAGCCAAATAACTCTATTAAAAATGGGGTACAGAGCTAAACAAAGAATTTTCACCTGAAGAATATTGAATAGCTGAGAAGCACCTAATGTTCAACATCCTTAGTCATCAGGGAAATGCAAATCAAAACAACCCTGAGATTTTACCTCACACCAGTCAGAATGGCTAAGATCAAAAACTCGGGAGACAGCAGGTGTTGGCGAGGATGTGGAGAAAGAGGAACACTCCTCCACTGCTGGTGGGATTGCAAGCTGGTACAATCACTCTAGAAAGCAGTCTGGCGGTTCCTCAGAAAACTGGGCATGACACTTCGGGAAGACCCTGTTATATCACTCCTAGGCATATATCCAGAGGACTCCTTGGCATGCAATAAGGACACATGCTCCACTATGTTCATAGCAGCTTTATTTATAATATCCAGAAGTTGGAAAGAACCCAGATGTCCCTCAACGGAGGAATGGATACAGAAAATGTGGTATATTTACACAATGGAATACTACTCAGCAATTAAAAACAATTAATTCATGAAATTCAAATGGTTGGAACTGGAAAATATCATCCTAAGTGAGGTAACCCAATCACAAAAGAACACACATGGTATGCAGTCACTGATAAGTGGATATTAACCCAGAATCTCAGAATACCCAAGACACAATTCACATATCAATTGATTCCCAAGAAAAAGGTAAGAGAGGCCCCTGGTCCTGGAAAGTCTCGATGCAACAGTGTAGGGGAATACCTGGACAGAGTAGTGGGAAGGGGTTGAATGGGGAACAGGGGGAGGGAAGAGGGCTTATGGGACTTTCGGGGAGGGGGGAACTGGGAAAGGGGAAATCATTTGGAATGTAAATAAAGAATATAGAAAATCAAAATAAAGAAAAAAATAAAGAAAATACCTAATTATATAAAAAAAAGAACTTAATGGCAAACCACTGGCTGTTTATTCCTTAAATCTTTCCAGTACAGTGGCACATATACATGCACGCACGCACGCACGCGTGCGCACACACACACACACACACACACACACTCTCACACTCACACAGGAGGATGAGCTAATGCCTGCCTTCTTCAAAGTCTGAGCCACGAATATAATCAAAACATTGAAAGCCTATTCAGTTTTATTCAGTTTCCTCTCGCTACCAACTCCCAAAAGGAAAACACTTCTAACTTGGTTTTCTAATCAATGCCTGTGTCATTGAGAAGAACTTTTTGGCATAGCAGTGTTGCTTCATGATTTTCCTTAGACATGATTTTACCCCATTCTTTAATTCTTCCATAGAACCTCTCATGGGTCTTTAATTCTCAATTATTAAATAAGGGCCAACGTCTTTCCTGCATCAGAGTCCCTCTCTCAGTTGGAACATCATAGACCAGATGTTATATAAAGTCCAGTTGCAGCCTGCCATCGGCCAGGGACACTTCCAGAGATGTTTCAGCCAAATGATTTAGAACTTTTGCTCTTTAATGTTTTTGTATATGAGACCATTTTCATGGACTGTTTAAAATCCACCCCCTTCTCCATTCAGCACTAAAAATCACAGCTCAGGAAACCTGTGTCATGTTCCAAGATGGACCAGACTCTCCAGGTAAATAAGGTTACTTTCTTCATAATCTTCAAGAGCCACCTGCAGCCAGTCTTATCTGTGTAATGGTGCACAACTGTTTGCTGGCTTCGCATCAAATAATGTAATACATCCTGTCCTGGGGTGCTATATAATCAGTATTAATCAGATCATTAGGAGTATGGTACCCTGAACATTCAAATGTCTCTAGACTTTTTTTCCCCTCACAACCGTAACTGGGAAAGGGTATGGTCTGAGGGTTTTGATAATGATCCAGTGAGATGTGAGTTCTCTAGTAAGATTCCTCAGATCGCTAACTGTTGGTCAGGGCTTCCGTGGGAGCTCCGAGTCATTTAGCTTTCTGGGAAGCCTGCTGCTGCTACTTTGCCACTTCTCGTTTGTTCTCATGGTGAGGATTGTTTACTTCAAGCCTCAGGCACTTGCTTTCAATCTCCTCTTCACATCTCAGAAACAGAAAGGTCATCAAAGTTAAATTTGTCAGAACTTAGCCCATGGGCTTTGCTGGAACATGCTGGGATGAAAGTGTTTGGAGAGTTATTGTATTTCCTCCCTTCCTTCATGTTCTGATAGAAAAACTACTTCGATCGAGAAGCCATTAATTAGAGGTACATCATCACCTACAACCTTTAAGGGCTTAAATTTTGACCTAATCAAGGCGTATCCCCTCCTGCTATTTGGATGGGGCATGAAGACTCACCAGATCTGGATCTACCTATCTTTGGTATGTTCTGAGACTTCAATGTCACTAAACCAAGAATAGTAATTCTGTTTGATCACTCAATGAATGTTGGCCTAGAGTATTTAATCAAGGTTCCTGTCCTAGTTAGGGTTTCTATTGCTTTGATGAAACACCATGACCAAAAACAACTTGGTGAGGAAAGGGTTTACTTGGCTTATGCGTCCACATTATTGTTCAGCATTGGCAGAAGACAGGTAAGGAACTCAAACAGGATAGGAACCTGAAGGCAGGAGCGGATTCAGAGGTCGTGAGGGGTGCTGCTTACTGGCCTGCTCCTTATGGCTTGCTCAACCTGCTTTTTTTAAGAACCCAGGACTACAAGCTCTGTGGTGGCTTTACCCACAGTGGACTAGGCTCTCCTATATCAATCACTAATTTGAAAATTTCCCTACAGTCTTATCTCAATCAAGTTACTCTCCTCTCAGATGACTACAGCTTGTGTCTGGTTGACATAAAACCAGCTGGCACAGTCCCTGTCTCCAAGAGAAAAATACAAACAGGCAAATACAATGCAGTATGGAATGTACCGAGTTAGAGGAAGCATGGAACATGTGAAAATTGGGCCTGTCCATAGGTTGGAGAGTCAGGATGGCCTCACAATGGATGACACTTGAACTGCAGCCAGGGAGCTTATCCTCCAGACCCCAGGGGCTTAATTGACACAAGGCTTTTCTGTTTCCTAATTCTTCTGCAAGATTCATTTTTATTAAAGTTACATTTAGTTTTATTTCTTAGAAATAATTATTTATTTACATTCCAGCCATTGCCTCCTCCAAGTCCCCCATCCCACAGTTCCTTATTCCATTCCCCCTCCCCTTTGTCTCCGAGAGGGTGCATCCTCCACCCCCACCCCCACATATACTCCTTTCCCTGGGACCTCAAGTCTCTCTGGTGCATCTTCTCCCACTGAGGCCAGACCAGGCAGTTCTCTGCTATATATGTGCTGGGGGGTGGGGTGGGGCTTAGATCAACCCGTGTCTGCTCCTAGTTGGCGGCTCAGTCTCTGGGAACTCCAAGGGGTCTGGGTTAGTTGAGGCTGCTGCTGGTCTTCGTATGGGGTCGCCAACCCCTCAGTTCTTTCAATTCTTCCCCTAATTCCTCCATAGGGATCCCTACTTCAGTCCAATGGTTGGGTATAAGTATCTGCATCTGTCTCAGTAAGCAGCTGGTAGGACCTCTCAGAGGACAGCCATGTCTGTAAGCACAATATGGCATCAGTAATAGTGTCAGGCCTTGGTGGGTCCTTCCGTGAGATGGATCTCAAGTTAGGCTGGTCACTGGATAGCCTTTCCTTTAGTCTTTTATCCATTTTTGTCTCTGTAGGTTTTTTTAGACAGGAACAATACTGGGTCAGAAATTTTGACTGTGGGTTGGTGATCCCATCCGCCCACTTGGGGCCCTTTTGTGTGTGTGTACATGAGATGGGGGGTTAGATAATATGATGGTATTCTTGTGAAAACTAGAGGAGAACCTGCAGTTAGTTTTCTCCTTCTACCACAAAAGTCCTGGGGATTAAACTCAGGTCATCAGGCTTAGCAGCAGGTACCTCACTGGTTGAGTCGTCTTGCTGGTCCTTGTTAGAACTATTTTAATAATATTTCTTCATAGTTCCGGCCTCAAGATTCTACCATATAGCTGGAGATCTAGAAAGTGTACTTGCCATGTGCCCAGAGAAAAAGAACATGCAGGAGAATTATTGAATGTATAGCATGGCCTCTGCCACGACCTACTTTTCTGTTCAGCACATGCTCAATTATTTCTTTATTTCACACATAGAATATAACGCAATCCTTCTGAGTCGGTTCAGCCTCCCAGTCAAGTAGATAATTAAACTCAACATTCTGTATAAATCATATACAAATGTAGATTCCCTTGATCTGGAGACACACGAACTAGAAATGGGAAAGCAGCTGCTTTTAATATGTGGTTGTGAAATGGCACAGGAGAAATCAACACACACATTCTCATTGGTCAAGGGACAGCGTAAGGAAAGACAAAACAACCTCCAGTTTGTGGCTGTGATGAAATCCTGCTGGTAAACCTCATGATCCTTTAATTCAGAAGAGTTTTTCTCTCAAGGGAATTCTCCTCTTTAGGGACCATGTAATGATGTCTAGAGATGTCTTTTGTTGTGACTACTAGGGAAGAAAGGCTACTGCCATGGTGTAGATAGAGGTCAAGAAGGACACTAAAGATCTTACGATGCACATCATGGAGATCAATCCTCCATTACTGTAACAAAAAACTAAGATGAATTAGTGTAAACAGAGGAAAGGTTTATTTGGGCTCACGGTTTCATGGTTTGAGTCTATGGTCAGGTGATCCCATTGCTTTTGGCTAATGAGATGACATCATAATGTGTGTGTGTGTGTGTAAACATGTACTAGAACACAGCTGCTTGGAAAAATGAAAGAGAAAGAGCTGGGGCTGGGCTCCCAATATGGCCTTCAGGACTGTGCCTGCACTGATCAAATTTCTTTCCATGAGGCACAACTTTTTCTGGGTACCATCTCCTCTCTATGGAACCAGAGTCAGATCACACATAGATCTTTGGGAATGCTGATGCACACAGGATAATTCCTGATAAAAGCAACCTCCAGGCCTCAAATGTCAGCAATGAAAAGGCTGAGCAACCCTGACTTGAAGATCAAGTTTTGATGAAGTCACAACCTGCTGCCCCACCCACTGTGGCTTATGGCTCCTTTCCCTGTGGGCAACATCAGAATCAAACACTCAGTATATATCTTCACTGAGCACTTAACAAATGTCACCCCCATAAGATTGGGTGTGGTGGGGGGGGAAAGAAGGAGTGTTAACTAATGCCTTTAAGATTAAGTGTAATCTTAATGCCTTGAATAGTCAAGTTTAAGTTTGCTTCCTGGGTTCTTTGACAGATCAACTCTTTCTGAAACATATCTATTTGATTTTTGACATTTGGTTGTGAGCCTACCCTCTAACAGGGTATCTAACATATGTTCCATGATTCTGATCACCGTTGAGTGTCTGGACCCATGGACCTTAGCTCTTTGCAAGGCATGGCTCAGGTTAGCTCTTTGCAAGGCATGGCTCAGGTTAGCTCTTTGCAAGGCATGGCTCAGGTTAGCTCTTTGTCTTTGCTTTATTATCCCCGAAACTTTCTTCGAGGAGAAGATCCTAAATTCTGGGAAAAACCTTGTTTATTGATGGAAAAGCTTCATACCCAATCTGATTTCTGACATGGAACTGATTTTTAATGGAACTCTGCCACTCTGTGACTTCATCAGCAGCCTCTATCCCTAATCAGGGAATTAACTATGGCTTTTCTAGTCCTTGGTGGCCATCAGCTTTTGATCTATCTTTTCCCATTCTGTTTAATTACTTCCTGCTTCATCTCCCCAAGTAATTTCTTGCCAATTCAGCCAAATAAATAATACACATTATTAAGTTTCCTCTTTTCAATAATTTCCATCAGAGTTGAACAACTTCACTCTGGCAGTTATTTCCAAATAATCACAGAAAACATTCATCTACATGTGTTATGGCTTTTCAGCCTGGAGTAGCACTTTCAGGGCCTTTGAATATCACATGTTTTATATTGTCACCAGTGCCAAGACCAACTTATACGTATCAGGCTTTTACTTTGGTAGTACCAAATTCAGCCATCATTTTTTTTGTACAAGATTGAGGCCACAGGTTTGCATTGTGTTGTCACTATTCCTGGGGAGACATAAGCAAACAGCTACTCACCCAATAAAGGGGGCCAATGACAAAGCAAAATGAATGTCACTTTAATGAAGAAATAAATTTAATGGAGTTACTGACAGAAGGATGAATGAAGAGTTACTTACAGGAGCAGAAACAACTCAAAGACAACTACATCAGCAAAAGCCCACTCCAGCCTGGGTGATGGAAACTGAAAACCCAGAACTCAGTGCACAGCGGCAGGCAGCTGGACAGGGGGGGACACTGTCTCTTCCAGGCAGCTCTGCTAGTCTAAGAGTACCTCTCAGCAATCATTACGGCGATTTATTAGCTCAAATGGGTGGGGCCTGATACAACTAGTCAGTTTAAAGGACTTCCTGAAGCTATTTTGAGTTGTTTACTTCCTGGGTCTTCAGGGATTCCCTTTAGAACATCCCGAATCTTTAGGCATTCCCTGCAGGATGGAGTGTCTTTCAGAGGAAATGTTTCCAAATGTAATGTGTTAGTAAGATACTTCTTGCTCTTTTTATTTCACGCAAAGGTTCTCATTGGCTAGATGACCCTCTCTCTGCCATCACTCAGAGATTTTGCTTTATTCTGACTATTCTGCCTTCCCCAGGAGGTCTCCACATTTGCCATTTGCTGGTGAAGCAAGACATAAAAGCCACAAGCTTTCACTGCCTCAGGCTGGACGCGACACACACCACTTGTGACTACATGTCTGGTAAATGCTAAGCAATATGGCTCCATGTAACATTACCCGGGCTGGGAGTGCACCTTACCAAATGCTCAGGAAAAGGGGATGGAAATAAGAGTTCATAGATAGGGATTTTCTCTGTTTATCTGAGAGCTAATGAGTTGGTAACATGAGGGGGATGGGCAAGGAAGAGGGGGGGAGAGAGCTCAGGAGTGAGAGGCAAGAGACTAGAAGACTTGAAAGAAGAGCTCTGTGGACTGGTAGACAGGATGGGAAGATGGTTGAAGAAGAGAGATAAGTCAGATGGACTCTGTTGTCTAGTAGTTTCCTCTGAATTGAAACGTTCCCTGCAAGGCAGAGTGGGAAGCTCAGGAGTTTCTTCAGGTAAACAGACTTCTCATGTCTAGAAAAGCTGCCACAGATCCGTGGAGGACCCCTCCTGCTTTACTGAAACAGAAAAGAACTTCTGGGCAGTCCATTCTGACCAGCTCAGCTGCGTAGAGGAGACATCCCAGATCTGTCCAGCTACGTTTAAGTTGTGTAGAGAGCTCCAGAGTATCAGCTCTCCTGCTGAGGCGGGCTTTTGATGATGCAGCTGCTTTTGAGTCAGCTTTGCTCTTGTAAATAACCATCACCCACACTCTGTTAGTGACCCCAATCAAAACATATTGATTTACCAAGTTGGGTTTCATTATAATCATAGTTTGGTATGTTGTGGATTTCCTTTCTGGGATAAGTAGAAGTATGTGCATGTGTGTGTGCATGCACATGAGTATGTGGGGTGTGTGTGTGTGTAAGCATGCACATTTGCATGTGTGCATATGTGTGTGCTCTGTTAAGAACAAGATGATAGGGGCTTGCCTCTCCTCCCTAAAAGGGTTACTATCCTAACATCATCTCTTAGCACAAGGCTGTATTCCCTTTAACTTAACCCCATAAGCCTGAAGGGAGACTCTTGTGTCTTGTGCTTTCCTTTGGCCTTCATGCTCCCCCTGATTAACAGTGACAGCAAGGTTCTAAAGAGGCCTCCAGACCTTAATAGAATGTGAGTGTCCCCAGGAGCGCATCATTGTCTACAGTTTCTGTTGTCACAGATTTTTTATAGGGTCACTTTAGCCTTTCTGAAAACCCACCAGCTCTCTCCATTGCTTTGCAGTGACTGCTTTTGTGATATATCCAAATAAGGGGTGGCTTGTATGTGCTTTAGCACATACTTTTAATAGCCATAACAAGGGCTCCAGTAATCTTGATGTGACATGTGACTCCTCATACAGTGATACTGACTCCATGATTTGGCTTCTCTTCCCTTCAAAGGGCATCTGGCATCAGGGTACCATCTTAGTCTATTTGAGGGTCTGTGACATAAAACCATTGGCTAAGTACTATGTACAGACTACTAAGTAGTACTGTCTTGTGCAGCCGAAATGGATCTTACCTAGCTCTAGGGTCTGGGAAGCCCAAGGTCAAGTGAGTACTTGGTCCCTGGTTCCTACCTGACACCCCTTGTGTGTCTTCACACAGTGGGAGACACAAGGCAGCCTCTTGGGGCTTCTTGTATAAGGGCCCTATCTTTTCTAAGGACCCCAAGTCCATGCCTGACAGCTCATTCCTCATGACTCACTGATCTCCTGAAGCCCTGCTTCCTGTTACCAGCCATGACCTGATTTCAACACATGTGTTCTGTTCTGTTTTATAGTCTATGTCTTTTATTTCTTTTTTTATTTATTAATTTTTTTAATTTTATTTTATTTTCTAAGTTTTTTTTATTTACATTCAAAATCATTTCCCCTTTCCCGTTTCCTCCCTCCCCGAAAGTCCCATAAGCCCCCTTCCCTCCCTCTTTCCCCCATTCAACCCCGCCTCTCGCTTCTCTGTCTTGTGTCTTTTATTTCTTTGCAGGTATCTACTAAGTCATGAGTTCACAGGGATCAGACTTTGTGTAGCTCAGGCTACTTCTCACAAAGTGTGCTTCTCTGGGTGGGGGAGCAGGTTCTTCAATTGAACCCAGAATCCTTCCTCTTTGGATCCCTTTCTTTCTTTAAAAAAATTAAATCTTTTTTATTTTATTTTACATTTAAGATTATAATTTAATTACAACATTTTCCCCCTTCCCTTTCATACCTTCAAAAAGAACAGAGGCCATGGAGGGGTGCTGCTTACTGGCTTGCTCCTCATGACTTACTCAGCCTGCTTTCTTCTAATATGCTGGATCACTAGCCCAGGGTTAGTACCACCCACAATGGACTGGAACCTCCCCATCAATCTCTAAGAAAATGCCTTACAGGCTTACTTACAGTCTTTTTTTTTTTTTTTTTTTTTTTTTTTAATTTTATTTTATTTTATTTTTTTAATTTACATTCCAAATCACTTCCCCTTTCCCGTTTCCTCCCTCCCCGAAAGTCCCATAAGCCCCCTTCCCTCCCTCTTTTCTCCGTTCAACCCCCTCTCATTACTCTGTCCTGGCGTTCCCCTACATCCAGTCTTTCCAGGACCAGGGGTCTCTCCTTCCATCTTTTTAGAAATCTATTGATATGCTGATTGTGTCTAGGGTATTCTGAGATTCTGGGTCAATAACCCCTTATCAGTGACTTCATACCATGTGTGATCTTTTGTGATTGGGTTACCTCACTAAGGATGATATTTTCAAGTTCTGACCATTTGCCTAGGAATTTCGTGAATTCATTGTTTTTAATTGCAGAGTAGTATTCCATTGTGTAAATATACCACATCTTCTGAATCCATTCCTCCGTTGAGGGACATCTGGGTTCTTTCCAGCTTCTGGCTATTATAAATAAGGCTGCTATGAATATAGTGGAGCATGTGTCCTTATTGCATGCAGGTAAAGTCTCTGGGTATATGCCCAGGAGTGGTATAGCCGGATCCTCCGGAAGTGTCATGCCCAGTTTTCTGAGGAGCCGCCAGACTGCTTTCCAGAGTGGTTGTACCAGCCTGCAATTCCACCAGCAGTGGAGGAGTGTTCCTCTTTCTCCACATCCTCGCCAACAACTGCTGTCTCCTGTGTTTTTGATCTTAGCCATCCTGACTGGTGTGAGATGGAATCCATCCTTATCTCCTTGCACTAAGCTCAATTCTAAGTGGATCAAAGATCTCCACATAAAACCAGACACACTGAAACTAATAGAAGGGAAACTAGGGAAGAACCTTGAACATATGGGCACAGGGGAGAATTTCCTGAACAGAACTCCAATAGCTTATACTCTAAGATCAAGAATAGACAAATGGGACCTCATTAAATTACAAAGTTTTTGCAAGGCAAAAGACACTGTCAAAAAGACAAAGCGGCAACCAACTAACTGGGAAATGATCTTTACCAACCTTACATCCGACAGAGGGCTAATATCCAAGATATACAAAGAACTCAAGAAGTTAAACTCCAGAGAGGCAAGTAACCCTATTAAAAAATGGGGTACAGAGCTAAACAAAGAGTTCTCACCTGAAGAATATCTAATGGCTGAGAAGCACCTAAAGAGATGTTCATCATCCTTACTTACAGTCTTATGTTATGGGGACTTTTTTTTTCAATTGCGGTTCCACTCTCTCAGATGACTTTAGCTTGTGTCAAGTTGAAATAAAAATTAGCTAGCAGGAGCTGGAGAGATCCTGGAGAGCAGTTAAGATCATTGACTGTTCTTCCAAAGGGCCTGAGTTCAAATCCCAGCAACCACATGGTGACTCACAACCATCTGTAATGAGATCTGACGCCCTCTTCTGGTGCATTTGAAGACAGCTACAGTGTACATAGATATAATAATAAATAAATCTTTAAAAAAAAATTAGCTAGCACATCTTATCCTGGTTCTGGGTCCCATCCATATTAAAAGGACCCATAGAGACTGAAGATTCTCTCGACAATTTAAAGGCATACTTAATGTCTTTCTAATTGGTTCGTATTAACTAATCTCGTCAGTGACCCCCTGTTTGATTCTGCTCCATCTTTCTTTGGTGATGGCTCCCACAGTGCTACATCATGGTTGCCTATTATCATCATGCTCAGAAGTCCCTGGCTCCAATATACCCCACTGACCACAAGAGATCGGAAGTATCATACCTTTCCATTCTCATGACCCACTCTGCACCCAGCATCTCACAGTGCTTCAATAAAAACAATGTCTTCCTCCTGGCTGCAGCTGCTCTCTCCTCTGGCTCACATGAGCTTCCCCAGAAGCAATTTCCATTCTTCCTCAAAGCTCTTTCTCTTCCATCATCCACCAAATCCCTTGAGTCCTAAACTCAGGGCTTTTGGCATGAGACAAGTGTTTTACTTTAAAGCTCTCTCTACAGGAAGATGTGCTTCAGAAGTAGAGGAAATTAAAAGGCAGCAGCAATAACAGAAAGATGGGGAGAAAGCATTCAGACCCAAGCAATTCTCCCCAAAGACGCGTGTTCATCTTGTCTTGTCTGGCCCTTTGAAAGGGTTGAGTTCTTGCCTGAGAACAATTCCTGGTGAATAATTTAAGGAAACAGTTCAACATGAGCTTAACGAGGCTGCATTTTCTGTAGTTAGAAATTGCCCTAAAGTAAAATTGTTTTCTGAAGGAAAACAGAAAGTCCAGTGGTGATTGGCAGGCACAGAAAGTGTCTCTCTGGGGAAAGAGGAAACAGATATAGGAACAGGAAACAAACAAACAAACAAACAAAAATCCAGACAAAGCCTTGCTGACAGCGACTGTAGTTAAGTTCTCTCCATTAGGGGATATACAGTGTAGTGTTAGAGGAGAAATAGCCAGGGGAGGTATACGCTACAGGGCTCTCTGGAAAGTGGGAGGTAAAGAACAGAAGTCAAACAGTTTGGAGGATTGGATGGAGCTGGGTTGTGGAATAATTTTGTTTCTCTAGATCAGTTATGGCAGGAGCAGAGCTTGAGTATACTACCAACAGGGCTCACTCTTTCTGTAGAAGCTGACCTGTGGATTTGAGTGGCTAATGTAGGTAGAGTTGTTAAATCCTGGTTTCTCTTCTATGAGATGTTAGAAGGATCTCTTATTTTTATGAAGGACATTAGTCCCCATGAGTGTGGATGGTGGTTTGAATGAGATATCCTCCATCAGTGTCTTGGGCATTGAATGCCTGGTCCTAGGTGGTGCTGTTTGCATAGGATTAAGTGGTGTGGCTTGGTTGGAGGAAGTATGTCTGTGGAGGTGGGCTCTGAGAGTTTAAAGTCTCATGCCATTTGAGATTGCTTTCTATGCTTCCTATATGTAGTTCAAGATGCGAACTGTCAACTTCCTGCTGGCATGCCTCCACTCTGCCACTGTGGACTCATCCCTCTGGAACCATAGGCCCACAGACACAATTTCTTCTATTGTTTTTCTTTTTTTCTTTTCTATATTCTTTATTTATATTCCAAATGATTTCCCCAATCACAGATCCCCCTCCTCAAAAGTCCATAAGCCCTCTTCCCTCCCTCTGTTCCCCAGTCAACCCCCTCCTGCTTCTCTGTCCTGGTATTCCCCTACAGTGCTGCATCCTGTCTTTCCAGGACCAAGGGCCTCTCCTTCCTTCTTCTCGGGAATCAACTGATACGTGAATTGTGTCTTGGGTATTCTGAACTTCTGCGCTAATATCTACTTATCAGTGACTGCATACCACGTATGTTCTTTTGTGATTGGGTTACCTCACTTAGGATGGTATTTTCCAGTTCCGACCATTTGCCTAAAAATGTCATGAATTAATTGTTTTTAATTGCTGAGTAGTATTCCATTGTGTAAATATACCACATTTTCTGTATCCATTCCTCCATTATGGGACATCTGGGTACTTTCCAGCATCTGGCTATTATAAATAAGGCTGCTATGAACACAGTGGAGCATGTGTTCTTATTACATGCCAGAGAGTCCTCTGGGTATATGCCCAGGAGTGGCATAATGGGATCCTCCTGGAGTGTCATGCCCAGTTTTCTGAGGAACTACCGGACTGATTTCCAGAGTGGTTGTACCAGCTTGCAATCCCACCAGCAATGGAGGACTGCTTCTATTTCTGCACATCCTCACCAACCCCTCTGTCTCTTGAGTTTTTGATCTTAGCCATTCTGACTAGTGTGAGGTGAAATCTCAGGGTTGTTTTGATTTGCATTTCCCTGAAGACTAAGGATGTTGAACATTTCTTTAGGTGCTTCTCAGCCGTTCAATATTCTTCAGGTGAAAATTCTTTGTGTAGCTCTGTATCCCATTTTTTAATAGGATTATCTGGCTCTCTGGAGTCTAACTTCTTGAGTTCTTTCTGTATATTGAATATTAGCCCTCTGTCAGATGTAAGGTTGGTAAAGATCTTTTCACAATTTATTGGTTGCCGTTTTGTCCTTTTGACAGTGTCCTTTGCCTTACAGAAACTTTGTAAATTTATAAGGTCTCATTTGTCAATTCTTGATCTTAGAGCATAAGCCGCTTGGTGATTTGTTCAGGAAAATTTCCCCTGTGCCCATGTGCTCAAGGCTCTTCCCCAGTTTCTTTTCTATTAGTTTCAGTGTGTCTGGTTTCATGTGGAGGTCCTTGATCCACTTGGAGTTGAGCTTAGTACAAGGAGATAAGAAAGGATCGATTTGCACTCTTCTGCATTCTGACCTCCAGTTGAACCAGTACCATTTGTTGAAAAGGCTATCTTTTTTCCACTGGATGGTTTTAGCTACTTTGTCAAAGATCAAGTGACCATAGGTGTGTGGGTTCATTTTTGGGTCTTCAATTCTATTCCACTGATCTACATGCCTATGATTGTACCAATACCACACAGTTTTTAACACTATTGCTCTGAAGTACTGCTTGAGGTCTGGGATACTGATTCCCCCAGAAGTTCTTTTACTGTTGAGAATGGTTTTAGCTATCCTGGGTTTTTTGTTGTTCCAGATGAATTTGAGAATTGCTCTTTCTAACTCTATGAATTGAGTTGGGATTTTGATGGGGATTGCATTGAATCTGTATAATGCTTTTGGTAAGATGCTCATTTTTACTATATTAATCCTGCCAATCCATGAACATGGCAGATTTTTCCATCTTCTGAGGTCTTCTTCAATTTCTTTCTTCAGAGACTTGAAGTTCTTGTCATACAGATCTTTCACTTGTTTGGTTAGAGTCACACCAAGATACTTTATATTGTTTGTGGCTATTATGAAGGGTGTCATTTCCCTAATTTCTTTCTCAGCCTGCTTATCCTTTGAGTATAGGAAGGCAACTGATTTGCTTGAGTTGATTTTATATCTGGCCATTTTGCTGACGTTGTTTATGAGCTGTAGGAGTTCTCTGATGGAATTTTTGGGGTCACTTAAGTATACTCTCATATCATTTGCAAATAGTGATAGTTTTACTTCTTCCTTTCCAATTTGTTTCCTTTGATCTCCTTATGTTGTCTAATTGCTCTAGCTAGAACTTCAAGTACAATATTAAAAAGATATGGAGAGAGAGGGCAGCCTTGTCTAGTCCCTGATTTTAGTGGGATTGCTTCAAGTTTCTCTCCATTTAGTTTGATATTGGCTACCAGTTTGCTGTAAATTGCTTTTACTATGTTTAGATATGGGTCTTGAATTCCTAATCTTTCCAAGACTTTTAGCATGAAAGGATGCTGAATTTTGTCAAATTCTTTTTCAGCATCTAATGAAATGACCATGTGTTTTTTTTTTCCTTTGAGTTTGTTTATATAGTGGGTTACATTGATGGATTTCCGTATATTGAACCATCCCTGCATCCTTGGGATGAAGCCTACTTGATCGTGGTGAATGATCATTTTGACGTGTTCTGGGATTCAATTGGCAAGAATTTTATTGAGAATTTTTACATCGATATTCAAAAGGGAAATTGGTCTGAAATTCTCTTTCTTTGTTGGATCTTTGTGTGGTTTTGGTATTAGCGTAATTGTGGCTTCATAGAACTAGTTGGGTAGTGTTCCTTCTGTTTCTATTTTGTGGAATAGTTTGAAGAGTATTGGTGTTAGGTCTTCTTTGAAGGTCTGATAGAATTCTGCACTAAAACCATCTGATCCTGTGCTTTTTTTTGGTTGGAAGACTTACAATGACCATTTCTATTTCTTCAGGGGTTATAGGAAGGTTTAGATGGTCTATTTGATTCTGATTTAATTTTGGTATTTGGTATCTCTCTAGGAAATTGTCCATTTCCTCCAGATTTTCCAATTGTGTTGAGTATAGGCTTTTATAGTAGGATCTGATGATTTTTTTGAATTTCCTCAGTTTCTGTTGTTATACCTCCCTTTTCATTTCTGATTTTGTTAATTTGGATACTGTCTCTGTGCCCTCTGGTTAGTCTGGCTAAGGGCTTCTCTATCTTGATTTTCTCAAAGAACCAACTCCTCGTTTTGTTGATTCTTTGTATGGTTTTATTTGTTTCTACTTGATTGATTTCAGCCCTGAGTTTGATGATTTCCTGCCTTCTACTCCTCTTGGGTGTATTTGCTTCTTTTTGTTCCAGGGCTTTCAGGTATGTCATTAAGCTGCTAGTGTATGCTGTCTCCCGTTTCTTTTTGGAGGCACTCAGGGCTATGAATTTTCCTCTTAGCACTGCTTTCATTGTGTCCCATAAGTTAGGGTATGTTGTGCCTTCATTTTCATTAAATTCTAAAAAGTCTTTGATTTCTTTCTTTATTTCTTCCTTGGCCAATGTATCATTGAGTAGAGCATTGTTCAGCTTCCATGTGTATGTGGGCTTTCTGTTGTTTTCGTTGCTATTGAAGACCACCCTTATTCCAAAGTGATCTGATAGGAGGCATGGGATTAGTTCGATCTTATGTCTGTTGAAGTCTGCTTTGTGACCAATTATATGGTCGAATTTGGAGAAGGTACCATGAGGTGCTGAGAAGAAGGTATATTCTTTTGCTTTAGGATGAAATGTTTTATATATATATATATCTGTTAGTTCCATTTGGTTCAAGTCTTCAATTAGTTTCACTGTGTCCCTGTTTAGTTTCTACTTTCCTGAATGATTCATTTCAGAGAGTGGGGTGTTGAAGTCACCCACTCTTACTGTGTGAGGTGCAATATGCTTTGAGCTTTAGTAAAGTTTCTTTTACGAATGAGGGTGCCCTTGCATTTGGAGCATAGATGTTCAGAATTGAAAGTTTTTCTTGTTGGATTTTTCCTTTGACCAGTATGAAGTGTCCTTCTGTGTCTTTTTTATGACTTTAGATTGAAAGTCAATTTTATCCGATATTAGAATGACTATTCCAGCTTGTTTCCTGGGAACATTTGTTTGGAAAATTGTTTTCCAGCCTTTTACTCTGAGGTAGTGTTTGTCTTTGACACTGAGGTGCGTTTCCTGCACGCAGCAAAAAGCTGTGTTCTGTTTACGTATCCAGTCTGTTAGTCTATGTCTTTTTATTGAGGAATTGAGACCATTGATGTTAAGAGATATTAAGGAATAGTGATTATTGCTTCCTGTTATTTTTGATGTTATTTTTATATTTGAGTGGTTATCTTCTTTGGGGCTTGATGAAAGAAGGTTACTATCTTGCCTTTTCCAGGGTGTAGTTTCCCTCCTTGTATTAGCGATTTCCACCTATTATCCTTTGCAAGACTGGGTTTGTGGAAAGATATTGTGTAAATTTGGTTTTATCATAGAATATCTTGGATTCTCCATCTTTGGTGATTGAGAGTTTTGCTGGGTATAGTAGTCTGGGCTGGCATTTGTGTTCTCTTAGAGTCTGTATTAGATCTATCTGCCCAGGATCTTCTAGCTTTCATAGTCTCTGGTGAGAAGTCTGGTGTAATTCTGATAGGTCTTACTCTGTATCTTACTTGGCCTTTTTCTCTTACTGCTTTTAATATTCTTCCTTTGTTTAATACATCTGGTGTTTTGATTATTATGTGATGGGATGTATTTCTGTTCTGGTCCAGTCTGTTTGGAGTTCTGTAGGCTTCTTGTATTTTCATGGGCATCTCTCTCTTTAGGTTAGAGAAGTTTTCTTCCATAATTTTGTTGAAGATATTTACTGGCCCGTTAAGTTGCAAATCTTCACTCTCATCTATACCTATAATCCATAGGTTTGGTCTTCTCATTGTGTCCTGGATTTCCTGGATGTTTTGGGTTATAAGCATTTTGCATTTTGCATTTTCTTTGACTGTAGAGTCAATGCTTTCTATGGTATCTTCGGCATCCGAGATTCTTTCTTCTATCTCTTGTATTCTGTTGTTGATGTTTGCATCTATGACCCCTGATTTCTTCCCAAGGTTTTCTATCTCCAACATTGTCTCCCTTTGTGATTTCTTAGTTGTTTCTACTTCCTTTTTTAGATTCTGGATGGTTTTGCTCAGTTCTTTCGCTTGTTTGTTTGTGTTTTCCTCCAATTCTTTAAGATATTTTTGTGTTTCCTCTTTCAGGGCTTCTGCCTGTTGACCCCAGTTCTCCTGTATTTCTTTAAGTGATTTTTTTTGTGTGTTTCCTATATATGGGCTTCTATCTGTTGACCCATATTCTCCTGAATTTCTTTAAGCGATTTTTGTGTTTTCTTTGTAAGGGCTTCTACCTGTTGATTCATGTTCTTCTGTACTTCTTTAGGTGATTTATTCATATCCTTCTTGAAATTCTCTAATAGCATCATGAGATGTGATTTCAAATCCAAATCTTGCCTTTCTGGTGTGTTGGGGTATCCAGGACTTGTTGTTGTCAGAGAGTTGTGTTTGGATGGTGCCATATTGCCTTGATTTTTGTTAGTAACATTCTTACATTTGCCTTTTTTCTTCTTTTTTTATTTTCTAAGATTTTTTATTTACATTCCAAATGATTTTCCCTTTCCTGTTTCCTCCCTCCTCGAAAGTCCCATAATCCCCCTTCCCTCCCTCTGTTCCCCATTCAACCCCCTCTAGCTTCTCTGTCCTGGCATTCCCCTATATGCAGTCTTTCCAGGACCAGGGCTCTCTCCTTCCATCTTCTTGGAAATCTATTGATATGCGAATTGTGTCTAGGGTATTCAGAGATTCTGGGTTAATATCCCCTTATCAGTGACTGCATACCATGTGTGTTCTTTTGTGATTGGGTTACCTCACTAAGGATGATATTTTCAAGTTCTGACCATTTGCCTAGGAATTTTGTGAGTTCATTGTTTTTAATTGCAGAGTAGTATTCCATTGTGTAAATATACCACATCTTCTGAATCCATCCCTCTGTTGAGGGACATCTGGGTTCTTTCCAGCTTCTGGCTACACACCAGTCAGAATAGCTAAGATCAAAAACACAGGAGACAGCAGTTGTTGGCAAGGATGTGGAGAAAGAGCAACACTCCTCCACTGCTGGTGGGATTGCAAGCTGATACAACCACTCTGGAAATCAGTCTGGCAGTTCCTCAGAAAACTGGGTATGACACTCCCAGAGGATCCGGCTATACCACTCCTGGGCATATATCCAGAGGCGTTACCTGCATGCAATAAGGACACATGCTCCACTATGTTCATAGCAGCCTTTTTTCATCTGGTTATCTCTGGCGTTAGTTAGTCCTGCTGTCCCTGGCTGGTGCTTAAACCTCCTGTGAGCCTGCAAGGCTATTTCTGCACCCCTGGATGACCGGGTTTCCCCTGGCACAGATTGCTGAGAGGCTGCCCTGCTCCTGGGTGCCATTGGAGCCCTGGTGTTCCTTGCTCCAAGCAATGTTATACTAGGGATATCTCTGTGTACCTGGTTGTCCCTGTCTGGTCCATCACCGGAGCAAAGACAGTGGAGTCTGTGGGACCCCCTCCAAGCGCGGGTCACCCTGCAGGGTAAATGTCCCTCAGCAGGGCTGGTGCACAGATGACCACAGAGCTGTCCAGCTCTTGGGCGCAGGCAATACCCTAGTGGGCTGTGTCCCAAGCCATGTTATACTTGGTATATCTCTGTTTACCTGGTTGTCCCTGTCTGGTCTGTCACTGGAGCCAACACTTTCTTCTACAAACTGTCTTGGCTGATGTGAATCATGACAGAAAAACCCCTTCTCTCTACTAACTTTTTATTTCATATTGCACCTACCTTTTGTCCAAAATCTATGTGTTCTTTTTTACAGTAGCTGAAATCATGACTTTCACATTCAAAAATAGAATTTCATATTATTAACCACTGTGGAAATGTGAATCTTTATCTTTTTAGGTTAGAGCCTAAAGAAACCGGTGAAGTTCTCCTGTTTGATATTCCACAGATCACTGTTTATGGATCCAGCTGTTCTTCTTGGCCTTCCCCTGTACATGGCTCATGCTACGCACAGAGGTAACCAAGACAGACCCTACTCCTCCATTTATAAGAACTATAGGAAAAGGAAGCATTCGATAATATGGTGTTCAAGCAGATAGACAAGTGACCTCCACTTGAGGGCTCAGGGAAACTTCTTCAGAGCCAACAACATACGAGCTAAGGATGAAGAGGGACAGCATGGTAAAGGAATGCAGGAAAGAGAAGCCTAGCATAGCAAGGGTCTTGATAAGAAAGCAGGACTGTTTCTCAAACTTTAAGACTCTAACTTTCTGCTTTCACAGAACAGCAAGTGCTAGACCATTTAAGTGGAATTACTGCGAAGAAATGAAGCTAATTCCTTTAACACCAGCAGTGTCCGACAGATAAACACTTAAATAATTATAAGACAGTGTTATTGGTGCCACCACAGAGCCAAACTCAAGGAGCATCTTGATCTTCTAGGGTTTCAGACCAGGCATTTGACAAGTGGAAGTAGTGTCTCTCAGCATGGGGAAGCGGAGAAAATTTTATATATGGGGAATATATAAAATAATCTAGGACATGAGAGCCCAGAAGACAGTAGAGAAAAGGTGGAAAGCTCTTTCCACAGAAGAGTCATAAGGTTCAGGAAATAAAGGAACTCATAGGTAATAAAGCCTTACAACAGAGCTCTAAAGATGAGTTCATTTAGGAATTTAAAGAAATAAAGGATAAAATGAAATGCCTGCCTGGTCGAGAATATCACCCATATGGAAAGGGTACATAAACAAGCATTAGGGACATTTTATAAAACTGATGAAAATTTACAAAGAAACGAACTATGTATGTTGAGTAACTTGGTAGTTAAGGATTAGTTTACTGAAATGTTCCAAAAAAATTACCCAGCAAGTAGCAAGGGGGAAGAAAAGGGAAAAGGAAAGACAAACTAAAAGCCAAGAAGTATATCCTGAGATGCTTCCATGTCTGTGTGAAGGCAGTCCAAGGAAAAATAAAGAGAATAATGTCCAAATAAATGGTGCTATTTTTTCTGATATTAAATATTGGTTGTAAGTCTTTAGAGAAGTGGTTATCAACCAGTGGGTTGTTACCCCTGAAGGTCTCATGCCAGATATCCTGTATATCAGATATTCACATTATGATTCATAACAGTAGCAGATTATAGTTATAAAGTAGCAATAAAAATATTTTTTGGACTGGGGTCACCACAATTTTTTAATAGTGCAAATAACAATGTGTTTCACTGATGTCATAGATACAAATCACTGTACTTTGCTCATAATAGTCTCCCATTGTCCGTGTTTAATACAAACCCCTTCTCCTAATGGTCTCCTTCTACCCCAATACAGTTCCCCTTCTACATTCATTAGAAAATAAGTAGATAGATAGATAGATAGACAGACAGACAGACAGACAGACAGACAGGCAGGCAGACAGGCAGGCAGGCAGACAGACAGATACAGCTAGACACATAGATGATTGATTCTGCATATAAGAGAAAGCATTCCATTGTTATCTTCCTTCTTTTCTACTTGTCTTGTCTCCCCTCCCCTCCTTTCATGGCTCTTCTGGGAGATTTCACAGAGCATCTAATAGAAAAGATGATGTTAACTAGAGGAGAAAAAAACCTGGAAATCCGAATTAATTTAAAATTAAACCACTTCTGTTCTATAGGTAGATTCATAAAACTAAACCAGCCTCTCACCTTGTCAACATAGAAGTATTTGACTGTAATCAAGTGGAGATGAACATACAGGACAGTGCTTAGCTTCAAGGTCACCTTAAATAAAGCCATTGCTCTACGTGGCAATATCTTCAGAGACTGAAAAAGAGGTGGGCAAATACTCACTAGAGAAGAAAGGCTCACATAGTTCTGCACTGTGAGTCTCTAAATAAAACTGGTTTGTTGAAAGGATGGTAAAGTAATGGTAGTTTGCAAACGGCTATGAGGAACATAGGTAATTCAGCCAGCGTTTGTCCTATAGATTGTTGGCTGTGGGAAAGAAGTCACCTCAGAGACTGGAAGGGTTCTTTGGTAAATGTGAAGGTGGAAAATTTTTGTTAATCATGGCGTGTTTCTGTAGCACAGTGGAACGTGTCCAGAATGAGGGTAATGGTACAGAGATAAGGTCTAGGAAAATGGTCATGGTATGGAGTAATGGAGGAGTGGTTAGACCCAGGGGACCAGCCAGAGTGAAGAAAGACAGAAAGACAAGGAGAATTATGGGAAAAGGAAAGGATCCTCAGATAGAGTCTGACTGGAACCCATTGCCGTCTGAGAAGCAAGAATTTTAGCACAGTTAACATTTACTGAGAAAACTACCAACATGGAGCAGAGAGTCCTTTCATACATAGGCATTTTGTGTTAAATGAGCAATGGTCAGGATTTAAGGCCTGTGAAGTGGAAACTTGTAGTTTCTTTGGAAAAGTTAGTGATGTCAAATGATGTTTTGCTGGGGCACATAAGTAAAAGGTTGTCTTGCTAAAGCAGATTTGGGAAAGAATGTTTTCCTGAAGCAGACACAAGCCAAAGAATGTTTTGATATAGCAGACATGTGAAAGGACACTTGATGAAGGAGTATAAATATGACCGCACACAGACGGTGAGGGACGAGCACCGAGCATTGCTTTGGTTTGCTGTGCCTCACTATTCTCCGCTAACAACACATATGTATTGGTTCGCCTTACATAGCATGGTTGAGCTCAACTTGTGGTAACGCTGTCATTGAGAGAAGCTCACCTAAGGTGCCTGTGGCGGCTTGCCATTTCTGTGGCCTCACCTCAGGCCAATTGGCAAGCCTGACGGATTGCACTTCAGCTGCTGGTTTGTGCCTGGTGCCGAAAGGACTGGCTTGTCGCCGCCAGTTTGTGTGTGCTGTCTAGAGGACTGTTCTGCAGCTGATGAGTCCTGTTTCATATTTGCTCTGAGACTGAACTGCTGCCAAAGAAGATCGAGCTCATCACCAAAAAAAACTATTGCTGAACAGGTCCACTTCCCCCATATCCCAATAACTTTTCTCTTCCACTACCTCCACTGGGTGGTGGGCTAGAGGAGATGTTGAATCTTTTTTACTAAAAGTAGGTTGCAAAAAACTTCTGCCTACACCCTGAGTATAGATGACCTTGGCTAGGGTCTTGTTTCTCTCCCAAATAATCTCTGGAAATCTTTAAGTTTCCCTCTCTGGCAACCTACTGCTATCCCTTCCCTGCCTTGGTTGTGGTATTTTATCACAGTAACAGAAAAGGAATTAATATACCACGCTTTAAAGATAGTAACTTAAAAATAACCCAAGTCCTCTATTGATGCTTGCTGAGTAAGATAAAGATGCATACCTCTTTGAGAGACCACATCACACTCTCAGACACATCTGACTTTCCTCCTGAATGCCTTCTCCTAATCCTTGTGCTTAAAATCTATATTAAATGTCTTCCAGGGACCTGGGGAAAAGGCTCAGTCATTGCTCTTATAAAAGACCAAGATTGGTTCCTGGCACCCATGTCAGATGACTCAGAAACATCTGGACCTACAGCTGGAGGGAGAGTCAATGCCTGTAGCCTCTGCAGGTGATACTCTCATACGTACCTGCCTCATACACACAAAATTAAAATAAATCTTTTAAAAATGTCTTTTAATCAATCCCAACTCTGTTTCATACTTGCTAGTCCTGAAACCCTCTTCAGGCAAGGTGAGATTTTGGACAAAGAGATAGGACACCAAGGTCTCTGCAAGGAAACAGCTTTAATGTACATGCACAGGCTCAGATTGCCTCATTTGGAAAGAAACTGAATGGCAAACAAGAAAACAGGATCTTTCATATGGTTTTACATCTTTGCCATATATGGTAAGTTATATTTCCATTGATTATTTTAAATCCTTACAGTGGGATTCTAAAGATGGTTGGAGGCTTCTGAGAGATATAGCAGGGTCTCAGGTAAGCATGTCAGAAGAGACTAAGCCGCAAAGTGGAATCTCTGTTCTACCTTTAAGGTCTGTGGGAAGGCTTACTGAGCAAAGAGGGGATGTAAAGAGAGATTTGGTCAAGTTTATGTGTATTCAAAGACATTGCTCAGCCCTCATGATTTTTCTTTCCCTGGCTTTCAACTCTGCCCCCTTGGGCACACATCTAAGCCAAGGATCCAGTTTTATTTGGGTCAAGGTTCCTGAAAGGTTAATGAACTGCTCATTCCTCAACTCCTCAGGCTGCCGTGTTTCCATTCAGCTACTGCTGGCAAAAGAATTGGAAGTTCACCAAACTATATTCTTCTGGTTCTATCAATTTCAAGTAAAAAAAAAAAACTTGTCTTTTTTTCCCTGCCAAATATGGAATTTATTTTATTTATTTAATTTATTATGTTTAATAAAAAAACTTATGACAACATGCAGTAATCCCCAGATCATAGAGGTGACCCCCCAGGTCTCTAAGAGAGTAATGGGGCACAATGACGATGACTACACTTGTATTTTGGTAACCCTAACCACTGGGATAGACTGCCTCAATGCCTTGAGTGCTGCCAGGACCTGTAGACAAGCAGGACAATTGAGAGTTGATTGCCCCACTGCCTAGACAAAGTAAGGTCAGGGCCCCCTCACCATGTAAGAAACTTGTCTTAAGGTTTCTTTCCATCAATGTGAAGAAACACCGTGACCAAAGCAACTCTTGAAAGGAAAACATTTAACTTACAGTTTCAGAGTTTAGTCCATTATCGTCATGGTGGGAAGCATGGCAGCCTGCAGCAGACATGGTGCTGGAGAAGGAGCTTGGAGTTCTACATCTTGATTCAAAGGCAACCCAGAGGAGATTGCCTTCCACAGTGGGTGGAGCTGAGCATATATATCACCAAAGCCCTCTGTCCACAGTGACATACTTCCTCCAACAAGGCCACATTTACTACAATGTCTTAGTCGGGGTTTGAATTCCTGCATAAAACGTCATGACCAAGAAGTAAGTTGGGGTGGAAAGGGTTTGTTCAGCTTACACTTCCACACTGCTGTTCATCAGCAAAGGAAGTCAGGACAGGAACTCACACAGGGCAAGAACTTGGAGGCAGGAGCTGATGCAGAGGCAATGGAGGGGTGCTGCCTACTGGCTTGCTTCCCCTGGCTTGCTCAGCTTGCTTTCTTATAGAACCCAGGACTGCCAGCCCAGGAATGGCACCACCCACATTGGCCTGGTACCCTCCTCCTTTGATCACTAATTAGGAAAATGCCTTACAGCTGGATCTCATGGAGACATTTCCTAAAGGGCGCCTCCTTTCTCTGTGATAACTCCAGCTTGTGTCAAGTTGACACACAAAAACAGCTAGTACATACAACAACAAGGCCACATCTCCTAAAAGTGCCACTCCCTTTGGCCCAGACATTCACACCCATGAGTCTGTGGGGAACATACCTATTCAAACCATGACAAAACTACACAGTGAGATATGTATGATCCGGGTATGTAAACCAACAAAAAATGCCAGCGCAGTGATGTATACATTTCACCTTTCAGCTGGAAAGATCAAGTGGAGGAGGATGGTAGAGGTCGGTAACATAGATGTGGGGTCAGGGTGCCTACTAAGAGCTGTGTGGAGTGGCATGCAGCTATGGCCAGAAGAACAAAGCAGGGAGCTGGGGAAATTTTTGCTCTGGGCACTCCTCTTTTCTGTCTTCTGGTCACCCTCTAGCCTTTCCTGATGTAAGAAAAAATAAAGCATAGAGGCAGACAGACTCCATCTCAACAGGCTGAGAGTACCTTATTGGAACATTGAGGGCCCTCAGGATGAAGGTTAAACGCATTTAAAGGGGCTAAGTGACAGCTGTATACACATACACACATACATGGGTAGCTACCAGGAAGTTACAGATTTTTTTTTCTGGTTTTACTGGAAGCAGGGTTTTCAACACTTGGGCAGGTTGTTTCTGCAGGTAGAGAAGAATGGTTGTGCTGGGGCTTAACCATACTTTATGGCTAGGGGCTTTTGCCCAGAACAGCCTGACTCAATTCCCTGAGGCTATTACCTAATACACTTGGCCAAACTCAGTATAATAGTTGGCAAAGGACACCAACTGATGTGCTCTGTAGAGTTGAACCTCCCTGTGGGCATAAAGAAAAGGGAATGAATTTGCACAAAGAAAATAATAGATATTAGAAGTCAGAAGTTAGGGAGGGCCCGAGGGAGAGATGGCTCAGTTGGTAAAGTGTTTGCTGTAAGTGTGAGTACCTGAGTTTGAGATCTCCCAGAATCCACAGTTTAATGACTATTAAACCAGCACTGGGAGGGTAGACACAGGATGATCTCTAGAGCTCATTGGATAAACATCCCAGCTGAATCCATGATCTGCAGGTTCAGTAAGAGACGTGTCTCACAAACTAAGGTAGAGAATGATTGAGGAGGACATTAGAGATTGGCCTTTGGCCTCATATGCTTGAACACAGAAGTGCTCATGCACCATGTAAGCCAAGAGAATGAGTGGATGGGATATGGGCACTCAGGTTCGAAGGAAGACTGCTTCTAGTTGGTTTTGAAGGGATCGAGTCCTCTAATGTGTATGCAGTCTATGGAGACAAACAGACTCTTGATCAGCCTTCTATTTCTCAAAAGAATGCCTTACCCAGTTATACAGGTAGTATGGGTGAAGTCATTCTCAGAGCTATCAAATCATAGTGAGAGTAACGATGATCACCAGCGAAATGGGAGGAGCTGGACCTATCTTTAAAAAAAATTATGTTATTTCTAATTATGCATATGTGTGTATGTCTTCATGGTGTGCACATGAGTGCAGGTGCTCTTGGAGGAAAGAAGAGGACACTGGATCTCCTGGATCTGTGAGATGTCCAATGTTAGCGTGGGAACCAAATCTGTGCCTTGTGGAAGAGCCGCAAGTACTCGTAACTCCTAAGCCATCACTGCATCCCTGTCAAGCATTCTTGAGCAGTGACTATAAAATTGGCCATGATTTAAATAATCTCAAACCCATGTAGAAAATATCCTCTGGTAGGAAGAGGAATAGGGTCTCTGTGGAAGACAAGTTGGAGTTAACAATCAAGCCATCCCATGCCTTACGCCATCTTGTTTGAACCTATGTTCTCTCCAACTTCCTACACCTGGGAGACCAGCAGAATCATCTGTCCCTTTCTTGTCTTGTGTCCTAGACAGTGAAGAGTATCAGTTGTCAGTGGTTGTCAATTACCAGCTTTTTGGGAAAAGCTGTTTGAAGCAACAGGGAGGTTAAAATTATAATAAGAATTCTTTTTTTAAAAAATTCTGCATTAAATTTTCTAAACCTATTAAAATATGGAAAAATGCTGTATGGTAAGTACAGGAAAATACTGTAATAAACTGTTTTGAACTTACTTTCATCAGATGTTAACTTTTTTCGATACAGGGTTGAGGAGCTGGCTCAGTGCTGGGTTTATGTGAGAGATCCTGCCCCCAAGGATAAGATGGAAGAACAATTGATAATATTTCCCAACTTCAATAATATCGAAGAAAGTACACACTTGTCTCACTTTTTGTTTTAGAGAAAATGCCTTGAATGTTTTGTCATTTTGTGTAACACTGTGTACATTGACATACTTGGGATCTATTATGTTGAGATGTGTTCTCTCTATTTTGTTTTTCCAGAGATTTTTTATTATGAAGGGTTGTTGAATTTTATCAAAAGCTCCTTATCTGGATCTTTTGAGATGACTGTGTGACTTTTGCTCTTGATTCTACTTAAATGATTTGCATATGCTGAATATTTCTTGCATTCTTTAACTGAAACCAATTTGGCCATAGTGAGTGATTGGTGATCTTTTGGGTAGGCCACATGTGTATAGAAATTTACCCATTTCTTCTAAGTTACTGGAGGTATTCTCTATCCATTCACTGGATTTTTGTGGTACCTGCTTAGTCTCTCTAATCATATTAATTTGTTATTTTTTAATCCTTCTTTGAGTTGGTTTGTCTAAGGGTTTCCTAAATCTTGCTTATCTTTTCAATGAACCAATTGTTTCTCTCATTAATCCATCATATTGTAATTTTATTCTTCATTTCATTAATATCATTGCCTTCATTTTGCCTTTCCGTCTACTAATTTTTAAAACTTTAATTATGTGTGTGTCAATGTTCAAGTGTGTGTGTAAGTGCACAGTCTGCACACAGGAAGGCCAGAAGAGGGTGTGAGGCCTGTTATGACTGGAATTAGAGCTGTTTGGAATTGCCCCACTTGTTATATAAGTATTAGGATTCAAATTCTCATGACTGTGTAACAAGCCCTTTTAAACCCCAAGCCATCAAGGCAGGAGGACCCCCAAGATCAAGATCAGCCTGGGCTAAAGAGAAGATTCTAGGCTTCCCTGTGCTAGATAGCAGTCTTTGGTGTGTTTAGTTTCTGTCTTGCCTCTTTCTACATCAAGATATTTTAGGTTTGGTCCTTTGGGTTGTATCTCAGGATTCGGGAAAGCTGTGAGCATGGCGGCCTTTAGTTTTCATTTACCTTTGTCATTAGCACAGTCACACGTCCGCCATCACTGAGCACAGTCTGCACATCTGCCATCACTGAGTACAGCTCACACATCCACCATCACTGAGTACAGCTCACACCTCCGCCATCACTGAGCACAGTCCACACCTCCGCCATCACTGAGCAGAGTCCACACATCTGCTATCACTGAGCAGACTTGTTTCCAGCCATGAGCAGTGTCCTGGGAGGCTTTCTATTGGTGTTGCTTTCTAGATTCTGAGTGGTGTTTCTTTGTTCCTTAAAACATCTAGCAATTTTGTATGATACAGCAGATCTTATGGACATTTACATTTGAGATTCTTTTTTTTTTCATGAGGAATATTTGTTTTTCAAATATTCAATAGTTGTCAGTGAGATAGTTGTATGGATTTGGTTTATGCTTAGGGCAAAACTATCAAATGTCTAGGGTGACTTTTAACCTTATGGGATGACATCATCTCTCCAATTCTGATTTCCCTGTGGGTGTTGTTAAGGCCCCATTTTACAAATCATTAGAGAAGGCATAGAGATAGTCTTATCCTTTATCAAGGGTCAGAAAATTATGGCCTATCAGTAAAATCTAATAAGTAAAATTGTTTGGTGAAAGTGCTGTTTAATAATTTGTATAATTTCACATTAAACTGCATAATTGAATACTTGCAGCACACAGTGTATGACCTTCAACATATAAATGATGAGTATGAGACCCTTCTGTTCTTTGGGATTGCTCTGTCACAACTTAACATGAAGTTCCACCTGGCCTATCTGTCTTTCTCCTCCCTGCGGTTCCTCTTTGTTGTATGAAGGGGGTTACCACACTATTGGCCACAATGGCTGGCAATGAGAATACTTTATACCCATGGTAATTCTATAGTTGTGGGAGCCTTCTCTGTAAGGCATCCCAACTGCCAGTCCTGCCAGGAAGGTACCACATCCCTGGTCTCTGTGTTTCATTGAAGCCTCTGGGAAGAAGATCTTCTGGTCTATTTAGATCCTCTTTGTCTTTACGAGTTGAGGAACCAGAATTCTCCCATGAGGAAGTGGCCAACTCTTTCCTTTAGCTGGACATCTCTGAATCTCTTATTCTTCCCAAGATCCCTTGCTTTTCTGTTTCTCATCTCTAGGTCTTGAAGCACATCCCTTTGACCTAAATTCTTCCCAATGAAACACATGACATTCAGTATTACTGAGGTACCCCTCAGAAGTCTAAATACCCTGTACATCTGAGAAGCTGTTTGTCCTAAAGAGAAGCAGCCGACTTAGAATTTTAAACAGGAGAAGAAACTGCCAGACTTCTTAGTTTGCAGAACATTCATTTATTTGTTCAAAAAAATGTTTACCAAGAACCTCCTGTATTGCAGATGCTCACCGAGGCAAAGGAACAAGAAATCTGTGGACACAGACAGACATCAAACATATGATTCCATAAATAGACTCCCAGTTATCATGTAATCATCCTAACAGCTTCAGGGAAAGCCCAGGTGGTATAAGAGGGCACAGTGGGACACTGAGCTCAACACACACAAGTGGTCCTGGACTGATTAGTCCTTCCTTTGCACAGCACTCCTCCTCTCTCCTTGAGAATATTTTTGGATTAGCTTTTGGTGGCATTTTGCCCATGGATTTATCTTTTGCCTGTGGCATCCACAGTGAGTATGATACTATGATGCTAACAGCGACAGTAAGGGACATACAGATATGTTTCAGTAGCATCTAGGTTCTCACTCCATAAAAAAGTCTACATAATCCTCTATATCAGGCAGAAACAGAGTGAGAAGGCTCTTATTATGGATGAGATACTTTTCTTCCACGGAATAAGCAGAGAATTCTGAAGCCGTTTCAGAAATGTGGTTGATAAGAGGGAAGGCTAAAGGTGGGAACACAGCTGATCTCTGTGTCCAAGCAAATGACTGGGGCAAATCACATCTCATCTCATCAACCTTGGCTCTAAGAACTCTTGCTCATTTATGCTGGAAAGACCTGCGACATATGAACTCAGCCTTGCCATGAAAAGGACAAAACAAAACACAACTAGACAAAAACAAAACAAGCCCAGGAGCAAACAGACCATCGGTGCATGCAGCGGCAAAACTAAGTGCCCAGCACTCCCACATCTAGTGTCTGAATCCCAGTGTGGTGGTTTGAATTTGCTTGGACCATAGGAAGCGGCGCTATTAGGAGATGTGGCCTTATTGGAGGAGATGTGGCCTTGCTAGAGGAAGTGTGTCACTGTTGAGGGTGGGCTTTGAGGTCCTCTATTGCGAAAAAATAGAAGCTCTGCCCATTGTGAAAAGTCTTCTCCTGGCTGCCTGCAGAAAACAGTCACCTCCTGGCTGCCTTTGGGTGAAAGTGTAGCGCTCTCAGCAGCTTCAGAACTCTCAGCTCCTCCAGCACCAGGTCACCGTACACACTGTCATGCTTCCCACCATGATGATAATGAACTGAAACTGTAAGACAGCCCCAGTTAAATGTTTGCTCTTGTAAGAGCTGTCTTGGACATGATGTCTCTTCACAACAATAAAACTGTAACTAAGACATTCAGGCACCTACTTCTTGTGGTTTTGCTGATTTGGTACCCAAGTTTAGAGGAGTTCTGTTGTCCATAGTTAGTAGAGAAATACTTATTTGTAATGGACTTCAAACAGTCCTACCAGGCATGGTGGTGTACAGTTTGAATCCCAGTATGTCAAAGACAGAGGCATATGAGTGTCTGAGTTCGAGGCCAGACTGATTAACACTGCAGGTTCCAGGCTATACAGTGAGACCCTGACTCTTAACAAATAGACAAACCACAACAACAACAACAACAACAATCATAACCAGAACTACTACAACAATAAAATAAAACCCTAAAAAGCAACAGTCATGAAATATTTAGCCATCACCCAAATGGAAGCCTACAATAACATATTCATGGGCATCAGATTTTATTACTTACCTTCTAAGCTACTTTATTTGTTTCACTATATGTAATGTGTATTTTTCCTTGCAACAAATAAACTCTGCTAACAGAAGAATGACAAACTGGATAAAAACCACAGTGTTCAATTAGAAGCTGGTAATGGGGGCGGGTGGTGAGTGGGGAGAGACCTACAAGAAATAAATAATGCCAAAAAAGTTCCCAACAGTGTAGGTTTCAGAGGCAGGATTCCATATCATCCTCAGAGAAACCTCAGACTGGGGCATAAGGCAAAACCATCCCAAAGGCCATGGTGAGTGGCTCAGTGTTAACTGCCCACTGCCTTTCCCCCACTTCTCGACCAGTTGCCTCAGATCCTCCCCAGATCTTCCCATGCTCTACCTCTCACTCATCCTTGGCTGGTGCTCTCGGATGCTGAGTCAGTTCCCAGGACAGGATGGGTGATCTGCCATAGGTACCTGCCACCTTCTCTTAGGTTTTACAGCCTCCAAGCACAAGTTGGTTAGTGTGGCTCCTTCTGGTTTGCATCTTGCTGCTTTTCTTCCCTTTTCTGGGGGCCATCCTCCATACTAATGTATTTAATTGCTTGTTCTTTGGGCTCCATTACTTGTAGGACATCCTTGCCTTCTCCTCCTCCTGATGCACAGTTCCTGAGTCTGTTTTAGCTGCCCTGGTCAGTGTGCACTGTACTACCAGGAATAGATGTCTCATTGAGAGGTGGGACAGGGGCCAAACTTTATCTTTTAAGTTTATTTACCTATGACAAATGGAAAATTCTTACTATACTTGCAAATAACAAGTTTGTATAAAATGGATCCATTTGTTTTTCGAAAAACTGACTGAATTTTCCAAAAAGTCATATTTATTGATCTTCAGGCAGTCTTGTTTTGTATCAGTTACATTCTTGCTAAATATTTGGAGTGTTACCTAAAATTTATCTCAACCCTTTAAAGTGTAGAATACTAAAGTGTTAACTATGTGTGTGTACTTTATGAGCAAACCTCTAGAACTCTCTGCGAAACCCTGACAGTCCAGCTACTTGGAGGACCCAGTAGCCTCTGGAATGCAGGCATCAGTAAAGGAATTCAGAACAGTCAGAAAGTATGAAGTAAACAGGTGAAAAGTAGGTTCTTCCTGTGACTACATCTGTACAGAACCTCTGTTGGTTTGTTCTGAGAAAAAGGTCTCAGGTAGCCCAGGATAACTCTGACATTGGTATATACTTGATGGATGACCTTGAAATTCTGATCCTTCTGCCTTCATCTGCCCTGTGCTGGGATTTCAAGTGTATGCCTCCATGCATCTGGTGTGCACAGCTAGGACCAAACCCAGGGCTTCATGTGTGGCAGGCAAGCACTCTGCCAACCAAGCCACACCCCAGCCTACTTTCTGTTATTCCTTCCCCTATTCTATGTACAGTCAACGCTATCCTAACAGATTGATATGAGTTGCAAATTCATTATATGCTATTCTAAACTGTACAGCCCTCTGAAAATGCACACTATCAGAAAAAAATTTGTTTATTCAGATAGCATATTGTCACCTAAGTCTTCCTAGTTGACTTCTGAGGAAAGTATGCAAATATTTGCAGTGTTGGTTATTTTAAAATGCAAGGATACCTAGAGAATCACTATCTAGGGACATTGCTCCATTTGGAATTGAAAATCAAAGCCTAAATGGGCCACCTTCAACCCACTCCTTTCCTTTAATGTTTTACTATTGGGAAGTGACATGAGGTTCCTAATCGCTCTGAGATTTCCAGGATGTGCTGGTCTTGGTTTTAAGGATGGTGGAACAGGGTGGTAGTTAAGTCAATGGAGCTGAGACCTAAAACAAATAGTGTGTGTGTGTGTGTGTGTGTGTGTGTGTGTGTGTATGTGTGTGTGTGTGTGTGTATAGATTATCTCTATAGAACCTCCTGTTTGTGTTTTGTGACTGTTAATTTTAATTGCCACCTTAATACAACCTAGATTCACCTGAGAAGAGAGCACAGTGAAGGATAGTCTACACCTCATTAGGTAGTCTACACCTCTGTCGGTATGTCCTGGAATGCAGAGGGCAGAGGTATCCTGATACATTGATGTGGACAAATCCTACATTAACGCTAAGTGTGGGCAGCACCTTTTGATAGTGCTCAGAGAAAAGGATCTGGTAGAAGAAAAGATTTCTGCTTTCTTGCTGGCTTGTGAGTTCTCCCCCATTGCTTCCACTGCTGATTGCTTTACTGATCCTAGAACTAACGGCTCCTGATTCATATGTGGACAGATGAGCCGTGCCTTTCCAGGACTCCCACAGACCTTCAGCACTGGAGGAAGACCATGGAGTAACCAGCTTCGTGGAGTGGGCAGCTACTGAGTTTCTGGCCTCTCTCTTGTGAGGCAGCTATTGCTGGGCTGCTCTGATTCTATTAAGAGAGCCTGTCTAGTAGATCCATCTTTAATATGGTTATCCAATCAGCTCTGTTCCCGAAGATAACTCCAATGCATGCATGTACATGTGTATATATCCTAGGAAAAGCAAATATATATAATACACTTACAATGTGCACACAAGCATTTGTGCTTATGCATGCATACACACACAGACACACACACAGACACACACAGACACACACACACACACACACACTATAAGGCCTTTATGGAGGACAAAATCAAACTCCACTTTATTTGCCCACCCTGGAGCTCAGTGGATTTTCTGACACCTATCTGCATTGGGAATGAATATCTCCTCTATTCTGTCCCTCAGGCTAGATATTCTCTCAAATAAAATCAGAAATAATGTTGAACTGGGTATCTGGGAAGCCCATTATGCATCCAAGTTGACGCAGGAAACCTTCAGCAGAGTCGTGCATGTGTCTACTTACAAAGTGTAGGAGCAGGCACGGGAAGGCAGGGGGCTGCTTGTGTTCAGGCTTCTTGAAGTCATACAAAGTTAAGATGGAGAAAATCTGGCTCTAACGAGGAGAGCATACTTGTGCTTACCGGCATTAAAAACCAATTTCACACCTGATAAATAAGCACACCCAACCTGAGTTTAGTACCAAGGTTGGCGTGAGCCTTCTTTTTTGAAGGCCACATATTATCTCTCAAAGGTAGGGCTCACCATGCTCTTGCTTTCTTAACAGCAGTTCATATGGAAGAAGAAATACAGAGAGGACACAGAGGGTAGAGGAAGGAGCACTTGGGCTGTTATTTGAAATCCACCAGATATGTACTGTATAACTCAGGCAATTTATTACCACCTTGGTTTTCCCAGCTATAAAATGTACGGCTGTGACATAGCATTAATGGTGCTTTCCATGGCGGTAGTTAGAGTCTTAAAGGAGATAATGCATGTCTTCATTGGTGCTTTAATGACATATGTGATCAAAAAGGTCCTGATACATTTGCCTGCTTAAACATCTCACTTTTAGCATGCACACACATACACATTGTGTGGTGTGGTGTGTGTGTGTGTGTGTGTGTGTGTGTGTGTGTGTGTATCATTCAATATGTTGCTGAGCTAATAAATAACGAATTCTAATATTGAATTCTCTGCTTCTCTCCAGGAAGGTCAATACTCAAACACGTTTAGTTGTCCTTGAACCCCTGATTTTCCTGTGGCCACTTCCCAAGCATTGGGACTGCACACCTCCCTCATGCAGTACTGGAGATCTGTTGTAGGACTTTGTGAATTCTAGGAAGACAGTCTACCAATTGAGTACATCTCACTCCCAGGATGCTTTATGTTATTTCTACCACTAACACTTACCACCAGGTAAGCAGTGCTGGGCATGCCTTTGGTGGACAACTTATTCTTGGAGCCTTCTTCCATTGGTGCATAGGAGGTCATTAGCAAGTTTATATCTGACACTTGAACAAAACTGCTGGCCTGTTCTCCAATGGTGACAGTTTTGCCCCTGGGCTCCATCTTTGCCCCGCCCTCTTCTCATGAGTGTATGCTAGTCTCAGTCTTTTAAAAATTACAGTCCACATACTGAGTATGAAGTAGCATCTCTATGTAATTTTCATTTTCTTAGTAAGTAATAATACTAAGTGTTCCTTAATGTGCTTATTGATTATTTGTGTGCAATCTTTGAAAACTGTGTAGGAACTTTTTGCTCCTTTAGCATGGTGTTTTGTCCTTTTGTTGTAACTTGTGAAGGCCCTTTGTTTATTCTGTGATTAATTCTATTAGTATATTCTGAATAGATTCATCTTAACTATACCACTTTCAAATATGTTCTCCCATTATGTGGGCCATCTTTTCACTTTCTTCAGGGCATCCTAAAGAGAGCATAAGAGAATACACAAGTTTTTAATTTTGGAAAGGCTTGATCATTTTTGTTTGGCTTCTTAGGCTTTAAACAGTATCAATATCAAAGAGAACTCGAACCTCATGATCAGTCTAAACCAATTTTCTTCTAAACAATTTATCTGGGGTCTTATTTGGGTCCAGATTTATTTTTTCACATGTAATCAGCCAGTTGTCCAATAGCCAACACCATGGATTAAGAAGAAAATACTTTCTCCACTGGAATTATTCTAACATTATTTGATATCATAGCAATTGCTATGTATATTTGATGGTTTATTTCTATATTCTCAGATTTTTGCCCACTTATATGTTTGTATGGTCTATTTTGTGTATATACTTTTGCTTGTATGTGTGCACATGTGTGCAATTGCATGTGGAAGTCTTAAGTTGACATTGAGAGTAATCCTTTATCCCTTGTCTGCCTCATTCATTGATAGGGCCTCTCAGTGGAATCAAGAGCTTGCCACTAACTCTTCCTAGACAGTTTGTTCTCAAGATGGCCTATTTCTGCCTTCCTAGGGCGCAAGTGCAGCTGCCACCCTGTCTACCTGGCATTTATGTGGGTTCCAGGGATCTGACTTCTGACCTTCTGCCTTGTTCAAAAAGTGCTTCAGCCACAGAGCCATCGCTCAAGCCCAGACTCTCTTGCCTATCATGTTGATCTATGTGTCTGTCCCTTCTCTGCTGCCACAGTGTCTTCACTACTGTGGCTCTGCACTGAGGTTTTAACTGGAGATCATAGTTCTTCCTGTTTGTTAAAAGTGATCTGGCCTGCTTGGATTCCTCACAATTTCATTTTGAAATTGTTTGTTAACTTCTCCTTCACCAACCAATAAAAAGTAAATAAATAAAAGGAAGAAAGGAAGGAAGGAAGGAAGGAAGAAAGGAGGGAAGGAAAAGGAAGTTGGGATTTGGGATTTGGGTGGGACCTGCACTGGACTAGTCCATGGGTTTGTGGAGTATTCCCATTCTGTCAAAATGAAGTCTTCTGATATACAGCCTCAGAATGTCTTAGAATCTAGAAAGTCATTCTTAATCTCTTTCAACAGTGTTCTGTAACTTTCATATATGTTTTGCACTTCAAGTGCGTGTATGCATGTTCATGTGTGTACATGCATCTGTGTTTGCATGTAGAGGTCAGAGGTCTATGTCAAGTATCTTTCTTTGTCACTCTCCACCTAGTTGTTCTTTGCGACATTTTCTCTCACTAAATCTGCAACTTGGTGATTCATCTAAATTGGCTGACCAGCAAGTTCAGGGACTCCTCCTACCCCCACCTCCCCAACACTAGGATTATAGGCATGTGAACTCCAGGCATGGCTTCTACTTGGGTGCAGAAGATCTGAGCTCAGGTCTTCAAATTCACCCATCAAACAGTTTGAAGACTGAGCCAGCTCCCCAGCCCCTCTTTGTTTCTGTAACTTGAGTTTTTATTATTGCTGTTTCTACAGGTTCACATACAAACCCCTAATATCCTTATATCACTCTTACCTTCCACCTTCCCACCACTCCTGTCCACCTTTCTTGTTCTGCATAAATCTCTCTCACACACTCATGTTTGATTGTTTTTTGGCCCAGCAAGATCAGCCATGGTGGTCTGTCTGACCATGAGTGTAGACTATCCTGTTGGAGCCTAGGTGAGCTCAGTAAAGGGTACACAACTGAATATGGTGATCCCCCCTCTCCCAAAATTTGTAGAACCCAATAGTTCAGAGGTAAAGGGAAGTGCTCTGGGAGTCCCTTTTCCTTCCTTGACTTGTGTTGCTACAGTTGGTTTTATGTGGTCCCAGTGCAGACGACTTCAGTTGATAAGATTTAATGATTACAAGGTATGTGTAAATATAGGAAATGGTATTTCATAGCCCTTTACCTTGTCTTCCTGTTCTTACTTACTCTCTGATCCCTCTTCTACAGTGTTTCCTGAGTCTTAGATGGGGTGGTAGGCGAGACTTGTTTAGGGATGGGCCCACATCTGCAGATTGTTTTCTGCATCTTGGGCAGGCTTGAGTCTCGATGCTCACCAATACTTTTCTAGTAAGGTTTACCTAAGGATTTTACTCTTTAGGTACATATGGTGGTGGCATTCCATCTACATTTGTTGACTACTGGTGTATTGACATACAATTAATTCCTTGTATCTTGAGAACTAGGTGGACTGGTTTTCATGATTTTGGATTTCATTTCTTGTGATTTTCTATGTATAAAACATATCATCTGTAAAAAATAAAGATAATCTTCTCTCCTTGCCATATGAATGACTTTCAGTTCTTTTTCTGACTAAGTTTTCTGACTATAACTTCTGGTACAGGGGTAATAGATGTTATTAAGAGAGTAGACATCCTTGTTCTCATTTCTGGCAACTGCAGAAAAGTGTTCAGTCACTCATACTTTAGAATGCTAATTACCCATGTGGTTTTCAAGTTTGGTCATCCTTTGGTTGTCTTAAGATGGCAGATTAGGCTCCTGACACGAAGCCATCTTTTTTCCACACATAGGCACTAATGGGCACAAAATTTCCCTTGTAGCCACGAATTTAGCTATATGATATGTTTTACTCTACTTTTTTGGTTTTTATTTAATTCAACATTTACTAATTTCTTGGTGATTCTTTTTACCCACTAGTTACTGAAGAGTATATTGTTTAATTTCTACATAAAGAATACAAATTCTATGCAGTTTTTCTCATAAAAATTTTACTTTGTTGTGATTAGGGTACTTCAAGAATCTCCATTTCTCTACTCTTTCCTCATGTTCTCTCAATGATGTGACCTGTAGTGATGTCTTTAATGTCCCTGACTCCCCTTTAAGCCAACTCAAAACAACTACTGTGCTCTCTCACATTCTGATTTAAAATTTTTCACTGATTTCTATGTTATGATTTCTACTCTTCTTATTAACCTTTACTTGACAACATGTCCTCTCCTTTAAATTTGGTTTTTGTTACTTTCTTTGAACATCTCTCTCTCAGTACCTGCTTTGAAGTCCTTGCCTGCTAAATACAATATGCAGGCTTTTCAAAGTCTTTTCATACTGTATTTTTTTTTTTTACTGTGTGAAAGAACCCACTTCTTGCACTGACAGCTGAGACCATTTCTTTCCCTGACCCCAGTGTTAGATTTCCCGCACCGATTGCTGTCGAATCCACCTGTTTTCCCTAATGTCAGCCGATAGCTCCCTACTTCCAGCAGTGTCATGGGGATGAAGTCATCCTCCGTTTATGTCTGGTCCAGTTTCCGCACTCTGATTTTGCAGATGCTCTGTGGGCCTTGTTTTGACTCTAGGTAAGCTTTCCTACCCATCTTGCCTTGTCTCTCTCTGTAAAACTCAAAGCTGCTCTGCGGTTGCATTTGCTGCTTGGTAGAACTGATCGACTTGAAATCAACATTCTATTCCAGATAAATCCAGTTTCTTCAAATGAACCTTTAAAGTTCTGTGTTCTTCAGGCAGCCTGTTCCCCCAGAAAAATTCATTGTTCCATGTTTTCCTACTTGGGGATTCAGTTTCTCTGTAAAGTATCAGCCTTGAGACTTCATGTACTGTGTCAGCTGCATCAAAGTCTCATCCCATGAGCAGAGTGACATGAGAACATTTGTACCCAGCAAGACAGAACTTCCACCTATGGGCGGTGGCTGTGTGCTAGAAGTAATACGAGGCAGGTTCAGGAAAGGGGCTGGCTGAGACGATCCTTTAGAGAGCTTTATTAGAACAGAGACTCATTATTATGGAGGTCATGATCAGGCCTTCAATTAGAAGAACATTATGAGATGCAGCTTCATACCAAAGCTAGCATTATGTGGTCTAAAATGATAGCGAATCATTCCTTTAAAATCCAGAGAGGATCTTCATTAGAGAGATAGCCACTGTGTATAGCATGGTAGAGGGATAAGAAAAAAGCCTTTAATTTCCATCCATGATGAAGGATTCTGAGTTTTGGGTCTTCAGAAGAGTAAAAAGCCCCACACCACATACGTAACCTTTCCTACCAACATACCAGGGGTCATGGAGCCACACAGAGGCAAGCACTAGCTAGGACCATAAACTTATCTTGCAGTTACATAGGGGAGGGACTGAGCTTGCTCCCATCTCCCCTCATAGTATAAAGTAACGTGCCAGGCCTTCTTTGAAAGGACAAACTACAGAGAAGAATACCTTGATTTCTCCCAGGCTGAAGCATCTTACCTATTAGAGTGACCATATTTTATTCAGCAGGCCTCTGGTTGAACACTGTGGAAGAAAGGACCCTAGTGCCTCTCAGATGTGATCTCGCCTGCAGTGATATGTTCCTGCCTGATGTCGAGACTGCAGTGGGCAGGCTGCAGTGGAGGGTTAGGGATGAGAAGTGTTGGTGACCTCCTTCTTACTCCTGGGATGACAGCAAAACCCTGTACTGAGAGATGGGGAAGGCTGTGCTATACTCTTGTCTACACCCAGCCGGAGTGGAGCTTCCATCATGCTGAGCTGAAGAACAGAGAGATGCCTCAGACTTTCACTTTCTTTACCAACATAGTAGATTTTCTTGAATAACCATTCCTCCATTTTTACAGATCCTTAAGACAGTATCCAGAGACTTATTTTTTCTATATAGTTTTCAACAGTTACTGTTGTTTTTCCAGAGCAGAATCTGCTTGGCTGTTGACATTCTAACCTGGAAAATCTTAAAAGCCTTTTGTTAAGAATGATGGTGAGACCTGTTTCATATTTCACATATTCACAAGGGCCATAGAGTGGGGGAAATACCAATGAAGCAATCATGGGAAAAGCTAATTATGTGGGGGGATTTGAGGAGAATTGTGGACACACACTTTGTATGGTATTTCTAAAAATATGTGGCCTCATTTCATTAGCACATCTCTGTTATTCCAGGAACATTGGGGCATCATAAGACCAGATTGTTATAATAACATCAACCAACATTTGTGTGCCACTTAACAGTGTTAGTTTTTCATTTGCATAATCTTATAGTGGCTGGATGGTGATGAGAGCGTTCATGATGGGGTTGCTCAGGTCTTGTCAGCTCTGCCTCATCTTTCCTTTCTGCCTCTGTTTTGCATAAAGAATCTTGGGAAGTGAATTTAAGCCCCACTAGAGGAGAAATGTTTAGGCCTTAATCTGCTCATTTATTCTTTCTTTGTAAAGCATTTGGCTTATTCACAGCTATTAAGGGTATATAATGTGTACAGCAGAATATGTTATATTATTTATTCACATTGTACTTTGTTTCAAAAAGAATATAAGTTACCTTTCAAAAAACCCATTTAGCAAGAGAAAATAAATAAAAATAAGAAGGAGACAAAGAGGAATGTCAGTGTTGAGGAATAAGATGGTGCACCGGGGATGTCTGATTATACCACAGAAAGCTGTATTTCCAGGGAAATTCCTCAGTCCTGCACAAACATCCTCATAACACCAGCAAGTCATCACTGGCTTCTTCCAGTATGCCGAGCTAGTTCTAAGCATTTCATGCTTGTAATAGCCCTATCTTGTAATTTGCAATGATTTTTAAGCCAGAGTATAAAACAAGACTGAGGTTCAACAGCCTCAAGTAACTTTCTCAAGTCAGTGAGGTGGTCATTTGATGAGACTTGGACTCAGAAGATTTCCAAACCCAGAACTGGGTACCTCAACAGAAGGCCCTAAATATACGTGCATTACCCCATAGTTCCATTAACCAGATTTTGCTATTCCTGGTAGCAAAAGAAATATTATCATTCACAAAATTTATTCTGTACATAACCTAAACTATTTTCGTATCAACCTTTTCAAATATGTGCCCATGTATTTCTCTATGCAGGCACTACTGTGGGTGCTAGGGATACAGTAAAGTTTAAAACAGATAGGGCAGCTGCCCTGGTACCTGACATGCCAGGGAAGTATATTAGAAATTTTTTACAGGAAAAGGTGGCACAAGAAGCTGGGTGTTATTGAGGAGCACTGGGGTGTTGTTGGGGAGCACTATCATTTTAAATGGGGTGTTGAGAGTAGATCTCAATGAGAATGAGCTTGGAAGAGAACAAGCCTCGTGTCCATCTAAGGAAAGAATGTTTTAGGTAGGAGGATTCATACAGTCTGGGTAAAGAGGCTGCATTGGGAGGGACTCTGTGAGTCTGAGGTTCCGTGAATCAAATGAGGGCAAGAAAAACCTGGAAGAGCGACACAATGATGAACATTTTGATGGCTAATTTTTATTGCAAACTTTATTGGATTAAGAGCATCAGTGAATCACACCTTTGGGTTTGTCTATGAATGTGTTCCAGGGACAATTAACAAGTGAATAGAGATCCATTCTGCATGTGGGTGGAACTATCACACAGGCTGGAACTTCAGATTTATAAAAGGGAGAAAAGGAAAAGCCAGTTTAATAGGGAATCCCCTTTGCTCTGTTCCCTTGTCCACCATGATGTGAGCAAGAAGCCTCATGCCCCTGCTGCGGTGATACAGAGATGCTTTTATGGTTTTGCCTTCTCCACCATGATGACTATAGCTCCTCAAACCATAAGCCAAAATAAAACTTTCCTCAATTTACCTGCCATTGCAAGTAATCTGGTCTCAATGATGAGGAAATGAATGAACACAGACGTGGGATAGTCCTTTATCTTAAAGGGAAGACCATGAGATGGTACAGACTGTGGTGGCTACTGTGAGTGAAATGAATACTTGGACAAATGAATGATATTACATAGCTTGTATTTTGAAATGATTTCTAGTTGATGTGCTGAAAACTGACTTTAAGAAGGAAAAGGGAACCCGAGACATGAAATATGAGGCTAGACCAGTTTTCCAGGAGAGAGGGGACTGTGTCTAAGTCCAGGATGTAGCAGTAGGGTTAATGAGAACATATCTGGTCAATATAGCATTGAAGTCAGTTTAATAGAATTTGTTGCCTTAGATATAGGGTGATCGAGAAAAGGAGGGTTCAAGGAAGACTCCGAAGTATAAAAAAGCTTAAAAGATAGAACAACCATTAACTAAAAAGTCTGTGGGTTAAGAACAGAAGTTCAATTCTGGATAGAATAAGTTTAAGGCATTATATTACAGCTAGAGGCATTTAATAAGCCCTCAGAAGTATGATTCCAGGGAGAGATTTGAGGCTAGAAATCTCTATTTGAGAATGTTCAGCTTATAAATTATTCTTAAAGTTACAAGACTCAGTAAGCGCATGGGAATGAATGTAAATATAAAAGAGAAACCGACTTGAGCCACAGGGCTTCTCAGTATGAAGAATCATAGAGACTATGAGAAATCTAGTTTAAAGGCTTTCCTTTTAGAAAAAAGAGTCAATGTGGTAGGAAGACAGAATTAGACATGATGGAGGCCCAGGAAGAAATACTCTCAAGAAGATGAGAACAGCTGGCAAACACTGCTCCTGAGCAGGGTGCACAGGACCGAGAGTTGGCCACAGTCATGTGGAAGTCACTGTCATCTTGATAATAACATTTGATTGGCAATGGAGGGGTGAACAGCTTTAAGACACATGCCAGGGTCTGGCAAACTATGATCTACCAGCTAGATCCAGCCTTCATAAACGCCGTCTCATTAGACTGTGACTATTTGATTTTATGTCGTCTGTGGCAAATGAAGTAGTTCCAGAAGAGCCTGCTGACCAGAAAATCCTGATAAAAAACACCTGCTGACTCAAGAGTTATCTTAAAAGCAGCAGGATTTGACTGCATTTTGGATCCAGAAAACTCAACACTGAAGAGCAGTTCCTCACAGAAATTCTTCACACTGACCCAAAGTATCATTTTAAGGCACTATCAACAACGTATTTTAGGTGTATCTGTGTTTCTAGATTCCATTTTAATACAGAGTTGGTATTTGTAGACCCATGAAGACTGATACCATCTCCCAATTTTTCACTTCTTTAAAATTTTTACAATTTATTTTTACTTTTGTGTATATGTATATGCCTGCTTTTCTGTATGTGAACAGCCCAAGTACAGTTCCTGCAGGGGCTAGAAGAGGGCATCTGATTGCTAGGACTGGAGTTAAAAGCAGCTGCAAGCCCCCTAGTGTAGGTATGGAGAACTGAACCAAGGTTGTCTGCAAGACAACTTGTACTCTTGATCACTAAGCTGTTTCCCCAGTCCCTTTTTCTTCTTTTTACTTTTATTTTTATCTTTTAAAGTGTGTGTGTATGTGTGTGTGTGTGTGTGTGTGTGTGTGTGTGTGTGTGTTGTGTATGTGTGTGTGTGTGTGAAGGCCAGAAGAGGCTACTATATATTCCCTAGAGTTAGAGTTACAGACAATTGTGAGACGCTTGACATAGGTACTCGGACCTGAGCTGGGGTCCTTTTCAAGGGCAGCAAGAGCTCTCAACAGCTGAACCATCTCTCCCTGCCTCCCTCACCAATGTTTACATTTTATTTTAGATTGAATGCATATATTTTATTTTAGATTGAATGGTGCATAATTGTTGCTTTGACTGCTTGGGCTTCCAAGCCCCAGAAGTGTGGATGCAGCACAGTTGTATCAGCCAAAATGCAGTGACACTGTGGCCAGTTTAAAGAAGGAACTTATGGTTCCTAATCTGAAATAGCCAGCTGGGTGTCTACACAGAAACAAGACAAGAATGTGTCTTTGTGACAACACAAGGCAGCATGCAACAACAGCTTAAGTAGCCAAGGTTACCTCAGTGGCTAGCCTGAACTGTTGTTAAGCACCTATACACAGATGTATAGGTGCTTAACTTAGAAGCTAATTCTGCTGTGTTCTCGGTGCCAGCAGCCAGGTACTCAGTAGGTAGTATAATCCTTAACCTTCAGCAGCAGCCAGTAGTCATTGGCAGCAGTCAGCATCAGCACCAACCAGTTATTGCTTTCAAGACTTGGGGGTTGGGATCCTTGGCAGCTTCCAGGAGCCCTTCCAGTGGCCATGGCTGCGGTCTCTCTCCTAACGCCTTTCACTTTCTGCAGGCTTGCCTCTGCCTTGCTTGCCTTCTCTATAATTGTACTAATTTTCATGATTTCCTCTGCTTTGGTCCCTTCTTATTCTGCCTTTGTCTGTTCTTCAGAAATGTTCAACTTCCCTTTCCACACTCCAGCCATTGCTGCTAATGCTGCTGCCACCAAGACGGTAGCTGCTCCTACTTCTCTGTTACTAGCTCAGCCTCTCTACTCATGATAAAATACCATTTAGCAAAAGCATTCTATGGGGCTTAATGTGGGAAAAACACAGGAGAATTTTTCTCTACTGACTTAAACAGTAAGATAAACAGTCTAATTATAAAACTCAGAGTGTGCTGCTGCTTGGATGTGCTATGCAAACAAAGGATTGTAATTCCACCAATCGCAGCATAACTTTCAGATCCACTGATCACTGGCTTTTTGCTGAGGAAATGAGGAAGTGAGTGGTTGTCCTACCATTTTGGGTAATGATCGTTTAAAGTCTACCAGGTCTGGCTTTGCCTGGATGCTGTCTTCCCAGGCTGCTGCAAGTTGTCAGAAGCAGCCCTAAATGGGAGCGAAGCCTCCTGTAACAGGAATTATGGCTTCTGTTTCAATGGCCTTACAGCCAGAGTGCTGCCAGAGTGATTAGAAAACACCCAACTAGCTCAGACTGCAGTCTGAGCTGTTGTCAGTCAAAGAGCTGCTGGGATAACAGCTTCTCACTCTCAAGCACAAGAGGAGGACTATGTTCTGCTACTCGAAGGCTTGAATGGACAGTTCATGGTGATGCCACATTCAAAGGAAGACAAACAAAACAACAGATAGAATGCTTACAAAAAAGACTGAAAGAAAACTCAACACAAAACAAATGTTCTAAACAGGACTTAGCAGGGTGTGAGCCTAGCCCTTGCCTCCAAGCCACATGGATAGTTGGGTCTCCCTAATCTGTGTCAGTAGCAGACACCCCAACTTGACTTTCCCACCTGCAATCTACTATTAGCAGAGAGTCAGAGTGGATCTTTTGAGACATAAGTCATAGCAGGTCACTCTGCTATAAACCTTGCAGGGTGGTCATTATGTCGCACTGAAGTGGACGTTTCTGATTTCTTTGGAGACTCAGTTGTATCATGGATATTTGTCTGAAAACTGTCTTAAGAGAGGATGTTTTTGCTGAAGCAGACACATGGAAGGATGTTTTGCTGATAACAGATATGTGGTTCTGGAAAACCACATGTTTTTTCTGGAAGCTGCCTGGAGAAAAGGGCATGTGATGTTTTGCTAGAGTGTATGCTTGAGAGGACATGTGATATTTGGAAAGGATATAAGTATAACCAACAGACAGTGGATGCTGTAGTGGCATTGGTTCACCTTGCCTTCTTTTACTGATCATCATTTGTCATGACTGTAGAGAAAAACATACCAAAGACCTTCTGGTAGTATTCCAGTGGCTTCTGAGCCTCATGGTTTCTTCTGGATTAACTGCTGTTGCTGATTCATGCATGGTGTTTGTGTGTGGATCAAGCTTCCACTGCTGATTCATGTGAACTGAATTGCTGCTATCCTGACAATGAAGACTGTAATCTCCCCAAAGAACTATTTCTAAACAGGTCCACATCCTCCTTTGTCTTATTATTTTTCCTAACCACTACCTCTGGTGGGTGGTGGGATAGAAGGGAGGTTAAAGCATTTAAGAACCCTTATTAAAGTAGGTTTAGAAAAATATAAGCCTACATCACTCAGAGTTGAAACTGATGCTCTGAGAGTAGTCTTCAAGCCATAAGAGAAGGGATCTTTATATTGATGCATCTTTGTCTCCCCAGCTTCCTTTAATGATGCTGAATCCTTACCTTTATGCCTTGAATGGATCAAAGAGTGCTTTCCTCTGAATACCTATTTGGGTCATTCCCTCAAGTCCCTGGGAATTTTACTCCAGATTCTACCATAAGAAGGCTTCTCTAAGCCTATCTATTTCCAATACTGTAGCCCTGTCCAGCCCCTACTTGCTTGACCCTGTTTTCCTTCTCATTCTTTATCCCCTCTTTCTTGGTTTCATGTTACCCATTCATAGCATTGGCACCAGTGTTCTATTCATGAATAGTTGTCTATTCCTAGGTTGCAGATCTATGACATTCTTGGTCTGTTTTGTTGAATACTTAGGACAGTACCTTGTACACAGTAGGCTCATTATATATTTGCTGAATATGTATGTGAACATGTACTAGGTATTAGGAATGACACTGATTTGTTTATGTAGATCAGAATTGAATCTTCTTAAACTTCTCATGAAAGAAATGTCTATCATCAACAACATCAACATCATCATTGCTAGCGTCATCATTATCAATATGTTGCCCAAGAAAATTTTTTCTGGACACCACAAAGAACTCTGGAGAAGAAATGGATTACAGAACCACTGTTCTTTAATCAGAATTTATTTCTGATCTCTTGAATGGAAATAGCCTGATAAGATGATCAATTTCATTTACAACTAATTTTCCAGAGATGTTCGATTGTTTTTTTAAGACTTATTTTAGGTATATGAGTACACTGTTGCTGTCTTCAGACACACCAGAAGAGGGCATCATATTCCATTATAGATTGTTATGAGCAACCACGAGGCTGCTGGGAATTGAACTCAGGACCTCTAGAAAAGCAGTCACTGTTCTTAACTGCTAAGCCATCTCTCCAGCCCCAAGTTGGCTTTGTTTATAGCTGAATAAACAATGTGTGTGTGTGTGTGTGTGTGAGAGAGAGAGAGAGAGAGAGGGGGGGAGGGAGAGAGAGAGAGAGAGAACCAATGCTTTACTAGGTCTTTAGTTTGACAATGTGATTTAAATTCCTATTCCAGGCCTGATCACCTTAATCAACTGCAAAGCAAGACACTGCATCACCCACTTGAATCCTCCACTAGTGTCTGTAGATCAGGGTGCAAAAAGTGTGCTGTTGTATTATACATTTCTCCCACAGAAGCATGACCCAAAAGCCGGGAGAGAAATGGACTGGTTGTAAATGTGCCCAGCACTTTTGTTTAATTAAGGGATACTAAACCTTTACAGCAATAGATGGAGGAAGAGCTAGAAGTAAAGGCAGACTCTTATTTCATGGCAATAATAAAATGAAGAAGGAAAGGTGTCCTGCTGAGCACATCCTATTTCTGTCAAGGATGTTTATGACTCAATGTGGAGCCGGACGGCTCAGAGTCAGAAGACTCACTCAGCCGGATTTCCAAAGCTGAATAATACATGCCAGGGTGATATTTACTGGAAACCAGAGACTTGTTTCTTCCTCTGAGTTTTATGTCCTTCAATACATTGCCCAAGAAATCCTTTTGTCTGGACATCACAAAAGAACCCTGGAGAAGAAATGGAATACAGATCTATGTCAGCCATTTCTCTGCCATTCTTTTCCCAGAATATGTCTCTGATCCCTTGAATAGAAATAGCACAGTAAGTCAATCAGTTGTGTGTACAATTAATTCTCCAAAGTCATTCAATTGTCATCCTTGATAGCTGAATAAACAATGAGAAATAGGGGGATAAACAGTTTAGAGAGGCTTTAAGTATTAGCCTTGTGCCTCAATAGGTTCCTGTATGGCCCCAGGGAAACCATACTTCTGTACAATGGCGGTAGTCATGTATGACAAGTAGTTTTATGTCCACTTCACATAAACCTAAATTATCTGAGATGAGGGAACCTCAATTGACAAAATGCCTCCATAAGATCAGACTGCAGGCAAGCCTGTAAGGCATTTCTTTAATTAGTGATTAACGGTGGAGGTGCCTTGAGGGTGGTGCCATCTGTGGGCTAGTGCTTCTGGGTTCTATGAGAAAACAGGTTGAGCAAGCTAGAGGGGGTAAGGCAGTAAGCAGCACCCTGTGACCTCCATATTAGCTCCTGCCTCCAGGTTCCTGCCCTGTTTGACTTCCTCTCCTGACTTCCTTGAATGATGTGATGCAATGTGGACGTGTAAACCAAATATACTCTTCCCTCCCAAAGTTGCTTTTGGCCATGGTGTTTCATCACAGCAATAGTAATCCTAACACGAGTTGGTACCAGGAGTTGGGTATTGTGACAGATCTAACCATTGGGTTTTTTGGTTTTTGTTTTGTTTTGTTTGTTTGTTTGTTTTTGAGCATTGTAGAAGGACTTTGGAACTTTGGGCTAGAAAAGTCATTGAGTATTCAAAGCTTGGTGAGTTGCTATTGCACTTTGGAATATAAGACTGTTGAGAGCAATGCAGATGATGATGGCTGGCTTATGAAATTTCAAAGGGAAATTTGAGAGTCCTTTAATAACTCTATCAGGGCTGTTTGAGCTAAGAATCTGTAGTTCTGGTTAGATGGGGCTGAAGAGTCACCTATGATGAACAAGATACCAGAACCATTGAAGACAAACCATTGCTTTATTGGGGTAATTAATGCTAGCTAGTTAGAGATGAGAAATTGGCAGTGATTAAGAAAAGACCAGCATGACTGCAGTGAAACCATGAATGCATTTTCTCAGAGAAAGCACATGCAGGCTGTGTTCCAGAGGTGGCCAAGGTTGTACCTTGTGCTAGTAGCCAAGTGTGGTCATATGTAAGTATGTCTTAGTGGCCCTGGTTTTGAAGGCATGAAGAGGTCATGGAGAACAGTTGACAAATGGCACTGGGAGAGGCCAGGAGAAGAAGTGAGAGGTGAATGTGTAGCTGGAGTGCCAGTGGAAGCCTCAGGATTTAAGGGGCCATAAAAAACGTTGAAGCTTTGTCCCATGAAGAGAGTCCAGGAGAGGGTATTGGTGAAAGTAAAGCCCAGTTGTAGCAGAAGACCCCAGCATTTTGGAGACGCCAGCATCATGGTATGATCAACAAGACCAGAAGCAGGCATGGAGTGGATCCAGTCTAAGCCTAGAAGGAATGCAGAATAATGCAAATTGATCCATTCTTATCTCCTTGTATAAAGCTCAAGTCCAAGTGGATCAAGGACCTCCAAGTTCGGTCCTGCTAGAGTTCCTGCCCTCACTGGTTTGCCAGTTGGGAAATTCTTCTGTCATCATGCACTATGTAGCTCTAAGTCAGCACTGCTGAGTATAAAATTAACTCTGAAAAATGTTGAAGACATTCTGTGCTCTTCAGTATCAAGCATTAAGATTTAATTCTTCTTGTCCCTGATTTTAGTGGGATTGCTTCAAGTTTCTCTCCATTTACTTTGATGTTGTCTATTGGCTTGTTGAATATTGCTATTACTATATTTAGGTATTGACCTTGAATTCCTGATCTCTCCAATACTTTTAGCATGAAAGGGTGTTGTATTTTGTCAAAAGCTTTTTCAGCATCTAATGAGATGATCATATGATTTTTTTGAGTTTGCTTATATAGTGGATTACGTTGATAGATTTCCATATATTGAGCCATCCCTGTATCTCTGGGATGAAGCCTACTTGATCAAGATGAATGATCATTTTGATGTGTTTTTGGATTCAGTTTGTGAGAATTTTATTGAGTATTTTTGCATCAATATTCATAAGGGAAATTGGTCTGAAGTTCTCTTTCTTTGTTATGTCTTTGTATAGTTTAAGTATCATTGTAACTATGGCTTCACAGAATGTATTAGAATAGATTAGAAAAGCCAGAAATAAACCCACACACATATGATCACTTGATCTTTGACAGTGAAGCCAAAACCATTCAGTGAAAAAAAAAACAGCATTTTCAACAAATGGTGCTAGTTCAACTGGTGGTCAACATGTAGAAGAATGCAAATCCATTCTTATCTCCTTGTACAAAGCTCAAGTCCAAGTGGATTAAGGACCTCCACATAAAACCAGATACACTGAATCTAATAGAAGAAAAAGTGGGAAAGAACCTTGAACACATTGGCACGGGGGAAAATTTCCTGAACAGAACATGAATGATGCATGCTCTCAGATCAACAATTGACAAATAGGACCTCATAAAATTACAAAGCTTCTGTATGGCAAAGGACACTGTCAATAGGACAAAATGACAACCAACAGATTGGGAAGCGATCTTTACCAATCCTACATCTGATAGAAGGCTAATACCCAATATATACAAAGAACTCAAGAAGTTAGATCCAGAGAATCAAATAACCCTATTAAAAATGGGGTATAGAGCTAAACAAAGAAGCAATATGGATACCAAAGAATTGTTTTAAGGTGAATTTTATTACAATTTAGTAAATGTTTGATGCCTATTTTATGTATATATGTAGGGTCATGTAGAACTTTCTTGGGCATGAAAAGTGGTTGAGAGTGGGAAATGTATGAAGTTGGTATTGTGCATGCTGTCTAACCTTCTTGTTAACTCTTTGGAATCTTATTTCTGTCCTGACCTCCCTAGTAAACATGGCCTTCCCTGTTAGTTAGCACTCATCTATAAACAGACCCAGTAGATCTCCTCACCTACCAGACCCTACTCCCATTCCATGACATTGCCTAGTGCATGATGGAGCTCTTTTCCTATTTGATTCTGCGTTCCTTCCTGATTTTGCCTGCTCAGTTCTCTCCAGAAATCCTAAGATGTTCTCTGTGTCTTAGCATTGTCTCATTGTCACCTCTGAGTGACCACTCAAACTCTCCTGGTTCCCACTACACTCCAGGCACTCTCAACTGGCTCTACAGCTCCTCTAATCTCCACCAACTCAACTTAGTAACTTGTCCTCTACAAATAAGTCCAGGAGAATAAAAGGCTCTTCACAGGGTCTTATCATTTTACATCACCTAGCAACCCGGTGCTTATTCCACTGCAAGCAACTTTCCACTACAAAAGTAATACTACTGTTAAGTACCCAGCCCTTGCTTAACCTCTCTCTGATCCCACAGCATTTATAAATGTGTAAACTTGCCATTAACTGGCTGTCCTGGGCTTGATGTTTGGATTTCATTTGACTCACTTTAATAGCAACTCTAACCTTGTAATTATTCATATACTTGTGTATCACCACAAGGCTCAAATTCTTGCCCAGAGAAGGTCGCTTTCTTCTGCCTCTAGATACCCAGACTAATGACATCCTGTAAGGGATGAGCCAAGTGGGAATTGAAGAGCTGATGCATGACAAAACAAACAAAGAAACAAACAACAACAACAAAACAAAACACAAACATATGAACAAATAAAAAACTAAGCTCTCTCAAATGGAAGCCCCAGAGGCTGGAGACAAAGTGTCAGGGAAAGGGTAGACAGGACATGGGGTTCAGACACCAGAGTAAAAGAGGAAACAAAGACACACTGCCAAAACTACTTCTTTTTTGCTAGCTACATGCACCCTATGTCCCTGATACACAGGGGTTAATGGTCACACTTTCAAAGTATAGAGCAATGTGCAAAGTACAAGTATGTATAAAGAATGAAACAAGAATCTCAATACTCCCACTACCCATGACAATAGTGATCAACTTCAATACGAACAGATGTGCTTAAGGTTGCATCTGTCTTATTGCTTTCACATTTTAAACCATTTTGTGTGTACAAACCCACATCCATTGTTTAAAATTAAGATCACAACATTAGTGTTGCTGATGTTATATAAGGAGGCAATCTGACCATGTTATTTTGTTGTTTCTTCATTAATGCATTGACTCTTATCCCATGAATCACCATGGTTTGTTGAGGACTAAGGTAGAAACATCTTTGTGAGTTTGAAGGGAGCCATTTCAAAGATTTCAGTCCTAGGTCAACTACATAAACCCACTGCCCTAGAACTGAAGAGAGGCACAAGTCATCCATTTTTAATTTTTATGAAAACATTGTGTCCATAATTTTTGATCATTGTCTTATAGAAATCTATTTCTTAAAACTTTTAAGATAAACTTTTATTTATTCATTTATTGGAGGTGTATATACATGCCACAGTGTGTGTGTGTGTGTGTGTGTGTGTGTGTGTGTGTGTGGGTGGGTGGGTGGGTGTGGGTGTGTGGAGGATGGAGCAACTGCCCTTCTAGTGTATGCACACTGTGCTGGATGGCTTTATGTCAACTAGACACAAGCCAAAGTCACCCGAGAGGAGGGAACCTCAATTAAGAAAATTCCTCCATAAGATCAGGCTGCAGGTAAGCCTGTGGGGCATTTTGTTTCTTCTTTTCTTTTTTTAACTTTTTATTGAGTCTCTGAGTTTCACATTATACATCTCAGTCTCACTCATCTCCCTGTCCCCTCATATCTACCCTCAGCCCTTGTAACCTCCCCCAACAAAAGAAAAAAAAACAAACAAAAATAAATAAAACAAAATTAAGTATAGAAATATCTCAGTGCACCACAGTGTGTCCCACAGTATATCCCTCTGCCCAGACATCTTTGCTTGTAAGTGTCCATTACAATGAGTCATTGGTCTGGTTTGGGGTCTCTAGCTTCCGTCGCATCAATATTCAATCCTCATGAGGCCTCCTCCTTGCTATCCTGTTGTTGCCCTGTATCATGGAGATCCTGCAGCTTTGGATCAGCAGAACTGGCCTTTTTGCATGCTTCAACAGTTCACAGATAATGTAGCTGTTGGGTTGGGCCAACCCAAGCCTTGGATCTGGGCCTGGGTGGTAGCTGAGCTGGTCAGGCTTCTGGTTCTCCCTTATCAACACCACCAGGACTAGCACTCCAGCACTACTCCGATGCTACCTCCGATGCAGACCATCCAATGCTACCTGCTCTCACGGCCTCTGGGCTGGCTCACCTGTGCCTTTGCCATGAAGAACCTGTGGTGTCTGGTCAGCTAGAGCTGTGACCAACAAGATACCTGAACTACCAGAACAACTATAGTAAATTTGTCATACCGGGACAATTGAGGCTGGTTAGCTGGAGCTGAGAAATTAGCTGTGATTTAGAAGAGACTGGTATCACTGAGGTTGAATCTTCTGCAAAGTGTTTGCTGAGAGTCAGCACCCAGAAGCTGTTCCAGAGGCAGCCAAAATTGTACCTTACACTGGCAGATGAACATGAACAAGGCTTTGAAGGCGTGAAAGGGTTGTGGAAAGCAGCTGAGTGTGAGGCCAGGCATTGATGAAGTGCAGCCTCCATGGCAATTGAAGGCCCAGGATTGAAAGGGTCACAGGGAGATGTTGAGACTTGACATCATGAACAAAACCCAGGAGAGCCTGTTGGTAAAAGTGCATACCAGTTACAGCAGAGGACCCAGCATTTTGGAGATGCCAGTATCATGGGATGATCTCTATGAGCAGCAGTAGGTGTGGAGTGGAACCTGCCGGAGCTTGGAAGACAAGCTGTGTGAGTTACAGAAACCAGAGCCAGAGAAGTGACCCAAGCACTTTGAAAGAACCCAAAAGATTGTGAATGGATCCTAGAAATTAGACATTGCACTGTCTAAACAGTATTTACTCTGTTGCTTTGACTTGGTTCAGATTGTGACTCTGCACTGGTTCTTCCCTCTAGAAGTAAGAAAGTATTTAACTTAATTTTGACTTTTACAGGAGCCCAATGCTGAGAAATTTTGAACTTTTAAATGAGATTTTGAATTTTTAAGGAGAATAGATATTTTAGAGTGACTGAAATTTATTGTATTTGGATTTATAAAGATTGTGAGACTTATAAAGTTATGTAAGATCTTAGAAATGAATAAGAAGGGGATGTTGTGGCTTAAAAGTGATGTGTTTTGTGTCAAGTCAACCAGGGGTTAATTGTGCTGCACAGTTTTATGTCAACTTGATACAAGCTAAAGTCATCTGAGAAGAGGGAACCTGTTTTCCTTAATTAATGATGGATGGAAGAGGAGATAGCCCATTGTGGGTGGTGCCATTTCTGGGCTGTTAGTCCTGGATTCTATAAGAAGGCAGGCTGAGCAAACCATGAGGAGCAAGACAGTAAGCAGCACCCTCCATTGCCTCTGCATCTGCTCCTGCCTCCAGGTTCCTGCTCTGCTTGAATTCCTGTCCTGACTTCCTTTGATGGTGAACTGTGATGTGGAAGTGTAAGTTAAATAACCCCTTTCCTTCCCACATTTCTTTGATTATGGTGTTTCATCACAGCAATAGTACTCCTAATTAGGACACACACACGTTATACACTATTAAAGTATGCTAGAAATGTTTCCTTTGTAATTCTTTTATATTTTTCTGGAGCTAATATGTGACTCACCTTAAATTTACATAATTGTTTTCCAAATCCTTCAAGAACTTAGAACCCAGATGTCCCTCAACGGAGGAATGGATTCAGAAGATGTGGTATATTTACACAATGGAATACTACTCTGCAATTAAAAACAATGAATTCACGAAATTCCTAGGCAAATGGTCAGAACTTGAAAATATCATCTTTAGTGAGGTAACCCAATCACAAAAGAACACACATGGTATGCAGTCACTGATAAGGGGATATTAACCCAGAATCTCGGAATACCCTAGACACAATTCACATATCAATAGATTTCCAAGAAGATGGAAGGAGAGCTCCCTGGTCCTGGAAAGACTGGATGTAGGGGAATGCCAAGACAGAGAAGCGAGAGGGGGTTGAATGGGGAAAAGAGGGAGGGAAGGGGGCTTATGAGACTTTCGGGGAGGGAGGAAATGGGAAAGGGGAAATGATTTTGAATGTAAATTAAAAAAACCTTAGAAAACAAAAAAAAAAAGTTAAAAAAAAAGACGAAAAAGGCCAGCTCAGACGCCTCCCCAGAGAGAGGGAGAAGGCTGGAGAAAGTGGGGACTCCTGTCTTCCTGGCCTGCCAAGTTCCCCTTCTCTTTTCTCCCCTTCCACTTCTTCTTTCCCTTTCTTTCCTCCTCTTCCTTCTTTTCCTCTTCCTCCTCCTCCTTTTCTGCCCTTTCTCTTCTCTCTCTCTCTCTCTCTCTAAAAAAAAAAAAAGAATCATGACATCTGTCCATTAGTCCTATGATCCAAATTCATCTGTTATCTGCAAGCTAAGTATGTTTGCTCTCTCATCTCCTCCCTTGAGACTTTATTTTACTGCTCTAATTTGACTTAGTCTAGCCAGATCCCCTCTCCCATGTTGTTGTGTCATTTCTAGGATTCCCAACTGTTCTAGTTAGCATTAATTGACATTGAGATACATCTTAGAGTCATTTGAAAGGAAAGCTTTCATTGAAGAATTGCTAACCAACTGACCTCTCTCTCTCTCTCTCTCTCTCTCTCTCTCTCTCTCTCTCTCTCTCTCTCTCTCTCTGTGTGTGTGTGTGTGTGTGTGTGTGTGTGTTTTGAGGGATTATCTCAATGACTATTTTACCTTCATTTGTAACTTGAATGAGGCAGAATAATAGTTGGTAATTATTTCCTCTGAGGATTTGAAAAACATTCCTCGACAGTCTTCTACTTTAGGCTATCAAATAGTTTGATATGGTTCTGATAGCATATTCTTGGTTTTTGAGTTTGTTGTTTTGTTTTGAGATCTGTCCCCTATGTAGCCCAGATTACCTTGAACTTGAAGCAATTCTTCTATCTCTGCTGGGGAGTCCTGGGATCACAGGCATGCACCATTACACCTGGATTGAGAGAAAATTTCTGCCTGTGTATGTGTGTGTGTGTGTGCAGGTGCCTATGCACATGAATGAAGAAGCCAGAAGTTAACATCCATATCTTCTACCTCTGTCTTAGTCAGGGTGAACAGACTGTGTGAACAGACACCATGACCCAGTCAACTCTGTTTTTTTTTTTTAATTTACATTCCAAATCACTTCCCCTTTCCCGTTTCCTCCCTCCCCGAAAGTCCCATAAGCCCCCTTCCCTCCCTCTTTTCTCCGGTCAACCCCCTCTCGTTACTCTGTCCTGGCGTTCCCCTACATTCAGTCTTTCCAGGACCAGGGGTCTCTCCTTCCATCTTTTTAGAAACCTATTGATATGCGGATTGTGTCTAGGGTATTCCGAGATTCTGGGTCAATATCCCCTTATCAGTGACTGCATACCATGTGTGTTCTTTTGTGATTGGGTTACCTCACTAAGGATGATATTTTCAAGATCTGATCATTTGCCTAGGAATTTCGTGAATTCATTGTTTTTAATTGCAGAGTAGTATTCCATTGTGTAGATATACCACAGTCAACTCTTTATAGGGACAACATTTAATTGGGGCTGGCTTACAGGTTCAGAGGTTCAGTCCATTATCATCAAGGCAGGAACATGGGAGCATCCAGGCAGGCATGGTGCAGGAGGAGGTGAGAGTTCCACATCTTCATCTGAAGGCTGCTAGCAGAATACTCGCTCCCAGGCAGCTAGGACTATTAAAACCCATGCCCACAGTGTCACATCTACTCCAACAAGGCCATACCTCCAAACAGTGCCACTCACTGGGCCAAGCATATACAAACCATTAGAACCTCTCTCTCCCTTTTTTCCCCTGAAACAGTCTCTGAGTGAATATGGAGCTCATGGACTGACTAACCAGCTGACCCATGAGCTTTGAAGATCTCCCTGTCTCTTTCTCTCCTATCCCTGTATAAGCTGCAGATACATGGCACCATGATCATCTGGGTGCTGAGGATCCAACTCAGCTCATCATGTTTTCACAATAGGTCTGTATGAACCACCATCTGTCCTCGCTGCCAGGAGATTTTATTGTGTGCGTATGGACCTAAGTTTCCTCTTTGAAAATAAAACTTTATCCCCAAATTAATAGCTTTTTATTGTGACAAGTTGACTGAGTTATTCATTCATTTTTTCATTCTACTTGGCATTTTGATGAGCATGAAACCTAGAAACACAACCTTCAGTTCCAGAAAGTTCCCCAATGGATCCTCTCTTATTTCCTCTAATCTCTTTATAATTTCAACTGATTCAGCCTCTTGAGTTGATCTTATGATAGTCCTTTCTCTCCTACCATATTTTTGGGATATGTTTTTCTCCCTATATTTCTAGAATATTTTCTTAATTTTAATTATCAACTGTCTTAGTTAGGGTTTTACTGCTGTGAACAGACACCATGACCAAGGTAAGTCTTATCAAAGACAACATCTAATTGAGGCTGGCTTGAAGGTTCAGAGGTTGAGTCCATTATCATCAAGGCAGAAGCATGGCAGCATCCAGCCAGGCATGGTGCAGGAGGAGCTGAGGGTTCTATATCTTCATCCAAAGGAAGCCCGGAACAGACTTGGCATCCACAGGCAGCTAGAAGGAAGGCAGTTTCAAGCCCATCCCCATAGTGACACACTTCCTCCAAGGCCATACCTTCTAATAGTTCCACTACTTGGGGTGAGCATATGCAAACCATCACATCAACTCTTCTGTTACTGTATTAGTCAGACTCTTCATCACCATGAAAAGTATTTGGTCAAAACAATTTAATGGAGGAAACTATCTAAGCTCACACTTTCAGATGTTTTGGTCATGGTCATGGCTCAGTAGATTCTGGGCCCACTGTGAGGAACATCATGGTGGCAGAAATCTGTAGTGAAGGTTTCTCACTGTGTGATGGACAGGAAGCAGTGAACGTGATGGGAAGGTGCCAGGACAATATATCCCCTTCAAAGATCCACTTCTTCCAGACAGGTCATAGCCCCCACAGTCCCATCTCATCTAATACTCTCCTCAATTTCTGAACTCATCAGTGGATCAGCCAGTTTGTCAGGACAGAGCTCTCTGGATCTAAAGTCTCTGAAAACTCCCTCACAGGTACACCCAGAGGTTGAGGGTCCCCAGTCTCTTAGGCATCTCTCAATCTAGTCACATGGACAATCAAGGTTTTTCGTCACAGCTAATTTTAGGAAAAAAAAAGGCTATTCTTTTTCATGTCAACTTCTTTGGATAGTTTTCTTTTAAAATTTCTACTTTGAATATTTCTTTAAAAAAATCAAGTTCTTATCTTAACCTGTCTGTTTATATTTTTAAAGAGAACATTCTAAAAACTACTATTTGCTTGGCTGGGCACAGCTCAGTGGGAGGGAGCTTGTCTAGCACACTAGGCCCAGGATTGATCTCAGCAGAAAAAAAAAGTCACAAACAAACCCCAAAACTAATTAAGAGATTATTCCAAGTAGCTTCAAAACACAGTAATTTGACTGTGTAGTCCTATTGTAATACACATCAAGAGAAAACTACCCAAAAATATATGTAAGTTCTTTCTACCAGTAATACTTGTAGAAGTGATTTGGCCATGCTAAGATAATAGGGTGGGTAAAAACTTTAAGGTAAAATAAATAACTTATCACGTGAAATTCAAATTTTACCTTCAATGTTGTTGAAACCAGTCTCAACACAGGAGAAAGATCAAGATGAAGATAGGGAGATGAAGCAAAGGCTGTGTGATTTATTCAAATTAGATTTGAACCGAAGGCATTGTTTTACATTGATCATGTATTTTATAATCTAAGAATCTAAGTACCATTTACTGAAAACACCCAGAAATAATCACCAACCCGGTGGCAGTAAGTATTACTAGCAGCCGGGTGAATAATCTTAGGCTAACATTTCCTGTACAAGCAGCCAATAATCCTTAGAGATTTGGCTCATTCCTGGCCCATAACAAATTGTGAGGCCAGCAGCAAGAAAAAAAAAATCATGAACGATTAATGACAGCTTGTCGAAAAGGCTCAGGTGCTCACTTTAAAAAGGTCTTGCAGCTGAAGATCAGACAGCTGAGCATCAAACAGAAAGGTAAGTGCAACGGGTTGAGACACATTAAACATCTTTAAAAATCATGAGCTCCAAAGTGAATCAAAGAAATTGAATTGATCAGCCTCAAAGATCACTGGGGATTGGACCCATTAATTTGAAAAATAGTAAATAGAACCCGGTCATTGATGGAAGGAGTTTCTGGGGAAGTATTGCGTGAATAAGTGAATTATAAGATTTCAAGACCCTAATACTGAAAAATGAGTGAATGTAGGTATGTAACAGCAACTAAAATTCTCCCAGAAAAGACCCAAGGAACCCCAATGTACCCTCTAGTGACAGAGCCCAACACCAGCCATGATGAGTCTTGCTATGGAAACCCGGAGTCTGCCAGCTTTCACTTCTAGCTCTTGTAGTAACAAAACAGAGTCAAGGGACCTTGCTTCCCTCTTCCCAGCTTACCACCGAAAGAAACACACCTCAGGAAAGGCTTTGGCCCCAGACAGACCGGCAGAGCTGGCACTCCACGGAACATTTTTAAAAAGGCATCATTGGCTGGGTGTGGATGTAACAAGCCAGTGACCCCAGACTTGAAGAGGCTGTGGCATGAGGACCCCAAGTTCCAACACAGCTTGGACTAATCAGCAAGACCTGTTAAATGAGCCAAAATAACAATGTGTACAAAATATAGAATATGGCAAAGCCTGTTAATGGGGTAGGTATGAAAAAACTTTATCTTAATTATATTTTTCTGGTTTTAGTTCAAGGTTCCCTTCAAAAGTCACGTCTGCGTGTTTTCAGGGTCCTGGGAAACAGGAAACTTGACGCTCCAGACTGTCTTCCTCCTCAGGGGCTCATAGAAAGTCACTTCTATTTTTTTTTTGTTTTGTTTTGTTTTGAATTTTAAAAATTGAAGAAAAATAGACAGAAAATAAAGTTTTCCATTTGCACCCCTTTAAAGTATACAGAATGTAAATGTAGATTCATGACCACTGACACCCTCTGTACCCAGAAGTCTTTACTTTCCCCAGCTGGGATGTGGCTGCCTTCTCTCAGTCCTGACATCCAACAGGGTAGTTCTCCGAATGTCTTTGTAGGTTGTCTACTCTAGGTACTTGATAGAAGGGGAACTGGACAGCATTCATCTTTAAAATCTTTTTATGACTGGATTGTTTTACATGGAATGATGTCCACAGTGGTCATTATTGTAGCAAATGATCCTCCCCTCCCCCAGTCACTCTCCACCTCCTGAGTTTTCTTTCTTCCCTGTCTGTGAATGGATCCCTGGTGCCACTGTGAGAATGTGGTGACCGGTTAATACTGTGTTGCATTCGATAGAATAACAGACAAGAAATAACCTGCTATTTCCCACTTCACTATCAGCATTTGTGGTGTCTCAACCTGAGGCTTAAAAGATACAAACAAAAGGATTTAACAGGAGACGCTCACCGTTTGAACTCCAGTCTTAGATGTCAGACTTGAGTTCTTTGTATATATTGGCTATTAGCCCTCTGTCAGATGTAGGACTGGTAAAATCTCGACCAATTTGTTGGTCGCCGTTTTGTCCTATTGACAGTGTCCTTTGCCTTACAGAAACTTTGTAATTTTATGAGGTCCCATTTGTCAGTTCTTGATCTTAGAGCATAAGCTATTGGTGTTCTGTTCAGGAAAATTTCCCCTGTGCTCATGTGCTCAAGGCTCTTCCCCAGTTTCTTTTCTATTAGTTTCAGTGTGTCTGGTTTTATGTGAAGGTCCTTGATCCACTTGGACTTGAGCTTAGTACAAAGAGATAAGAATGGACCCCTCCTGGTGACCCATCCCATATACAATTACAAAACCCAGACACTATTATGCCCACAAGTACTTGCTGACTGGAACCGGATATAGCTGTCAGCTGGGAGGTTCTGCTAGTGCATTAAAATACAGAGGGGGACACTCTCAGCCAGTCATTGAACTGAGCACAGGGTCACCAATGGGGGATCTAGAGAAAGGACCCAAGGAACTGAAGGAGTTTCAAGCACCATAAGAGGAACAACAATATGAGCCACCCAGTACTCCCAGAGCTCCCAGGGACAAAAACATTAACCAGCTAGTACACATGGAGTTACCCATGGCTCCAGACACATAGGCAGCAGAGGATGGCCTTGTTGGACATCAAAGGGAGGAGAGGCCCCTGGTCCTGGAAAGGCTTGATGCAGCAGTGTAGGGGACACCAGGACAGGGAAGCCGGAGGGGGTTGATTGGGGAACAGGGAGAGGGGAAATGGCTTATGGGACTTTCCGGGGGAGGGACCAGAAAAGGGAAAATCATTTGAAATGTAAATAAAGAATATATCTACTAAAAAAAAAAAGATTTCAGACTTGAAAAAAAAACACCACAATCAATAAATTCTCCCTTGTTCCAAAATAGTGTGAAGAGTTGGTGGTCTCAATGGGGAGATGGCTCAGAGATTAAGATCACACACTGCTCTTCCAGAGGTCTCAAAATTAGTTCCAGCACCCAATATCAGGTGACTCACAACCGCTCACAAGTTCAGCAGCTCCAATTCCCTCTTCTGGTTCTGTGGGCACTGCACACACACACACACACACACACACACACACACACACACACACACAATTTAAAATAATAAAGTATGCATTTTCAAAATCAGATCAGTTGGGTAATCTATTCAGAATGTGCAAAGACAATGACCTAAAACCAGTTCTGCATTTTCTTGCTTCTTATATAACAGCAGGTTCTTCAGAAACAAACCAAGGATTCAGCAACAGATTGATGGAAATGTCCTAACACCAGAAACCCTCCCATTTACTGAAGAGAAACCCAAAGCTCTTCAGCTTCCCAAGGTAGAGGTGTGTGACGGCTCTAAGATTACAGAGAAGGGATACATCCAGATTTCTACTGAATTTCCTATGAGGCTTCTGTGGACAGGTGGTAATTTTGATTAGTGGAAAAGAAGGAGCCACTGGAAGTCATATGCCAATGGGCCAGTGGAGCCAGCATCGATCCCACAGGACTTGGGGTGCTTGGTGTGGTGGTTTGAATAGGAATGGCCCCCATAGACTCATGTATTTGAATGCTTGGCCATAGAGAGTGGCGCTATCAACCCCAGTGCCCCACTATCAACCCTAGCAGGAATTTACTACCCTGACAGTCCTCATTCTTTGTCTGATCTTATGAGGTTTTTCCTCCCCAGACCCCCTAGCCCCTGAGCATGAAGATGAAGTATCTTCTAATACCCCTGTCCTGGCCAGTTCTACACAGCCACACAAATCTTGCCCCAGAGACCCTGGTTATCTCTCCAGGGGCATAAATACCCCTTTCTTTCCCCCCCACCTCCATTAAACTGACCCATTTCTCTGAAGTTATTCCCCAGTGTGTGTGTTCTTTTTTTTTTCCTTTTCAACCATGTGTACTTTTTTTTTCTATATTTTTTTTATTTACATTCCCAATGGTTTCCCCTTTCCCGGTTCCTCCCTTCCTGAAAGTCCCATAAGCCCTCTTCCCTCCCCATGTTCCCCTTTCAATCCCCTCCTGCTGCTCTGTCCATGGTATGTAGTCACTGATAAGGGGATATTAACCCAGAAGCTCAGAATATCCAAGACACAATTCACATATCAATTGATTTCCAAGAAGAAGGAAGGAGAGACCCCTGGTCCTGGAAAGACTGGATGTAGTGTGTGTGTTCCTAACTGACCACACTGCCAACTAAAATCTTGCCTGCATTCATTTGACCCTGCTATGGCAAGGTAGAGATGGGCCAGCAGGACAAGGGGCTGTATTCCAACCCCAGCAAGCAGCAGAACTTGGCAGCTTTGGCCATGTGGTTGAGGCTTTAGAGTTAAGAATAGAAGGAACATGTTATGGAATCTCCCTTCAGTACGAGGGAAAGCTGCTGAGGCCAGGCACATGGCGGAGTTTTCCTGCAGAGAGACCCAGAAAGGCCATTGTGTGTAGCTGTGAATGTGAGCATATATTGCTTTGAAGACCTCAAGAGGATAAGATTCCTGATCATGAGATACCTGCCAAGAAAAACACTTAACAGGAAGGGGAACAAGCTCAAGAGAAAGAACTGCATTGCAGTCAACAAAGCTGAAAGTAGTGGGAGCCATGAGATGCAGAATTTGGAGTTCATCTGACTCATTTTCAGTCTTTCTTTGGTCCAGCATTTCCTCATTATACAGCCTTTCCTCCATTTTGGAATGGTAACGTGCATCCTGTGCCACTGCATGTTGGGAGTAGGTGATCTGGTTTTTTTTCTTTGATTTTCTAGTGGATTACAGTTAAAAGATTGCACAAATCTCAGAATACATTTTGAACTTTGGACTTTTAAACAGAGTTGAGGCTGTTATCGGTACAGTTGAGGTTGAACTGAATGCAGCATTATGGTATGGCTACAAGCCTATGGGGTCCAGAAAGTAGAATGTGGTGGCTTGAATAAGAATGCCCTGCATAGATTCAAGTGTTTGAATCTTGGCCACAGGCAATGGCACTATTAGGAGGTGTAGTCTTGTTGGAGGAAGTCACTGTGGAGGCAAGCTTTGAGGTCTTACATGCCCAAGCTATGCCCACTATGCTATTCTTTTCCTGCTGCCTGTGGATCAAGATATAGAACTCTCTGCTCCTCCAGCACCATGTCTGTCTGCATACTGCCATATTTCCTGCCATGATGATAATGGATGAGTCTTCTGAAACTGTAAACAGCCCCTATTAAATTATATATGAGTTGTTGTGGTCATGGTGTCTCTTCTTAGCAATAAAACACTAAGACAGTTGGTTTTCATTGGAGATCTTCAGATCTAAGGACCCAGAGGTGGTGGGAACATAGATAAAGGACCAAGGTTATAAGAAACAATGAAGGTCACACCACATCTGTTAATCTGATAGTTCACTATGCATCAGAAGTTATCATCTTATATGATCATCTTAGTAAGCATGTAAGTGCTACTTTACATATTTAATAAAGTTTTGTTGCACTTGCTTATTTGGGAGGGATGGTGTGTCCCACAGTGTGCATGTGACAGTCAGGACAGCCTTCTGGAGTTGGCTCTCTCTTTCCCTCTTATGGGTTCTGTGGATGGAGATCCGGCTGCCAGGCATCCTTATCCACTGAGGCATCTCACTGGTCCTGCTTTAAAGCTCAGAATCTGAGTTCTTGCTTAAGATCATAAATTCATATTTGACTCAGACACCAGACTTTTACTTTTGACATTTGTAATGGCTAATCTACATTGTCAACTTGATAGAGCCAAGACACGTTGTAGAGGTTAGTAAAACACACTCCTGGAAGTATCTGGAAGGACCTTTTTCAGAGGATTAACTAAGGAAGAGGGGAGAGAATGTGCCCCAGGTTTGGGAAGCAACATTCAATAAACCTGGAACCTGAATGGAAAGAGAATGCCTCCCAGACTGAGTGCTCTTTCTGCCTCCTGACTACCCTGGGGGGGGGTGCGGGGGGAGCTGTTATGCTCAGCTCATGCTCTCTGCCATAGACTGGATCCTAGAAAATGATGAACGGGAGAGATACTCCACAGTTAAGAGCACTTACTGCTCTTGCAGAGAACCTGAGTTCAATTCCCAGAATTCCCACTGGGCAACTCACAACTGCTCAGAACTCCAGCTGCTGGAGCCTCTTCCGGCCTCCACAAACACCTGCACTCACATGTGCACATTCATATTCACACACACACACACACACACACACACACACACACACACACACAAACACACTTTTTAAAACCATTTTTAAAAACAAAAATAGAACAAATCTTAAAACAATGAGACAAAATAAATTTCTCCCCCTTTAAGTGGTTTGCTGGGGCATTAGGTGGTTAGGAAGTTAGCTCACCCAGCAATGGAACATGCCCAGCCTGGCAAGCACTTCCTGCATCTTAAAAACAAAACAAAACAGAACAAAACAACAACAAAAACTCCATAGGCATCCTTGCTAGGACTCTCTATCTTCTTGTGGACTTAGGAGAATTTTGTGTTTCTTTTTGTTGAATAAAAAAACATGCCCAGTCAAGTATATCATTTTTCTGGATTCTTTCTGCCACTGGAGATATCACTTCTAAGGAATGTATATATTTTTAAATATAGCAACCAAACAGATTTAGTCTCAGACTGATGTTGAAAACTCTATGCTTTTTCATCTTCAGTGTTTCCTTTCCACCTGGTCATTTGTTCCTAACACTTGTCCTCGGGTAAGTCATGCTGCTTCCCGACATCCCATGTGGCTCATATTATCTTCCTTATGTTGAACACTTGGAATGGATAGCTTCCTTACTCTCCCATTTACACAGTGCTAGCTCCTCTCTTTCTTAAGAGCCTGTTCTGGTTACAGACCCTTCTTGTCAATGACCACCTCTGTCTGAAGTTACTGCCTACTGCTCTGTAACCTTCAATAAACCTGGAATCTGAATGGAAAGAGACCTTCACATGGCCACCCTGGAAGCTATTGGTAGTGTGGAGGCTTGAATGTGCTTGGCCCAGGGAATGCCACTTTTTGGAAGTGTGGCCTTGTTGGAATAGGTGTGGATGAAGTTCTTGGATGAAGTGTGTCACTGTGGGTGTCCTAGCTGCTGGAAACCAGTATTCTCCTGTTTGCCTTTGGAACAAGATTTGGAACTCTCACCTTCTCCTGCACCATGCCTACCTGGATGCTGCCATGATTCCTGCCTTGATGATAATGGACTGGACCTCTGTACCTGTAAGCTAGCCCCAACTAAATGTCCTTATAAGAGGTGCCTTGGTCACAGTGTCTGTTCACAGCAGTAAAACCCTAACTAAAACAGGTAGCTAATAGCTGTTGAGAGAGGAAGTCATTTTTCTTCAGTGGTGTACCCACTGGTAAGCTGCCCATGATACAGTCACACACACGAAAACAATTTTACTTAAACTTAGCAAACTATTTTTAAAAGTGGGAGCGGGTGGGGGGAAGGAGTAGATGATGTAATTATATTTTAATTTTTAAACAGGACATGAAAGTAGGAGGGGAGTATGTTGGGAAGAGGGGCTTTAGGGAGAGTGATGGGGGACAGAGAGGAGTCTGGGGAAGAATATCATCAAAATGTATCATATTCAATATGGAATTGTCAAAACCAAATTAAAATAGTAAGGAGAAGAAGCTTCCTGTGGTTTTATGCTTAATAAAAAAAGCCTAGGTCTGTGTCAAGACAGTTCTCAATTTTGAGACATCTTGGTTGTTGGGGAACAACTAGCTTGTTCTGTGGGGTGCGTGGAGGAGCAGTATAGGCTCACCAACTTGTCTCTCAAGCATGACCCAAAGAACAGGAATAAAGAGTGTTCCTAGGTTGAAAAGGAGTGCTCCCAACCTGAGTTTGATTCCAGCCAGCAGTATCTCCAAAGCTTTTGGTTTAAAGAAAGGAATGCTAAGGCTGTCTGGGATTTACAAAGATGGTATTAGGTCCCTATTCTATGATATATATGTGTGTGTGTGTGTGTGTGTGTGTGTGTGTATGTGTGTGTGTGTGTGTGTGTGTGTAGGCCTGAGATTAATTCTGGAGTCTTTTTCAATCTCCCCACCTTATTTTTTGAGACAGAAACTCTTACTGAACCTAGATCTTATTGATTTGGCTAGATTGGCTGACCAGAGAGCTCCAGCAATCCAAGGAAGTCTTTCTGAATCAACAGAGAGATGGAGGTGCCTTTACTCTCACCCAAGGGACATTTGGTAATGTCTAACAATTTAGTTGTTTCAATTGTTAATGAAACAATTTGGATAGTCATGATGGGACTAAGGAGCTACTGTTGGTATCTAATGGACAAAGGATGCTGCTGAGTGCCCTACAGTGGAGAGGGTATACATCGCACTGGAGGTCTCTAGCCCCACATGCCATGTGTGCTGAATTTGAGAAACCCTGATTAATGCGAAGATGAAGAGGCAGACTGCTGGCTCCTTGCTGATCAGGCTGGAGCTCCGTGCCAAGATCCAGTGACAATAGGAAGAAAAATAAACAAAATGAAACCAAACCCTGGGAACAAGAGCTGAGGGCCAATTGGGTGCACCAACTACAAACATTGGCAGAAAGGGAGGATGTGTCTCCATGCTAACATCTCCCATACATCTGCTAGTGCCAGTAACTTAGCTATAGCAGATGACTCCAGAGCCCCAATTCAGAGAAAGGAGCGCCTGTCTGCATGAGAGTCTCCCACGGTTACTGCTGGCTAAGAGAGGGTCAATATAACTGAAAATGACTCTCTAGTATTGCCTATGTAATCTAAGGACAGAGTACCATCTCATGCATATTTATATCCTATGTAATGTGGAACCCACTGTTCTATAGTTCTCCAATCAGTACATATTAATTGACTAACTGATGGATCATGTCCTTAATTGGCCGTGTCATTTATGTCCATCTCGACTCAGCATGGCCAGGACAACTTGGATGTGCTCCAACTTGTTGAGGAATGATCTCCCAGTGAGAACCCAAGCAATCACACCACCGCTGGACTTGGACTCAACTCAGAATCTAAATAGAAATAAAACGAGCACGCTCCAAGCCTGTGTGGAACAAGTACTGTAATCAGCTTACTGGTGGTGGCTGGGCCCCCATGAGGAATGATAGTGATAGGCAGCCACGTTGGTGATGAATCACAGAACAGCTTCATTTAGCTCACTCCACATAGACAAAGCACCCCACCAGCCTCTGGAGAAATTAATGCACATTAATTTGAATCAGAGGCTAATTTGAAGTCAGCTATTTTACATAGCTAGTTGAAGTTTCTTCCCTTCCGGGGTTATTTCTTCCCTCTCTACATGCCCGAATCTGGCTCTGGCAGTTAAATATTGAAAGTAAGTACTCTGCAGATCAGATGCTGAAGTATGAAGAGGGGGCGTGGGCTGCATCCTAACTTCTCCATTAATGTGCTTTTTCTATAGCGCTTTCATTTCTGCTCAGTTTCAAATTGACCTTAGTGAGTCTGGGGAATTGTTATGTCCTCCCAAGGTGGCTTCACGGTAGCAGAGAAACCTAAAAGTCAGAAAGACTGCATGAATCAAAGTGAATTATTGTTTAGTGGTAGGAATAGAGAAAATCTCTCTGGTGGTTTGATTAAGGGATGTCCCATAGATTGGGGTTTTGAACACTGGATCCCCTGCTGGTGGTTCTGTTTGGGGAGGTTTAGAGAGAGGTGTGATCTTTCTGGAGGAAGTGTGTCATGGGGACAGACTGGGAGTTTATAGCCTTAGTGCATCTGTAATTACCTCCCTCTGCTTTGGGCTTGCAGTTAGGATGGGATCCCTGTGCTTCCAGCATCTTCCACTATCCACCGACTGCCGCCATCTGGAATATGACCCAAAGTGAATTCCTTCATAAGTCCCTTTTGGTCACGATAGATCTGAGAGCCAGTTCCACACAGGATCGATGAATCCCCAGAGGTACTGGTGACACAGAAGGTCTTCTAAGTTTCTGATGGTCTTTGTTGCTATGGTGACTTCTAGCACGTGATAATAGTTTGGGTGGGAAATGTCCTCCACAGACTTGTGTGTTTGTAAGTTGGTCCCTAGCACTGTATTGGAAGGTTGTGGAAAGACATGAGGCTTTCAGATAGAAGAAGATCCCTGAGGATGGGTCTGGTTCTACAGCCTTGACCCACTTCCTACCTATGCTCTGCTTTCTGGTTACAGATGCAACATGACCCCACAGCCTGTCACGCCTTCACCGCCATGACAGACTGTATCCCCTTCCAAGTGCCACTCCATGTCTGGACCGTGCTGTTTCTAGGCTGGGGAAAGCAACATCAGCAAATTTATTCATTAGCACTTGCTCAAGTTGCTTGTCAGGTATTTGGTCACAGAAATGAGAACAGCAACACGTTTGGAAAAGACACTGATGCGGCTTGGTACTGTGACAGAAAGCAACGAAACTAGTTTCAGAGCTGAAGTAAGACTTACGGTAACTTCGGGGCATCTTAATGAGACTCCAGTCTCCTAGATAGGAATAAAACATGTCAGAGAAGATATGACAGACTGAACTGGGGCTCTGTACTGTAAAGAAAAAAAAACAAAACAAGGCAGAGAGCCTTTTCTCGCCATACAGCAAATACACAAAAAGGACCAGTAATTTCCACATTTGGTACACTAGGTTGACCTAAAACTACTAGTTACTTGTGTATTTGGGGCAGGGGAGGGGGAGTCAACCACAGGTATACAGAAGGGGGAGGGGATGAACTGGGAAGCAGTTTCACAGAGTGGCTGCTTTCCCCAAGTATGGAATGCTACAAGATTAGAATGCTTCTAAACCGTTGATTCATTTCTTTAAGCAATTTTTGTGTTGCCTCCTTATGGGCATCCGTCTGTTGACCCATATTCTTCTGCATTTCTTTATGGAATTTTTGTGATTCCTTTGTGAGTGCATCTACCGGGAAATGATCTTTACCAACCTTACATCTGACAGAGAGCTAATATCCAATATATACAAAGAACTCAAGAAGTTAAACTCCAGAGAGGCAAGTAACCCTATTAAAAAATGGGGTACAGAGCTAAACAAAGAGTTCTCACCTGAAGAATATCTAATGGTTGAGAAGCACCTAAAGAGATGTTCATCATCCTTAGTCATTAGGGAAATGCAAATCAAAACAACCCTGAGATTCCATCTCACACCAGTCAGGATGGCTAAGATCAAAAACACAGGAGACAGCAGTTGTTGGCGAGGATGTGGAGAAAGAGGAACACTCCTCCACTGCTGGTGGAATTGCAAGCTGGTACAACCACTCTGGAAAGCAGTCTGGCGGTTCCTCAAAAAACTGGGCATGACACTCCCGGAGGATCCGGCTATACCACTCCTGGGCATATACCCAGAGGCTTTACCTGCATGCAATAAGGACACATGCTCCACTATGTTCATAGCAGCCTTATTTATAATAGCCAGAAGCTGGAAAGAACCCAGATGTCCCTCAACTGAGGAATGGATTCAGAAGATGTGGTATATCTACACAACGGAATACTACTCTGCAATTAAAAATAATGAATTCACGAAATTCCTAGGCAAATGGTCAGAACTTGAAAATATCATCCTTAGTGAGGTAACCCAATCACAAAAGAACACACATGGTATGCAGTCACTGATAAGGGGATATTGACCCAGAATCTCGGAATACCCTAGACACAATTCTCATATCAATAGATTTCTAAGAAGATGGAAGGAGAGACCCCTGGTCCTGGAAAGACTGGATGTAGGGGAACGCCAGGACAGAGAAACGAGAAGGGGTTGAATGGAGAAAAGAGGGAGGGAAGGGGGCTTATGGGACTTTCGGGGAGGGAGGAAACGGGAAAGGGGAAATGATTTGGAATGTAAATTAAAATAAAATAAAATGGAAAAAAAAGAATGCTTCTAAACCTAAGAATAAGAAAGCGCTGTTGTGTTTCTATAGTAAGCAGTCAGCAAACAGTGCTAGTTAAAAAATGACAAAGCTTATTTGTGCCCGCCTTCTGTGACCATTCTGTATTTGAATCATGGACTATTGTTTGTTTTCATATCAGAAACAACAACAAAATAGGCACAATTTAGGGCACAGTGCCACCTGCCTCTAATCCAAGCACTTGGGAAGCTGAGGCAGGAGGATCACAAGTACAAAGACAGCCTGGACTATACAGCAAGACAAGTTAGAGAAATAAACCAAGAAAATACAGAAGAATTTCCCGGTTCTGAAAGTAGCACCTGTCCTCAACCTGCAAGTCACACGCCTACACCTGACTTCATGTGAGAGGGAAAGTCTTTCTTCCATGTTTCCAGAGAATTTGGAAGCTGAATGTGTGTGACTAGCCTTACTAACCTCATGAAACACATGTATAAAAAAAACGGCCAAGGAATGATATAATTTATTTCTTTGTTGCTAATCAGAGACTGAAAACTCAGTCAGTCACATAGTGGCCCCTGTGGTCCTTCAGCTGAACTGGTTGGAAATTATCTAGGAGACACACGCCTCTTGAGAATGTCTATGAGGATGTTACCAGAGAGATTTAACTGAAGAGGGAAGACCCAGGTTCAATGTGGGTGGTACTGTGTCTTGGACTGGATCAAAGGTGGGAGGGAGGAAGTCAGCAGAGCCAGGACTCCTGGTCTGCAGAGACATGAACATGTCCTCAGTCATCCTTGAAAGCTGCTCTGACCCCCACCCCTCTATGAAGGACTACCCCTGAATCGTGAACCCAGATAAACCTCTCCTCTTTACATTTCTTCTAGTCACCAATACTGAACAAAGTAACTAATACAATATCCACTGTTGCCATTGGTGGGAAAGTTTGTAGATAGCCTAGATGGGTCCTTGAGGCAGTCAAAGGAAGCCTTTGGGATTAGTCCATGATGTATGCTCACTTGATTTTCTACTCATGTGCTGGGGGGAGCAAGGTTCTAATGGTATGCAGCAATTTCCATGGTAGCCAACTTGACCTACTAGCAACACTGCACATACTAGGCGTGCTGTTCTGTGTCCTATAATTAGAAGTGCTGTTTCCAGAATGGGGAAACAGTATCAGAAAACTTACTTATAGCTTGTAATATTAGCTCCTCACTCAGGAGCTGTGCCACACAATAGTGAACTGGTTTCCTTTCGACTGCAGTCACAAACAGCAATAAACAGGTAAACTGAACCATCAGAAATGTATTTTCTTGCTCTTTGTATAGAAGTCTGAACTCCAGACATTGGCAGGGCTGTGCTCCCCCAGAGGCTCTAGGAAAAATCCATTCCTCCCTCTTTCTAGCTCTCACCTTCGTCCTGTTTTCCATATTATGGCTTCCTCTCCTGTGTGACTTCTCCTCATATAGCTGTCCTCAAACTCCCCCTGCCTCTCTAATATGAGGTGGCAAGTGATTGAATTTATATCTAACCAGATAATAAAAGATAAACTCTCGAGATCCTTAATTTGGTTACTGAGATGTCACAGCAGGTAAAGGTGCTTGCCACTAAGCCTGATGAGTTGCATCCCCAGGACCCACATGGCAGAAGATGACAACTGATTCTTGCAAACTATCCTCTATGTGCACCCACATACAGCCTCCTCCTACATAAAATTAATAAATAAAAGGCATTAATATTTCAAAGATGCTTAGGTTAGGGGCTGGTGAGATGACTCATCAGTTAAGAGCACTTGCTACTCTTCCAGAGGACCTAAGTTCAGTTCTCAGCACGAATAGTAGGAGGCTCACAACCATCTATCTCTAGATGGTTCAGCTCGAGATCCAATGCTTCTGGCCTTCTTGGGCACTTGCAATCACCTGCACACACCCACATGTAGACACACACCTATACATAATTCAAAATGATAAAAATAAATAGTCATATCTCTGGCCTCATAAAATAACACTCACTGGTTCCAAGGATTAAAATGCAGATAAATCTTTTGGGAGATGTACTATGCAGGCTATAGTCAACTGAGAAAACTGAATCTTAATTGAGAAAATGCCTCCACAAGATTGGGCTTGTAGGCAAGCCTGTAGAGCATGTTCTTAATTAGTGACTGATGACGAAGGCCCCAGCCCTTTGTAGATTGTACAATCCTGGGGCTGGTGGTCCTTGGTCCTATAAGAAAGCAGGGTAAGGAAGCTGTGAGGAACAAGCACCCCTCCACGGCCCCTGCATCAGCTCCTGCCTCCAGGCTCCTGCCCTGTTTGAGTTCCTGTCCTGACTTCCTTCAATAATGAACAATGGTATGGAAGTATAAGCCAAATAAATCCATTTCTCCCCAGGTTGCTTTGGTCATGGTGCTTCAGTGCAGCAATAGAAACCCTAACTAGGACAGAAGACCATCAGCCTAGGTGTGATACCCTAGGAAAACCCAGAAGAAAGCGTTGCTCAGAGAACCTGACTCTCAAAATGTGCTCTTCAGATATGCTGGAAGTTTTGACGGGCTATCAGGCTGTAACTGAAGGATGACCCAGATAACTTAGTCCAAAGACAATGTTCAGAAGGTGGGAAACTGGGAGGAGACATGTCAGGAGTCAGTGACTCAAGGAAGCAGTTTGGAATTTGAGTCTTCTAACTTAATCCTTGTTTAAAAAAGTAAATTGTACTCTGGAAGAAGAGAAAGAAATTGAAAGCTTCCATTGTGGAGGTGGTTCCAGGTCAAATTTCTAAACTTGTTCTTCCAAACTTGACCTGGAGAAATTGCCTTGCTTTTTCTGACACTGGAGGGGGTCACCTGCCCTCCTCATACTGGGCTTGGTGTCATCTAGTCACAAAGGTTTCTGAGGGGAGATCGGGACCCAATAGATCACCTTAAGGCTTGTAACTTGGCCCTGCTTCCTGTTTGCTCTCTGACGCCTGCATTCTCACTGCAGAAACCATGTCCCTGTGCACATCTGCATTTCTAACTAAGAATCTCCATTTCTGAGCACTGTGCTGGTTGGTGAGTGGAGGTGGGGTTCAGTTGAGACCTGGCTCAGGCATTTCTGCTCAGGTCTTACCAGAGTTGTTGGCAACATTTTCCATTGACATGGACTTTTCTACTCCTATCTCTTGCCTCCTCCTTCACTTCAGGCCCTAGATGGAGAAAATGACAGGAGCCTGTAGCAGTGAATTTTTGCTACACTGCTTTGGTTCCTGGCAGGTTTGTGCGTGCAATCCACCCAGGAGCTATGTTTGGATCCATGAATGAAAGGCACACGTAGCTTGTTTTTTAAAATGCCTTGGCTACCTCAAAGACTGGGCACTCCTAAACCTTTCCCTGCTACCTCATGCCCAATCAGGGAACTGGCCAGTGGCCACTTACCCGAAACCTCACATGACTGGTAGGCTTTATCTCCTACTGCTACTGCATCTCATTCTTCTTCTCTAAGTCACCAAGATTCTCCCATTCCTCTCCATGTCCTACCCTCACAATTCTAAGTGTCCTGCCCCATGCTCAACCATTGGCCATTGGCATCTTTATTGACTGATCAAAAACCAATTGGGCACAAGGACCTTCAACTTCTGGACATGCAGATTCTCGATTGAATCAAAGCATTAGAACCAATCTCCAACAGGAACCTTTTGTTCCCTGGCTACAATTACTCACCTACCCTTCACCAAATGCCCTTCCATTGGGGAGAATGGACATTGGAGTGCTGACACTATTTTTTCTTTTGTTTTCTTGATTAACTGTCACAGTAAGGGGACAAATGCTTAATTGCTTGGCTGCTGATCTGATTGGATATTGTATAAGTATGGTTCTCTAAAGAAACAAAACTGATGGGATGAGTGTGTGTGTGTGTGTGTGTGTGTGTGTAATCTCATTAAATCAGCTTATGTTGAAATGCTAACAACAGCTGAGTCTCCCCTTAGAAGCTAAAAACCTGCTAGTTGTTTGAACATAAGGTTGTGTGTCTCTGTAGTTAGAGTTATCCCCCAGAGGCTGCCTCATGTAGGGGAGATGCAGTCTATAAAGACGGGTTCCCCATGAGTCCCAATCTGTCACCAAAACCCTGAAGGATTTCTGGAAGAACCACTGGTCCTCAGTCAACAGTGGAAGCTGGAAATGCTGGTTCTGGGAAGGAATCATAAGTCGGGTGGTGGGGTAAATCAGCTTACTGGCAATGTAGAAGGCCAAGAAAGCATACAGCAAACAACCTTGCCCTACCATACCCTCTTCAACCTGGCTCCTGCCAGGAGGTGCTCCTACATTTTGGGTGAATCTTCCCCCACCAATTTAAGGTGATTGGGAAATTCCTCAGCTGAAGCTCCCTACTAGGTGATTCTAGTTTAGAGCAACTTGATGTCAAAACCAGTCATCACAGCCTACAAACATCTGGCAGCTCTCCCCATCTGTCAGGTATCATTTGAAATATCCAGTTTTCAATAAAAAAATGAGGCAGGTAGAAAAACACTTAACATGAAAAAGGAGGAGCAGCAGAAAGAAGATGAAAAGAAAATACAAACTAATGTCTGTGGTTAGACACACTAAGACAGCCATTATACATACATTCAAGGATTTAGAGGAAAATATACTCATAAGAATCAACAAAGGCTCCTGCCTAAAGGAAATGTGGGGACAAAGTATGGAACAGAGACTGAAGGAAAGGCCATCCAGAGACTGCCCCACCTGGGGATCCATCCCAAATACAGACACCAAACCCAGACACTATTGTGGATGCCAAGACGTGCTTGCTGACAGGAGCCTGATATGGCTGTCTCTGGAGAGGCTCTGCCAGAGCCTGAAAAATACAGAGGTGGATGCTCACAGCCAACCATTGAACTGAGCACAAGGTTCCCAATGGAGGAGCTAGAGAAAGGACTGAAGGAGCTGAGAGGGTTTAAAACCCATAGGAGGAACAACAATATCAACCAACCAGACCCCCCAGAGCTCCCAGGGTCTAAACCACCAACCAAAGAGTACACATGGAGGGACTCATGGCTCCAGCCACATATGTAGCAAGGGATGGCCTTGTCAGACCTCAATGGGAGGAGAGCTCCTTGATCCTGGGAAGGCTTGATGCCCCAGTGTAGGGGGATGCCAGGACAGGGAAGCAGGAGTGGGTGGGTTGGTGAGCAGGGGGAGGGGGGATGAGATAGGGTGTTTTAGGAGGGGAAACCAGGAAAGGGGATAACATTTGAAATATAAATAACGAAAATACTCAATAAAAAAAAAGAGAGCGATGGCTCAGTAGTTAAGAACATTTGCTGTTCTTCCAAAAAAACTCAAGTTCATTCTCAGCATCCATGTTGGGCAATTCACAAACACCTGTAACTCCAGAAGAGCCAATGTTTGGCCTCCATGGACATTCCTCTCTCTCTCTCTCTCATATTTTCACACAATACACACAGAGAATACACAGCACACACACACACACACACACACACACACACACACACACACACACAGTGCTTAAGAGCTCTGCTGCCCTTGCAGAGGACCCAGGTTTGGCTCCTAGCACCCTCATGGTGGCTTACTCCACCATGGAGTCCATAACTCCAACTCTAGGGAATCTGGCCCACTCTTCTGGCCTCTGTAGGCACAAAAGCATGATGCATTTACATACACACAGGCAAAACACTCATACACATAAAATAAAAATAAATAAATAGTTTCCAAAAAAAACTTAAATCATTCAGAGTACTGAAACCATTAAGCAATTTTATATATATTATAATAATAGAAATTCTACTGGAGAAAAAAAGAATGGAGAACAAAATGTATTTATAGAGATAATGAATTTTTTTGAATGGCATTGTAGAGATCCAAAATGTAACACATGCTAATAGAAAATGCAAAAGAAAAAAATAATCACATCACCACACATAGCAATCAAGCTGACAAGATCTAAAGGCCCAAAGGAAGATTTGAAAACAGGCAGAGAAAAATCCCTCAGTATAGCTAGAGAGAATTGTGGCAAACCACGGCTGGTTTCTTACTAGAACAACTGAGGAGGGAAAAGAGCAACCTCCGCGCAGTCAACTGTGACTCATGGCTCAGTCACAGGATACACTGTAGCTAATAGTCAGAAATCTGCTTTAATTACCCCCCACAGACTGTAATGACAGAGATTAAGAGCAAGCGGCTTGCACATTATGCTATTACGCAGGGAGTGGGCAGCTCTTGAAAGGTGGATGGACAAGAAGATGCCAGGCTTGGAGAGGGACATAGTGACTCAGTCCATTTCTGTGTAGGCAAATCTAAGGAAGACGTTGTCTAGGAGATGTCAGATGGGAGAATCAGCTCAGAAATGTTAGTGATGGGAGAAAAGTTAGAATGATGATGATGATGGCATGTATGACCCTGATGTGCCCAAGTCATACAGCCTCCTTTAATATTTAAATAAAATTGTTTAAGTCCCTGGTGCATTCCAGTCCCAAACACATGACTACATGGTCATCTCTGTCTGCCTTCCAGTCTTCTTTGTCTCTTTGTCTCTCTCTGTCTCTCTTTCTCTCCTGTACATGTGTGATTGTGCTTGTGCGCATGCATGGACATATACATGAATACTCACTCATTGGTATTATTTGCCATCTTATTTCTGACAGTCACCATTTCATCTCTTCCTTTTCTTTTTTTCCCTCCATTCAGGGGTAGAACCAATTACTTTCTATTCATTCCCTGAAGTGCTACTAACTCAAGGTTACTGTAAGAGAGAGCTGTGCCCAAGATAATAGAGAATAAATTCTATATAGCATGTTGAGGCTGCATGTCAGACAGCGTTCCTGGAAGTTATTAGTCAATTTAATTGAGCAGGGAATTTCCCACAGACTGTTCCTTTCTTAAGCTTCTAATTCTTCAGAGTCCTTTGGGCTACAGGAAGTTGCAGTGTCTGCCTATCGATTCTCTCCTTTTCACTGGCTTCCCTCTGGGCACTGCCTAGAGCTGAGGGGTAGTTCCCCAATACCTACTAATTACTATTGTGGAATGAATTAAATCTTTGATTTACATTATTTCTTTTCAAGAGTAACTCAGGAGCCCTCCACAACACCAACAACAGCACCCACCATCTTGTTTTCCACAAAGAATTCTTTAATCTCTGAGCTGTGCTTTCCAAGTCACAGACCTGGGAGTACAAATCAGCGAGAGAGTCCACATTGAAACTCAGGAGTACATCAGAATCCTTTAAACGTAACGGAGTTCAATAAACTCTACAAAGGATGTAATGGGACTTGTGGTTTATCTGTCACCCACTTTGCTGTTATAACAAATACTTTGACAAAAGCAAACTGAGGAAGGGTTAAAGGGTATAGTCCACATGGCAGGGAGCTGTGCGGGCAGGAGTTTGAAGAACAGAGCTGCATGCTGCTGGAAGATTGCCTTCTCCTTTTCATGTAGTCTGAAACCCCAGAAGGTAGAAGGGTACCACCTACATGTAGGGTGGGTCTTCTCATCTCAATAAACCTGATCAGACTCGTTCCCATGGTGAGTCAGAGTCCACCAAGCTGATAATCAAGTCAACCCTCACACACAGCAGTAAGAACTACTGTGGCTCACTATTCCAAAAGAGCGAGAGCCAGAACTCCAAGCCAGTACAAGACTCATGCTACTGATGCTTGTTCAAGAGGAGAGAGGCCTCCTGTCAGCCCAAAACAAAGTAACACAGGGGATACGGGGCTGGGGTGAAAGCACCCTTGTCTCTCATCTTTCTCATGTCTTTATTTACTGGGCTCAGACATAGTCAGCAAAGGGAACCTTCAGAATGTCTCAGAGGTCAGCATCCCCCATTCCTCAGGAGAGACAAACCGAAGGAACACTTGGCTCAGAAACACTGAGGAAAATAGTTTACTTACAGGTTCTTTTAAGAAAGTTCCCAACTGCCGGGCGGTGGTGGCGCACACCTTTAATCCCAGCACTTGGGAGGCAGAGGCAGGAGGATTTCTGAGTTCGAGGCCAGCCTGGTCTACAAAGTGAGTTCCAGGACAGCCAGGGCTACACAGAGAAACCCTGTCTTGAAAAAAAAAAAGAAAGTTCCCAACTGTGAGAAATGTAATTCTCAAGGAGATTGACTGATGAGTTTTTAGGAACATGACTTGACACGAAGTTGAACTAGTTTGTACAGAACTGATTCTGTTATCCTAACTAAACTGTTTCATCTATTTTCAATAAGTCTTTCAGAGACATGTTTATACATTTTCACTTTTGAAAGAAAACGTCCAGGGCTGTGAATACAGGGCTATGGTAGAAAAGTTGCTTAGCATACATTAGGCCTTAGGTTCAATCCCTGGCACTACACAGAAAAAAATGAAAAGTAAAACTGAGATGTCATTGTCTATATGAAATCTATAAGAATCAAGAACAATTAACTGTAATGTTTCTAGCCAACATTTTGTCTTAGTGTTCTCTGTGTGTGTGTGTCTACACATATACATAAACACACACACACGCACACACCACTTTTGTGAATCTATAAGAACAGATTTTAGAAGTTGGTACATTTCATTCTAAGTATTTCAAACCATACCACTCCCAATAAGACAATTTCTGAAATAAGACAGTGTCATTGTCAAGCTCAAAAAGTCAATATAATATTCAATATGTTCTAAGCCAGGCATGGTGCCTCAGGCCTGTAATCCCAACACTCTGGATGCAGGAGGAAGGCTACGAGTTTGAGACCAGCATGGACTACATACATAATGAATCCCATGCAAACCTGGGATAAAGTAAGTCCCTGTCTCATAAAGGGGTGTGTGTGTGTGTGTGTGTGTGTGTGTGTGTGTGTGTGTGTGTGTGAGTGATCCACCTATTCAAACATTGCCAGCTATTCTCAGTCTTTTGTGCTGTTTTTAAAATATCTAGGGTTTAACATGGTTTACATTACATTTGCTATTCATATCTCCTTTAGTCTCTTTATCTAAACTGATACTTTATCTTTTATGACATACTTTTTGAAGACTGTGAGCCACTTGCTTTATATAATTGCCTTCCAATGAGTTTGCCTGGTTGTTTCCTTATGGTCCAGATTATACATTCTTGGCAGGAGTCTTAGTTTCTTCTGTTGCTCTGTCTGATAAAACACTGACCAAAACCAACTCGGGAGATGAAAGGGTTTATTTGTCTTACACTTCCACCATAAGTCCATCACTGATGGCAGGGACTCAACCAGGAACCTGGGGCCAGGAACTGAAGCAGAGAATGTGAAGGAGCACCGCTTACTTGCTTACTCCCCATGGCTCTCCCAGCCTGCTTTATTATATAAGCCAGGCCCATTTACCCAGGAATGGAGCAATCTCCCCCACCGATAATTAATCAAGAAAATGCCCCCACAGATTTATCCACAGGCTAATATGATGGAGGCAATTCCTCAACTGAAGTTTCCTTTGAAGGTGACTCGATTTTACATATAGTTGACAAAACCAACCAGCATGCAGTCATGTGACTTATTATTTGCAGTTGAGAACCACTGCTAAAATACAACCAACTCTTAATGTTTCGAAAATTTATACTATAAAACCATCATTAAATTTTCAGCACAAGCAGATGCGTGTCCTAGACATTCCATATGCTATCTCGTTAACTTTCATAACAATACAGTAGTTACTGTTATTACAGTTTCAAAAATGAGATTGGAGCTAAGACAATTCTACCACCAACAAACAACACAGATGGGGGTGAACTCCAGATCTGTGTAACTCTCAGATCGATAGCAGAGCCAAGCGTCCCAGAAGTCTACCCAAAGGTAATTCAGAAGAAGATGGACAGTGACTGGTCCAAGTTTGAGGCAGAGCTGGAAGAAGAAAGAAGCTGGAAGCTGCAGAGGTCAGGCAGGGCTCCTTTGCTGATCACTGGTACCCAAGGGGTATGGTGTGGTGGGGCAGACAGTCTCACTATGAACAGTCCAGGAAGATGGGTGCCATCCAGGTGCTTCATTGAGTCTGACAAGGTACTCATTGGTTATGGAGCTAGAGCTAGCTGCGCTATGATGGGTAAGCCAAAAGAATAGCCAGTGGAATTAACAGTAAAATAAAAGACTGGACTGGCTTGTATAAGCCAGTCTGTGAGGTCTACCCTAGCTAGAAATCAGGCACTTGTTTATGAGATGGAGACCATGTTAATTAACATGGAGCAGATATGTTCAAGCAAGATGTCAGAAAAGACATGGGAAGGAGGAGGGTATTGACCAAAACCACCATGGCCTTAAGCTTTTAGCATTAATGTCAGGTTTAGACTTAGACATGTAATAAATGAGGCCATCAGGACCTTGGGTGTCAGAAATCTACAAATGTAAGATTTGTGGTTTACAACAGACATGTTGGCACCTTAGATCTCCAGCAAGGCACAGATGGCCACACTGAATTCAAGACCTGGTTTTTAGGATGAAAATGAACAATTGAGACTGCAACCTGAGGCTTAGTAGTCACTGGAACCAGAATTGCTCAGATTTATGGGTTCCTTCCAACCATCCAGTAAGGGGAGTAAAGGACCCATTCCTCAAACACTTATGCCAAATATAACTTGTTTCTGTCAGGTGGTTCTCCTTGCCAGGATTCATCAGCAAGTGAGAAAAAATGTTACTGTCCCTGCGTGTCTTGCATCTGGTGAAAGAAAAAATAATGAGGGTGAGATTTATGTTTTATTATAAAGATAATAATAGAAATAGAGGTGGTTACTTGTGTATGCTGGAGGGGAACTCCAAGTTTGTGTGTGTGTGTGTGTGTGTGTGTGTGTGTCTGTGTGTGTGCACAAGTGCCACCACATCTGTGTGGAGCTCAGAGAACAACATGGGTGATCTATTCTCTCCACCATGTAGACCCCAGAGATTGAACTCAAATCAGCAAGCCCAGTGGAGGCGCATGCCTTTACCGGCTAGCCACCTTAGCTGCCTGGAATTTCACTTTGAAATGGGATAGCCAGCATAACTCACTTTAAAGAGGACATTTGACCAAAGTCTTTTTAAAAAATATTTTCATGTACGTCTGTATAAGCAGTACATTCATGCAACACACACAGAGGCCAGGAGAGAGTATCACATACTCTGGAGCTGGAGATGTGTGATTCTATGGGAAACAAACCCTGATCCTCTGCCAGAGCATCATCTTCTCTGAACCACTAAGCTGCCTTTCCTGCCTCTTGGCCAAAGCCTTTCATGGAACTAGTCTTGTGACTTTCTCGGGAGAGAGTGTATAGGAAAGAAAAAGAACCAATGTGAAGGTCCTAATGTAAGGATGTTCTGTAAGGTGGGTATATTAGCAGTAAAAGACCATGTAAAGGAGAGTGAAGGAGCATTATGTACTGGAAACTTCCACGTCAACGCAGCAGTATTAGAATGCAGGCCTTTCTTGGTGGTTTGGGACTTGAGGCTCCACCACACACAGGGATCCACACCATTATGTCTAGAGTGGGCTGTCAAAAAAAATAGGGAAGGTTTATTATAAGGGAGACTTCGAAGTCCCTCTGGAGCTCTCTTACAAGGCGCTCCTTTCTGCCATGTTATAATGCAGCAAGGAGGGCCAGGTCAGATACTGCCTCTTGACCTTGAACCTCTTAATCACAGGACTATGAGCCAAAGACATTTCTGTGCATTGTGAATTACAGTCTCGAGTATTTTGTTATTGCAGCATAGTATGGACCAACTTGCACGTTAAAGCTCTCACTATAGAAACGCCAGTGCTGTCACCTTTCTTCTCCTCAGCCCTGGCAGGATGTGGAAAATGTTCATGTAGCTAATTTCTAACTATCATCAGTGGAGCTCTTATTAAAATGAATATCTATCATGCCCTTGTGTTTCACAAACAATAGCTGAAAGACATTACGATGCTTCACTGTTTCCCAGACAGCTGCTGTGTGTTTCTTATTGCTCTGAACCAAGCTTTATAGCTTAACATTTATTATCCTACAATTCTGCAGGTCCGACGTTTCAGATGGATGGACTGGCTCTTCACAGAGGCTCTTGGGTAAGCCTGTGTCTGTTACATGATGCCTCATGGGTCCTTTGCCTCTTGGGTTTTATTTTATTTTATTACCATGTGTTTAATATGTCATCATCTTTCCCTCTTTCTTTCTATGCTTCCGCCACCACTCTGCTACTAGTGTTTGGTGTTCCTATCTCCCTTTTAGTTGGATGGTGGTCATGCTATTTGGCATTGATTGTCAGCATGAAACATCTTAGAGTCGCCTAGGAAGAGATAATCTCAGTAAGAGATTATCTATAGTGGTTGGGCTATAGGCATGTCCATGAAAGACTGTCTCAACTAAGTTAAATGATTTGGTAAGGCCCCGCCCACTATGGGCAGCACTATTCCCTAGGCAGAGGGTCCTGAACTGTGTAAGAGGGGAGGAAACAAGCTGTGTGCAAACAGCAAGCATGTGGCATGTTAATTGGCCTGTCCTTTTGGCTGTGTGATGTGGCTAATTGTTTGGAGTCCCGACCTTGACTTTCCTACAATGATGAACTCTAACCTGGAACTGTGAGGCAAATAAACCTGTCCTCTCCCAAGCTGTTTTTTGCCATGATATTTTATCATAGCAACATGAAACTAAGATAATAGCGATGACATTGGGATTTGACTCAAAAATATTTTTGTTTAATTGTGTCTACAAATCCTTCATTGTTGGTAAGGAAGCTCTCATTGGTTCTGGAGATTAGAATGTGAAGGCCTGTGGGAGGCCACTATTCAGTCAGTCAGTTTAGGAAGTGAAGGGAAAAAAATAAGAGAGGAGAAACCAAACAAGAAAAACAGAGGGAGGCAGCTGGTGAATAGGAGACCATAGGATGACCCAGACACTGCGAACAAGCCTTGGAAGCTGCCCAAGGCAGTTGATCTGGAAAAAGCTATTCACAGCAACTAGCAGCCACACAGGAAACTTCCATCTACAACCACCAAAGCTTTAGAAGACTAGCCAAAATACCACTGAGAGGCTTAGGAATAAGGACTAGCTTAGACACTAAGAACTCCGTGTGCCTGTAGTCCCAGCACTCAAGAGGCAGAGGCAGAAGAATCATGAGTTTTTCAAAGCTAGCCTAGACTACATAGGAGTTCCAGTCCACTGTGAACTGCGAGATACTGTTTGATGGGGTGAGAAAAGGAAGTGAGGGTAGAAGGGAGGGAGGGAGGGAAGGAAAGAGAGAGTCTGCTAGATGTGTCATAGCAAAGAACACGTACATGTTAGCTTAAGCAAGAGGAAGTTCTATCTCACAAGAGACTAGAGGTCCAAGATCAAGGTGTGGCAGACTTGCTTTCTCCTGTGAGCTCTCTCCTAGGCTTGCAAGCAACTTTCTTGCTATGACCTTACATGGTTTATTGTCTCTCCTGTCTCTTCCTCTTCTTTAAGAACATCAATCTTATTACATTAGGGCTATCTTATGATCTCATTCTGTCCTGATAACCTCTGGGAAGGCCCTGGTTCCCAATAAAGTCCATTTGGAGGTTGGAACTTCAGTCTGTGAGTTAGCAGGTGTCGGGGGGGGGGGAAAGCACAGTTCTTTCCTTAACTCTAGGTTATCAGGATATTCACAGGATGTTAGTGAATAAGATATAGACACAGAGGACACCCTAGGCCATGGAGGGATGTTACTTACTGACTTGCTTTCCCTGGCTTGCTCATCTTGCTTTCTCATAGAACCCAAGACTACCATCCCAGGGATGGTACCACCCACAATTGGCCCTCCCCACCCTTGATCACTGATTGAGAAAATGCCCCACAGCTGGATCTCATGGAGGCACTTCCCCAACTGAAGCTCCTTTCTTTGTGATAACTCCAGCCTGTGTCAAGTTGACACACAAAACCAGCCAGTACAACTGACCCCTTGTCAACTTGACACATAAACACATCACTATTAAGCCTCAACCCTTACTTTCTTATTCACCCCCAAGATCTACATAACTTTGAAAGTCCAACTGTCTTTACATATTAAAAGTTCAAGCCCTTTAAAATATCCAATATCTTTTAAAATTCAAAGTCTTTCAAAAATTCAGTCTCTTAACTGTGGGCTGCACTAAAATGCCTTCTTACTTTAAGAGGGAAAAATATCAGGGCACAGTCACAATCAAAAAGCAAAATCAAACTTCAACTGTCCAATGTCTGGGATCCACTCGTAGTCTTCCAGGCTCCAGCTGCTTGTACTCTACTGCTACTGCTGTTCTTGGTGGTCATCTCATGGTACTGGCATCTCCAAAACACTGCTGTCTTCCACTGAAACTACGCTTAACCAATAGCCTCTCATAGGCTCTCTTCATGGTGCCAAGCCTCAACTCCTTTGCATGACCCCTTCAGTCCTGGGCCATCAATTGCAGCTGAGACTGCACCTTTACCAATGTCCTTCCACGGCCTCTCACAGTGCCGAGCCTCAGCTGCTCTTCATGACCCCTTCGTGCCTCCAAAACCAGTACCATCTGGGTTGCTCTTACACATTACCAAGTCTAGCCACAGCACAAGGTACAACCTTGGCTATCTCTGGAACACAGCCTCTGTGCTCTCAGAAAACACTTCCCAGAAAATTTCACCTCAATCATGCTGGTCTCTTCTTAATCACCGCTAATTTCTTAGCTCCGACTAACCAGCATCAATAGTCCCAGTAATGCAAAGTTTCTGCTTTAATAGTTCTGGTATCTTGTTAATCACAGCTGATTCTTCAGCCCCAACTAACCAAAACTACAGAATCTTTACAATCAAAATAGCAATGGCCCTGAGAAGAGTCTTTAATCTTCCCTCTGAAATTTCACAAGCCAGGCCTCCATCTTCTGCACTGTCCTTAACATTATCTCCCAAGCTCCTACACAACATCCCATAGAGCTCTTAACACTGAATGGATCTTCTAGCCCAAAGTTCCAAAGTCCTTCTACAGTCCTCCCTAAAACATGCTCAGATTTTCACAGGAATACTCCCACTCCTGTCTTAATCAGGGTTTCTATTCCTGCACAAACATCATGACCAAGAAGCAAGTTGGGGAGGAAAGGGTTTATTCAGCTTTCATTTCCACATTGCTGTTCATCACTAAAGGAAGTCAGGACTGGAACTCAAGCAGGTCAGGAAGCAGGAGCTGATGCAGAGGCCATGGAGGGATGTTTTTTACTGGCTTGCTTTCCCTGACTTGCTCAGCCTGCTCTCTTATAGAACCCAGGACTACCAGCCCAGAGATGGTACCACCAACAATGGGCACTCCCCGCTTGATCACTAATTGAGAAAATGCCCCACAGATGGATCTCAAGGAGGCACTTCCCCAACTGAAGCTCCTTTCTCTGTGATAGCTCCAGCCTGTGTCAAGTTGACACACAAAACCAGCCACAAAACCTTAGCCACAGGCTAAGGGCAACAAAGGGGACCAAAGTCCTGTATGGCCCAAGATGGACATTTGGTCTGGTCAGCTTTGGCTTCCAGTTGCAGGGTTTAATTGATTTGGATTTGGGTCACTCACAGTTTCACAGATGGTAGATCAGGCTCTATTTAGTGCTTTCTTTTCCTGAGAAGAAACTAATTTCATTTTATAAAAAACTTACTTATAATTATGAAGGAAGTTATATTTTTGTTTAATATTTGAAAATTCCAGGTGCCATATACACTTAAGTATTATGGTGAGATCTCCTTTGCAGGTACTAAAAGAGGCCCTCTAGAGACCAGATAAGTACATGAGGAGCATATGGTAGGAAACATGAACTCTAGGGCCAAACTTGTCAAGCTTGCTAAAGCTGGGAAGATAGGAGCCAGAGAGATGGCTCAGCGGTTCAGAGCACTGACTGCAGCCAGAGCATCTGAGTTCACTTCTCAGTACCCACAGCTAACTGTAACACTAGTCCCAGGAGATATGACACCCTCTTCTGGCCTCTAAGGGCAAAGGCAAAACACTCATATACATATAATAAATAAGCACAAATTATTTTTTTAAAGCTGGGAGGACAGGCTTGACTCAAAAAGGGCTATAAGGCTAGGAGCAGGGGCTAGAACAATAGTCTTGCATGAGGAAAAAGAAACTAAACTCAGCTCTGACTCCAGCAAGGGCAAGTAGGGATTTATAACCAAGGAGGAGAAGTCAGTGAGACAGATTACTAAAAGAAAGTATCGAAATAGGGAGTTCTAGTCATACTGTGAAGTCTTGTAGAATGATAGGATACCAAAGGTGTCCTATCGGGTAGGACAGGTAGGAGTGTATGTACCAGTTCTGCCTAAAAATGGATTTTATGCAGACAGGAGAGAAGTTCAAGATTACAGTCAATTAGACAAGAATATAAATAAAGAGAACATTTTTGGATAGGTAGATAGATGGAGAGATAGATAGATAGATAGATAGATAGATAGATAGATAGATGAATAGATAGATATAGAGAATATATATAGATGATAAAATAAATGATAGATAGATATTAGCTATGATCATTTTTTAGATCAGTGGTTCTCAACATGTAGACCATGACCCCTTTGGGGGACTAATGACCCTTTCCCTGGGGTAATCTAAGACCATCAGAAAACACAGACATTTATATTATATTTTATGATGGTAGCACAATTACAGTTATGAATTAGCAACAAAACAATTTAATGGTTGGGGGGAGGGGTCATCACAACACGAGGAACTATTAAATGGCCGCAGCATTAGGAAGGTTAAGAACTACTGTTCTCGATGATTGATAAATACATCAATCAGTAAGTTGATTGGTTGATCCCTCCCTCCACTTTTTATTTATCATGCTATTAGAGGTTCGTATTAAATATTCGTCACATCTTATTTTTTCAAGGTGTGTCCCCAGTGCAGCAGTGGGGCATTGGGAAAGTGACTGTTTTCTGATGTCTCTGACTTCATGAAGCAGATTGAAGTCCCATCAAGTCTTTTATGAATGTATGGTTCACAGAGACTGGAGGGAAGGGCTCTACTTTAGAAGCCCTCTGTGGTTCTGCTCCTTCTCAACAGTGAGTAGCTCTGTTCTAACACATGTCCCCTGCTACCATATCCTTCCTCACCACAGACCTGGACACACCAGAGTCAAGAGACCATGGACTGAAACCCCTGAGACCATGAGACAAGTAAAATTTTCCTCCATTAGGTTGCTTGTGTCTGGTATTTTATCATAGCAATTGAAGTTGACTACTGTACTCATGATCAACTGTGGTCTAAATGTGGTAAACGAAAGTTCCAAGGTCCTGGAAGGTGTTTGATGTGGTTGAGCAGCAGAAAGAAGATCTAACTAACCAGGAAATTGGGCCACGTAAGAGAAAAGGTAATTTGCATGTGGACATGTATATATGTGGGTGCATATGCATGCATGGTTTACATACGTGTGTGTGTAAGCCAGAAGCCACCATCAGGCTTTGTCCCTCAGGACCTGCCCAACTTGGTGTTTTAGTATTTTTTATTATTTTAAGTGTGTGTGTGTGTGTGTGTGTGTGTGTGTGTGTGTGTGTGTGTGTGTGTGTGATGGATGCGCAGGTGCCTGCAGAGGTCAGAAGAAGGTATTGGATCCCCCAGAGCGGGAGTTAAGGTGATTACACACTATCTATTGTGTGTGCCAGGTCCTCTGTTGAGAGCAGTATTCACTCTCAACCCCAGAACCCTCTCTCTAGCCCCTTACTAACCTTTTCTTTTTACATTATTTGTTTACTTTTATTTTATGTGTGTGTTCTGCCTCCACATATGTGTACCATGCATTTGCAGTTCTCTGGAACTGGGGTCACAGGAGCTCGGAAGCTGCCTGTCACGTGGGCACTGGAAATTAAGTCTGGGTCGTCTGCAGGAGCGGCAGGCGCTCGCAAGCACTGAGCCGTCTCTCTGCCGCCATAGTTTTATGCAGTTTGGGAATGACCCTGATGGAAAGGGTTGGCAAGTTATATTTGGGTTGTAAAAAGATAATCTAGTTTGTAGAACAGGCTCCAGAGAACCCAGCAGATTGACAAAATGCTGTACTGTCACCTTTAGTGAAGACCAGAAATAATTTTCTTCCTTTGTATGTGATTTCTCTAGTATACTTTACTGTTTTTGAGTCAGGGTCTTACCTGGAGACCAGGGTGACTTTGGACTCACAGAGATCGCCTATCTCTGTTTCCAGAGTGCTGGAGTTGTAAGCATGTGGCACCTCACCTGGTTTATGTTGTTTTGTTCTTAAAGCAAGAATATTAATGTAAGTATTCTGTCCCCTATGGCTAAGCATCAGGGGCACACTTAAATGCCAGACAGACAGACAGAAGCATCTCTGTTCATACCTAATGGATACACTTAAAAAAAACAAAACAACAATCAACCAATCAAACACAGATAAACCTACAGGATGGATGATAAAGACACTTGTAACTTATCGAGAAAATTTGCTGGGCTGGAGAAATGGTTCAGCAGTTAAGAAGCTAGGCTCACAACCAAAATATAAGAGAAAATTTGTCCTGACCACCAAAAAGTTTCAACTGTAGCTTTGAGGGAAGTTACCCCCACCCTCAGAAACCTGCCCATAGCGTCAAGACAGAGAAGGCTTGTTGATTAGGATAGTGTATGACATAAAGCTGTGGAGAGGCATGCCTACATAAAAGAAACAGGGTGCAGAGCTATTTGCATTTGTGCCTAATGAGCTTAATATAGCAACGAATCACACGAGGACTTCCATGTGGACCCCCGAAAACAACTGATCAAAGTCAAGTGTGGCAGTTAGGAGGAGACAGACACATCTAAACAAATGCCTTGGAGCCTCAAGAAGTCAGAGATCAATACTGCCCACAGACCGACGTGCCTGCCAATGAGATTAATGCAAGCCTGGGTGGTATTAATGATCTATTACCCAGGGAGACATATTAGTCAGACTCACTTGATCTCTTTGGAGTCACAACTCAAGAATATTGGCAGATGGAAATATTAAGGCATTGCGCCAAGTAAAAGATGGAAGACCATATTTAAGATTTAAAAGACCCGAGTTATGTTTAATTTATTCAGTAAAGGTTTGCTGTGTGATTGGTTTATACCAGGGGTTGTCATAGTTACTGGTGATACAGTCCAAGACAAATGTTCCATCCTGGGAAGAGGGGATTCCAGGAAAGAGCAATAGCTGACCAGTATTCTGTAGACAATCTGTGAGATGTACACTGATGGCCCCGGGGAAGGAGGTATAAAGATTAGCACCCTCAGGATAGCCTACTTTTTTTCAGTACTTAAGGACAGAAACAAACCCAAGTAAAATTCCTAACCATCAGCTGTCTGGGAAGGGTGAATTGTCTTGGCCTTAGCAAGTTCCCTTTTGCTAGAATTGTTAATATAGGAATGCATATTCTGTTTTTTATCCTTTTGTGCTGAGGCTCAAACCTAGGGATTTACACATGCTAGGCAATCTTCCTACACAACACGTCCAGTTTTCAATCAATCCCCCCTTCCCCCAAAGAGGATTCTGTCTAAGCTCCACCCCACAGCTACCTAGCAACAGCCAGGTATGCCCCGCCCCACTGTTACCTGGCTAAGGCCAGGTAGGTCTGGCCCACTATAAAAGGGGCTGCTTGACCCCTCCTCTCTCTTATTCTCTCACTTTCTTAGCTTTCTCTCTTGCCCACTTGGGCTCTTCTCTCTCCCCTCCCCTCTTCCCTCTCTCCATGTGGTCATGCCCAGCCTCTGCTTCTCTACGCTCTCCCTTTCTCTGCCTTTCTCTGTCTCTACTACCCCCTTAAGTCCCCTCCCCATGCCCTGAATAAACTCTATTCTATATTATACTGTCCTGTGTGTGGTCCCTCAGGGGAAAGGGATGTTTCGGCATGGGCCTGCTGAGGCACCCCCTTCCCCACACCACCATAGAACATATTCTTATGCCTCTTTCTCTTTTTATGATCACAACACTAACCCCAAAAGAATTACCCTAAACTTGTGATCCTCTTGCCTCTATTTCCCAAGTGCTAAGATTACAGAGCCACTTAGCCCAGTTTATGTGGTGCCATTGATCAAAGCCAGGCTTCCTGTACACTAGACAAGCACTCTATCACACATCCCCAGCCTTTCTTCAATTGTTTTAGAGACATTTTACATACACATTATTAGACATTTGAAAATTAAAAGTCAAATAAGGAAGAGAGACTATACAAAATTTTCTTAAGTATATATCACTAATGCTATCTTACTCTTAATTATTGAAATCTTGCTGCTCTTGCAGAGGACCCAAGTTCACTTTCTAGTACCCACAGGACATCTGCCTGAAATTGCAACTCCAGGAGATCCAACGCCCTCTTCTGGCCACTATGGGCAACTGCACTCACATGCACATACACATAAATAAATAATAAAAATAAACACTATAAAGAAAATCTTACTTTTTGGCCCTTTTAAACATCATAATGTTAGATGGGTAGTATTTAGCATTTAAATACTTCCACAGTACTTAAGGTTATTTACAATATCATTTTCTGGTAGAAGATTATCAGTATATATACCATGGACTTTCAAACTCTTCTGCGAGGGGGTAGGGGTGGGGGAAGGACAGTGGATGGTAACCTTGGCATTTGTTGCATGTTTCTTTGGTTGCAAATGACTCTGTGAGGAACGACACTGTGGCAGATGCTCTATCACCTGATATTTACTCGGGATAGAATTTTTGAAGTCTGGTCACTGTGACAAGTTGAGGGAAATTTTACAATTTTGGGTACATATTAAAAATCAATTTCAGGGGGTACCAATCCCAGTTGAATCCAGTCTTACTGCACTTTGAGGAACAATATGATTCTCAACTATTTTAATTTCATGGACAAAATCTAATGTCACATTTTTATTTATTTCCTTACTGAGGGGTGAGGGTAACTGTTTCAAATGCATCTGAGTTTCCCACATAGGCTGGGAATTTTTTAAAAAATTAGTTTGAACATATTCACTTCTACACAGGACTTCTTGGGCTTTCTCAAGTCTTTGTGGGAGTGTGTCTTCCTCATTCCCTCAACTCTTTGGTTTTGTGAACTTTTTTCATCAAGAACAATGCTAATAAATGTAATGTTACAAAAGATAACTTTTTTCATGTCTTAATTAGGGTTTTACTGCTGTGAACAGACATCATGACCAAAGCAACTCTTATAAAAATAACATTTAGTAGGAGCTGGCTTACAGTATCAAGGCAAGAGCATGACAGCATCCAGACAGGCATGGTGCAGGAGGAGCTGAGAGTTCTGCCTTCATGTGACGGCTGCTATGAGAATACTCACTTCCAGGAAGCCAGGACTAGGGTATTAAAGCTCACACCCACGGTGACACCCCTACTCCAACAAGGCCACCTCCTGATAGTGCCACTCCCTGGGCCGAGCATATACAAACCATCACAATGTTATAAGATAATATAAAAGTAAAATATGTAGGGATGCAGAGATGACTCAGCAGTTAAAAACACTGGCTGATCTAGAGAACATGGATTGAATTCTCAACACCTACATAACAGCTCAGAAACCATCTATAATTTCAGTTCCTAGAGATCGTATACTCTCTTGTGGCCTGCATGGGAACTGCACACAAGTGTACATGCTGGCAAAGCGTCCATACATATAAAATAAATGTAATATAAAGTGATAAATGTTTTCACCAGGCATTTCCAGCAACATATTAAAACATTTAACGTTTATACCTCAAAAATGTATTAAAATATTAAAGTTCAATAAGTAGAAGCAAAATGTACAAGCACATAACAATCATAGTTTGTCCTAGGAATGAAATAAATTATAGTGCCATCTATTTAGTAATTGACACACAAACAAAATTCGAGCTAACAATTTGTTTATATGCTATGGGTGAACATTGCTTATATTCTTGCCTCAATAAGTCCAGCTGGGGACACCTCACTGAACTGTTAGAGATGAGGTAACTGACAGGTGTTTATTGCACTGTTAATGCTAAACAGTGTGTTGGCAGGCTCAGTGTCAGTTCTAAGGCGATGATTTAAGGCAGGCGTAGCCTCATCACAAACTGGGTGTGCTGCTGTGGGCAATGACATTGCTGTGGAAATAAAAAATAATGGCACTTGTGGAAGTTCTAATACAAAGTTGCTAAGGCAAAATTGAGCCTATTTCAAGGAATTAGACAACAAAGAGAAAAACATGGGGAAAATAAGGACATTGGAGACTGCTTTTGAAACAGTTGATCTTCAATGCATTGGAGGTGTTTCTAGATGATTCTCAATTGAAAAAATAAAGTCAGGTCTCAGATGAAAGTCTGGAACCAAAGTGGAAGCTGACTTTTCTTTTCTTTTCTTTTGTATGTTTAATTTCTCATTCTTTATTCCTTGTGTTAGTAGATTAAACAGGTAGTATTTCCCCAAGTACTGATTTAGAGATGTTAAGAAGCACCAGTAAGTTTCTGAGTAACATTCAGTAACCTCTTTAAATGCAATTATCTTATTATAAGCGAAGCAGAAGAATAATTTAATGCAGTAAGTGAAGTACACACAAAACCTGCATATCCTGAACTATGAAAATGGTTTGCACACCCACAAACTGGTTCAGTCAACTCCACATTCTCACAATGAAAGCACTCACATTTATGTCAATAGAGCACAACCTGAAACCCCTGCCCTGGCATTGGCTTTCTAAGCTTTGACATCCTGCTACTGAAGGCGTTTGTTTTTGGAAGCTTTAGAGTCATCAAGGAAGACAAGGTCTGCTAACACTTAGCAAATATTAGTTTCTTTTTTAAAAAGTGTTCTTTAGAAACGAATATTAAAATAAATGATCTATTAAGGCAAACATTCTGACAAGAATTTAGTTTCTTTAAAAAAAAATACCACAAATCAGTTCATTATCTTTAATAATTTCTCCCACCACCACCACCACTGTCATCTAAAAACTTGAGATACATAAAGCACAAGCCTCACCACTCATAAAATCAAATGGACATTTAGATTCCACATTATGCAGCGATGGTATGCAGCTTGGAATGCGCACGTCTACCTGAAGAATAAATACTACTTCCCCCCTTTAGGATGGAACTGCATGGTTTGCAATACTTTAACTTAGGAGGTATTAAAGGCCAGTGATTCAATTATGGTCAGATAAAGACAGGCAATGAGAGGTCCAAGTTAAAGACCTCTCCCATTGCATGCCTAGCTGTCATGATGTTACTGCAGACAACAACTACAATATTTGACAAGGTCTTCGAGAATATTCACTGACTATGTGTAAGGATTCCGGTCATCCCCAAACCCATACATCATACAGCACAAGTCTTTCGAGAAAAGTCTCTTTCCCTGGTCACCTTCTGTTCCTCCTCCAATCTCTTCATTTTCCTCCTCGTGTGCCATACTAGCTACCCGCCAGCCTTCTCAGCAGCCAACTTTTTTCTTTTCTTTTTTTTCCTTTCTTTTCTTTTCTTTTCTTTTTCTCTTCTCTTCTCTTCTTATTTATTTTTTTAATTTATTTACATTTCAAGTGTTATCCCTTTACTTGGTTCCCCTCCTCCCAGAGACCCCCTATCTCACCCCTTTGCCCCTGCTTCTATGAGGATGTTCCTCCACCCACCCACCCGCCCACTCCTGCCTCCCCACCCTCGATTCCCTTACACTGGGGAATCTATCGAACCTTCATAGGACCAAGGACCTCTCCTCCCATTGATGACTGACAAGGCCGTCCTCTGCTACATATGCAGCCAGAGCCATGTGTACTCCTTGGTTGGTGGCTAAGTCCCTGGGAGCTCTGGGAGGTCTGGTTGGTTGATATTGTTGTTCTTCCTATGGGGTTGCAAACCCCGTCAGCTCCTTCAGTCCTTTCTCTAACTCCTCCATTGGGGACCCCACACTCAGTGCAGTGGTGGCAGCCAACTTTCTTAACAACAGCCCTGGAGGCTGGAAGACCAATGTGCCTTAAACAGAGGACCAGGATGCCTGCTGCTAGATAGTGTCTTCTGGACATGACAGGGACATGGCACCCAGGACATCTCCACAAGGTGGTTGTGTAAACAAGACTTGCAAAAGGACAACACAGGTTGGCATGTGACAGAAGGTTCACAAAACCCCACAGTTACATTAAGAGATCAATGGCTGCTGAGAAGCAGGGAATCAGTTTTCTCAGAGATGAGCCTCCTGATAGGTTATCTAATCCCAGTGGTCAGCCCAAAACACATACACATGTGAGCAATACTAAATGGACATGGTAGGGTGTGTGTGTGTGTAACAATAGTAATTAACAAGTAGGTCATGAATTTTAGGGAGGGAAACAGAAGTTGTAGGGAGGAGAGGTAGAAATAATGTAAATATAATACTTAAGTGTGAAATTCTCAAAAAAAATTAAAAATCAAATGCAAAGTAAAGTAAATTTTAAAAATCTGGTCTGAGAAAAAAAATGATTTTTTAACCTGAAATTTTATGTCCAACCAAGCTATCAATCAGACAAGAGACTAGAATACATTATTATTATTATTATTATTATTAATAGAATCTCAAAATAAACCTGCATTTATTATTGTTCAAGTCGTTTGTAGAAACCACAGGAAGATGTTTTGTCCTCAGATGTAATAACAAGAAAGGGGGAAATATAGGCCTTCCTGAGGAAAGGCATTAACCTAGCGGGTAGTGAGGGGAACCCAGGGATGCTGAGGAGAGCAGTGCCCAAGCAGAGAGCTCTGCAGCACATTTTTACATCCGGTTTTTGTAGCTATAAAGAAATACCTGTTGTTGGTTGAGATGTAAAGAAGAAAGGTTTATGGTTTTAGAGGGCCAAGAACATGGTGCCAGCAACTACTGAGTTCTACCAAGGCCTCTTGGGCTCCATAGCATCATGGGAAATAGAATCAAGAAGAGGGATTCAGAAAGAGAGAGAAAAGATAGAAAGGCAGGAAGCTAGAAAGGATGGGACGGACCAGAAGTGGCCTATATTTTAAAATTTCTATGCATATGTGGGCATGCGTGTGTACATGCACATATATGTGTGGAGGCCAGAGGGAAACCTCTGGTGTCAACCTCGGGAATCCTGCCTATCCCATTTAAAATAGAGTACATGCTCCACTATGTTCATAGCAGCCTTATTTATAATAGCCAGAAGCTGGAAAGAACCCAGATGTCCTTCAACGGAGGAGTGGATTCAGAAGATGTGGTATATTTACACAATGGAATACTACTCTGCAATTAAAAACAATGAACTCACGAAATTCCTAGGCAAATGGTCAGATCTTGAAAATATCATCCTTAGTGAGGTAACCCAATCACAAAAGAACACACATGGTATGCAGTCAATGATAAGTGGATATTAACCCAGAATCTCGGAATACCCTAGACACAATTCGCATATCAATAGATTTCTAAGAAGATGGAAGGAGAGACCCCTGGTCCTGGAAAGACTGGATGTAGGGGAATGCCAGGACAGAGAAGCGAGAGGGGGTTGAATGGAGAACAGAGGGAGGGAAGGGGGCTTATGGGACTTTCGGGGAGTGGGGAACTGGGAAAGGGGAAATCATTTGGAATGTAAATAAAAAAAGTCTGTAACTTCAGCTCTGGGTGATTTGATGCTCTCTGCTCACCCCTTGCTCCACACACATGGTACACAGAGATACATGCAGGGAAAACATACATATAGGTACAAAATAAAAATAAATCTTTCTTTTATAAAAATCTTAATCTAAAGTAACAGAAAAATCAGTAAATACCTAAACACATGTACATACAAATATATATGCTGTTTACATATATATTTGGATTTTTTTTATTATTTTATTTTATTTTTTTAATTTACATTCCAAATCACTTCCCCTTTCCCGTTTCCTCCCTCCCCGAAAGTCCCATAAGCCCCCTTCCCTCCCTCTTTTCTCCATTCAACCCCCTCTCGTTACTCTGTCCTGGCGTTCCCCTACATCCAATCTTTCCAGGACCAGGGGTCTCTCCTTCCATCTTTTTAGAAATCTGTTGATATGCGGATTGTGTCTAGGGTATTCCCAGATTCTGGGTCAATATCCCCTTATCAGTGACTGCATACCATGTGTGTTCTTTTGTGATTGGGTTACCTCACTAAGGATGATATTTTCAAGTTCTGACCATTTGCTTACACATTTTATACATGCACACATGTGTGTAGGCACGCATAGAGAGGTATACTTCAATAAATGCACATATAAACAAAAATTAAAATGTGGAATTAAATTTCAGGTACAAGGGAAAAATGATAGCTTAGAGCAAATATTTACCAGCATTCTATTTTCAAGTTAAGGCTGTGTTGATGGAGCTGGCGAGACAACATGGCAGGAAAGAGTGTTGTAGCCAAGCCTGGTCACCTGAGTTCAACCTCAAGGACTCAGCTCACATCCTGGAAGGAGAGAACTGACACCCTCAAGCTGCCCTCTCACCTCCACATAGACACTGTATGCGTTCTCTCTCTCTCTCTCTCTCTCTCTCTCTCTCTCTCTCTCTCTCTCTCTCTCTCTCTCTCTCTCCCCCTGTATCTATACATAAATAAATGAATGCAAAATATTGTCAAACAAACTATGTTTATGCATTGCACATACACTTGTATTTCTGTATCTATCATAAATCTGTTTCTATGTATAGCTCATGTTGAAAAAAAATTTAAAAAAGGCCATCACATAGAAATAATCATTCAACATTTTAATTATTATATAAATAATATGCACAATAGTGCATGTTCAATTTAAAATCACACATGTTTATACTTTTCATATATAATAATAAGAAGAAAATAACGGTAGCCACAGTGATTAACCTAGAAAGGATGCCGACTCATAGTTTCCTTCATAGGATGCTGTTTATTGGATGAAGGGTCCCATCATAGTCTTGAAGTGGGAGAACATTAGACAGAGACAACATGACACATGGAGATCTAAACATTGTGGGGGCCCAGAAGGAAACAGGGACTTCCCTATAGAGAAGTGATTCTTGGCCTTCTCAGTGCTTTGACCCTTCATGTTGTGGTGTGACCCCCCCCAACCATATAATTATTTTCACTGTTACTTAATAACTGTAATTGTGCTACTATTAGGAATTGTAATGTAAATATCTGTGTATTCCCATGGTCTTAGGTGATTCCTGTGAAAAGGTCATTTGACCCTTAAAGGAGAAACAACCTACAGGTTGAGAACAACTGCTTTAGAGCTTGTAGAATGAGAATAAGAGAGAGGAAGAGTGAGGACAGACACACAGACACACAGATACCCTAGCCAGGATGTCAGGGGCAGAGAAGCTCTTTCAGAGAATAGCCTTTGTAGAATGTCCCCAAACCCCACAGCTGAAGCAACTCCCAAGAACAAAGGAAATATCAGTCTCATAAATTTTGGGGGGCTGGCAGGAAATTTCACAACACATAGCATGTGTAACATAGCATGGAGGAGCCATGTTAGGACCACAAATCAAGGGGTCCTGTGAGGCCACAGCACAGCTCAATAGTTCTCTGTCCTGGAGGAAGCTCAGCGTGCATGGCCCGACTGAAGTTCTGGGTTCTGGCCTGGAGGTTCAGGTCCATCTTATAACGGCATGCTCATACTAGGAAACCTCTCAGATCTCTAACCAAGTCTTTGAGATTCTTCTACTCTGCTGTATCCTGTAGTGTGTCAGGAATACGTGACACATTCATGTGATTTTTGTCCTGGTTGGAAACAGCATTTTTTGTCTTGTTTTGTTTGTGCAACAGGTTCTTGTCCAGGCTTGCCTCAAACTCATGATCCTCCTGTCTCTGCTACTTCAGTGCTGACATCACACACCTGGCTGTGGAAAGCACCTGTGAACTGCACGCTCACCCAGGCTGAGCTTAGAGCTTAACACACTGTCTGGAAGCGGTCAGCGGCACACTATGGAGATGTAGTCCGGTGCTGGTGACACAGGAGTGTGACTGGAAACTGAAAAGAGAACGGGCACACCAGAAGACAGCTGTCAGAAACCTAGCACGAGAGAGAGGAGTAGGGTTCACGCTTAAGACGGGGAGCTCTGGAGGGGAGGGGGAGGGAGGGAGAGAGGGAAGGAGGGAGAGGGAGGAGAAGAGGGAGAGAGGGAGAGGAAGAGGGAGAGGGAGGAGAAGAAGGGATAGGGAGGGAAGAAGGGAGAGGGAGAAGAGGGAGAGAGGGAGAGGAAGAGGGAGAATTGAAGGGAGAGGGAGAGGGGGAGGAAGAGGGAGAGGGAGAGGAGGAGTCTTAAGAATCGGTCTTAAACCTTCCTACCACACTCCTTGGAGAAAGAAATAAACAGAAGGGACTGTGCTCCTAGTAAATGAATCTATCCTTTCCCACAGAAGTTCAAAGAGAACACTGGTATTGAGAAACTCGACAAACATTGAATGATTTCCCATTATATACCAACCACTGCCAAATATTTGGATAAAATGTTTAAAGTAGAAAAGGAGTTATTCATGGAAATCACTACTTTTTAAAAAAAAAAAATTAGACCAAAGGAACAAAATGTCCAAGCACACAGTGTGACTATCCTGGGGGAAGATCATGGAAGTTTACTGTTAAGTAGACTCAGAAAACAGATGCAGGGGGAAGAAGCTGAACATGTAAAGTCCCGTTAGGGGCTTTGGTTTTTATTGAAAGACGTGGGAAGAATGGTTTAGCTTCTCAGGAAATCTGTACTGAGAACACACTGTTGAAGGGTTCTCTGTGGCCAGGGTGCCAAGTAGACAACTGAAGTTAGCTTTGACAGATCAGGTCTCTCCTTCTACAATGTGCATCCCAGATACAGACTTGTAGCCTCGGCAGGCTTGGGGGCAAGCACCTTTTCCTGCAGAGCTGACTCACTGGCTCAGTGTTGAGGTGTGTCTATCACTTCTTTCACTTCACTGCTTCCTGGCAGCCATGAAGCATGTAGCTTTCATTCCATCATCCCAGATGTCCAGCCTCACCTCAGCCCTAAACAGCAATGTGGCTAGGCAGCTGTGCACTGAAACCTCTCAGACTGTGATAGAGCGGTTCCTCCTGTGAGTCAGTTTCTCCCATGTGTCGTCTCAGGGACACAGAGCTGAACACCACGACCAGGATTTGGTAATGTTCTTTTACGCAGTTTGAAGTTGATCTTGTAAATTAGCAGGTAGGCCTTTTAGCATATGGGGAAAGTTCGCCATCCCTGCACCGCAGAGATTTGGTAACTCTGAAGTCCCCCAACAGCAGGAGCAGAGAGGACCATCCTGAGGGCCATGCCTTCAAGTGTCGCACAATGCTGCCTGTGACCAAATCACCTAGAGATGTTTAAATATGTAATTCCAGGTTCAACAATTGTGGTTTGAAGCTAAAATGTCTCTTACAGGCTTGTGTTTTGAATGTTTGTCCTGGCAGCTGTTACTTTGTGAGGCTAGAACATTTAGAGGGTGGTGTTGAGCTGATGGCAGCAGGTCACTGGAGGTGGGCCATTGAAAGTTTCTGACACTCTCTGTTCTCAGATGAGCAGCCTCTACCACATGCTCCTGTTGCCGTGGTCTGAGGTGCCCTCCCCTCCCTCCCCTCCCTTCCTCCCCATGAGGGACTGAAATCCCCTGAAACCATGAGTCAAAATCAGTAATCCCCCCTCAAGCTCTTTCTGGCAATATTAAAGTAACTATTACACTGTGGTGCTTGACACCGATTGTCAACCTGACAAGATTTAGAACTGCCTAGGAGAAAATCCTGTGTGTGTGTGTCTGTGAGGAGTTGTCTAGACTAGGTTTGTTGAAGTGGGAAGATCCATCCTAAGTGTGGGCAGCAGCATTCACAGTCTGGAGTCCTGGAATGAGTAGAAAGGAGAAAGACAGCAGTGTTGGATTGCCTACCCGGCTGCCGTGGGACCAGCTGCCTCAAGGTCCTGCCATCTTGATTTTTCCCATGATGGACTGTGCAGTTATACTGTGAGTCACCCACCTATCCTTCCTTCCTTCCTTCCTTCCTTCCTTCCTTCCTTCCTTCCTTCCTTCCTTCCTTTAATCCATCCTTCCTTAAGTTCTTTTGACAGGCATTTTGTCTCATAGTGAGTGATGTAACTAACATGTCACATCCCTTCAACCTCCGGAATCTGATTCTCTAATGGAAAGGCAGGCTTCTACCCTTTAACAAGCTCCCCAGGCCATTCTTTGGCACAGTGAATTATGAAAAACCCCTCCCAAGAGCCTTTTGTCCTGGTTTCTAAGCAGCCACCAAGGCTTCAGTATAGGAAATCAGGGAAGAGGTTAACCTTGCCTCACCCTTTGATCAGATAAAACAGCTGAATAAATAGGATAAAAGACTATGAGGGAGGAGGAACCACTCATAGGGCGATGAGAAAATCACATTTGCAATGAGGACATGTGCAAAGAACTTGCTATGAAAGGAGACAGCTCAACCTCAGAGTGGTAAGGGCTCCCGGGAGGCAGGCAGGACTTATTTTGGATATACTTCAAGCCAGGGACTTGGCAGACCACTATCATTGGTTTCTGTAACATGTAATTTCTTTAATGCCTTCACACATAAAGGATGAAAGCTAAAACATTAACTAGAGTATACAAGGTTATCGATAATGTGTATGGTCCACATGAGTCTAACACCTACTCTATCTTCTGCAAATCGTACACTGTAGAAAGACAATGGGGAGGAATCTTGACATGCCACCCATCAGTTTAGCACACCAGTAGAATGTAAAGGGGAGGGGCATTAAGGATGATTGACAGGGTCTGTAGCCTCAAACATATCCATGTTACCTGTCAAATGCTGGTGGTTTGCTGGTAGAATTTTCTACCTCCAGAAGACATTAACAACATCTACCCTTGACTTCTAAGCTCCCAGTGATAAATCCCAGTATGATTCCACCAGAGTTCCCCAAGGGAACTGATGATCTTCTGAAGAGCATGGATGAGGGTTTATAGACTAGAGTGTGGGTGACCTCAGAGCAGCCAGACTAGAAAGTCTTCAACCAGTGTGAACAATGGGTTCCCTTAGCCACATAGGTAGAGCCCCTTCAATTGACCTCTTCCAGCTAGTATACTCTAGTCCCTCCACGAGACCGTGAGGCCATGTGCAATTAGAACATCCAACTGGCTGGAGAAAAGGCTATATACTCAAGTGTGGGTCTTTGGACTTTCCTAACCCCCTCCATCTGAGGGAATTACCACATTCCGCTGCCCCAGCTGTGATGACCTCTGTCACAAATAAACACAGCTGGCCTGATGAAGATGGTGGCTGTCTTGCTGCAAGTATACTGCTGTTCAACATGGTTTAAACAGACTCAGCATATCAGTGGGCAGTTTGGAAATGTATACCAAGTGTTCCCATTCTTGAGTACTGAGATATGTTTATTCTTGGAGGTTCGCACTGTGGAGGAATTTGTCTACACAAAGAGTAAGTGAAGCATGTACCATATGTCCAGTATGGGCTAATTTATGCTACTTAAATAAGTAAGTGTCTGTATCAGGCAGGGTTTTCTGGAGGAACAGAATTGATAGTATCACAAAGGGAGATACAATGGATTTGCTTAGGTGATAGGGGCTGGTAAGTTCAACAGTGGCCATCTATCTACCCACTGAGAGCTCGGGCTATGAAACTAGATGCCTCAGCAGCTCTGGTCCTGATGGTCTGGAGGATTCCTAGGGAGTCATTGCTCTTCAGTCCATGGTGGTAGGCCCAAGAAGGCTGATGTCAGAGGGGGATGGTGGCTTCAGCAGCAACATGGAGATATTTACTCACCAGTAAGAGGCAGAGGTGAGATAGTTCAGCAGGTAAGAGCACTTGTTGCACAGTCTGATGGCTTCAATTTAATACTTGGAGCCCATGTTAAATAATCCAGGGCTCAGTGGATAAAGCCATCTACCATAAAATCTGATGACCTGAGTTCCATCCCTGGATCTTACACAGGAGAAAGAATTGAGAGAACTGACTCCCTTAAGTTACCCTCTTATCTAACACACACACACACACACACACACACACACACACATCTTAAGTTAGATGATGCCTAGTTGCTATGTTCTTTCTCAAACCTGTCAAGAAGGTTCCATCCAGCTGCATATGTAGCAGAGGATGGCCTTGTTGGGCATCAATGGGAGGAGAGGCCCTTGGTCCTGTAAAGGCTCAATGCCTCAATGCAGGGGAATGTCAGGGTGGGGAGGTGGGAAGGTGAGTAGGTGGGGGAACAGCCTCATAGAAGCAGGGGGTGGAAGATGGGATAGGAGGTTTCTGGGTGGGGGGGGGAACCAGGAATGGGGATAACATTTGAAATGTAAATAAAGAAAATATCCAATAAATGAAAAAGAAAAGAAAAAGGCATATAATATTCTGCTGGACTGGAGAAATAGGGTATGTGGGACTGTTGACCTCATAATATAACTGAGCATAGTGAAAAGACTACTTTTGTGTTTTCTTTTTACGGATGGTTGTGAGCCACCATGTGGTTGCTGGGATTTGAACTCAGCACCTTTGGAAGAAAGTGCTCTTAACCGCTGAGCCATCTCTCCAGCCCCTGTGTTTTCTTTTTAAAATTACTTTTCATATAAAATGAAAACAGTTGTTTAAATGTTAACTAAACCAAAGTCCTGCAGCAACAGGGAGATAAGTACTGTGAGGCCATCTGTAAACACTGGTGGGAAGGAAGACATGGGCTGTTTCTGTCTTGAGGTGGCAGAGACAGTGGGGTCTACTGTTAGCCAGGGACCCTGTTCTAAGGTAGGTGGTTGTATGAGGTCTCAGAATTATTTGCCCCAGAGCCCTGTGCACTGTATCCTGCCATTCTGCAGACTGTATGTGTGTATGTGTTTGTGTGTGTGTATGTGTGAGCATGTGTGTATGTATATCTGTGTATGTGTATGTACGTATATTTTGTACATATCTGTGTGCTTATATATTTGTGTATATGTGTGTGTTTGTGCATATGTGTGTGAATCTGTATATGTGTATATTTGTATATGTGTATCTCTCTCTCTCTTTCTCTGTGTGTGTGTGTGTGTGTATGTGTGTGTGTGTGTGTGTGTGTGTGTGTATGTGTTTTGAGGGAGCAATAAGGAGTCCAGATAAGTTCAGAGACTCTACAGTAAGCAAGAAGATAAATGTCCAAAGTCCAAATGCCACCTACTTTGCACTCTAGGTATGGGAGAGTGATGTTTTTAGAATTCCCTTGCTTCATACTGCTTTGTTTTTAAATCTTTATTTCCAGGACAAGCAGTAGCGAGAAACATAGTGGTAATCCAGCCACTCACTCTCCTTCATTTGCCTGAGGGGACAAAAGGAGGGCTGATCTATGTCAACGAGGGATACCCTCTCCCACCAAGGGCATAGCTACAGCTCCTCAGGTGGATCCCACCATGGACAGTGCCAATCATCAGAGCAGAGAGCTATGAGCAGGCCAAGTTGGGTAACAGCAAGAGTGTTGGTGGTGGCAGCATTCATACCCAGCCACAGGCACCAAGGTCCCCTCTGTGTCAGAGGAGAGTCAGGAGGAAGCCATGAAATTGTCCCTTGGATCCAGACCTCTTATAGAGCATTGAGACACGTCTTAGAGAGTGATTATGGAGTGTCCCAGAAAGTACACTTTGATGACATTGTTAAGAGGTCCAAGAAAAGCTAGGTGTCATTTTGTCTATCTCCTCTCGTCATGTGTCTGACCAGCATTGAGTTTCACATAATACCAATGCTGGAAGGAAGGAAAATAGCACCTATAGACATAGATTCAAAGGGACCTTTGTAAAATTACTGTGAGACTAAGATTAATGTCTTTTATACCTTCCCATATTAACTCCATGGAAGAGTGAATTGGGAGGAATTAAAATGGCATGTCTGGTTTGTACCAGGATAAAAAGGTAATTTATGCACCATTTTTACAGAACAATGAAGACTAACTACACTGTTTGTGCTCCGTCATGAGCACATAGCTTTCAATTTCTCCATGATTGAAGGATGATTGTTTTCAAGGGCCCATTTAATAATATAGGTCTGACATCATTTAGTATAATATAATAAACTGAAGTAAAATTTTATTTATTAAAATTAATGGGGTCATGACCTCACCATAATATTTTGCAGCCAAGATGCAATGCAAGCATGTGGAGAAAAAGCAAGATTCTCTCGGTGAGATTACTGATAGAATCTGCATCTCTTTGAATGTGCCTTCAACAAATCAGAGTTTGGAACTGGAGAGATGACTCAGGAAAGTGCTTGTCCCTCAAGTGGGAGGGGTCTGAGTTTGATCCGCAGAACCCATATTTTTTAAAAAAAGTTATGGGGAGGTCTAGACTTGAGTATGCCTGGGGTTTGCCAGCCAGCTAACCTAGTCTACTTGGTGAGACCCAGGCCAATGAAAGACCCTAACTCAAAAGTGGATGGAGCCTGAAGAAGAACATCTCAGGTTATTTGTTATCTCTGGTCAATCCCTCTACACACACACACACACACACACACACACACACACACACACACACACACATTTATAGAGAGAGAATCAGATGTTTGATTTTTCACACTGGGACCTTTTTAGAAGAATAGACTATTATGAAATTATAAGGTTGTCTTCCCAGCTTGGTGTTAGCCAAAACTGAATTACCTTCAGCATTAGGATTTGGTTGTAATTAAGTTCAACCCTGAAGCTGAGATAAACTGGTTGGATGCAGAAGAAGATATCTACATTTAGGACATCTTGGGCAAAGGGACAAGTCCTAGGGCTGTGCTTGCCATCTGCGAAAGTTACATTGGGCCCAAAGTGACATATGCCTTCATGGGAGAATGGCCAAGATGAATGACTTACATAAAAAGCAGATGGGATAAGCCATAGATGGTGATGGCCAAGGATATCATGCTGTACTGGGCAGCTGTGGAGGTAAATCCTGTGGATAAAAGCTGTGGAGACACTGGGCATATGGAGGCTGTTCCTTTTGTGTGTGGCCTGGGGCATCTCACTGGCACAGGAGCAGATCTGAAAAGGGTCTTCAATTCCAGGAGTCAGTACAAGTCCACACCTTCAATAGAGAAATGGCAATTCATTGGCATCTCTCCCACCATTCCTAATATGACAGCCTTGCTCTCTTCTTTAGAGGCTAGGAAGCTGGAAACCATGCATGCCAGCCTTCCCTGGCACTGAGGTAATCAGATGCATTTACGCAAAACTGAAGTTTAGAACCACATGGAACTTCTCTGATCTTGACTCCCCCAGGCTTGAGAATTGCCTGATCCTGAATCCGTCATGGAGTAGAGTGGCTTCCTGGACCACAAACTTTCTAATTTAATCAACTTGATCCCAGAGACCCAGATTAGAGTTTGCCACCATTTGAATCCTTCCAAATGCTTGGAATTCCTTGCTTTCTAACTTCCAATCCCTTTCTGTTGATGAGTAATTCAACCCTGTGACATAGCATTTCAAAGGAACAGTTATTCTGATCTCGCTTATGCCTGGAAGCCCAGATTAATACCTCCTAGAGCAGAAACACTGAAATAGTCTTTGATTTCTCCCATCTCACTTCCCAGTTCCCTTCTCTTCCAGGCTTCAGTTCTAGCTTCACTCTCCTTCCTTCTTTACTCCCTCACCATTTCTTTCTTTCTTTTTCTTTCTTTCTTTCTTTCTTTCTTTCTTTCTTTCTTTCTTTCTTTCTTTCTTTCTTTCTTTCTTTCCTTCCTTCCTTCCTTTTGTCTGTCTATCTTGTCTTCTTTCTTTCTATCCTGTCTGTCTTTCTGTCTTTCTTTCCTCTGTCTGTCTCTTTCTTTCTTTCTTTCTTTCTTTCTTTCTTTCTTTCTTTCTTTCTAGCATGCATGTATTTGCATGTATGCATGTTCATACATTTGTGGGCACACAAGCATGAGGCATGCAGGTAGAAACCAGAGTCTGGGCCTGTGTGTCTTCCTCACTCGTTCTCCACTTTATTTACTAACTGGAGCTTGCTAATTTGGCTAGTCCCCCTAGCCAGCTTTCCCTGGGGCTCCCTTGTCTTTGCCTTCTCAGCTGGCATTATAGGTGGGCCAACATGCTCATCCAGCTTTCTTACATGGTGGTCTGATTAGTCTTTATGTCAATTCGACACAACTTGGAGTCACCTGGGAAGATGAGATTTCACTTGAAGAATTGCCTTGATCAGATTGGCCTGTGGGCAACGTCATTGTTTTGATTGATGATTGGTGTGGGAAGCAGCCTAATGTGAGTGGCACTGTCACCAGGCAGAGGCAGCTGGGCCTGGGCTGCATAAGAAGTAATAGTTGAACATGTACCAGGAAATGATTGGTCAAGACATTAGGCAGCTTTCTTCCACAGTCTCTGCTTGAGTTCCTGCCCTGACTCCCTCAGTTACTTAGAAGTATGGATAAATCCTTTTCTCTCCAAGCTGTCCTTGGTCAGAATGATTTTTATCACAACAACAGAAGAGCAAACTAGAACATAAGGGTTCCGGGGATTTGAACTCTGGTCCTTAAACTTTCTCAGTAGTTACTTTTATCAGCTGAGCTCTCTCCTAGCACTACACGCAAGTCACACACTTGACTTTATTAAGGCAGAGGGTGCGTGGCTGTGGTTCGTGCATCAGAGCACAGGTCAGGGATGACAGCCTCACCTACGTTGGTCCATGTGGCAGAGCAGCAGTGCCGTATGGAGTAAGGGCAGACGCATTGCACCCCAGCTCTTCTCAGCTGTGATGTTCAGAGCTTCCCACCTACAAAGTGAGAGGTCTGGATACACACACTGTGTTCTCTTAAATCAGATATGAAGACAACTGTCTGGTTCCCTTAGGTTCCTCCGCTGTACTTTCTTCTCTCGTGAGCCGGCAATGAAAGGGCGCCAGTGGTTTGGAATCTGTGTAGAAGAACACTATACTGAGGATCAATTTTAGTGTGGTACTGTGCTTGTCACTTGTTTTGTCGCCGTGACAAAACACCCAGTGAGAGCAACTTAAGGAAGGACTGGACATTCAAGGGTATCATGAGAGAGAGCAAAGTCATGGAAGTGGGAGCTTGAGATGACTAGTCACACTGTAGCTGTGGTCAGAGAGCTAGCAGCAGTGGACACGGAAGCTGGGACAAAATCTTTCCCACTTTTAAGGAGGGTCATCCTACTTCCATGAGTCCAGTCTAGAAACTTCCTCATGCTAAGGTGTGTCTTCCAGTGCGTTAGATAACACCCACCTGACACTATTAACTGTCACAGGAATGTTGGCACATGGTTCTATGGCTTACAGACACTTGTTTGAATAGTCATCATAGTGAAGGGTTAACTTTTTAGACTACATGCTCCCTTAAGTAAATGTTGAAGGTCAAACTTAAGTCCTATGATGCCCAGAACTACTAAAAACATGTCAGTGTGTATGAGTGTGGCATGGAGGAACTGTTAGCATTTCTTCTAGGCTCTGCTCCACAATTTCCTTACAACAGTCAGGTATGCCTGACTCAGTATAGAAGGGACTGCTTGCCCACTCCTCTCTCTCTCTTGCTCTCTTGCTCTCTTCCCCTCTTTCCTATCTGTCCCTTCTCTCCCCATTTCTCTCCCCCTCTCTCCACATGTTCATGGCCGACCTCCTCTATTCCCTGTCCCTCTCCCTGTCTCTCCCCCTCTCCCCCTCTCCCCATCAACTCCCCTCCTCATGCCCTAAATAAATTCTATTCTATACTATACTCTTCATTGGTTGGTCCCTCAGGGAGAAGGGATGCCTCAGTTGGGCCCACAGAGGCATCCCTCCCACCTTGCCATACCACCTCTACCAAACATAGCCCTGGTTTCCTTTTCTTTTTTTATAAAACACAACAGGAACAATTTGGAGATACACAGCACCAGAAACTAATGTTTGGAAAATTCTTCCCATAATGGATATGTCACACTGTAAACAATTGGATCTTTGCTGTATTAGAAAAACTGGATATCCTTCCTGTTGGAAAACATTAATTTGGATTTGGAATACATTTTCCCCAAAGGCTCCTGTTTTGAGGGCTTGTTCCTCAGCTGGTTGTGTTATTGGGATGGGTGGTAGAAACTTCAGGGGGTACGCTCTAATTGGAGGCAGTAGGTCATTGGGGTGTGCTCTCAAAACATAGGCAGGGGAACCCTAGATTAAGATGGTGGTGTGATTCCTTCTCCTCCCCCTTCCCTCCTCCTCCGCCTTCTCCTCCTCCTCCTCCTCCTCCTCCTCCTCCTCTTTCTTCTGCTTCCACTCTCTCTCTCATTCTTCCCCTCCTTCCTGGATACCATGAAGTGACCAGCTATGTTCTACCAAACATTCTTCACCATGATGTTTACCTTCACATAGACATGAAGATGCTAAGTGACCATGAATTGAAACCAGGAACTGTCATAAACTTTCACTTTTAAGGTTGCTTATCCCAGGTATTTTGTTATAACAACAGAAAACTGACTAACACAGAAGCTTCCCCAACTCCCTGTTTGTTTTATGTAGAGCAATACAAAACAGAATTTATTGTCAAGGTATATATACTTTATGAGTAGTATTTTAGAGACTGTGTTTGTGTGTGAAATCCCACATTTTATCAACTCTATCGTCTCTCTACTCTGTATGGTTGAATGATATTCTAAAATTATTATCATATACAAGGCAATTGAAGAACATATCAAAATAAAGGACAAAATGTTTGTGGTATGTTAGGTTTTTTTTTTAATAAAAATGCATTTACTTAGAAGCATTCAAAATGTCAACAAAACAGTTGCAATTTTCTTTGCAATTATGGAGTGGTATTCAGTTAACAGAACTACATTTATCTTCGTATAACCCACATCAGAGACAACTGAAGATGAAAAACCCCAAAAATAAAACCAAAAGGAAAAAAAAACAACTAAACTACTGTCCCCATATATCACTAATTTGTGCCGTGCACAAACAAGAACCTGGTGTGAAAATACCACCAGGACAGGGCTATCTTAAGACACATTCAGTAGTGTGTTAATTATACAAAAAAAAAAAAGACACTGTACAGTTTAAAAATAAATCTTACACAGCCTTACAATTTTTTTTCTTTAAAAGGAGCGAGTCATGTACAGGGCCGTTAAATGCTTTATGGACGAGGAAAAAAACTGCACTAGAATCAACTTATTCATCATCTTTTTCTTCATCTTCGTCTTCCTCTTCTTCCTTCTCTTCCTCACCCTCTTCATCATCCTCCTCTTCCTTCTTTTTCTTGCTCTTTTCAGCCTTGATCACCTCCCTTTTCACTACATCGGGTTTTCCTTTAGCTCCATAGGCAGCAGTATCCTTCTCGTACTTCTCCTTCAGCTTGACAGCCTTCTTCTCATAGGGATGCTAGTCATCCGCTGCAGTGTTGTTCCACATCTCTCGTAGTTTCTCTGCAACATCGCCAATGAATAAGCCAGGGATGCTCGCCTTTGATTTTTGGGTGGTACAGAACATGAAGAAGGCGGAAGTAGGACTCTTGGGTGCATTGGGGTCCTTGAACTTCTTTTTGGTCTCCCCTTTTTGGCGGGGGCAGGGGGAGTAGGTTTTCATTTCTCTTTTATAATGAGCCTTGTCAGTCTTTTCTTTAGCAGACATGGTCTTCCACCTCTCTGAGCACTTCTTGGAAAACTGAGAAGTTGACAGAAGCATCGTGGTGCTTCTTCTTGTGCTCCTCTGGCCCGTTTGCACAAAGAATGCATATGAGGACATTTTGCCTCTCGGTTTCTTAGGATCTCCCTCGCCCATGTTTAGTTGATTTTCGTCCTCGAGGCACAGAGTCGCCCAGTGCCTGTCCAGCTCTCGCTTGCCCCTGCGCTGTCTCTATGGAACTCAATGTACTGCAATCAGTATGTTAGTTTTTTAATGCATAATTTGGTATGGTTACTTTTTGAGGGAATCATTTACTTTTGTATGTACTTTTGTATATTTTTTCAATGAAGGTCACAAAACCTAAATTGACCCCTATTTTACACATAGAGTTTGTCAGACCCTCAATAGGACCACACAAATTATGACAGGGTGGTTGGTATACCAGTTCTATGTTCAGGGCAGAGATGAAAATGTGTGGTGCTTACTACCAGAGGTCCCACCAGGGACACAGACACAGACACAGACACAGACACAGACACAGACAGGAATGGCCACAAGTGGACATGGAACAACAGAGAAGACAGCTTACAGAGCAGGTTCCCTCTTCAGTGATGGATAATAACTAAGTCTCCCCATTCCCATTCTTCCACCAAAGGACAAAAATAAATATAGAAACCAAACCTCTTGAGTTGCTTTAAATGTGGAAGTACAAAAGCTTCCTTTGCCTGGCCAAGTTTTCACTGGTGGGAATTCAATGGGCTTCTGTGTGCTTGTTTTAACTTTTTAAAACAATCATTTATTATTTAAGTAAGGTGGTCATATGTTCCTAATGTTTAAGATGTTTTTCAGAAACTAACAAATGCTAAATGCAATTTCTCCCATATACTCCTTTCCAGTTTCCACTTCAGAGAGAGAGAGAGACAAAGAGACAGAGAAAGACACAGACAGAGACAGAGAGAGACAGAAACAGAGACAGAGAGACAGAGAGACAGAGAAGAGAGCTCTGAACCAGGGTTTGGAGAGACTGGGAAATGAGGGAGCCATATGAAGGGTTTAGCTGAGGGTTATCTGTGAAGATAGACATTCCCTCCATTACGTGATCCCTTCCTGCCTGGAACTGGGGCTGAAGGCCATCAGGATTTTCTGTACTAGAACGTTTTCTTTCCTTTTATTTCTGAGAACCCTGGCATTCCTCGGAGTGCTAATTAGAAACAGGGGTACGGCTGCTTCACCAGGTGTCTGTTCTTGCTGCCTGACATAGCCCAAGACCTGCACTCCCCTTGGAATGAAAGAGTGCTCTGCCCAGAGAAGTGTCTCTTCCCTGCTTGCTCTTTCCTTCCTGTCTGTGTTGGATGCCAGATGCTCAGCTGTCTCCCTTTGCAGTCCCTCCCTACCTTGGCCTTCCTGGGTTGATTCTAACTCTCACTAAGGCACTGGCTTATTTCCTTATTCATCTTGCCGTCTCTGCTGGAAAGCAATATTCCAAATGGAGTGCTCATTCCAGTGACACAGGGCTAGAAGAGGACAGGCACACAGATAATTTGTTTGTGTTCCTCAGAAAGGGCAGCCTCTGCTACCTCCCAAAGGTGCCCTTGGAACCTGCAGTCTGTCTAGTGTGGCTGCTGAATTGTGACACGACAGGTCGCTTCACACATGGGCATCTGCATGAGCAGAGTTCCAAAGAACAGTAGCAAGCAGTAAAGGGAAGGTGGAAACCACAAAGAATTCGCTTCCGGCCCAGTGTATGCCATTCCCTGGCTGTCTGCAGAAATGAAGGGTTTCAGGACCCAAGGATCTTTGAGGATCAGATCCTCACCTGGAGAATTCCATCTGCCCGCTCTTTTGGAGGAGATGTTTATTGGAGATGAATATTTATTGCTGAAGGGGCCTATTAATCAAAAGACCATTCCCAAACAGTTTAGCAAGGCATGGCATATATTATATCAATTTGATGCTAACATGTTTTATATCTTTATAAGTGTTTAAGATATAAATTATTATAATTAGCTAGGAAACTATAAAACCCGAGTAGCAAATACGGAGGAAATGGCCCAAGAGCCACATCTGCACAATGCTTGGAGCTAAGTAGGCCTTTTATATGCATTTGGCCTCTTAAATCTTTAAGGAATAGATGATTGCAACTTCATATATAAAATATCTGGGAACATATACTAAGATTAAAGTTACTCATTTCACTGTAGTAGCACAGAAAAGCTTGGGGCTAGAGAGATGCCTCAGGACTTAAGTGCACTTGCTGCGCTCTTCCAGGGGACCCAACTTTGGTTCCAGTACTAATGTCAGGCAGCTCAAAATTGTCTATGACTATAGCTCTAGTGGGGTCAATCCCCTTTTCTGGCTACCTTGAGTATCTGTATGTATAGGCATATGCATGCACTCCCACATACAAACATACAGGTAAATAAAAAATAAATATGTTTTAAGATAGAAAAACTTGTACTAAAACTTGAAAAAGTATAATGAATGCACAGGGATAAAAAGCATAAACCATATCCCCTGGGGTTAATACATTTTTAAAATCTCAATAAAAGCATAGCCTGGTGGGATTAATGTAGCCTTTACTAGACCAAAGTAGTATCTTTGCAAAACTCCAAAGCATCCCAGAACCACAAGTTACACCACAAACTACAGTAGAAGGTCATGTGTGGTGATATATACCTGCAGTCCGACCACTTAAGAGGCAGAGGTGGAAGGTTTGCCAGTTCGAGACTGGCCTCATCTACATAGAAAATTCCAGGCCACTGTTACATACAAGACCGTGTCTCACAAAACAGACAACAAGAATGCAGTGGAGACAGTTACACATGTCTTTGTAATGAGGCTGTACTGCTAATTCTCTGGGGCAACACTGTTGATACTCTACCCAGGCATTCTGAGAAAGCTGTCAGCTAGGAAAGGTTTAACTGACAGTGAGAGGCACAGAAGAGGTGAGTCAGAGGGACAAGAGGGTCAGTGGGCTCAGATCACCTCAAAATCTACCCCACAGATTACAGACCCTGATCCTAAGACCTGGGCAGATGGCGGGCGTGATCCAGAATCTACTCGATGATTCTTAGGACATGTCTGTAAAACAAAGTGAAGTCCTTCTGTTTGGCATTTGACTTTGTGTGATTTGTGCAGATTTTCCCTGGATGCTCAACACTTCCCAGATCCTGGCACGAGTATGCGTGCTGTTTTGTATTTGTTAGTGTATTGTATAATTCCTTAAATTTCCTTCTGTGTTCATTTTAACAAACAATTTGAGAACTGTATAGAAGAATTGCTGTGCAAAAGCCACCTGAAACTAAAAGTTGAGGCAATTGAAATATGCTTTAATTACATCTATCTCTATCTATCTATCTATCTATCTATCTATCTATCTATCTATCTATCTATCATCTATTTATCTATCTATCATCTATCCATCTCTATCTCTCATCTACCTATATCTGTCTCTATCATCCATCCATCCATCCATCCATCTATATCTATCTGTCTGTCTGTCTATCTATCTATCTATCTATCTATCTATCTATCTATCTATCTATCTGACTTGAGGAAGGATACCCATGCCATGGTGCCTTGTGAAGAACAATCTGTAGAAGTCTATTCTCTCCTGCTACCATGCGGTTCTCAGGGATTGAAATCATGTCCTCTAGTTGGTCAGTAAGCACATTTACCTGCTAAGCCGTATCAACAGTCGCCCCTGGATATTTTTTTTAACTTAATGAATTCCCTAATATTCATCAAAGCCCTTGTTTCTTTGGGCTCAGCCTTGACACCCAGAGGCTGTGCTGGGAAGTCTGACAGTATAGTTTTCCTCATGTTTACCAATAGCTCTCAGCTTGTTAGGAGGCCAGCTCTTCACAAGCTTCCTTGTTTCTGACTTTATCATACTGAGTCAGTTTTCACTGCTGGCCCCTATTATACGCTACCAATGGTCCTAAATATTTTACTAATGACCCCACTGGAGCTGCAAACATGTCATCAGGAAAGAGTCACAGAGCCCTTGTGTGAACCACAAAACAAATATGCATTCCCACCTATTAAAGGAGACAAATGTCAAGGTTTCACCTTATTTACTGAAAAGATCAGAAGCCCTAGGGAAATGAGGCCAGATCCAGCCAACAGTTTCCATTAGGTAAAAATAATTAGCCCTAACCCCCCTCTGCAGTGAAGGCAAAACTCAAAGGAGATGCCAAGAGCTGAAATAAGACTCTGGACATGATCCAGAAGAAAGATGGAACCCTTATTGTGTGCTGACCCCAGGTGTCCAGCCTATGCCTGTAACAGGAGGTAAGAACTTAGAGGCATCACCTCCCAACACTGCCTTGATCGGGAACAGAATGAAGGAGGCGCCAGAAAAGAAACCAGCAACAAAAGAATTGCAACTGTGGATGCTGAGGGCATTGGCATTCATGGTTGGCAGGGGCTGTGTGCCTGCTGTGAGTAGGAGGGGGTGCTGCCATCCTTCCTGGGCTCCCCACAGTCTCCCTTGCTCCTCCCCAGCAGGGGAGATCACGGAGGAGATAATCAATAGCAGGTAGTGGCAGCGCCTGGCAGGTGGTCTCCAGGCAGGTCCTGTCCATGCTGCCCTAACCTAACGACAGCAGGCATCAGCTCTGGTCGCCCAGGCCTGGTGGTCATGTCATCCTGCCCTGCCAGTGATATGTGTCCTCATGGATAACATCAGAGATTCATGCATTTGCTATTGCTCAGTCTTAGAGAGAACAGGCATTCCACCGTCTACGATTGGATGCCTCTACTGATAGAAAGCAGAAAGGCTTTGTAGACTGATGCTTTCTAGACATAGGTAGACAAAGGCTTGGTAGACTGACACAATGAATGGCTGTTGGGACTGAAGCTACCCCTACACTTACTCTCACCCTCCACTCTAAGATCCGCCAGCTGGGATATCACCTAGCTGCTGTCACATAGGCTGCCTACACAGAGAGGAGTCAGATGAAGAATGTGGCCAGGGACACATACACTTTGGAGATGCCTGTGGAGACTTCAGAGCCACCCCTGTCAGAACTGACTGGACACATGGTATTTAGTGCACATCTCTGCACCTCAGTTCTTTCTGTGTTTGTAAACTAGGACCCAAATCCTGACAGTTCTGTCATTATGTTACTGATCACGAGTGCACAGGCCTGTGAACCTCTGATACTCAGTAGATTTTTCATGTTATCACCACAATCCTCGCCTACTGATCTGTATTAAATTCCTTTTATGGCGAAAACTAAATGAGATGAGAAAGTGCCTGAAATAAATTGTTAAACGAGAGTTAGCATTGTTTTCTACAGTTTACATGCAGCAATATCATATGTTCCGTCCTAGCTTTGATGCTCCTGATATCCTGTCCACAAACTCATCTGAGCAGTAGTGTATTTACTTAAATAACACATTATAACAGGGATGCCCATGGACCATTTTATAGACCATTTTGACCATTGGATTGCTACTTATACTAGTCTAGGTTACATTACATGGCATATAATATGACAGTATACATATGTATACTGTCATATTATATGCTGGGTCCATGCTCACTGGGTCCATGCTCACTGGCTTTGATCACCAAGCAGGTAAAGCAAGTCCTACCAACACTTGCTTGGCATTACTTTAAAATAAGTAACAACAGCTGTCTCATACCCGAGAGGTTTGGAAACCAATAGTTGCTGGTGCCTTGAAGCTGCTGTCTCAGTTGTTGGTTCTCCGATGGATAGGCCAACAGCCCTGTAGTTGCTCAGTCCACAAGACTGGGTGCTTCAAAGGGCCAACCTGGGGCTGAAGATTGGGGGTAGCCGCTGGTCCTTGAAGAGTGTTAAAGCCTGGAAACACTGCACCTCCTGTTAACAAAGGAAGCAGCAGCAGCAACAGCAACAGGGTAAATCAACTCCTGTATCCAGGCCTGCTCTGCTCGCTTGTCTTTCTGCGTCTGTCCTATGGATCAACCAAGACAAGAGCTGGTTTTCTCTCTCATGATCTTCCTGAAGGCCAGAGGCAAGACTTGCTGGTTTACTTATATATTAAAAAGCTGATTTAAAAATTTTTTTTAATTCTCTCCAGTCCCCACACAACCATTCATCCTTCGTCACTGCCCACATCCCAACCTTATGGCCACCAGAGGACACCACAGCCAACATCTAAGGGGAGGGCCTAGGGCCCAGCTGGCCTCAGCCTAATATACATCCCTGTCCATTCTGATCGGTGGACCCAGAAGCTATACAAGTTATCGCACGTACTGTGGATCATCACCCTTTAATAAACTGACATTTTCTGATAAATCCCATGAAGTTCCTCATGAGGTATATTAGCTAAACCCCAACCAACAGGTGGTGTTTAACTGATCTTTCTTGGAGTTTCGAAGATAGATCTGAGCCAGAATAGACTAGAGTTCAGGCTCCTCCATCCCCAGCCAGCTGGGGCTGGCATTCAAAGTCATATCACCTCAGATCAGGTTTCAATCTTTATGTTTAGATCTAATGAACTTTTATATCTTAATCAACTCTAGCTAACTTTGGTATAGAACAGCATTTTCTGGGAAACATTCCAATAGGTCTCAGAAAAGACTTAGGTTTTAACAAACAAGCAGAGTATTTTTATTCAAAAGCAGGCTTCATTGTATGTAGGTGATTTGAATGGAATCATGACCCATCTGCTCCAGACACTGTCGCTTGGACTTTTTTCCTTGTTTCCTCTCTTTCTTTTTTTTTTTTTATCTTGTCTGACGTTGAATTTCTTTCAGAACCTACACTGCGTTTTTTCAACTACCTAAACTGTGCTTAATTTTGGCCTTTTGAAGACGAATTTGATTTTCTTAGAAAATCATTTGCAATCATATCTACTGAATGAGATGACTGTATCAGATTGAGTGATACATTCTTCAGTGATGATTTTTTTGTTAAAGTTTCTTTTGTGGCAGAGACAAGAGTGTGGAAGTAGGAAGGACTAATTATTATTTGTTAAGAATGCAGAGTCTAGTGACTGCTGCCCATGAGTGCATGGGTGTGGCTGTCCCCTAGACTCCCTCTGCTCGGTAGGCATCAGCTGCCAATAATTCTTCGGCAAAAGATTCTTCCCTTCCCATTACCTAAGATGTTCTTCTTGTCTTTGCCTGGTGAATAGCTAGGGGGTAGATGGTAATTGGTTATGGATTAGTGGAAAATATTTAGCCTGTAATGACTAGACCCCCAGAAGAAAGAATAGATTTTGGAGTTATTTGGGGGTCCATAGAAATGGATCCATGGGTGCTAGATAAAGCTGTAATCAAGGAAAATTACTATAGATTTAAATTTTATTAGACAAATTGTTTGTTTTTAAGGCTCAGGCTGGCTTCAAACTCTTGCTCTTCCCACATCTATCTCCTGAATTCTGGCATCACAGGTGGGGCTCTACTATACTTGACTAAAGGAGACAAACTTAACCACAAGCTGAGGTACTTATAAAGAAAACCAGTGCATCCTGGGAGTATGATGTTTTTGGAATTTGGCGACTTTGAAATAACATGAACGTGTGTTCAGGTCCTGGTTTTTCCACGAGTCCCTAAGTGAGTTACATGATGTTTCTGGAGCCAGCTAAGCAATCCACAAAGTGGAGATGATCACATCTCTCTTACAGTTGTTGTGTAAATGACCTATTTTCTTCCTATTTTACGACTTAGGGAAATGTTTACAGCGTACTAATAGATAGCAATACTGTCTTCAGAAATGGGGGCATGTGGTAATTGGCTTTGCAGTCCACACTGTAGCAAGGCAGAAGAGTTTAGGAAATGCTGTGCTTCATACACCAGACACAGCAGATCACCTGCACAGGAAGCTATACACAAACAAAGGCAGGATGTCTAAAATTCTACGCAGTCTCTGTCAATAAAAACATGCCTAAGGTATGACAAGCATGTAGAGACAAGGAAAGACATTGCTCCTGTGTGAATGTCCCTGCCATCTTTCTTTCTTTAGTTTTCATGCTCTCTGACATTCCACAGCTTCTGTTGTTGAGTTCCCTGATGGCTCTGCCCACCCCTGTTGCCAGACCCTGGTGTTTATGATTCAGTCTTGTAGGTGTGCAGGTCTGACTCACAAGACGCAGCAGAGCCCCTGCTTCCTACAGCGTGTTCAAGACCACAGGATGTCTTTTAGAGTTACAGTGTTAATCCCTTCCTGCTAGGAGCTTCTGGCTCTCAATAAAGATTTAAGCTGATGTGCATTATTCTCAACTTTGCTATGGCGACTCACTTTTTAAAAAGATTTATGTATTTTACATGTATGAGTACTTTGTCTGCATGTACATCTGTACACCAGAAGACAGCATCAGACAGTTGTGAGCTGCTATGCATGTAGGTGATGGGAATTGAACTCAGGACCTTTGGAAGAACAGGAAGTGCTCTTAACCACTGAGCCATCTCTTTAGCCCTGGCAACTCATTTTCAATATGAAATCATTCTCGCTAGTGTTCCAGTTTGTGCACAATTTGCATTAGTTATTCTCCTTATTGCCGTAGCCCAGTACTTGACAAGAAACAACTTTAAGGAGGAAGACTTACAGTTTCAGAGGATACAGTCCACCATGGCCAGGCAGGCATGGTGACAGCAGTGTGAGGCAGTTAGTTGGTCACGCTCTGCCTGTGTCAGGAAGGAGAAAGTAGAGAAGAAATCGGCCTAATTATAAAGCCTCAAAGTCCGACCCAAGGAGCTCTCTAGTGAGGTTTTACCCCATAAAATTCCCATAACTTCTCCAAAGAGCATCACCATTGGGTTCCAAAATGCTCAAACACATGCATTGTGGGGGACATCTCACAGTCAAACCATGGGACACACAAATCTTGATTAGCTGATGCCTTTTGATGGGAGCAATTCTGAAATGTACACATAGTTCTTCAGGTAGCATCTTTCTCTCCCATACCTCTAGTCACCAAGCATTGCCGTTAGCCTCTTCCAAAAGATAGATATTCCAATAGATAGATGCAATATTGATGGGAACTGGCCCTGGTCCAATTTCTTGGGTCTGTCAGGAAGTGCTCTGGGTGAAACCTGTTGAATGGCCCTTCTATCTTTGAATCTCACAAGTTTGTGACAGAAACAACCCCACCCCACTCCTCTTTTTATTTCATTTACAGGACAAGAGCCTTTCCAGTTACCAAGTATGCTAATTAGTTTTAACTGTCAACTTGACAACTTGTAACTTGTCAACCACCTAAGAAAAGAGTCTAAATTGAGGAATTGTCTAGACTTAGCCAGTGGACATGTATGTGGGGGTATATCTTTATGATTAACTGAGGTGGGAAGAACCACCATGTAGGTGGGTGGTACCACTTCGTGGGCTGTATCCTCACATGTACAAGAGTGAAGAAAGCCAGCTGAGCATGAGCAAGCAGGCAGCACCATACATGTTACTCTCTGTTCTTGTTCATGGAGTTGTGATTATAAAAAGATAAAGAGGTATAGGAATATGTTCTATGGGGATGTGATATGGTGTGGGAGAAGGGGATCTCTCAGCAGGACCATGCCAAGGCATCCCTTCCCCCTGAGGGACCAGTCACATGACAGTATAGTATAGAATAGAATTTATTTGGGGCATAAGGAGGGGGGTTAAGAGGGTAGTAGAGGCAGAGAAAGCCAGAGAGGAGAGAGTAGAAAAGTAGAGGCTGACCATGACCATGTGGAGAGAAGGGGGAAGGGAAGGGGGAGGGACAGGAGCAAGAGGACAAGAGGCAAGAGAGAGAGGAGGAGGCAAGAAGTCCCTTTTATAGTGGGCCAGGACTACCTGGCTATTGCCAGGTAACTGTGGGGTAGAATTTAGATAGAATCCTAACAGATATGGTTATCATCTTGAGTTCCTGCCTTGCCTTCTCCAAAATGGTGACCAATAACCAGGAATTGAAAGCCAAATAAAACCCATCTCTTTCCTAAGCTACTTTTGGTCAGGGTAATTATCTTTTTTTTTTTTTTTTTTTTTTTAATTTTATTTTATTTTATTTTTTTAATTTACATTCCAAATCACTTCCCCTTTCCCGTTTCCTCCCTCCCCGAAAGTCCCATAAGCCCCCTTCCCTCCCTCTTTTCTCCGTTCAACCCCCTCTCATTACTCTGTCCTGGCGTTCCCCTACATCCAGTCTTTCCAGGACCAGGGGTCTCTCCTTCCATCTTTTTAGAAATCTATTGATATGCTGATTGTGTCTAGGGTATTCTGAGATTCTGGGTCAATATCCCCTTATCAGTGACTTCATACCATGTGTGATCTTTTGTGATTGGGTTACCTCACTAAGGATGATATTTTCAAGTTCTGACCATTTGCCTAGGAATTTCGTGAATTCATTGTTTTTAATTGCAGAGTAGTATTCCATTGTGTAAATATACCACATCTTCTGAATCCATTCCTCCGTTGAGGGACATCTGGGTTCTTTCCAGCTTCTGGCTATTATAAATAAGGCTGCTATGAATATAGTGGAGCATGTGTCCTTATTGCATGCAGGTAAAGTCTCTGGGTATATGCCCAGGAGTGGTATAGCCGGATCCTCCGGAAGTGTCATGCCCAGTTTTCTGAGGAGCCGCCAGACTGCTTTCCAGAGTGGTTGTACCAGCCTGCAATTCCACCAGCAGTGGAGGAGTGTTCCTCTTTCTCCACATCCTCGCCAACAACTGCTGTCTCCTGTGTTTTTGATCTTAGCCATCCTGACTGGTGTGAGATGGAATCTCAGGGTTGTTTTGATTTGCATTTCCCTAATGACTAAGGATGATGAACATCTCTTTAGGTGCTTCTCAGCCATTAGATATTCTTCAGGTGAGAACTCTTTGTGGAGCTCTGTACCCCATTTTTTAATAGGGTTACTTGCCTCTCTGGAGTTTAACTTCTTGAGTTCTTTGTATATCTTGGATATTAGCCCTCTGTCGGATGTAAGGTTGGTAAAGATCATTTCCCAGTTAGTTGGTTGCCGCTTTGTCTTTTTGACAGTGTCTTTTGCCTTGCAAAAACTTTGTAATTTAATGAGGTCCCATTTGTCTATTCTTGATCTTAGAGTATAAGCTATTGGAGTTCTGTTCAGGAAATTCTCCCCTGTGCCCATATGTTCAAGGTTCTTCCCTAGTTTCCCTTCTATTAGTTTCAGTGTGTCTGGTTTTATGTGGAGATCTTTGATCCACTTAGAATTGAGCTTAGTGCAAGGAGATAAGGATGGGTCAATTTGCATTCTTCTGCATGTTGACCTCCAGCTGAGCCAGCACCATTTGTTGAAAAGGCTATCTTTTTTCCACTGGATGGTTTTAGCTCCTTTGTCAAAGATCAAGTGACCATAGGAGTGTGGATTCATTTCTGGGTCTTCAATTCTGTTCCATTGATCTACATGTCTGTTACTGTACCAATACCATGCAGTTTTTAACACTATTGCTCTGTAGTACAGCTTGAGGTCCGGGATACTGATTCCCCCAGAGGTTCTTTTACTCTTGAGAATAGTTTTAGCTATTCTGGGTTTTCTGTTATTCCAGATGAATTTTTGAATTGCTCTTTCTAACTCTATGAAGAATTGAGTTGGGATTTTGATGGGGATTGCATTGAATCTGTGTATTACTTTTGGTAAGATGCTCATTTTTACTATATTAATCCTGCCAATCCATGAGCATGGCAGATTTTTCCATCTTCCGAGGTCTTCTTCAATTTCTTTCTTCAGAGACTTGAAGTTCTTGTCATACAGATCTTTCACTTGTTTGGTTAGCGTCACGCCAAGATACTTAATATGGTTTGTGGCTATCGTAAAGGGTATTATTTCTCTTACTTCTTTCTCAGCCTGCTTATCCTTTGAGTATAGGAAGGCTTCTGACTTGCTTGAGTTGATTTTATATCCGGCCACTTTGCTGAAGTCGTTTATCAGCTGTAGGAGTTCTCTGGTGGAGTTCTTTGGGTCGCTTATGTATACTATCATATCGTCTGCAAATAGTGATAGTTTGACTTCTTCCTTTCCAATTTGTATCCCTTTGACCTCTTTTTCTTGTCTAATTGCTCTAGCTAGAACTTCAAGTACTATATTGAAAAGATATGGAGAGAGAGGGCAGCCTTGTCTAGTCCCTGATTTTAGTGGGATTGCTTCAAGTTTCTCTCCGTTTAGATTGATGCTGGCTACTGGTTTGCTGTAAATTGCTTTTACTATGTTTAGATATGGGCCTTGAATTCCTGATCTTTCCAAGACCTTTAGCATGAAAGGATGCTGAATTTTGTCAAATGCTTTCTCAGCATCTAATGAGATGACCATGTGGTTTTTTTCTTTGAGATTGTTTATGTAGTGGATTACATTGATGGATTTCCTTATATTGAACCATCCCTGCATCCCTGGGATGAAGCCTACTTGATCGTGGTGAATGATCGTTTTGATGTGTTCTTGGATTCGGTTGGCAAGAATTTTATTGAGTATTTTTGCATCGATATTCATAAGAGAGATTGGCCTGAGATTCTCTTTCTTTGTCGGATCTTTGTGTGCTTTTGGTATTAGTGTAATTGTGGCTTCATAGAACGAGTTGGGTAGTGTTCCTTCTGTTTCTATTTTGTGGAACAGTTTGAAGAGTATTGGTGTTAGGTCTTCTTTGAAGGTCTGATAGAATTCTGCACTAAAACCATCTGGACCTGTGCTTTTTCTGGTTGGAAGACTTCCAATGACAACTTCTATTTCTTCAGGGGTTATAGGACGGTTTAGATGGTCTATTTGATCCTGATTTAATTTTGGTACTTGGTATCTGTCAAGGAAATTGTCCATTTCCTCAAGATTTTCTAGTTGTGTTGAATACAGGTTTTTGTAGTAGGATCTGATGATTTTTTGAATTTCCTCAGTTTCTGTTGTTATCTCTCCCTTTTCGTTTCTGATTTTATTAATTTGGATACTATCTCTGTGCCCTCTGGTTAGTCTGGCTAAGGGCTTATCTATCTTGTTGATTTTCTCAAAGAACCAACTCCTCGTTTTGTTGATTCTTTGTATGGTTTTATTTGTTTCTACTTGATTGATTTCAGCCCTGAGTTTGATGATTTCCTGCCTTCTACTCCTCTTTGGTGTATTTGCTTCTTTTTGTTCCAGGGCTTTCAGGTGTGCCATTAAGCTGTTAGTGTATGCTGTCTCCCGTTTCTTTTTGGCGGCACTCAGGGCTATGAATTTTCCTCTTAGCACTGCTTTCATTGTGTCCCATAAGTTAGGGTATGTTGTGCCTTCATTTTCATTAACTTTCAAAAAGTCTTTGATTTCTTTCTTTATTTCCACCTTGACCAAGTTATCATTGAGTAGAGCATTGTTCAGCCTCCATGTGTACGTGGGTTTTCTTTTGTTTTTGTTGCCATTGAAGACCACCCTTATTCCATAGTGATCTGATAGGAGGCATGGGATTATTTCTATCTTCTTGTATCTGTTGAGGTCTGATTTGTGACCAATTATATGGTCAATTTTGGAGAAGGTACCATGAGGAGCTGAGAAGAAGGTGTATTCTTTAGCTCTAGGATGAAATGTTCTATATATATCAGTTAGTTCCATTTGGTCCAAGGCTTCAATTAGATTCACTGTGTCCCTGTTTAGTTTCTGCTTTCCTGAACGATCCATTTCAGAGAGTGGGGTGTTGAAGTCACCCACTATTATTGTGTGCGGTGCGATGTGTGCTTTGAGTTTTAGTAAAGTTTCTTTTACGAATGAGGGTGCCCTTGCATTTGGAGCATAGATATTCAGGATTGAGAGTTCTTGATGGTGGATTTTTCCCTTGATCAGTATGTAGTGTCCTTCTGTGTCTTTTTTGATGACTTTGGGTTGAAAATCAATTTTATCCGATATTAGGATGGCTACTCCACCTCGTTTCTTGGGGCCATTTGCTTGTAAAATTGTTTTCCAGCCTTTTACTCTGAGGTAGTGTTTGTCTTTGACACTGAGGTGCGTTTCCTGCATGCAGCAAAAAGCTGGGTCCTGTTTACGTATCCAGTCTGCTAGTCTATGTCTTTTAATTGGGGAGTTGAGACCATTGATATTAAGAGAGATTAAGGCATAGTGATTATTGCCATCTGCCATTCTTGACGCTATCTTTATGTTTGAGTGGTTATCTACTTTTGGGTTTGATTCAAGAAGGTTATTATCTCATTTTTTCCAGGGTGTTGTTTCTCTCCCTGTATTGGAGGTTTCCACCTATTATCCGTTGCAGGGCTGGATTTGTGGAAAGATATTGTGAAAATTTGGTTTTATCATGGAATATCTTGGTCTCTCCATCTATGGTGATTGAGAGTTTTGCTGGGTATAGTAGTCTAGGCTGGCATTTGTGCTGTCTTAGTGTCTGCATGAGATCTGCCCAGGATCTTCTGGCTTTCATAGTCTCTGGTGAGAAGTCTGATGTGATTCGGATAGGTCTTCCTTTGTATGTTACTTGGCCCTTTTCTCTTACTGCATTTAGTATTCTTTCTTTGTTTAGAACATTCGGTGTTTTGATTATTATGTGACGGGAGGTATTTCTGTTCTGGTCCAGTCTGTTTGGAGTTCTGTAGGCTTCTTGTACGTTCATCGGCATCTCTCTCTTTAAGTTAGGGAAGTTTTCCTCCATAATTTTGTTGAAGATGTTTACTGGCCCTTTAAGTTGCAAATCTTCACTCTCATCTATACCTATAATCCTTAGGTTTGGTCTTCTCATTGTGTCCTGGATTTCCTGGATGTTTTGGGTTACGCGTTTTTTGCATTTTGCATTTTCTTTGACTGTTGAGTCGATGCTTTCTATGGAATCTTCAGCACCTGAGATTCTTTCTTCCATCTCTTGTATTCTATTGTTGATGTTTGCATCTATGACTCCTGATTTCTTCCCAAGGTTTTCTATCTCCAAAGTTGTCTCCCTTTGTGATTTCTTAGTTGTTTCTACTTCCTTTTTTAGTTCCTGGATGGATTTGCTGAGATCCTTCACTTGTTTGTTTGTATTTTCCTGTATTTCTTTAAGGTATTTTTGCATTACCTCTTTCAGGATTTCTTCCTGATGACCCACGTTCTCCTGCATTTCTCTGAGCGATTTTTGTGTTTCCTCCTCATGGGATTCCATCTGTTGATCCATCGTCTCCTGCATTTCTTTAAGCAGTTCTCGTGTTTCCTTTGTAAGGGCATCTAACCGTTGATTCATTTCTTTAAGCAATTTTTGTGTTGCCTCCTTATGGGCATCCGTCTGTTGACCCATATTCTTCTGCATTTCTTTATGCAAATTTTGTGATTCCTTTGTGAGTGCATCTACCCGTTGATTCATCTCGTTAAGTGATTTTTGTGTTGTCTCCTTGTGCGCCTCCATCTTTTGATCCATGTTCTCCCGCATTTCTCTAAGCGATTTTTGTGTTTCCTTTGTAAGGGCTTCTAACCGTTGATTCATGGTCTCCTGTAACTCTTTATGAGATTTATTTGTGTCCTTCTTGTGATCCTCTAATAGCATCATGAGAAGTGATTTTAAATCCAGATCTTGTCTTTCGGGTGTGGTGGGGTATCCAGGACTTGCTGCTGTTGGAGAGTTGGGTTCGGATGGTCCCACATTACTTTGATTACTGTTAGTAACATTCCTACGTTTGCCTTTTGCCATCTGGATACCTCTGGTGTTAGTTGGTCCTGCTGCCACTGGCTGTTGGTTGGACCTCCTGTGAGCTTGCAAAGCTATTTCTGCCCCCCCTGGATTACCAGGATTCCCCTGGCACCGATTTCTGGGGCCTGCCTGCTCCTGAGTGACTTTGGAGCCCTAATGTGCTTTGCCCCAAGTGATCTTATATTGGGGAGGCCTTGCACATCTAAAGGCTCAGCCTAGTGGATTCCTGGAGCAGAGGTCGCCAAAGGGAGGCTGGCAGGCTCCTGCCCTGTGCAGGGGTGTGTGATCTCTCCTGGGGGGGGAGGGGGCGTCCCTCTGCCAGGCAGAAGTCCCACAGCAGATCTGGCGCGCTGGTCACTGCAGATCAGCCCAGCACCTGGGAGCAGGTTACACACAAGCTGCCTGAACCCGAAGCGATATTATGCCTGTCTGTCTCTGAGCCTGGTGGTCCCAACTACCTGGTCACTGGAGCAAAGATGGCGGAGGGCACTCTCCGTGGCGCTGCTCACCCTGTGGTCACGATGGCCCGCCGATCTGGCACCCAGACGACCACAGCGCCAACCCGCCCTCGGGCACAGAAGGAAGCCCCAACAGGCCGTGTCCCAAGTGATGTTATATTGGGGGGAGAGCCTGGGTACCGGTCTCTCCAGCGCAGTCCGCGGGAACAGAGGTCGCGGAAGGGAAGCTGGCGGGCTCCCTCCCTGCGCGGGGTCCCGCCACCAGGCAGAAGGTCCCACCGCGGAACTGGCGCGCTGGTTACTGCAGATCAGCCCAGCACCTGGGAGCAGGTTACACACAAGCTGCCTGAAACCGAAGCGATATTATGCCTGTCTGTCTCTGAGCCTGGCGGTCCCAACTACCTGGTCACTGGAGCAAAGATGGCGGAGGGCAGTCTCCGTGGCGCCGCTCACCCTGTGGTCACGATGGCCCGCCGATCTGGCACCCAGACGACCACAGCGCCAACCCGCCCTCGGGCACAGACGGAAGCCCCAACAGGCCGTGTCCCAAGTGATGTTATATCGGGGGGAGAGCCTGGGTACCGGTCTCTCCAGCGCAGTCCGCGGGAACAGAGGTCGCGGAAGGGAAGCTGGCGGGCTCCCTCCCTGCGCGGGGTCCCGCCACCAGGCAGAAGCCAGGGTAATTATCTTGATGACAAAAATGAAACTAGGACACTAGAATCCACTGTGTCACAGTCAGTTTACCCTGCTGCACCTTTTGATGTAAGGCGATCAGACCTGGAAATGGAGAAGCTATTGCAGAAGAGTGGGAGGTGCTGTGGGGCCTGACATTTAGGGTACACAGTGGGGGTGGGGGGCGAGGCTCACAGTGACTTCCTGCCCACATGACAGGCAGTGGACTGTTGCAGGGCATGTGGAGACAGTGCTCTTCTATCTACTGATGAGTCAACCACAGGAAATTCTCCAGACTGTGTCCAGTAGGCTTCTCGTCTCCAGATTCTGTAGCTGTTCTAGTTTGCTTTCTGTTGATGTGAAGGCCAAATGCAACTTAGTAAAGAAAGATGACTTCACTTAAAGATTACTCTCCATCACTGAGGAAAGCCAAAGCAGGAGCTCAGAGCAGGAAACTAGAGGAAAGAACTGAGGCAGAGACCATGGAAGAATGCTGCTTACTGGCTTGTTTCCCCTGGCTGTCCAGCTTGCTTTCTTATATAGTTCTGGACCACTTGCTTAGGAATGATACTGCCCACAGTGGGCTGGGCCCTTCTACACCAACAAGCAATTAAAAATAAATAAAATAAAATAAAACCCTCACAATGTGGCCAGATCTAGGCAGTTTTTCAACTGAGATTTCCCCTTCAGAGGTGATTACATTTCTATCAAGATGGCAGCTGATACTAACTATAACAGTTACCTTGGCTAGCCTGGTTCCCTTCTCTTCCTCCTCCTCCTCCTCCTCTTCCTCCTCCTCCTCCTCTTCTTCCTCCTCCCCTTCCTTCTGCTCCTTGTTATGAGTCTTCGTGGGCACGAAAATGAAATGACAAAAGTAGGTAAGCAAATTATTGTCCGTTTACTTCCATGTTATAATGTGATTTTTTTTCTTTTTGTATAAAATTTGTCTCCTAGGAGGCTGGAGCGATTGATGGCTTAGTGGTTAAGAGTGTTTGCTGTCTTACAGGGGCATGAATTCTGTTCCTAGCACCCATGTCACAACTGCTTGTAATTCCAGTTACTTACACACACACACACACACACACACACACACACACACACACTAGGTCAGATGGCCATGGCACGTGCCTTTAATCCAAGCACTTGGAAGGCAGAGGCAGGAAAATTTCGGTGAGTTAAAGGCCAGTCTGGTCTATAGCCAGGGCTACACAGAGAAACCCTGTCTCAAAAAAAAAAAAAAAAAAAAAGACAACAACAACAAAAACCCCCAAAACAAAAAGAAGACAAAAATAAATCTTTAAAAATACTTTTGTTTCCTTATGTTGATGTAAAGTTTCAACATATATCTATTACTGGTGGTTGGAATCTGGCTGAAATGTCTCTAGATTCCTGGTCTTTTGTTCACAAAACTGAAATAAAGTCTTCCACATACCGCAACAATAATAGGGGAACTGTATACAAAACAAACAATGAAGAGAAGAAGGAATATATTCTCAAGACTGATAACTAGCCACTCAAGGCCCCATTACTGTTCAGGGCTTCCTTCTATGGAGTTCAAGAGAAGGAGGAGTTGGGTTGCTAAGTTGTGTGCTGAGAATGCTTCTCTATTTTGATTGACAGGCTGGGTTATAGAACTCTTTTCTATTGCACACTTCCTTTCACATAATGTATCTAATTTTAATTATATGCACACCTGTTGGAGATTGGTCTGGTGCTGCTGTGTATTCAAACACTAAATATTGGCCCTAAGGTCTTTTGCCCTTAGATGAGCGAATTCTCATGACCACCGAGTTTTGTTGTACAAATCTTGCTTCCCAATTTATAACTATTGGTTAAGCAAAAGTGGCTACAAACAATTTTTGGAAGGAAAAGAGATAAGCTGGTTTTCATTTAACTGGCAGAGGGTTACAGATATGTATCACTAAAAGAAGACGAAGAGGAAGAAATGAGTGGGGGAGAACGGGACCACAAAAGAGGAGGCGACAGGGAGATCAGGAGGTCCCCATTAGTCATGATGGACCAGCAGCACATGTCCAAGTGAAATGCCCCCCTAGGATACCAGGCTGCTGGAGCAGAAATAACCCAGGAAGATTCAAATAGCAAATATCGGTGGAACACTGCTGGGGAAGTAGCCAGTCTAACTGTTAGACAAGTAGATTAGGGATAACTTCCCAGTAATGGCCAAAGTCATATAAATAAACCATAGCCTGAGTCTCATTCATTTATAAGTTAGACAATGATAAGCTTAATTTGTATTATTTTACACACAGCTGTAAATCTTTGATATAAATGATAGCAATGAATTAATCTGGCAGTTGTATTTATTTACCTTACACTAGTATTTAGTAACTTCACAAAGAAGCCAAAATGTATTTAAAACTGCACCTCAATAGCTGAGCAATTAAATGATGTTCCTCAAACTTACACGCTAATCTGGCTATCCCCCAGCCCCATCCCATGATACTCGCATATTGTCATTGATCTGGCTCTTAGGACCTCCCTCCTGCTGACTGATCTGAATCTCCCTCTTTCCCTTTCTCCTTCCTCTGGCTGGCAGACATCAGGCTCTGTTCTCTATTTCTGTCCATTGGGTGATCAACATTTATTGACAAGGCAGAGAATAACTGGTAAAAACTGTTTAGACAAACTTGAGACAGGAGATTCTTAGCATACGTATTACAATGCTGTGTCTGGTTTGAAACAAGATATAGGGCAGAGAAATCAGCATTTGATTGTGTAAACTTTACACAGTGTGCAAAAACATTGTGCCTACATACAGCCAACGATACATAGGCATAAGTTGGCGAATAGGAGATTCTTTCTAAAAATTGACATTTAAGACACAGTTTACCTGATTGATCATGCAGCCCAAACCAGTTCAGGCCAAACCGGCCTGTTGCCCTCACTTTCACGGTGTGTTTTAATATAAATAATGCACTGTTGAGGTGTTTCTTAAGGAAAGAGCTCATGTCTATCTTTTAAAGAAGATATACATGTAATCCCATGCAGGTGAGGCTCCCAGATTGCTAAGCAATCTTTAGGTACATTTTTAGGACTAGGTATGTTTACAGTACATGGAGATGAGGATCCCAGGCTACAAAATGTATTATTTTTAAAGGGGCGTCACTAGCTGCTAAGAAGAGTCCCTTGCAAAGTTACTCATATTTGCCAAACTTTGGTAGAAAGTCTGGGTAATCCATTAGCTCTTGTAGTTTAGATCTCTTTGTTCAGCTGTATATTTGAACTCTGGTCAAAGTACAAAGACTAACTGACTTTGGGGGGTGCCCAGCCCTAACTGATACATCTACAACACAACTCCTGCATCCAGGGCTTAAAAACATTGAGGAAGAGGAGAGTGTTGTGATCATAAAGAGAGAAAGAGGTTAGAGAATATGGTATACGGCGGTGTGGGAGAAGGAGGTGCCTCAGTGGGCCCATGCCGAGGCGTTCCTTCCCCTGAGGGACCAGACACACACCAGCATGGTATAGAATAGGGTTTATTCGGAGCATGGGATGGGAGTTAAAGGGGTAGTAGAGGCAGAGAAAGGCAGAGAGTAGAGAAGCAGAGGCCGGCCATGACCACATGGAGAGAAGAAGAGGGGAGGCGAGCCCAAGAGGGGACAAGAGAGAAGCTGAGGATGAGAGAATAAGAGATGCAAGAGAGATAAGAGATATAAGAGAGGTAAGAGAGAGAGGAGGAGGAGCTGAGCAGCCCCCTTTATAGTAGGCCAGGTCTACCTGGCTGTTGCCAGGTGACTGTGGGGAGGGGCATACCTGACTGTTGCCAGGTAATTGTGGGGTGGAGCTTAGACAGAATCCTAACAGAAGGCACAAGTTAGTGAGGGCTAGACAGGATACTTACTGCAAGATGTATCTTCAACATATAACAGGGATGCTGCACTTCTGAAATCTCAACAGGATGGTCACCTCAACAAGACCCTTATTTAAAGCACTGTCTCCCTCTCCCCTTCTCCCCCCTCCCTCTCTCCCTTTTCCCCCTTTCTCTCCCTTCCCTCTCTCTTCCTCTCCTCCTTTCTCTCTTCCCTTTCTCCTTCTCTCCCTCTCTTTGCCTCTTCCTCACTGTGTTTGTCTGTGCTACATGCACATTGATGTATAGCTTAATCACATTGATATATGCCCACAAGACTGAACACTGGGTCTCAGCATTTCGCTAGTTGAATAAAGTTGTTTTGTTTGTATGGCTATCAGCTGTCTCCTCTCTGCTGACTTCCTAACTCCTACCTAATAATTTCAAGCACATCATAAAATCACAAATGGCCTCTGGCTAACTACGGCCCCTCCCAATACAACCCAGGCTCCAGAGACAACCCAGGCACCAGAGGTTTGGATATCAACTATGAGACTTTCTGTTTATATAGAAATACATGGTTGAAAATGAAGGCCATTCACCACACAAAAGATGTTTTTCTCTGGATAATTATAGAGTACAGGGCAGATTGATGTGTATCACCCAGGAGTCTTTCACAGTGGATCTGTAATGGATGGGATGCAGTTTGGGTAGATGATTTTTAAAAGGTAGTGCCCATGAACGCATGATAGAACAGTGCACAATTTGTTCCATTTTGCCACTGAACAAACTCGTTTGAAAGTCACATCATCTCTGAATTTTCTTCTTGAAAAGCTCTCCTCCAAAACAGTTAATTTATTCTCTAAGTGATAATGAGCCCAGCATCCAAGGATCTGTTAAATGTCTTCATGTTGATCCATTCACGTTGTGTTGCTCTCGGGCACTAACCTAACCCCACCCCAGTGTTCCAGAAAAGCCTTATCAAGAAAGATCCATCTAGTAAGTTTGTATTGTGTCTGTGTGCCATGAGCACACTGTAATCAGCTGTCTGTAATCAGTCCCCCAAACCTAAAGAACAATACAACAGAAAATTAATAATAAACAAACCTAGCAACTGGGTCTTCTACGTCCTCTTGGTTGCTTCCCTTTCTTTTAAGTTGGAAGCTCCTAATCCCTCTCTCCTCTGAGTCTACTTCAAACTTACCTTATGGAAATTGGTCCTTGGAAGCCAGTCTGTCTCAGCTCATGTTTCTCAGACACTGGGTATATGGGGGAATTCTGGACCACCATTGCATTTGGCCCCGCCTCCCAGGAAGAGACTTCCATTTGCCTGAAGACAAGGCAGTATGATAGGCTTCCCTTGCAGCAATGGACCTAGGTGTGCTGTCATTCCTGTAAAAAATAAATGAATGAATAAAACAAACAAAACAAAACCCTGTTGCTCCCATCAAGTGGCCAGTTAGCATGCAGATGCCTAGCATAGTGTGAGCTGTGTGTTCAGTCTTACTGCTGGGATGTTTGCTTCACATGGTCTTACTGCGCAGTAGGTGCTGACCACCCCAAGCTCCGCTAGCATAGCAGTACCAGAAGCCCCATGTGGAAGCCTGTCAGAGATGCAATGTATCAGCCTCCAACTACTAAATCAGAATCAGATAGATAGATAGATAGATAGATAGATAGATAGATAGATAGATAGATAGATAGATACACACACACACATATATAATTTGGAGTTACTTATTTATATATTTTGTATGTGTAAGGATATATGTATGTGTTCATTTGGAAGTGTGCTAGTAAACATGCATGTGTGTGCAGGAGTATAGCGACCAGAGGGGTTGATATATAGTTTTCCTCAATCACTTTCCATCTTAGTTTTGATTTTTTTAGTTATATTTATTTAATTACTTATCATGTGTGTGTGCGTGTGTGTGTGTGTGTGTGTGTGTGTATCTGTGTGTGTGCATTTATGTGCCACAGCACCAGTGTGGTCAGAGGAATTTTGCAAGAAGTGGTTCTTTTTTTCCACCATGTGAATCCTAGGGATTTAACTCAGGTTGTCAGGCTTGTTGACAAATGCCTTTACCTGTCCTTCACTGTAATTTTTGAGACAAGCATCTTACTGAAGCTGAAGATACCTGCTAGACTAGTTGGTCACTGAGTTCCAGGATTCTGCACTGATCCGAGACTGAACAGAAAGAAGGAAAGTCGTTGAGCACAAGCTTGTCATCTTGGGATGCAATGTGAGCAGCTCCTGTCTCCGTGACTCCGCTGCCAAGATGACTATACCCTTGGTGACCGTATCCTTCTCCTTAATGATATCTTTGTCAAGATATTTAATTACACCAAGAGGAAAAGATGCCGAAACTCATGTCTTATACACACAAATGATTTTATGCATCTTACTACTCCTGGGTATTTACCAGAAGGACTCTAGTTAGTGTACTACAGAAGATCTGCCATTTTAAATGTCCTTTAGTGGTTTTGTGTGCACATTGCTACGTGGAAATCACATGAGGCAATTGCTGCTTTCCTGTCTCTAATCCCCAGGAGAACCCATACTAGCAATGCTAGGTTAACTAACTCTCCAAGGGTGGAGGCTAGAGATCTCTTGCCTTAGTTTATTTCCCATTCTGTCAATAAAATATCCTGAAAAAAAATTTATGAGAGAATGGGTTTACTTGAGTTCACTGTTTGACGGTATAGTCCATTGTGGCAGGAAAGCTTTGGCAGCAGGAACATGAGGCAGTTGGACACGTTACATTCCTAATCGGAAGGAGACAGAGATGAAAGTGTATCCTCCTGCTCAGTTCTTTTTCTCCATTGATGCGGTCCAGCATTCCAGCCAGGGAATGGTACTATCCACCGTGGGCATATCTTCCAGCATCAATTAGAGCAGCCAAGATAATCCCCCAAAGACACACCCAGAGACCCACCCCTAGGTGATCTAGATTCTGTTAAGATGCCATCCAACGGTAACCACCACATCTATTTACAGCAAGCTTCCCAGGTACTTTTCTGCCATCTGAGCAGCATGGCCCAGAGGCTCCCTCCCAAATGTTCCCTTGCTAACAAGCAACCCCTAGGGACAGAACAATAAGAAGATTCCCAGACCAACTTCTGGAGATCCTGTTTCATTAGACTGGGGTAGGATGTGAGGATAAGTACCTTCTTCTTGACCCCTACACATGAATCTATGTTCAGTGGGGAATTCAGGGGACATGTAGGAGAGCTATAGCAATGGATCTCAAGTGTAGAGCAACAGAGGTATCTGAAAAACTTGTTAGTAGAACTGATCCCTGGATTCTAAGAAGATGAAGGAAAACTACTCAAATGGGAACAAATAGAAGCTTTGATCCCCGGCTTCCTGCAGCAAAGAAGCCAGCATCAATTGCTTGTACTGTGCAGAAACCCAAAGGCAGCCTATGGGATTGCAAAAGCTTTGCAAAGAATAAAGGGAAGGGCCTCACAGATGCCTTTATTGGAGATTGTTGTCATGGGAATGCTACAGACAATGTAACTAAGTACAGGGCAGCATTTGTTATTGGTTAAGGGGGTGAAATTGGTTCTCTCCAGTTGGTACTAAGTTGAGAGGCTAGGAAAAAACATTATTTAATCAAGGTCAGGACGTTTTGGGTTTAGGGTTGATTGCTGCAACCCTGAGTGGCCTCTCTCTCTCTCTCTCTCTCTCTCTCTCTCTCTCTGTGTGTGTGTGTGTGTGTGTGTGTGCGCGCGCGTGCGCGCACGTGTCTGTCTCTCTGTCTCTCTCTGTGTGTGTCTCTCTCTGTCTCTGTCTCTGTGTGTGTGTGTGTGTTGTCACATACATGTGTGCCAAGTGCATACATGTTACAGCATTGGTGTGGGAGTCAGAGGACAACTTTCAGGAGTAGGTTCTCTCCTTCCACTGTATTGTGGCAGGGTCTCTCTTATTTCTGTTTTTGTCCTGTGTACTCTGGGGTAGCTGGCCCACAAGCACTAAGACGATCCTCTTGTCTGCTTCTTTTCTCACTGGAGAAGTGTTGGGATTGCAGATGTGCACTGCAGGATGAGGCTTTATGTGTGGGTGCTGGGGACCAGACTCAATTCCTCTGGCTTGTGAAACCAGCACTTCCACCTGTTGAATCATCTTCTTGACTCACAACTTGTACTTCTTATGTAAGGCCTGGCCATTGTTAATTTTTATATTTTAGTTGTCGATATCCACTCAAGAATTACCAAATAAAATCATGAAACCCATGTAACAATATTTTAATATAGCCACCATGTCCTCAATTTTGTGAGTCACCCCTTCCCAAACATCCTACTTCTGTCTGTCTTAGCACATTTTCATAGGGAAGCTCAGTCCCAACCTCAGGCACTCTTTGAAGCAAGAACATTACCATCATGGAGATTCTTTGCAGTTTCTTATAATGTCCACTCACCTTTAGCTCTATCATTAGCTCACGGTGCCCGCGCCACTATGGTACCGAGAATCGGGCGTAGGCCTGGGGGATTAACAGAAAACACAGACTCGGGTCATTCTGGTGAGGAGAATGCCAAAGTTTTACTGAGGAACCAGCAATATATACTAGAGGTCGGGTGAAAAACAGGGAAAAAACAATCATAGTCATAGGTCAGGCACCCGGCAAGTCCCTACCACACCGGGCGGGAAGACAGAAATCAAGCTAAGCCGCAGGATGTTATGCTCTCAGGAAACCTGTGCGAACAGCTCAGCTGGGGGCGTTGAGCTAAGCTCACCGATGCCCAACAATTAGCTATATCCAAAGTCCAGTCTGTTATAAAGTTTACTTCAGGATGAGACAGAGGAAATGCATTGGAAGATATATACCATGAAATTCAGTAACAGCCAGAATTCAGTGGATGGGTTCTTCTCCAAAGGGCAGAGTTTCCTACATAACATCTGCAGCAGGAGAGGCCCTCCTGGGAGGCAGGCGTCCCAGAATTGCCTGTGTGGAAGAATGTAGTTTTAAAAAGCCACCAGGATGAGCTATTTCTCTGTACCTCTTTGTTAAGAGTCATTGATGTAGACAATGCTATAATTCAGGGGCTGCAAACTCCAACGCCTACATAGGCCTATGAAGGTAACATAAATTAGCAGATGGCTGGGTTCCTCGAGCTGCCTTCTTTCAATAAAGATCCAAATTGATTAACACATTAAACAAATGGAAATGTTTTTTTTTTTAATTTTCAAAAATAAACAGTCTCTCATTAATTGTGGAGTGAAATGGTGTTATCAATTTGTCCTTCCTTTTCCTTCTTTTAGGGTGACTATTTTACTGATACTGAGGCTAGCATCTTATGTCACCAAAGTAGAAATGGAACTTGGTGCCAAGAGAAGAGCAGTGAACAATGAGCCTACATCAGGGTGAAGGGTGGGCAAGTGTCACTAAGCTCCACGCCATTGGAGGTTGAAGTCCTATCTGATTTTCCTATTCTGATTTTCAAAAAGTTGGGAATCACTTGATTCCTAAAGATTTATATCTTTAAGTTTGGGCTTTTTTTTTTTATTTTTTTGATTTTAAAACTATGATGATCCAATAATGTGATGGGTTACATAAAGTGGAAACTTCTGGTTTCTTTGAAAAGTCAGTCAAATGATGTTTTGCTGGGGCACACAGGTGAAAGGATGTTTATCGAAAGCAAATACCTGAAAAGATGCATGACGTTAAGAAGGAATATAAATATGGCCCAACAGGCAGTGGACGACACTGAGTGGTATTGGTACACCTTGCCATTCCTTACTGGTCATTGTTCGTCATGACTGCATAGAAAGAAATGCACCAAAAACCTTCTGGTGGTGTTCTGGTGGCTCCTTGTCACTTCCTACTGATTGGTAGAGTGAAGTGGAAGTTTCTGGATATGTCAGCTGATACAGACTCATGTGGAATTTTGCTAAGACAGACTCATGTGGTGTTTCCCTAAGGCAAGACTCTCATGGGAGACAAGACCCATGGAAAGTCATGTGATGTTTGGAGGGAGGATAAATAGGACTCAATCAACAGTGATGGCTGGCTTGCAATACTTCACTGGTCCCGGTCTTTGTCTTTGCTGATCTTCAGTTCACTGAGAGAGGCATGGCAGAGAACTCCTGGCATCCCTGCTGGCTCTGGTCGTTCCTGCTGACTCATGCTGTTTGAGCAGAGGCCAGGCTGTTTCTGCTGGGCTGGGCCACTGCTGCTGATTCAAGTTTGCTATCCTGACATTACTGATCTGAACTGCTGATATCCTGACAATTGGAGATTGAAATCACCCCAAGGACCTACTTCTAAACAGTGCTCAGCAGAGCCTCGGGGCTTCTTCTGGATCGAGCTGCTGCTGCTGATTCCTGTGAACTGAACTGTTGATATCCTGACAATGCCGACTGGAGTTGCTCCAGAGAACTATTTCTAAACATGCCCACTTATCCTGTAGCCTAATAAACTTTCTTCTCCACTACCTCTGGTGGATGGTGAGCTAGATGGGAGGTTAAAGCATTTAAGAATCCTTACTGAATCTGACCTCATGTAACATATCATCTGAAAGTAAAGACAGTGGGCTAGGGAAATGGCTCACTGGGTAAGAAAACTTCTTGCGTAAGTGCAAGGGTCCACATTTAGATCCCAGCAACGATCTAAAAAGTTGGGCTTGGCCACATGAGTGCCTATAATTCTAGTGCTTTGCAAGTCTCACACATAGGGGGATCACTAGGTCCTGCTGGCTTCCAGCTTAGATCCATATTCAAGGAGAGATACTGTCTCAAGGACAAGATGGAGAATGATAGATCAGGGCACACATGTGCACAGGCCTATACACACATACACATTACTGTATAAACACAAGTCAGACAGAAGAGAGAAGGGCAAGAGGAGGGAGGGAGGGAGGAAGGAAGGAGGGAGGGAGGAAAGACACAGATCAGATACACTCATAGCTCTTCAATGATGATAAGCGCAACCTTTCTCTCTTCTCTTTCCTCTCCTTTAATTTATAAAAGCCTGTGTTCAGCCAACTAAGCAGGGAAAGCATAAGAGAAGGAGGTGACTGACTTTGTCAGCACCGCTGAATAAGCTGAGTTGCTTATTTCCTACATTTAGCTTGGAATGGATACAGAGTCAGCATTGCCTAGATCCTTTCTGGGTTAAAAGGGAAAAAAAATCACTTGCATTTTTAGTTTTCCAAAAATTTTTCAGCTTTATTTAGAATCAATTCATTCGCATTTGGGTCAGAATTAGGAGAGGGGGTTGATTTGAGACTCAAAACTGAAAAAAGCAAAGGTGGAAATATTTCAAATTACTGTCACAAAAATCTTTCTATAAGAGATCTTGAAATGGAAAAAGAATATTTCTTACTATTCTGTGTGTATGAGGTGTGGCAACCATAGACTTGATGTGTTTGAATGCTTGGCCTATAGACAGTGTCGCTATTAGGAGGTGTGGCTTTGTTACAGTAGGTCTGGCCTTATTGGAGGAAGTATGTCACTGTAGGGGTGGGCTGTGAGCTATGCTCAAGACTCACCCAGTGTGGTACACTTCTGTTGCCTGCAGATCAAGATGTAGAACTATTGGCTCCTCCAGCACCATGTCTGCCTGGATACTGCCATGCTTCCTGCCATGATGACAACAGACTAAGCCTCTGAACCTGTAGTAAGTCAGTCCCAATTAAATGTTTTCCTTTATAAGAGTTGCCATGGTCACAGTGTCTCTTCACAGTGACGAAACCCTAAAGAATACAGCAATCTTGGGTGTCATCCTCAGGAACCACCCACTTCTCTGAGGCAGGCTCTGGAAGTTGACAACTGAAGTAAGTTTTCTGGCCGGTAAGCCCAGGGATCACCCTGACTTTACTTACCCAGCACTGTAATAAAAAACTCATGCCTCCATGTCCAGGGCATTTTTATGCAGGTGTTTGGGACTGAACTTGAGTCCTCATGCTTGTAAGGCAAGCACTTTACCTACTAAACTATATTAAATATTTTAAAATGAATAAGAATCAATTAGGCAGGGTGAGAAGGGCAGACACTGTGGCTTGATAAGCTTAATATTTTTAAGTGAAATTGACATTATATGTAAAATGACTGCTTTGCCTATGCAAAATGTTTGGAAATAAATCTTGTAAAAAAACTGATTCAGATCTGTATAATAGTTTCAATTATGTCACATTTCCATTTTTAATATAATTTTTTTAAAATTTTAATATAAATGGGAACCTCTAATGACTTCCACAGGAGTTTTGTTTTGGTGATGATGAATTTATTTTATTACTTCAAATTAATTTTAATTTTTAGCAATTTTATACATGTATGCAATGTATTGTGGCAATATTCACCCTAGTACTGTCCTTTACATTTTCCTTGCTCTTGTTCACCCCATATCTTTTCTCAACAATTCCTGCTCCTATTTTTATGTCTTTTTGGGGTGCACAGGTCTTGTACAGATAACCACAGATGCTGTGTGTTCACACTTACATAGCCATCTCATTTCCGGAAGACCAAGCCTTCATCCTTTAGCTCTTGTGATATTTGTGGTCCCTTTTCTTTGATGTTCTTGGAGCCTTGCAGGTGGGGATGGGATGTGGGGTGTGTGAGATCCAGATGTCCTGTTTACAGCTGAGCACTCAACAGTCCTTTATGTTCAGCACTTTGACCAGTTATGAGTGTCTTCATTAACCGTCACCTACTGCAAAAAAGAGTAAAAATCAATCAATCAATCAATCAATCAGTCAATCAATCAATATATGACCCAGGCTGAGAACATCACTAGTCTATGAGTGTAAGCATCAATATTTAGAGGACAGTTTGACAGTGTGTCTATTTAGCAAAATATCAGTTGTCAGTTCCCTTAGAGTCTGTGACCTCCCCAGCCATGGGCTTTTAATTAGGTTAAATATACTTGTCATCTCCTTCCTCCCATGGAAACCTCAAGTCCAATCAGAAATGGTTGGTTACCTCAAACAGTCATGCTACACTAGTGGGCATAAGTTTCCTGATGGGTTGGTATGGTAACACACAGGGTTCAGGCCTAAATAAGAAAAAAAAATGTCTATAGCATCTTACCATCTACCCTTGCTGGTCAATCAAGAACAATGGCAAAAGCCTGTACTTTTTAATAGATAAGTTCTCATACACTAGCCTCAGACTCGCAGTATCGATCCTCCTGTATCTGTCTCCTGAGTGCTAAGTTACAGGTGCCCACATTATGTGGTGGTGGGAACTGAACTCTGGGCTTTGTGTTCTCCAGGCAAACACCCTGACGGCTAAACTATACTCCCAGCCCAAATTCAGAGCTTTAACTGGGAAAAACAAAGCTGTTGGCTATACAATAAAGAATATGCACATTTATATTTATATGTATATAACAATTAAGTATATATGTACATATATATCTTAAGAGAGAAAAACAGACACACACAGGGGGGAGACAGTAATGAAAGACAGAGAGAGACAGACAGAGAGATGTGTCTTAGTCTTCACAGAGAACTCCCTGTGAACATCTGTTGGCACCCAAGTCCCTTACACAACAGGGTAATTCTCTCTCTCTCTCTCTCTCTCTCTCTCTCTCTCTCTCTCACACACACACACACACACACACACACACACACACACACACATATGTGTGTATGTGTGTGTTTAAATACATGCTTTATAAGCTTAAATATAAGCTGTAAATGTGTTATCAATAGCTATTCAGTTCAGAAAGAGTTTTATGTCCTGAAGGAGTCCAATTATTATACATGCTTTGAAGGGATGTCCAATTATTCAGTCACCTGGAGCAACACTTAGACTTGACTCACTCTGATTTTGGTTGACTTTCCTAAGACTGTTCTATGATTTTTTTTTCCTCCCATCGCAGTCCTGGTGGCTCTCTGAGCTTTGGGTTTGATTCTAGGCATCCCTTTCCCATCATTCCCATGTCAATGTTTTCCTGGGGTCACAGGGTATACTGGCTGGTTTTGTGTGTCAACTTGACACAGGCTGGAGTTACCACAAAGAAAGGAGCTTCAGTTGGGGAAAGTGTCTCCATGAGATCCAGCTGTGGGCATTTTCTCAATTAGTGATCAAGGCCGGAGGGCCCCTTGTGGGTGGTACCATCTCTGGGCTGGTAGTCTTGGGTTCTATAAGAGAGCAGTCTGAGCCAGTCAGGGGAAGCAAGCCAGTAAGAAACATCCGTCCATGGCCTCTGTATCAGCCCCTGCTTCCTGACCTGCTTGAGTTCCAGTCCTGACTTCCTTGGTGATCAACAGCAATGTGAAAGGTATAAGCTGAGTAAACCCTTTCCTCTTTGCTTTTTGGTCATGATGTTTGTGCAGGAATAGAAATCCTGACTAAGACATTAGACCCATATGTCAGTTTATAATATTTTCGGTAGGCAAACTGATTTTCTATATTAAATAGAGTCATATATAGATTACTTTTCTCATTGATGTGACTGACAAGAAACAGCTCCAGAGAGGTATATTTTGGCTCATAGTTTGAGGGTCCAATCCATCCCAATGGAGAAGACTTGGCAGGTGGAACCTCAGGTACTGCATCCACAGTCAGGAAGTAGTGAGAGACAAACACTGGTTGGCCCTCAACTCACTCTCACCAGGATTTCAACCCATAGAAAAATTCTACCCATATTCAAGCTGTGTCTTCCCTCTTAGTCTCCTCTCTGGAAACACCCTTATAGGCCTGCTGGGTTTTATGCCTCCTATGTGATTCTAACTCTCATCAAGTTGCCAATTAAACTAATCATCATGGACCATTGATGGTAAGAAGATTCCGTCCTTAAATAGACTTTTCCTCAGGAATTTGACAATGGACTTGAAATGAATACGTTAGTTCTTTGCTCTTGGTTGCAAACATTAGGAAAAGAAAGCAATCATTACTCCTCAGATCTCATTTTGCTTCATGTAAAATCCAAATTCTGTAAGTTATAACTCCAGGATGCCTTGCCAATGACAGAGGGAAACAGGATGTAGGAATAATACAAAAAAAGCCATGTGTTCTCCTATTCCCTTTTGTTCAGTAGAAAACATTTATCAAAACAAAACAAAAACCAACCAACCAACAAACAAAAAACCTTCTTAAATTCCTGTAGTTTATTTTGTAGGTTCCATCTGATCTCTGTCCTCTCTGTTTGTCTTTTCCTTGGAAAGGTTCTAATGAGTGGCATTCTGATGCCATGGTTGCTTGTGGCAAGAATTCTGCCCAGTCCTGCTTCCTCAGAATCCCATTTGTCAACCCTTTGTCCTTTTCTGTGGTTGTTTGTTTTTTACATGTTGAACAAACTATCCCTAGCTCACACATTTACATTTAATGGAGTCAGGTTCATGGACATAGGTGACTGACAAACTTCTATAGGACTCAAGTCAAAGAAATTCTCTGCATTCCAATGTCACTCTAAAGAGCACCTGCCTCCTTTGCCTCCTTAAAAGCTTTCCTGGAACCATAATTTCTATAGCAGTCACACAGTCTGCCTTTCCTGATGTAGGCACAGCAAAACTACAGACCATGGTAACCTAGCAAGAGAAGGTAAATTATCTAACATTAGCAATATGCAGATTCTTGGCCAGACCCCACAGGGAAGGCTTATCTAGTACTGAAAGACATGCTAGCAAATGTCCTCCACATCAACTTCCTGCACAGTTGATGGAGCAATGAATGGCATTACTGTCTCTCCATGGTATTCTAATTGTGACTAAGTTGCCCTTACTTGTAAAAAGTTCAGAGACCAGCTGAAGAAATATTCTCCTCAGGAAAGTGAAGGCCCCTATAATTAAGTGCGGTCTGCTTAAACTGATCCTTTAGCATGAACTCTCACATCACAGAAGGTTCAGAGCCTTCCTTATCCATCTCAGGCTTGCCTAAAACACATGTCAATTCTCTTGCCTCAGCCTCTATGATGCTGGAATTACTTGTATGAAGCACCAAACCCAATTCTAAGGAGCTTTCTCTTGTAGCATCCTTCTCTGTTTTGTTTATGTCAACACTGTCTTCTCAAGTTATCTATATATCGTCTTTTGTCTCTTATCTTCCCTAGAGCATGAGACAGTAAGTATCAGTGCATTAAATAACCACAACTAAAGAAAACTTTGCCCAGTTTCTCACTGGCCAATTCTGGAGAAATACAAAGCACAGCATGGCAGAGCATTTCCCAAAGGGCAAAGTCTAGTTATGACTTCCAACCAAGTCTCTGCTCATTCAGCCTTTCCATTTTCATGGCTCCCCAAGTTGTCATCCATATCCCACCCATGGCACCCACCACACTTACCCACATAGGGTGTAGAGACATTGGTGGAACATGCTGCAATGTTTAATAATCTGAAAATGAGGAAATTGCATCCCGGAATCAGATATATAAATTGAGCTCTCAGCACATCTTCCCTCAGACAGTCCCCCAGGAGGTGGCTTGATGGTATTTGTCATAAACAGAATAGAGGTCATTAAGTCTTGGCAAAAACTAACAACATATCTAATTATAGGTTTGAAATCACAGAGCCAAGCAGCAACTACGGGGCATGCTGGGTTTACTTACTTCTGAACACACTTTAATGCCTTGCTTGGATAAATCCTTCCTGGTACTTAAAAAGAAGTGGTAACTTTTTTCCCCATCCACTCCAAAGGGGAAGCTATTAGAATGGCATCTTTGGGCATAAATAAGAGGATTATTATTATTATTATCATCATCATCATCATCATCATTATCATTATTATTATTATTATCAGAGTGTACTTTAACACAGTCAAATGAAAGTGCAACCTTTACCAGCAGGCAAAACTAACCTTAGGATCATCCAGAGAAAGAAAATGACAATCTAGATTTATCTGATAATCTTGTCCTCCTCTTCAAGTTCCTACCTATAACAGGGGATTGGACAGCTTTTTTTTTTTTTAATGAGGGGAAATGGGTAGTTTGGTCAGCAGAAAAAGTACAAAATTGTGATTTTGGCTTTGGTTGACACTTTCTTTGGGGAGGAAACATATTCTACAAATAAATATTTTGTCTTATTTTTTAAAATAGTCTTGAGTGTGAAAATCTTAAACGATTTATTTTGTAATTTAAAATGTCCTAGTTAGCTTTAACTGTCAACTTGACACAGCCTGGAGTCACGGAAGAAGGGAGCCACAACTAAGAGACTGTACAAATAACACTGACCTGTGGGCAAGTCTATGGGGGATTGCCTTGATTATGAGTTGATGAGGGCAGGCTCAGCCCACTGTGGGTGGCACCATCCCCTGGGCAGGTGGTGATATAAGAAAGCCAGGTGAGCATGAGCTGGAGCAAGTCAGCAGGCAATGTTGCTCCTGGTTTTTGCTTCAAGTTTCTGCTTACCTGATTTCCCTCAGTGATGGGCTGTGACCTGGAAGTGTTTTATCTCAGTAACAGAAAGAAATCTAGAACAGATGGGGGTACTTTAAATACATTTTCAAAACTTATCAAATAACCTTGTCTCTCTTCTGTAGTGAAACAAGATTTTGTCATTTAGAAAGTCTATATTGATATAAAAAATAAAATTCATAATTTGGGGAGAATGAATAAAAACAGGGTATACTAACACAGATGTGTGATGATTCCATGATAAAACCTGTTTTTTGTATGTTGATGGAAAATATTGATTTTTAAAAAGAAAATGAAAGAAAGTACGCAATTTGGTTTTTAAATATGAGGCTGGAATGCTTACTGCTGGTAAGACATACAATTTAAAATGTATTTTTAAGATAAAAATTATCATTAGAAGGACTTTTATTACCTTGTAAGAGAAATCATTTCATAGACTTCTCTCCCTTGGCCTCTGCTTGGGGTCAGTGACTGAGTGCTCGTCTAAGTCTCCTTCAGCTCAGTGACAGTCTTCCCTTTAGAATTTTGGAGAGTTGGGTGTAGAGTATACATCTCTAATCCCAGTTTTGGGAATGCAGACCTTGTGGATTGGAGGCCAGCCTGGTCTACACATCTAGTTCCAGGCCAATCATAGCTAAGTATGAGAACTTGTCTCAAAAAAAGAAAAACAAATCAAAGAAAGCCTTTAGAAGTATAAATTAATTGGGAAGACTTGTAAACTTTATAAAAATTAATCTTGGGCCAGTGAGACAGCTCTGTGGGTAAAAACACTTGTCACAGAAGCTTGACAACTGTGTTCAACCTCTAGAACTCATAAGGAGAAAGGAGAGAACTGACTCCTAAAAGTTGTCCTCTGTCTCCCAAATGTACATCATGACACATGCACACACACACACACACACACACACACACACACACACACCAAATTTAAAAAGTATCTTAAGTTTATCTGATTAAAGTCAAAGCACAGATATGTATATTAAAGAATACATCAACTTAACTTTTACTTTAACAATCTTTACCTTCTAAGATTGATGTTTGTCACTTGTGAAGCCCCCTTCCTCCCCAGGGCTTAAGTTCAGCCCCTGATTCCTCAGGCTGGAGGGTGAGAAGAACTGAGATTCCAATCCTGGATCGCGTTTACACTACTGCAAAAGGAAGAAGCTGGGGAGGCCACCCACCACCACCTGGGTCAACACCCAGCAACCATCAGGAGACAGTGCAAGGCAATAAGTAACATATTTGTGAGACGATTTCCTTCACATTTGAAAAAAAACTCTCTCTCTCTCTCTCTCTCTCTCTCTCTCTCTCTCTCTCTCTCTCTCTCTCTCTCTCTCAACAGGTGTGATTGTTGATGTGCATGCACCATGGTGTATCTGTGAGAGGTCATTGGACAGCTCCAAGGAGTTGGTTCTCACCTTCCACCATGTTGAGGGAGTCTTGCTTTTCTGCTGTTCAGTGTACCTCAGGCTAGCTGATCCTCCACCTGGCCCAAGAAGCTTCTGTCTCCAGCTCCCATCTTGCCGCTACAGCTCTGGGATTACAGGTGCCTGTCACAGGACTGAGGTTTTTAGGCAGATTCTGGGCTTTTACCCGCTGAGCCATCTCTCTGGCCATCTTTGCTGATTTCCAATGTCATCTAATTTCAGTTAGGATATAGTTGCCTGGCATCAGCCTATACTACAGAGCTCTGGGACAGCTCCCTAAGACCTCAACTCTATATATTCTTTAGCCATGAATTTCTGCGACTTTTTAGCTCAACTCACGTAGCTTCTCTTTGTCTTGCTTTGTCGGGGATCAAGTGGAAACTCCACTGGACTCCATCCAGACAGCTTGGGAAAAGCCAGAGGACTAGGTTGCTCTGAAGAATGCTGTCTGATAGTCCATTTTTTTTAATCAAAAGAGAGCAATTTTCTCCTCTCAAAGGAGGGCTCTTCACATCAGGTACTTGGCTGCAAGGTGCTTGCTGATTAATTACTTACATTTACATAACATTAATTCCCCCTTCTAGCCATTTAGCGGGCTTCCAGCGGGCTTAATGTTTTCTCTTCTTTTGGCAAAACATCCTCGATCTTAAATGAACCGGCACGGCTTTTGCAGGCGAGATTCTGAACTCAGATCTGAACAGAACAGCATTAAGGGCTGAAGCAAAACTGCAGATGAATGTGTGTTTCTCCTGAGTATAAGGAAGGTAGCGGAATGCTGAGCCTGGTGGACATACTATTTTGAGTTGTACAAATAGAAAAATGTGTCTCCTGCCTTAAACTCACTTCTTTCCCAGAATCCTATTCAGTCATCCAAGTTCAGCTGCTGTAAAGCCTCTTTATGAAGCTCTCCCAGAGCCTTCTCCCTGGCAGACTTCTTGCAGTCTAAGTCCATATCTCCAGGTACAATTGCTGCTTGGGATTTCATTCATTCATTCATTCATTCATTCATTCATTCATTCATAAGACCTTTGTTGCTCTCTTTCTGTTGCTAATATCTGTGTATTCATTACTTTTCTCATCTCTGTGACTGAATAGCTGACAAGAAGCAACATGGGGGAAAAGGGTTTATTTTGGCTCCTGTTAAAGAGGTTTTCTAGCTTCCTTCTGTTGCAGTGATAAAATGCTCTGACCAAAAGCAGCTTGGTGGAGGGAAGGTCTGATCTGCATCTTTACACCTCCAGGTCACATTCCCCCTTGCTTTTCCAGGCGTGCACCCAGGGGCGCTCAGACTACATTGGGCCTCTTCACTCTTTTCTCAGCCATTTGTCTTTTCCCCTTCTCTCCACCAAAAGACCCGCCCAAGCTGCATGCCCTTGTCCTAGAGTTTAGGTTGATAAATAAAAAGGTTATTTCCAGAGGCTATGGGTATATTTTTTGGCCCTGGCTCCTGGTTTCAGAAGTGGACAGTGCATTTGCTAATTGAAATTTGTGAGCATCTGGAACACTTTGAAGCAATAGTTCCCAAGCCAGGAGTCAAACCATGGCTTATATCTGTTGGTAGCAGGCACTGGCTTGAATCAAATCACCCACTACCTTAAAACCAAAGCAACCAAGGACTGAAGCAGTGATTTAATGAAAGTGTCTCCTTCTGGAGGGATTGAGATCTTTCTGTGGGGCTCTGTGGTTCCTTTCCCTATCTGAACTGTTGAGTACAAATTTGCAGTTCCCTCACAAGCCAATACCAAGGGCTTCATGTCACTAAGTCCAGGTATCATGTTGGACTTCACTCCTCAGTAGACAGTTAGGTGGGATGATTAGAACCCTTTACTGCCCTGCATTTGTATTCATGAAGTAGCGTTTTCTAGTCAGCACTTTGGAGAGAAGCTACCTAAACAAAAGAAAACATGGGAGCATATGCAGAAGGGCCTGCTCATTAGTTGGTATTAGTGATCACCCTGAGTTAGGTAAAGCTGTGACATGTTGACAATTGACAGACTTGCTCAGCCCACACGGTCGTCCACTGCCTCACAGCCTATAGCACAGTGTATCCATTTGTATTTAAACAGTATAACCCAGTGTACTCAACTGAGTAGTTGGCCTTCCTAGAGTGGAGCTGTCAAGCCCTTAAAAAATATCATATAGGAGGATATACTGTACAGAAATGAACAATGAATGCTGGGCACAGAGACAGTTAAGTCATGTGGTGACTTAGAAATACACAAGGCACCGACCTCATAGAGGCCCATAAATGTCCTCACAGATGATTAATGGACACATGCACTTTGTTAAGTAGTATCCTTGAACCATGGAAGACTGACTTCTGTCTCAATGTACTGATCAAGTGCAAGACTACAGAATCCAAACTTTAACACTGTATAATTGGGCAAAAAGTCGAAAGGCAGATAATAGGGAGCATCCTACTGTGAGTTGCAGAACAATTTTTTTTATATAGAGACCTGGGTCCTCCTACCACATTGAGGGCAGTCCTTGGGGTGTCAAGACACCCTTGGGCGATGTTCTGAACCATGAACTTCAACAAGTTTCTGTTGTATTTGTTGTCCACTGATCCATCTCAGCCCAAATACACTTTAATGAAAAGATGCCAAGTTTCTTCATCTCAGGGGAAAATGTTCCCTGGAGAAAATATTTACGATGCAAATATAAGGTCTTTCACACGATACAAAAAGAATGACCAAGTAGTCAGGATACTGTGATACTGGTGAACGCAAACTTCAAGCAACACAGCCTTATTTATAAGTTCATGATTATAAAAGTGTTCTAGAGAGTGACAATGTTTTAACTGCGTCACAGTAAGTGCAGCAAGCAGAGGAAAGTGTTTTATCCTCTAGATCTTAAGATAGGTCTGCAATAGAACATCAATCATGACTAGAAAGGTACCCTTAAAACAAACTAATAGTACTTATATGCACGTACCCCACCTCGAAAAGCATTTGTCGTGGTTTGGATGTGTAACGTCTCCCACAGGCTTATGTGTTTGGATGCTTGTCCCTTAGCTGGCAGTGCTGTTTAGGAAATGTGTGGAGCCTCTGGGAGGTGGAGCCTCTGGGAGGTGGAGCCTCTGGGAGGTGGAGCCTCACTGAAGGCTGGGATACTGAGGTGGGAGTGGAGGCTTCGTAGCCTGGCCCTTCATCCTCTTCACTTTCTGCTTCACTTACGTGGGATGGAGCAGCTGGCCTCCTGCTGCTGTCCCTCACACACCATTCCTTCCTGCTGCCTTTCTCCTGACCCAGATGGAATGATCCCCTAGAAAAGTTCTTCTTTCTTAAATTGATTCTTGTCAAGATTTTGTTCTATGAAAGCTATTGTAAATTAGCAGATTTTCCCCCTGCTACTTAATGAGGGAAGTTTTAAAGTATCTTATCTCAGGTGGCGGAAGGCGTGGGAAAGACTGGTGTGGAATAGGATGGAATTCCGTGGAGGCTGAAGGGTGAGGTTCTTGGAGCTGACAAAATGAACCTCACAGTGAAGGAAGGCCCTGGAGGCACTTCTGTTCAGCAGAACAAGAGGGGAGCAGGGAGATGCTAATGAGGCAGAAATTTACATATTAGAATTCCCACCTGCAATAAAAAAGGGAGGTAAAGTTTATTCTTTCCTTTTGGCACTTTTCCCTGGGGCAGGGTGGGGCAGAATTTGTCCTGAGAGGTGCTGCTCTTCAAAAGTTCATTCTTACAGTATCTACATCAGCATCCTGTTCCCTTTAGCTCTTTCCCAAATCAATACCTTTTTTCCCCTGGGCTATACTATCTCCATTCAGGAAAGTGACTTGTCATGAGAGCTGGGACCATGGAATTGACAGACATAAAAAGCAACTGTGTTGGCTCCTACCCTGTGCTGTGTGACAGGTAAATTCTGTGTCCCTGGGACTCCTTGTACTCACCTATACATTTTCTTTCTTTCTTTCTTTCTTTCTTTCTTTCTTTCTTTCTTTCTTTCTTTCTTTCTTTCTTTCTTTCTTTCTTTTAATCTGTTTTTCCTCCTTCTTCTAATCACCATGGGAAATAGATCTCTTGAATGTAACAGATCTAGTCTTGGCTTATTCTAGAATAAATACAGTCAGACTACATCATGGCATGATTTTTGTATTTGAATCTTTTATTGGAAGAGATCCTAGGGTGTCATGGAATTCAAAGGAAGATGGAAAGATCAAGCTGGGCTTAGTGGCACAAACCAGTTAATTCCAGCTGTCCCGAGGTAGAGGCAAGAGAATCTGAAATGCAAGATCAGCTTTGGCCAAACAATAACTTTAAGCCCAGTTTAGGTTACTTGAGACCCTGGACTAGAAAAAAAAACCCAAAAACAAAACAAAAATGAACATCAGACACTAAAGGTGAGGCACAGTCAGGCCCAGAAACAGACTGGCAGCTTAGCTGCCACCAACATGGAAAGTCTCATTTCGTACTCTGAAAGTCTCAGTTCAGGCGGGGACAACCCTGGGGCATCTGTAAACCCTCCTACAGCTGGGGAGCAGGACTGGATGACTGCTCCCTGGAGGAGCAGGGTGGTCACAGGCTCAAAATAAGAAGGAAACCATCTACTCCCTCACAGGGCTCAACATCTGAGCTTACCCACGTACTCTCCTCAACAGCTTACGTGGAACCTTAACCTCCCTTGTATTGGAAGAAAAGGGCCTTAGCTTCCTTGTTTATGTAAGTATTTTGTTTGGATTTCTTGCTAATGTTAGTAGGTTTTTGAAATTAGAATACCCTGCAATGGGTTTCTTTATCGTTTTCATTTTTTGTTGTTGATTTTTCTTCTCTTTTTCTATTGCCCTCTCCTGTGCACCTGCTGCTCCCCTCCCCCAGCCCTTCTGCCTCCCTGCCATGTGTATTCCCCATTCTTCTCAACTCTTCCTTCAGACTTCCTTTGCCCTCTCATGGTCCTATTGTGTAGCAGTTTCCTCTAGGATTAAAACTTCCATCTTGAAGAAAAGCTTGTCGAAACACAGGGTGTTGGAGGAGAAACAGCACAATATTCTGACAGGGTCTGAATAAGAATGGCCTCCATATGTTTGAATGCTTAGTCATCAGGGGATGGCACTGTTTGAGGAGGATTGGGCAGGCAGTGTGGCTTTGTTGGAAGAGCTATAGCTCATGGGAGGAAGTGTCTCACGTGAGGTAGGCTTTGAGGTTCCATAGTCCTCACCTGGCCCAGAGTCTCTCTTCCTGCCGCCTGAGGACCTAGAAGTAAAACTCGCAGCTCCTTCTCCAGCACCATGTCTGCCTGTGTGCTACCGTGCTCCCACCACGATGATAATGGACTAAACCTCTGAAACTGTAAGCCAGCCCCAATTAGATGTTTTTCCTTTATAAGAGTTGCCTTGGACAGGATGTGTCTTCCCAGCAAGAGAAGAGCCGCTAAGAGGTTTTCGAAGGGCAGGAGAAGTGTTCCACCCTGCAGGAAAGCTCATTGAGCTAAGGAAGTCGATGACACTGACCACACTCATCCGGTCTCTTTCTCCTCAAGCATATATAAATGTAAGGCCTGCTGAGAGACACTCTCAGGAAAGCCTGGAAGAAGCTTAGGGCAACTGAGCCACCTGAAGGCTCTTCAACTTGTCAGGCTGAGCTGGACTATGGAAAGGTCTGTACTTGGATCTGACATTGGTTTCCTGTCTGGAGGGAGTGGGCACTTGTTCACATCTCCCTAGGAATTGTATCACATAATAGGTTCTCTTTTTAGTCTCCTTACCTAATTTCCAATCCATAGGTATAAACAGATACAAAAAGTAAAGCCTAGAATTTTGTGAGCTGGTGTTGGTGACCACCAACATGGTAACCTGGAGATTACCATGGAGGTTCCTCAAAAATTAAAAAATAGAAATGTCATGTGTCCCAATTCTACCATTCCTGCAGATTAGGAATCAGGTCACCATACCAATGATATGTTCATACAGCCATGATAATTGCTGCACCATTCACAATAGCCAAGAATTGGAGCTGACCTAGGTATCTGTGAGAGAGAAAATTAGATTTTATGTATATAAAGAAATATAAATATAAATATAAAGAAAATTAGATATTATGTATAATGAGATCTGACACCCTCTTCTGGTGTGGCTGAAGACAGCTACAGTGTACTTACATATAATAATAAATAAATCTTTAAAAAAACAGTGGTCAAAGCAACTTGAGAAGAACAGGTTCATTCATTCTTATGGATTACGGTCCATCTTTGAAGGAAGCTAAGGCAAAAACCTAGAGCAGAAACTGAAGTGGAGATCACAGAGAAATGCTGACTACTTGCTTCCCTTTCTTGCTCAGCTACCTTTCTTATACAGTCCAGGCCCATCTTTCTAAAGATGGCACTACCCTCAGTGGGCTGAGCCCTCCTACATCAATTAACAATCAAGAAAGTGTCCCATAGACATCCCCAAGGATCAATCTGATGGAGGCAGTTCTTCAGTCAGTGTTCCCTCCTCCCAAATGTGTCAATTTGACGACTAAGATTTGTCATCACACCAAAATGCCACTGACATACTGAATTAGAAATTAGGGAGGTGCTCTCTAGCATGCCACGATGTAATGACACCCCAAGTATGTATAAAGTTGGAGAGAACAGAGGCGATGATTAATCTCCATTGCCGACTTTATTGGCTTGAGAGCTACCTGAGACATTAGTATAGAACAGCCCTGAGTCTGTGAGGGTGTTTCCGCAGTGATCAGATGATCTGAGAAGTGGTTTAATCCATTAATAGATTCAAAATTGGGACATACTTGAGAGATGACAGGACTATGGACTCTAAGACCTGGCTGGAGGGAGTGCGTCTCTGTGCACATGTCTGGGGATGTCTTGCCTGGACTCTTCCTGCTGCTATGGCACTGTACTTTCTGGCTGCCATGACTCTGACAGTTCTGATCCACCATGTCCTCTTCCCCTCTCTTGACTGAGACCTCTGAGACTGTGAGCAAAGTAAATCTTCCATCTGATTGTTTCTTGGGGTGATTTGGTCATACTGGTGACAAAGCTGCCTAACACAACAGATAAAGAAACTTTGTCTGTTCCCCAAGGCAGGGAAACTGGAAGCACATAACTCTAACATGGAAAGGAGAAGTTTCTCAAGCCCCTAAGCCTGTTGGCTACATTAGCTTTTCTCATCTATACCTCTGTTAGTCCACAGGTACATGTGGGATGCTGTGTTACTTTCCTGACGCTCTGATAAAGTACTAAGGATCAAGGCAAGTGACAGATGCAAGTGCTCATTTTGGTTTACGATGACACAGGGTTGAGAGTCCACCATGGTGGAGAGGCATGGCATCAAGTGACTCACATGGTGGCAGGAACAGGAAGCTGAGAGATCACATTTCCATCCACATGCAGGAGGGAGATAGCACACAAGTGAGGTAAGACTACAAAACTCTGAAAGCCTACTCCCAGCGACATGCTTCCTCCAGCAAGCCGCCCGTCCTAAAGGTTCCATAATCTCCCACAAACAGTGCCAGTATCTGAGAACCAAGTATTCAATCACATATGCCTAAGAGGGGGTGGGGTGCCCTTTACATTTGAGCCACCACAGATAGCTAACCTCGGCTGTCAATCTGTCTGGAATTAAAATCACCTCAGAGATGCTTTGGACATGTCTGTGAGGGCAATCTCATAGAGGTTTAACCGAGGAGAGGAAATCTACCCTGAATGTGATACAGTCCCAAGGAGTGGGATCTATAAAGGAATAAAATGGAGGAAGAAAAAGAAGCAAGTATTATCTCTCCCTGCCTCCTGACTGTGAACACACCGTGACCAGCTGCCTCTCTCTCCAATCAACAAGCCTTCTCTGCCATAGATAACATCCTATTAAACTCTTGTCCAAAATAAACGTTTTCTTCTCTAACTTGATTGTGACAGTCGTTTAGTTACGGCAATGAGAAGATATACTTTGCTAACGTCAGCATTAGCACAGGACATCAACCGGTGCCTACGGCCTCAGTCTTATAGGACACACAGTAAGAGGTAACAGCACAGTAGCCATGCCATGAGATACGCATGGGGGGCACAAGACACACAGATAGTAATGACTTTTACCGTTAGCAGCCGGGAATATGTCCAGAGATGTCTCACTTTGTGATTTCTTTATTGTTTCTACTTCCGTTTTTAGATCCTGGATGGTTTTGTTCAGTTCCTTCAATTGTTTGTTTGTGTTCTCCTGTAATTCTTTTAGGGATTTTTGTGTTTCCTCTTTAAGGGCCTCTACCTATTCACCTATGCTCTCCTGTATTTCTTTCTGGGATTTTTGTGTTTCCTCTTAAAGGACCTTTACCATTTGACCCATGTTCTCCTGTATTTCTTTAAGGGAGTTATTTATGTCCTTCTTGATGTCCTCTAACAGCATCGTGAGAAGAGACTTTAAATCCAACTCTTGCTTTTCCAGTGTGTTAGGGTATCTGGGACTTGCTGTGGTGGGAGAACTGGGCTCTGATGTTGCCAAGTAGCCTTGGTTTCTGTTGGTAGGGTTCTTGCATTTGCCTTTCACCATCTGGTTATTTCTGGAGTTAGTTAGTCTTCTTGTCTCTGGCTGGAGATTGCCCCTCCTATGGGCCTGTAAACCTGGGACTTGCTGTGATGGGAGAACTGGGCTCTGATGTTGCCAAGTAGCCTTGGTTTCTTTTTTTTATTTTTATTTTTTTTTTAAAGATTTATTTACTATTATATGTAAGTACACTGTAGCTGTCTTTAGACACACCAGAAGAGGGCATCAGATCTCATTATGGGTGGTTGTGAGCCACCATGTGGTTGCTGGGATTTGAACTCAGGACCTTTGGAAGAGCAGTCAGTGTTCTTAACCGCTGAGCCATCTCTCCAGCTCCTAGCCTTGGTTTCTGTTAGTAGGGTTCTTGCGCTTGTCTTTCGCCATCTGGTTATCTCTGGTGTTAGTTGGTCTTGTTGTCTCTGGCTGGAGCTTGCTCCTCCTATGGACCTGTAAACCTGTGTCTGTACTCCTGGGAGACCAACTCTCTTCTGGCAGGGTCTGTGCACAGAAGGCTGTGGAGCTGTCTGGTTCCCTGAGGCAAATGGCGGTTGTAAGGGAAGACTCCTGTCCTAGCAGCTCCACTGATCGTATGCCCTGTGCCCTCCTAGCTCTACCCCTCCAGAGAGAAGGTGGAGATCTCACCTCTGCACTCAGAAGTGAAATCTCTGCTGGTAGATCACTCTCTCCTGGCGGGCTAAGCCCAGAAGGCTTTGGAGCTGCCTGGTTCCCTGCTCCCACTTAAAATTTAAGAACAACTTACTGTACTTTTTATTGTTGCTCCACCTAAGTCCCAAACTGGGAAAAAAAATGTGTTATAAGTAGATCTCCGGTCCAAAAACCTTTTGTTTTTTTAAAAAAAATTCATTTATTTTATTTTATGTGCAGGGGTGTTTTTCCTGCATGTATGTCTGTACACAATGTGTGTGCAGAACCAATACAGGCCAGAAAAGGATACTGGATATTTTAGTTAACTGGAGTTAACAGTTTTCAGCTACCACATAGATTCTGGGACTCAAATCCTGGTCCTCTGAACTGGGGAACTAAAAGTCTGAAAACTTGTATTCAAAACCGAATGAAAAGTGGACCTCCAGCTGACAAAGGTGGATATTTGGTACTCAGGACTCAGCATGGGCTCTGTGGAAGGCCATTGTGTTAAAAGTAGTCTGCACCAAGTGAAATTATGTGGCCAATCACCCTGGGGTTCTTACACCGGATACTGTATAAAAATGAAGAAAGGTAAATCAATATCATCTGAACAAGGTTCTATTTGAGTTCGTATTGTAACACAGAGAGAGGGGACCTAGAACAGTCCCCGAGTTTCTGGGGATATGAGGAATGAAGCTTGTGTAGACAAGAGGTGCCGGTTGGAGCAGGCTTGTAGCCAGGAGCTCAGGATTCCTGCACAAAGAAGTGTCAGTTTTTGGCCCTCAGTGCTGGAGTTTGTGCCTGATGAGGTGATCTGCGCATGTGCTGTGGGTTCCGCTATGCTCAGCTTGGACAAGGCAATAGAGATCCTCACTTCTGCCGCCTTAGCAAGGTCATTTATTAGTCAAGTCCAGACGTAAGGCCTTGGTGGAAGAGTCAGAAGCTTATGAGCCTGATGACTCATGTAACTGTTTTTCTGGGAGAGGGCATGAGTGAAACCAGCTTGTGCTAGGTGGGGAATCTTGGTGGAGGTGTCACAGCTCTTACTGGTCTGTCTCAAATGGGAGTATCAAGTTTCTGATGGGTTAGGATATGCCTTCATAACCAATAATAATTGTGAGAGCAGAGCTACTGGATTGCTACTGGGCTGGACGTTGAATGTCTAAGAGATATTTGGTGATCATAAAATCTGACCTGCTCATAATGTGGCAGGTTTTATGTGATTTATCAACTCGCAGGCTGGCTTGTCTTCAGTAGTAGATACTCCATGGCAAGCTGAAGTATTCATAAAGAAACTATCTCAAGAGAATCTAGAAGACCCAATCAAGTTGCAATCTGCTGGACTCACTGTTCAGTGTGCTAGCTCACACCACACAGTCGTGTCTTCCCAACCCAAAGCAATGGTCTTTCCAAAATACTTCTTAGGGTAGAGAAACTCTAAAGTCTGGCTCACCAACTCTCGGGGCGGTCCTGCAGTATATGTCTGTAGTGATTCATGGGAACTGACTAATGGTTTGGCGAGTGTTTCAGAGACATTAAGTGGAAAACATTGGAGATGGATGGCCAGTGTGACTGCAACTCTCAGAATTGGCCCACGACAGATCCAACACTGGCTGTACATCAAAAAGTCCCAACTGTGCTAAAGATGATTAAGACTCAGGATAGGTGAAATCACTGGCTTCAAGACACCAGTTAACTTCATTGCCCACGTCTTCCAATGCTTGCTCTTACCAGTACACATGGTAACGAGAATGGAGGCTAGACACTGGCTCAGCCACAAAGACTCCATCTCCTGCCCATCACCACAGCTGAATTTTCAGAATGCCAACAACAAGGTCCATCCTTCAGACTTTGGTAAGTTGCCATAGCCATTGGGGGAATCAGTTGGTCCAGCCAGCAGGGAGTTGATTGCATTGGACTCTTTGCTGTGTAGGATGGCAAATGACTTTCCCTGACTGGAATAAACATTTGTTTTTCTTCCTTTTTCCTTGTTTCAAAACCACCTGCCAGCAACACCATGTAACCTAATGGGCATCCTGTTCACCACTGTGAGATTCAATGCAGCGTTGTTTCTAACAAGACACTAACTTTATTCTGAGGATGTCAGTGGACTGCTGCCCACAGGCTTGGCTAGGTTTACCAGTTGCCCGGTAATTCTGATTTGGTGGTCGTAACAAATAGTGTCACTGTCTATCGAAAACTTGGAGTGTGTTGGTAGGACTCATGCTCAGTGGGCTTGTCAAGCTGTTCCCATGGTATTTACTCTTCTCTAATCAGAGCACATGGTTCCAGGGACACAGAGAGGAAGAGGGAGTAAGCAACACACTGCCAGTCTCATTATTAATGGCCAAGCAAGCTGTCCCCAAGTCTTTTGCTTCACTCTTCCGTTTACTTGGCTTGAGCTTTGAAAAAAAATACTGCTTAAAAGCAACTCAGGGAGCAAGCAGTTCCTCTGGCTTATATTTCCACATTGTGATCCATCACTGAGGGAGGAATCCAGCACAGGAATTCAAGCAGGAACCTGGAAGCAGGAACGAAAGCAGAGGTCATGGAGGATTGCTGCTTACTGGCTTGCTCAGCCTGCTTTCTTTTACTAATCAAGATCACCTACACGGTGGTGGTACCACCCACAGTAGGCTGGGTCTTTCTGCACCCACATCAAGTGTTAATTTAAAAATATCCATCAGACTTGCTTATAGGCCAGTAAAATGAGGCCAATTCTACAATAGATTCACTTTTTTCCTGGGTGTCTTTAGTTTTTGTCAAATTAGACACCCCTGTTGTATTCTGGATTCTAGAGATCTTCATTTAGAAGGAAGGAAGGTAAGTCTAGTGAACCAACATTCCTCCTTCAGGCTTTTCTGAGTTTTTCATGTCTTCAAGCCAAAGGGCACAAAGAAAAAAAATGTAACCCTGTCACCAAAGGAGCTAGAGAGAATACACAGGGACCCTTTAGAATCCTTCTTAAAATTAATAATCAAAATAGTCAGATGATTTGAAAAGTCTTTACAAAAGAAGGTTTTTATAAAAATGGTTGATAAAAGGGTATTCTACGTCTTAATTTTTTTAATTTTTTTTTTTTACCTACTTTTGAAACAGGATCTTATAATGTAGCCCTGTTTAGTCTGATTTCACTATATAGACTAGACTGGTCTTGAACTCACAAAGCTTTGCTCTCTACAGTCTCCAAGGGCTAGGATTCAAGATATGCTACACCCTGGCTGGCTCACTCTCCATTTTTAGTTAAGTGATCTAAACTAATATCACCAAGTGATGTCACTAGATATGTAGTAAAGTGGTTGGAATTTGAAAACACAACATCTTAGAAAGTATACATCTTCTTATGTACTCACCAGAGCAGCAAGATGGATCAGAGGGCAAAGGCACTCACTGCCACACCTGATGACTTGAATTCAGTACCCACTCTCCATGGGTAGGACACAGAACCAACTCCTGTAAATTGTCCTGAAATTCACATATGTGCCATGGCACATGCACACAGATGTGCACAAACACACACAAGGTGTTTAATAAGGGTAATAAAATATTTTAAAAAGAGGATATACTTACCATGTTACCTAACAATTCCACTCCCAGGCCAATACCCGAGATAAGTAAAATAAAATAAAATGAAAAATCTGTGTCTCTGCAAAAATTATACATGACCATCCAATGTTTATTTATAATAGTCAAATACCCCAAATTCCATTAACTGGTGAATGGATAAGCAAACCACAGCATATTTGCATAATAGAATGCTAATCATTCATAAGTAGGAACTTAAAACTTACAGAAACATAATGAATCAAAACCACCCTCATCTAAAGACGCCAAGTACCAGAGTATACAACATGACATAATTTGTATAACATTCAAAACAGGTAAAATTAAACAGGTATTGGGTCACTATCATATAAATAATAAAATAAATACATTTATAAAAATAAAATACATCTAAAAGAATGATTGTGAGTGAGTGTGTGTGTTAGAAATCCAAATAATTAAAAATCAGTGGCCACATAGAGGTACACACCTTTCATCCCAGCACTCAGGAGACAGAGGCAGGAGAAACTTTGTGAGTGAAGCAGCCTGGTCTTATAGTGAGTTCTAGGCCAGTCAGAGAGACCTTGTCTCAAGGAGAGAGAGAGAGAGAGAGAGAGAGAGAGAGAGAGAGAGAGAGAGAGAGAGAGAGAGTTTTCACACTGTATGATCCTGATTCTGGTTTACTTAGAATTTGGAAGACTTCATAAGATACTAAACATTCTTTATATTCATTTAAAAAATAAATTTTACATAATTTTCATTGATTATACCTAAAACTTTGGCTGGCAGAGAGAGTTGGAGATATGTCCTAGAGAATATGATAGCTGGGGAGCATCCAGAATGATTAAATTTACAAAGGAAATGGGTAAAGGGGAGCTGGGAAGAACCAGGGCAAATGCTGGCATGTGGAGGGAACAGGAATTTCAAAACAGAAAGCCTGTAAAATGTAACCTGGAAGACCTGGCAGGAGACAGATGACATGGCTCCTACATGCTATATTAAGGAACTTGAACTTTATGTGGTAGCTGATGGGATGTCATTTAAAATAGTTTTCAGCAGGGGGTTAGCCTGGTCTCATTTGCATCTTAAATGGGTAACACAGGGAGCTTTGTGGAGAATGGGCTTGTCTGGGATTTAATTGAAAACAACTAGAGCTCTTAGCACTTTCTCAAAGTTCACATTAGCAAGGATGAAGGCTCCAAAGGGAGCAGTGTTCATGTAGAGAGGACTAAGGAGGCAAACTGAAGGGGCAAATAGTGAAAGACAAGTCTAGAGGCTAGAGCAATGGTAAAGAGATCAGCTCAGGAACTTTGGAAAATTCCACCAGACTTCTCCCCTCCTGGAAGAGAGGTCCTAAAGAACATAGGCACCCCTCCCTTCCAGAGGAGAGGGCTTAATTACATTCCTCAGACCACAGGGAGGGGGGCCTGACCATCAGCCACCTGTAGGTAGGGGAGGTCCAGAGCACATAGACATATTCCATGACTGTTGGCCACCAAAGACAAGGGAAGTCCTTGCCACCTCATTCCCTAAAGACCAATCAGTATAAAAGTCACACTCTTCTGCCAATCACATTGTGCTTAATGGCTGCTGCTTTGAGCACTGTATAAAGGCTTGCCAAACAGGCTGTACAGGGTTGTTCTCTCTATGTGCAAGGTGACCCCAGCATGCTGGAACAATAAAATTCCTCTTGCTTTTGCATTGATTCCCAGCTCCATGTTGTTCACTTAGGGGTCTTCAGTAAATGCTCACCAGAGTCTAACATTGGCTCAGTGGTTAAGAAGCTCTTGCAGAAGATGCTCTTGCAGAGGACCCAGATTCTATTCCAAGCACCCAAGTGATGGCTCACAACTATCTGTAACTGCAGTTCCAAGGGATACAATTCCTTCTTCTGGCATCTTATGCCCTAGGTACATATGTAGCACTCAGACATGCATGCAAGCAAAATACCCATACACAAGATTATCATACACAAGATTTTATATATACACATATATACATTATATATGTATTATATATTATATACATGTATGTATGTATATGAAAGGAGTTAGGGACATGAAGAAATTTCAAGCTTACTTAGTTTGCTATGGATAATATGAACTAGATTAAAATTTATCAGAGCAAAGGTCCTCTAAATAAGAGGATAGTCTTTTGAATCATGCATGTTATAATTGAGTATCTATAATGCATTCAGTTGTAAATGTTCTGCAATTATCTAAATGTCTGGGTATCCGTTAGGTGAATGGACTTTATTGATGGAAGTATAGTGAACTGATATGATGCCATTCAACTTATTGTGGCAGATTGGACAGTGCAAGGAAACCAGGCCTACACAAACATTATGTGTTGCAGCTATACCAAGTGGTTCTCACAGTAAAAAGCAAAGCCAAACCAAGCCAAAACATTATGGGCTGAGGTTAAAAAAAAAAAAAAAGATCTGGACAGCAGTCTTATGCAACAAGTAGAGGTGTATTGATGTTCCTTTTTAAGGTCAAGGAAGCGGCTGGAGACCTGTTAGTAAGTCGTATTGTCTTGCTGTGTTAGGATGAAGACTGAGTTTGATTTCCCTGAGTCTATGTAACAAAACCCAAGCTTGGCAGTGTGCTCTTACAACATTCTCTGGCCCTCCTGCCTAGCCTACACAATGAGTTCCAAGCAGTGAAACTGGCTCAGAAATGCAGCTGGCTCTTCCAGACTGCCTTTATGGTCAAAATATGTTGTTACGTCGTAGACATATGCTCTTTTTAATAAGAAAGAAGGAAAACTGAAAGGGCCTGAAAATCTACATGTCTGCTTTGAGAGAGCAAACCAAGTCAGAAGAACCACTCGGCTGAGCCATGAGCTAAGGAACGGTGACTGTCTGAACAGTAGTAAATCTGTGTAGAGTCACGTACTTAGAGAAACCCACCTCAGCCCTCTCTCACTTCTTTTGGAAATCCTATCTGAAAACTTCCAACTAGAAAGTGCTGGATTGAGGATACATATCTACTTTCATTTCCTCCACATCACCCTTAAACCTATAGGGCTTAGTTATTTGACAATGGAGTCTGTTCCACCCACAGGGGCAGGAAGAGTCAATGAGATGCAAAGTTTTGGATGCTAAAAAGCTAATAATATAGGACAGAAATCGGAATCAAAAACTGGGATTAGGAAAATTTAAGGTACATCCATTTTAGGTCACAGGATGCTGTTAAAGGTCCAAAATAATGTGCAATAAAGTGCCTCATTCAGTCATTAATGAGAAATGCAACAGATTTTGGTAAATTAGTTCTTTTATCCAGCAATCTTAGCCTCATTGTCCTACATCAGATTTGTAGATTTACATTTATAATGGTTACAAGTGATTAGCTTATCTCTCCCCCAGCTTGTATGTGTATTAACTTTATAATGATTGAGGATAAATGTTCAGAATCCTGTAAAGTAATAGGAAACAATAAAACTGGACAAGCATTTATGATCAGTTAAAAATGAGCAGGGAACATTGAAGAGATGACCTAGTAGTTAAGAGTTTTTGCTGCTATTGCCGAAGACCTGAGTTTAGTTCCTAGCACCCATGCCAGGCAGATTAAAACATCTATAACTGCAGCTTCAGGAGATCTGATGCTCTCTTCTGGCCTCCAAGACCACCTGCACATACCAACACACATCTACACATGATTAAAAATAAAAATAAAAATCTTGAAAAATGAGCAGGAAGTTTAGGAGTGACTGCAGCAAATTGGAAACTTAAAATGGAGTGTTCCCTAACACACCAACTATCTCATTTTTCTATAAGGGGACATAGAAAATGTACCTCCACTTCATTTTGCTCATTTTCCTAAATCCTGCAGTTTGTCCATTACTGTGCATACTAGTTTCCTTAGTATGCCATACTATATAGTACTGCCATAGCTAAACGTATGGATTAAGACAATAGAAACTGTTGGCTTAGAGTCCCCATAGCTACAGGTCCAAGGTCAAGCTATCAGCAGAGCTGGCCCTCCTGGAGGTTGTGCAGATGAATTTGTTCATCCTCTCTCCTGGCTTCTGATGGTTTACTGATGATCTTTGATATTCCTTGGTAAATAGACACATCACCTCAGCATCTGTCTCCATGTTTATATTGGGTTCTTCCTGTGAGCATAATGCCTCTGTATGACATTCTTGTTTCAAACACACTTGATATGCCGAGGGAGGGGTTCACACTACTCTGACCCCATGCTAACTTTATTATTTATGTCCCCAACAACCTTACTTCCAAACAGGAAATGCTGGGGGTTAAGACCTCAGTAACTTAATGTAAACTAGTAGCCCAGTGTTTTCAGTTCCTTTTGCTTCCAGTTTGGTCCTTAAGCTTGTGATATTTCATTTTGTCTCTTCCTCTTTCTCTTCCACACCATCATGGTCTGCCCTTATTTTTATTTGGAGGATTATAATATAATTGCATTATTTCTCCCTTCCTTTTCTCCCTGAAAACCCTCTTATACGTCTCTCACTACTTTCTACTCTCTCAAATTCATGGCCTCTTTTTTCATTAACTGTTACTTCATGCATATACAGACATGTATCTATATTCCTAAATACAGCCTACTCAGTATGTATAATGTTACTTGTATGTATGTTTTCAGGGGTGACCATTTGCTGTGCTCTTTCTTCCCTGGGGAAGACTAGTTGTCCCACTCTCAGCATTCCTTAGTTGCTGCAAT